>CM019063.1:131476677-132107360 GCA_009667805.1 Leptobrachium leishanense | reverse complement strand
TTCCCTGGGAGTAAGGCAGTCTACCTTGTCTTCTAGGTCTAGTATGTAGAACTTCATGCGCAACTGCTGAACACAAACTATTGCTAATGGTCCTGTGCAGTAATGAGCTGCTGTCCTCATGCTTTGCCTTTTATACGCTTCATCTGCATCATAAGTGCACTGTAACATCATCCTCCAGCTGTAGCTGGGGACCACATTCCATCACTTGGTTTCAGGATTTTAGATTCTCATTCAGGCTGGTCAGTAAAATGCTTAGGAATGTGGCAAATAATAAATGGATAACTTCTTGTAGGGTGGCTCTCCTGCTCTCTCCCTTCTCATGTTGTTTAACCGGAATCCACCTGGCGCACTCTGGAGAAGACGGGGCTGGCGCGGACAATGACCGACTGGACACGAGTCTCTTCAGGAAAGCAAACTTTATTGTGACGTCCACAGATGCTCAGACAGGATTGAATCGCAAAGACTGAGCCCCAAGTACATTCAGACATGGCATTTTATACATTGAATAGATAATCAGGTAACATCCCAATTAGCCCACCCCACGGTGACACTATCCCACCCCACGTGGGTCTGTACCTTCCCCTTTCAGAATAGAAAGACATTCCACAAATTGGCAGTAAATTGGCAGCATTCACAGTATTATGACAATTGGATAATTTAACACTCGGCCAGATCCTGTCTGTGCCTACCTCCCTGGAACTTGTTTGTGGTGTTTTACTGATAAGCACCCAAATGGCTTCACATCCATCATTGTTCTAGCCCTAGCTTTCTGACCTTGATGTAACTAATCTCCTGTTACGATCCCCACCTGGAGGAGTTATGATCCCTGCACGCAGCACCCTATCCTTTCCCTCTGATCCTTAGAAGTGGTCGTTCTATAATATATATCCCTATGAATAGAGAACTCGCAGCAAGGTGAAGTCAAGGTACAGTGCCTATATGTCAGAACCAGAATAGTCAGAAACCGTTTGCCAATTAGTCAGAACCAGAATCGTCAGTAGTCGTTTGCCAATAAGTCAGAACCAGAATCATCAGTAGCCATTTGCCAAGAAGTCAGAACCAGAGTAGTCAGTAGCCGTTTGCCAAGAAGTCAGAACCAGATATACCAAAAATCAACAGAGCAGCTCTAAGGGATTATTAACCACGTTAGGGCAATGTGGAATTGCATTGCCTGTGTTTTAAACCCGGCGGGTCCACGTCATCACGCCGGGTTCTGCCCCCCAGCGTCTCACGTGATCACCCGGATTCCCCTCTTCACTCGGCACCCGAGCAGCGAGGACAACGCTGCCGGGCGCCGAGGAGCCATGGCGGGGCACCTAACTTCTCCATCCTGACACTTCTTCTGGTTCCTGCCCGGATCTTGTTAATGTAATTGCTCTGCCTGTTAGGAGAAGAAATTCCAAAGAATCTAAGCAAACTCGTCTATTTCAGTCAATAGTCGCTATATACACTTACGTGAACCAAAGTCCTGAGCAAGATGGCCGCCTGGAACATCATGGCAGCCTATTTCTGGCCTGATTCCCTTACATTCCCCCCTTGGCTAGGGTTTCAGGTTCTCCATCCTGAGGCCCTTAGCCACTATACTTCGCCAGCTTCATTATTGAAAACCTTGTATTTCGGGCCACCTCCTTCATTGGGAACAAATCAGAAGTAATCATCAATGGTATCTTCTGTGTGGGTGTCAGGACCTTCTTACATATTGGCCATAGGCACAACCCAATGCGATATAGCAACATTCCTATTACCAGGATCACAATCGTCATCATTATCATGGACCCAATCCGTGAGATAAATCCCATCATGGATCCAAACCAATCTCCGAACGACCTGAACCCTCGAAAAGGGTTCCAGCCTTCCGCCACAATCTGTCTGGCCTTGTTCTGTAACTGAAAACCTTTCTCTTGGTGATCCTGGATTACCTGGTAATAGTCAGGGGCCTTTTCTGATGAATTTCTAATAAAAGTGTAACATTCATAATGCATAGTCATTTCACACAGGCCGTTCAATGCTGCACTTATCTGTTCCGATGCCATATCGTGTATCATTTGCAATTTTTGAATTTCTCGCAATTCAAGGTTCAACAATTGGATATCCTTACTTGTTATATTCAAAATCTCGTCCATCAGTACAGAATAGTTATTTAATCTTTTCATCAACTCGATTCCCCAGCCAGTCCATGCCGGAAACCACGCCCATGCCTGATCTCCCTTGGAAAATAACTCCCTCTTCTGTCTCTCGAAAATCAAGGGGTATCTAGGGTGTAGTGTAGTGTCAGGTTTCGTGTCATCGCCTTGTACCCTAGGGACAGGAATCAGCCTAGCTATGTAGCACATCCCAGTGAGTGTAGGTGGTACCCAAGTGTAGCATACACTCCCGCAACACACCTGGTATCCTCCTGCCATTATAAATGGAGACAAGTGAAGTGTTCCCTTGCGGACCTTATTCATCATCCTTACTAGCCGTTGTTAAAGATATTTTGCATTCTGTGTAGTTGTTGTTACATTGGCTATTGCTAGTTTTTGTCCCATTATTAAATTGAGTGGCCTAACCACAAACATCCCAGATCCTGTTCCTGACATAACTCTGTGTGCTGGTTCATAGGCATTGCAGCAAACAGGATGTAGATTGTCTCTGGGTGTAATCTGCTGCACACCCAACATGTCTTTTGTTCTGATTTCTTCGCATCAGCATATTTAAACTTTATCAGCAGGTGACCTCTTGGTGTGGACATGGGTCCTAGGTCACGCTTATGTCTCCACATTGTACGATTTCTCATCACTGGGTGGATGCCATTCCATATGTGAGAGATATCCACTCCCTCACTCGCCTTTGGGCACCTCCCACCACCCACAAGAGCAGAGATGAAGGTGGCAATGTACAGTATCAGGATAAAAATTGCTCCCAGGGTCAAGATAGCTTGAACAACTCTCTTGATAATCACGTACACCTCATCCCTACCCCTACCACCACAAAAGTGAGAGGTACCCCAGGTTGGGGCTCAGAGAGAGGGGTATCTCCTCAAAAATCTCCCCTGGGGTCTCCCTTTGGGTCTCCCTATTCTCCATCATCGGCAGGTGGTCAGGCATTATTATGGCCTTCAAGACACCCACTTGTTGATTCTCCTAAACACGTGGAGCTGCAGCTTTCGTCAACTTCAACTGTAGTGGATTGGTCTCGTTAAGGACGACTTTCCACTCTGGATCAGGACTGGCTGCAGCTAGCTTTAGTCTTGAATGGTGTATCCACGGGACCACCTCGGCAACCTTCACTGTTGTGGGGGTGGATAACAGGACAAGGTGAGGACCCCTCCACTTTGGGCCTAATGGGTCATTCTTCCACTCCTTCACCCACACTGAATCACCTGGACAATACTTATGCAATGGGGGATACAAGAAATGAGGTAGATTATCTCCCACCCAAGTATTCAGTTTCTGCATTGACTAACCCAACAGCAACACTTGTTCATTCAGCTTAGTCTCACCCAATGCCCGAAGGTCCCCCCTCAAACCATTAATCAAGGGGGTAGGCCCGAACAGGAGTACGTACGGACTTAGTTTCAATTGGGGGGTTAGCCTGCATCTAATATGCAATAGGACTATCGGCAGCACTTCCAACCATCCCAGTGACGTTTCTTCGCACAGTTTTGACATCAAAGTCTTTAACGTTCTGTTCATGCGTTCAACTTTTCCCGAACTTTGGGGCCTTTAGGCTGTATGTAGCTTCCAGGTTATGCCCAGCAGGCGGGCAAGTTGTTGTAAAAAGTTCTGAACAAAAGCTGGGCCGTTGTCTGACCCAATTTCGAGTGGTAGTCCATAGCGCAGAATAATTTCTCTCATTAGACTTCTCACTACTTCTGCAGTCTTTTCAGTTCTGGTAGGGAAGGCTTCAACCCATCCCGTTAGAGTGCACACCATTACGAGTAGATACTTGTATCCTTTGCAGGGTGGCAGCACCGTGAAGTGTATTTGTAGCGATGCCATTGGGGACAATCCGACAGGCTGCTTTCCTGGGGGCTGTGATGGGCCCGGGCGTCTTTGGGTTGTTCTTGGCACAGGTCACACACTGCTGGGCTACCGTTTTGCAGACAACTGACAGTCCAGGGACATAGAAATGCGGTTCTAACTGTTGTTCCATCATTTCTCTTCCTCCATGAGTGTTGGCATGAAGTGCTCTGACAATTTCGGGGGCTAATGTTGCAGGGAGGACTATTTGGTTGCTTGCCAACTGGAACCATCCGTCTTCTCCATATTTTCCTGGTTCTTCTGAAAGCCATTTCTTCTCCTTTTCTGAATACACAGGTGTCCATTCGCTCAAGGGAGCTGGCAGTAACGGGGCTATCCTTGAAGGTGGGGCCTTGTACTTTTCAAGTTCCTCCTCAGTCCCCCACATGAATTCTTCTTTTGGCTGGTAATGTAGCCAGGCGAAGTACAGTAGATCTTGTCTTCCCTGCGCATCTTTCACAGCTGGCACAAAGAAATTCATTGCACTCTTTTTCATATTTGGCAGTCGATGCTCGATAAGGATCTCATTGTGGAGAAACTTCACCAGTGGGGTTTGGTATTCCTCAGCTCCCAATTCTCCTAGGCTCAACAGGACACGAGTAATTCTCAAATTATTATGAGTGTTGATTGTCAGATTGTCGAAACGTTCGGTGAAATTTTCTGCCCGTTCAACTTCAACCTGTCCATACTCCCCTATAGGGCTGTGCAATTAATTGCAATCGCAATCGAATCGCGATTTCCGACCCTGCAATTTCTAAATCGCATAAGGCTGCAATTTTCGGCTCCCTGTTAACTTCCGTCGGCATGGTGCTTTGGGCGCTCGCAGGGGGAACCACGTGACGAGCCGCGTTCTAGCGGCTCGTCACATGGTTCCCCTAGGCGAGCGCCCAAGCTCCATGCCGCCGGAAGTTAACAGGGAGCCGAACACGTGGCGCACAGAGGTGAGCTGGGGCAGTATTTCCATGTGCTGGGGCAGTATTTCCATGTGCTGGGGCAGTATATCCATGTGCTGGGGCAGTATTTCCATGTGCTGGGGCAGTATATCCATGTGCTGGGGCAGTATTTTCATGTGCTGGGGCAGCATTTCCATGTGCTGGGGCAGTATATCCATGTACGGTGGCAGTATTTCCATGTGCTGGGGCAGTATTTCCATGTGCTGGGGTAGTAATTCCATGTGCTGGGGCAGTATTTCCATGTGCTGGGGCAGTATTTCCATGTGCTGGGGCAGTATATCCATGTGCTGGGGCAGTATTTCCATGTGCTGGGGCAGTATTTCCATGTGCTGGGGCAGTATTTCCATGTGCTGGGGCAGTATATCCATGTGCTGGGGCAGTATATCCATGTGCTGGGGCAGTATTTCCATGTGCTGGGGCAGTATATCCATGAGCTGGGGCAGTATTTCCATGTGCTGGGGCAGTATATCCATGTGCTGGGGCAGTATATCCATGTGCTGGGGCAGTATATCCATGAGCTGGGGCAGTATCCATGTGCTGAATACTGAATACATTTAGAATGTATGTAGCATGTTTGAAAAAGCAAAAAACAATTGTCTAAATCGCAAATAAAATCGCAATCGCAATATTCATTCAATAAATCGCAATATGATTATTTTGTCAATATTGCACAGCCCTACTCCCCTACTACTTTTATGCCGAAGAACTTCAGCATCATCTTGTAGGCCCTGCGGAGCCTTTGCTGAATTTCTGAGGTGTTACACATAAGATTCTTTTCATGAGGAGTCAGTGGCTTTGAGTAGAAATTTCGGCCTTGTTCGTTAGTGGGGAAAAGCCACTGAATGTAGTCATGGTTGTCTTCGAGCAAGTCAAAGTTTGCATCCCATTTGTGTAGAATTATTTCAATAAATTCACCATCGGGGTCATATTTTTTCCAGTTCATATAGAATTCATAATTTGGCATGGAGCTGCAGTTATCTTCGCTCTGCTTGCAGAGGAGGACTTTGGAGACTGGATGCTGAAGCAGATATTCACTTGCCGTAGGCTTTGCTGCCGCTTTAGCAGCTTGGTCTGCTAATCTCTTTCCTTTGGGTATTTCATCATGACCTTTCTGATGACCTCTGCAGTGCATGACACTGACGGCACTAGGCTTCCATACTGCTTCCAGGAGTGCCATAATTTCTTTGGAATATTTGACTTGTTTTCCTGATGAAGATAGGAACCCTCTTTCTTTATAGAGGGCTCCGTGAGCATGGACAGTCATAAAAGCATATTTGGAGTAGGTATAGATATTCACTCTTTTACTTTCGGATATCTCTAGCGCTCTTGTCGGGGCAATTATCTCTGCTAGTTGTGCTGAAGTGTGGCCTGGTAAGGACTCTGATTCTAGAATCCCGTTCATGGTGACAACTGCATAGCAGGACACTTTCTTTCCTTCATACATGTAACTGCTTCTATCAGTGAAGAGTTGTAGGTCGTATTTGTCTAGGGGCACATCTTTCAGATCTGGTCTGCTGCTGAATACTTCTTCCATGACTTGAAGGCACTCATGATTTAGATCTTCTTCAGAGTCAGGTAGTAACGTAGCAGGATTCAAAGTAGCGATGAGGTCCAAATGGACCCGTGGATTCTCACACATCATTGCTTGATATTTCGTTATCCGGCTATTGCTGAACCAGTAACTGCCTTTGACATCTAGTAGAGCTTTGACAGCATGTGGCACCTTGACATGAAGAACTTGTCCCAGGGTCAATTTGTCAGCTTCCGAGATCAGCATTGCTGTAGCGGCCACGGCTCTTAGACAAAGGGGTAGGCCGCAGGCCACGGGGTCAAGCTGTTTGGAGAGATAGGCCACAGGCCTTGGCCATGACCCCAGATTCTGGATCAGAACTCCCGTTGCAGTCTGGTTGTGTTCATGCACATAGAGCTGGAAGGGTTTGCTGTGATCTGGCAAGCCCAACGCTGGGGCTTCCATCAGAAGGGTCTTCAGCTTCAGAAAGGCGGCCGTTTGCTCTTCCTCCCAGAGGAATACATCATGCTCTGCCCCCTTGGTCGCTTGGTGGAGAGGTTTGGCAATTTCAGCAAAGTTGGGGATCCACAGACGGCAGAACCCTGCAACACCCAGGAATTCACGGATCTGTCTGCGTGTCTTCGGTTGAGGGATGCGGCATACCGCTTCTTTCCGTTCAGCTCCCAGTGCGTGCTTGGTACCTGTTAATTGAAAACCTAGCTACTTCACACTTTGTTTACATATGTCTGCTTTCTTTCTAGAAACTTTGTAGCCTGCTTGGCATAGCATATATAGAAGTGCCTTGGTGGCTGATAAACAGTCTTTTTCTGTGGGAGAAGCAAGCAATAAATCATCAACATATTGCAATAAGACAACTTTGTCTGGCTGAGCGTTGAAGGACAGGAGGTCCTGGCTATGCGCGCAACCAAAAATTGTGGGCGCGCAACCAAAAACCTTGGGGAAGGCGTGTCCACGTCATCTGATGACGCGCTCCTGACTTGGAGTCTTCCCACTGAAATGCAAAAAGAGGTTGGCTTGCGGGAGCAAGGCAGATGCAAAAGAAAGCGTCTTTTAAATCAAGCACTGTATCAATTTGATATCTCCGGGAATTAATGCCAATAAATTGTATGGATTGGGAACCACAGGGTGTAAAGTTACTGTCGCTTCATTAACTGCCCTTAGATCTTGGACTGGGTGGTATTCCTGTGTCCCTTCTTTTTGTACTGGCAATAACGGTGTGTTCCATGGTGACACACAAAATTTCAATATCCCGTGATCTTTCAGTCTCTGCAAATGTGTCTGGATATTCTGTTTAGGTTTCTGAGGTATGTGATACTGTCTCAGAGCCACAGGCGTTGTGCCAGGTTTTAAATCAACATATACTGGAGGGATATTCACTGCTAAGCCAGGCGGGTCGTCCTCAGCCCACACTCCGGGACTGCCCAGTAGTAGTGCGTATGGGTCTGGTGCGCCCGGCACGGTTGGTGCTGTGCGCCATTCTTCTTCTCTAGGCATAATCACTGCAATTTTTATTGGTGGGGTTTCTAGGCTGGCCGGGCTATGCTGCCGAACAGAGCTGCCGCCTTCAGGCAGGTCTAATCTAGCGTGACCCCCAGGAAGGAACGTAATTTGGGCTTGCAATTTGCAGAGGATGTCCCGCCCCAGGAGTTGGATTGGAAATTCCGGCATATATAGGAATTGGTGTTCAACATTATGCCCTCCCAGACTGCATTTACGTGAAGCGAGAAAAGGATACTTAGCAGATACACCCATTGCATCCATTATATCAACCTCGTTACCCATCGGTGGTGCAATTGGCTGCGTTACAACAGAAAATTCAGCCCCAGTGTCAACCATAAAAATTTAATCTTTATTCTCCCACTCTTACAATGACCGTGGGCTCGTGATTACCGAGTGGGATGGGCCCAGGTCTGTATCAATATGCACCTTGCCCTTCATAAGAAGTTCCCGCCAAACCCACAAACCCTGGACCAGCAGCATCATTTCTCTCGTACCTCCCGTTTGTTACTTGACCATTTGACGTTCCCGAATTTGTCTGGCCACTCTGCCCCCCATTCTTTTCGAGTAATACGGGGCAGTCCCTGCGCCAGTGACCTTCACCCTTACAGAATGCGCACTGATTGTGCCCCGATCCGCTCCAGGGAGTACCTCTGCCTCTTCCCCCCCACCTCTTCCTCTGTCTCCGACCTGGCCTCCTCTAACTCTCCCCATGTTCACGGCTACAACTCCGGTATGCCCTCTCTGTCTCCGTATTTCCTCCCGCTTTTCTTCTAAATCTCTGTTATGATATACTTTATTAGCGATCTCTACTAATTCACTAATCCCCTTGCCCAAAAAACCATCTATCCTCTGTATCTTGTTGCATATATCTCTCTGTGCTTGGCTCACAAAGGAGGAGTTAACCAGCCATTGATTCTCTGTTGCTTCTGGATCTATCGGACTATACATTCTAAATGCATCTAGTAATCTTTCTAAGAATGCACTTGGGGACTCTTTGGGGTCTTGCATTACTTCGGCTATTTTTCCCATATTCGTAGGCTTCTTTCCTCCTGCCTTTACTCCCATTAACACTGCCGCCCGGTAGCTTTGAAGATGAGCTATACCCATTTCAGTATTGTATGGCCATTTAGGGTCAGTTTTGGGGTAGTGCTCCTCAGCCCATGTTTCATGTTTAATGTCTTCAACTACTTGGGCTAATAAAAGTTTGCGGGCGTTGCTATTTATACGGGCTCTTTCTTCAGTAGTAAACATTGTTAGCAATAGCTGCTGACAATCTGCCTACGTTGGATTGTGCGTGAGCATTACAGGTTCTACCATGCTAGCCACAGCTGTGGGATTTGCAGAGTTGGGAGGGGTATGGGTCTTCCAATTAAACAAATCAGTGGTGGTAAACGGGACATGCGTAAACTGCGTCGGCCCTGGCTCCCCATCCACCAGCAGGGGACCCGGCACTTCTCGTAATGGGAGTTGAAGTTTACTGGGATTATGCTGATACATTACTCGGGGTTTAACAATATTGTTGTCAGCACGGGTTACAACTCTGGGAACAGCGTCTCCCCCTCCCTCCCTTTGTGGGGTCTCTAACCGATATACTGTTCCATCCGGCATCTCAATTTTATCGGCAGGCAACACATCATCCTCTTCCCTCATAGCTGCCTCCCCCATCCCACCACTACCAGCCGGGGCCGAGGGCGCAAGCGAAGAACTAGCAGCAGCCTGCCCCCTCCCTCCCGGCTGTGCAGCCACGGCATCCAAGGCCTTCCCGGGCCGCCCCGTAGCAGGACCGATAAGGCGGCGGAAGAGAATCAGACTCTTCGGGATGCCCTACTAACACCGGCTTATCTTCACCTTCAGATTTAAATTGATCTGGGGACACCCTTTTCTTATTTTGACCTGCTAGCATTACAAAGTGGCTCTTATCTCTCACACAGTACCTCCAGATATCTATATATGGGTACTGATCTGGTTGTCCATATCTCCTGGTGATTTGGGAGTGCACCTTCTGTATAAGCACTGGATCCATAGATCCCTGCTACGGCCACTCAGGGACTAATATTGGCCAGACTATAGTGCACAATATCTGTAATTTCTCTTCATTCAATTCTACACCATAGTGATGTGTTTCATGCAGCGTCTTAAAATTGTGCACCATATACTCTAAAGGTGTTTCCCCATCCTTCGCCTTCTTGGGTTTTGATGACTCGTTACCCCTAGCAGTAATTTCTTCACAATGCAAATAACACTTTTGACCAAACGAATTTAAATTGTCAGTCTGGTATTTCAATCAACAGTTCAATCGTGACGTATTCGCTTCCCCTTTCGGTGACCTGTTGAGTCGCCCCAGTCCAGAAATGCACTTTGAGGGTCCACTCTCAGATTTGCTTCCTTGCTAAGCAAGTAGGCGCACGTTCACTCACAACACTCTCAGCAGTCACAACACGTACTATACCAGATACATTCAGCAGAAATCAAAATAATTACAATAGTCCGACTTTCTCGAAGATCTTATCTATCTTTTCCTTGCTAGGCATGTCCCGTTCCTAGCAACACGTCTGCTTTCACTATTGCCCTGGGGCTCTCAGCCCACCCAAGCACTCTTAATCTGCAGCTACCAATGGCCCGGGAGCCCTAAGCTTCTTCTGCCGGCCCCTTAATCTAAACGGGATATGCAATATAAATTTCTCGGGGCTCTCAGCCCACCCTTAGAAATCTCTCCTCCTCTTTCTCCACGTGCAGCTCTCAGAATCACAATATCAACACTGCACCACGTGGCGACACAATACCTCAATTCAATTACAAACAAACCAAATTGGTATCCAGCCCACCGGGTCCAGTCACACGCCAACCAACAGCCATTGAGGTGCAACTAACTGGTTCCCGTGCTTTTGGCGGCTGGTCCGGTATACCAATGAGACCGTGTATGGGGGTCCCCTTACCCAACTATGGTCAGGCATCAATCACTACCGATTTACAAAACAATATGGTACCTTTTCCAATTGCTGCGCCGAACGCTGTTTCCTCGGACTCGGTGGCGTCTCAGCTTCCTGGGTCGGGGGTCCGTTTGGGACGAGTCGAGGTCCACGTTACAGGAAATCCCGCTTGGCACCTTGCAGATGTCAGCTCTCCTTCAACGGACGCCCAACCTTCGGGATCACTCGCACCTGCAGTCAACCACTGCGCTGTCCAGCAGTCGTTACTGAACCGGAAGCGGTCCGATCCCGGACGAGCCCCCAAAAATATTACCGGAATCTACCTGGCTCACTCGGGAAAAGACCGGGCCGGCGCGGACAATGACCGACTGGACACAAGTCTCTTCAGGAAAGGCAAACTTTATTGTGACGTCACAGATGCTCAGACAGGATTGAATTGCAAAGACTGAACCCCGAGTACATTCAAACATAGCATTTTATACATTGAATACATATTCAGGTACCTCCCAATGAGCCCACCCCACGGTGACACTATCCCACCCCACGTGGGTCTGTATCTTCCCCTTTCAGAATACAAAGTATTATGACAATTGGATAATTTAACACTCGGCCAGATCCTGTCTGTGCCTACCTCCCTGGAACTTGTTTGTGGTGTTTTACTGATAAGCACCCAGATGGCTACACATCCATCATTGTTCTAGCCCCTAGCTTTCTGACCTTGATGTAACTAATCTCCATCCTGACACTTCTTCTGGTTTCTGCCCAGATCTTGTTAATTTAATTGCTCTGCCTGTTAGGAGAAGAAATTCCAAAGAATCAAAGCAAACTCTTCTATTTCAGTTAATATTTGCTATATACATAGAAACATAGAAAGATGTCGGCAGATAAGAACCTTTCGGCCCATCTAGTCTGCCCAATTACATGGATACTTTACTTGGATTTATCTTTTGTTTAGGATAGCCTTATGCCTATCCCATGCTTGCTTAAATTCAATTACTGTTTTGGCCTCTACCACTTCAACTGGAAGACTGTTCCATGTATCCACCACCCTCTCAGTAAAATAATGCTTCCTGATGTTACTTCTAAACCTTTGCCCCTCTAATCTAAGACTATGTCCTCTTGTTTTGCTATTTTGTTTCCCTTTAAATATACTCCCTTCCTCTACCTTGTGGATTCCCTTTACGTATTTAAATGTTTCTATCATATCTCCTCTGTCTCGTCTTTTTTCCAAGCTGTACATGTTCAGATCATTAAGCCTTTCCTGGTAACTTTTCTCCTTCAAGCCGTACACCATTTTAGTAGCCCTTCTCTGAACTCTCTCTAAGGTGTCTATATCCTTCTGGAGATACGGTCTCCAGTACTGCACACAGTACTCCAAGTGAGGTCTCACCAGTGCTCTGTACAGTGGCATGAGCACTTCCCTTTTCCTACTGCTAATACCTCTCCCTACACAACCAAGCATTCTGCTAGCATTTCCTGCTGCTCTATTACATTGACAACTTACCTTTAGATCCTCTGAAATAATAACCCCTAAATCCTTTTCCTCAAATGTTGAGGTTAGGACTGTATCAAATATTCTATATTCAGCCCTTGGGTTTTTACATCCCAGGTGCATTATCTTGCACTTATCCACATTAAAACTCAATTGCCACAGCTCCGACCATTTTTTTAGTTTACCTAAATCATTTGTCATTTGGCTGATCCCTCCAGGAACGTCAACCCTGTTGCAAATCTTTGTGTCATCAGCAAAAAGACATACTTTTCCATTAATACCTTCTGCAATATCACTAACAAAAATATTAAATAGAATGGGTCCAAGTACTGACCCCTGAGGTACCCCACTGGTAACAAGACCTTGCGCCGAATAAACTCCATTTACCACAACCCTCTGTTGCCTGTCACTCAGCCACTGCCTAATCCATTCAACAATATTGGAATCCAAGCTCAAAGATTGCAATTTATTGATAAGCCTTCTATGCGGAACAGTATCAAAAGCCTTACTGAAATCTAAATAAGCAATGTCTACTGCACCACCTGTGTCTATTATTTTTGTTACCCAATCAAAAAAATCAATAAGATTAGTTTGGCATGATCTCCCTGAGGTAAACCCATGTTGTTTCTGATCCTGTAATCTATGTGGTTTTAGATGTTCAACAATCCTTTCCTTTAACATGGTTTCCATTAATTTCCCCACTACTGACGTAAGACTAACTGGCCTATAGTTCCCCGATTCCTCCCTACTACCCTTCTTGTGAATGGGCACAACATTTGCTAATTTCCAGTCTTCTGGGACGACTCCCATTAGCAAGGATTGGTTAAATAAATCTGTTAACGGTTTTGCTATTACATCACTGAGCTCTTTTAATAATTTAGGGTGGATCCCATCAGGCCCCATTGATTTATTTGTCTTTACTTTAGACAGCTGCTGTAGAACCTCCTCCTCTGTAAACTGATATGTAATTGTCTCGTTAGTGTTTCCTCCTAACTGAGGTCCCTTTCCTTCCTTTTCTTCTGCAAAGACTGAACAAAAATATTCATTGAGGCAGTCAGCGAGACTTTTATCCTCTTCTACATACCTTCCTTCCTTTGTTTTTAATCTAACTAATCCTTGTTTTACTTTTCTTTTCTCGTTTATGTATCTAAAAAATGTTTTGTCCCCCTTTTTTACTGACTGAGCTATTTTCTCTTCTGCGTGTGCTTTGGAAGCTCTTATAAATTGCTTTGCCTCTTTCTGCCTAATCTTATAGGTTTGCCTATCTTCTTCACTCTGAGTTGTTTTATAATTATTGAATGCTGTCTTTTTGTTCTTCACTATTTTGGCCACTTCTGCAGAGTACCACAGTGGTTTCTTCCCTTTTTTGTTTTTGCTAACAAGTCGAATGCAATTGCCTGTGGCCTTCAATTATGCTTATTTTAAATAATCCCATTTCTCCTGGACACCCTTTAAACTCCTCCAGTCTGATAATGACTCCTTCACACAAAGTCTCATTTTAGAAAAATCTGTTTTTTTAAAGTCTAAAACTTTTGTTTTTGTGTGGTGTGGCTCCATCTCTGTTCTTATATTAAACCATACTGACTGGTGATCACTAGATCCCAAATTTTCACCTACAACAACGTCCGATACCAAACCTCCATTTGTGAGTATTAAATCCAATATGGCCTCTTTACGGGTCGGCTCCTCAACTACTTGTGTTAGAGATAATCCCAGTAGGGAGTTTAGAATATTTGTACTCCTGGTGCACCCAGCAGTTTTGGTTTTCCAGTTCACATCAGGAAGATACATTTACGTGAACCAAAGTCCTGAGCAAGATGACCGCCTGGAACATCATGGCGGCCTATTTCTGGCCTGATTCCCTTACAATGTCTTTTGGCATAGATCTCAGTGGACCTGATTATCAGAATGATAGCAGGCCCATTTAATAAATTATGTTATTTAATCTTTCCATTTGATGAGAGCAATGCATAGATGACATTTTAATTCCTATTAAATAAGCCAATGTGAATTTTAGCAGATTAGGTTCACTTTAAAAGTGTGATCCTGGCTATCTAGCTAAATGGGGAGCTCCTGTGGTGATTAGCATTTAGACCTTCATAAAATGTTATTGTTATGTGAGATGAATTATTAAATACGACTGAATTCCCTTCGATCTAGGGATAACGTAGACCAGAATCACTATCAGGGTAATTCAAAGAGATCCGAATTGCTTGAGAAAGGGAACCGAATGCTGAAAATCAGCGTTCGGTTACCTTTCCTGGCCATTCGGCTATCCAGAGAGCAGGTAATTCGCCAAATCCTAGCGAATTGCCTGCACATACAGTGCCTATTCGAGGGCAGTGAAATTCCCCATAAAAAAGCACTGCTTCGGCTATTCAGAGAACAAAAACCAGCAATGAAAGGTTCCCCTAATGCCCTGCCATTCGGTGGTTTCATGCGGCAGATTTATTCAGGAGAATCCCATAGGCTTCAATGTTAAAAATATAGTTTTCGTCGGATTTGCAGCAGCCTTTCCCTGCAATTCGGGGACCCTGTGGTGCTTGCTGAATACACCGCAGGGTCACCGAAATCGGATCGGCAAAACGAACCGAATTGAAGAGAACGAAAAGTCACCGAACGTGCGGTGACTTTTCGATTCTCTTTGAATTACCCTGTATGTCTCCTATGTAATGTGTATGATGAATAACTTATAATCTTCTGGGATGGTGATGTAAGATCACATATATCATAATAAGCACATATATCTAATATTTTGGTCTTGACACCTATTATTAGAATTCTATAGGGATGACCAGTTCTCACAGTTAGACTACACTAAAGTCTAAAGAAGATCCATTGTCTTCTACCTCTGCACCACTAGTGATATGATTTGTGAGGGGTGGAACAAGGGAAGACAGAAATGCATGTGGGCTTCCTGTCACATCCTCAGCCCCTGCAGCACCTGGGGGGCTTGGGTGCCCGGCGGCATCGCTGGCTGGCCAGGTGCCAGGAGCTCTAACTGGCAGATCAGTGTCTCAGGAGGCGTGGCTTGGCACTGTGACGCAAAGCCACCGGCCTTAAATACAGGGCGCGAGTAACAGCTCGTCGCCCTGACGTGGAGTTATTCCCACAACGCCAGCTGTGTTCACTTGTGTCTCAGTTTTTACTTTTCGCTTGTTGCCGATTCTGCTTAGTACGAGGACCCTTCTGTGATTCTGACTCCGGACTGCCTATACTGACGATTCTTACTCCATACCCCTTTTGTGTTTTCATGTTGTGTGCTCTGATCCGTGAGTGTATGCACCGATTGAAACACATGGTTTGTGATCGGAGGTCTGCTCTGCAGGTTGCGCAATCCCTCAACCTCTCCAGCGGGTGTGTCTGTTGTTAGGCATAACGTATGGTCTATGTTAGTAGGTCTGTCCTGCAGATTGAATATATCACCCACCTATCCAGTTACCTGTCTCACGTTAAGTCTCAGTACTAAACGCAGCAATTTATCTCACAGTATAGTCCTGCCCTGCAGGCTGCTGAACAGATTGTACATTGATCCTTGTGTCATCAAGAAAGTAGAAAGATTTACTGTTGAGTATACACCTTTGCTTATTACTACTCTGAGTGGTGCTAACCTGGTACCTACAAATATTAACCACGCTTTGGTTATACCAAGTCATGTTTATTTCTCAACACTTTATGCCAATCTGTATTTAGTTAAAGTGTTTGCGCTCAGCAATCCCTTGGTCTCGAAACTATTGGGTGTTGAGTGCTATTCAGGATCTAGTATTAGCTCCCTGGTTTGGGACCATAGGTTTTACAGCCTTTCTTGCTTCACAATTTTGTATCAGAAAAATCAGTTCTTTAAAATCCAAACAACGCTGATCTGGGGTGAGCACTATATCGCACATGACACTTCCTTTACCATCACCTGTCACTCAAGAGCTCCCTATTAACATACCTCAATACGGAATGCACCTGTAAACATGTAACATAGTGACTATATTACTTACATATTTATTTTCTGTGTTAATCTGTATATTTGTGTTTTGTTTTTAATATCTTGCATTTTATTACTTTGTATTTCTGTAACGACTGTAAAATTTCAATGTTCTTGAACCCAGAACATACTTGAAAACGAGAGCAATCTCAATGTATCCTTCCTGGTAAAATACTTTATAAATAAATAATAAAATACATAAATCAGTGTACAAAATTCAGCACAAAGAACAACCATCGCATCCTTATACCCTACTTACTAAAATATACTGAAAGTAAAAAGACAGATCATTTACCATATATGATCAATCCACAGACTGGATTTCCAAAAGTGAACCTAAAATGACTGAATTGGACAATAGCCCCAACTTGGGGCCCTATTACAATTTTAACACTAGCGCTCAGTTATATGAGCGTTAACGCTAGGTTAATCCTTTCGCTGCTGATGCGTTTCACACCTCTGTGCTGAGGTCATTTTTACCGCTTTCACTCATCATGTTTAACCGCGTTTTGAAGCCATATTTTGATATATGAGCCAGACATATTATATATCGTTCTTTCCAGCAGACTTGGCAGATTCATAATATGTCATTATTATATGTATACGTCATGTCCTGTCTGTATTTTATAACAAAAAAATGCAATAAAATATGAATTTTCAATAATTTACTATGTGTAAAGTGTTTTTTTTTTCACATTTTAACATGCGAGCATTTGCGGTTATATCTTCTATGGGGTGCGCTTGTTAAAAGAATTAGAAATGGGGACTCGTTACATTTTTTTTGGGGAAAATGTCGCTATTTTTAACAAACGCACCGCATACAAAAATCATTAGTGCAGCATCATTGTTCACATTATAACTGAAATGGGAACAACATTGCTGCATTAACAAAACAAAAACAAACAAAAAAATTGTTTATTTTTTCTTTTAAATATTTTTTTTTAAAATTTTTATTTTTAAAACTTTTTCATGGTCATGTTTGGTATCGTTGGAAAGGCCATGCTCTGGCCGATCCAACGATATCAAACATTAACCCCTAGCTGCCACGGATCAGGAGATATGGGGTTCCAATGAAGCCCTTTCTCCACCATTGCTGGCAGCTAGGGGTTAACTCAAGGACTGGCGTCATCGTACTATGCACGATGACGCCAGTCCTCAGGGGGAGTTCCCGGAGGCTTGGCTGACATCCAAGATGTCGGCCAGCTCCGGGAGAGGATCACGATCCGGTGCTTTTCAGCGCCGAATCGTGATCCGGCTCCCCAGGGGTTGATGACAGCCACCGTTTGGAAGGGCAGGCTGTGCCCTTCCAAACGGTGGCTGCCTTAACTCTGTGCCCCCCGGCGATCGGGAGGGAGAGAGGTCCGAAGTACCTCCCCCCTCCCTTTCAGGCACTTCCTCCGCACACGCGGGGGGGGGCGCCTGAATTAGATGTCATCGCGCCGCCATCTAATGTCATCTAATGGCCCCACCAGGGTCCTGGAGTGCACATCCAAGATGTCAGCCCGCACCGGGGTGGGCGCAGCAATCCGCCAGAAACCGGCGGATTGCTGCCTCCTGTGCATGGACGCTCTCAGCATGTCCATAGCACAGGAGAACCACTTAGCTGGACGTGCTGAGCGCCTCCATAGCAGCCAAGTGGTTAAATGACTTTAACACATTCCCCCAATATCATCCCTAACGATAACAGTTTAAAAATAAATCTGTTACCGTATCGGTGATTGTGCTCGCTTGTGCAAGCTTACTGTACTCTGAGCTCCCTGTCAGGTACCGGGATGGCACCTGGATGGCAAGATTCTGAGCCCAGGATGCGGTGAGGCACCACTCCAGAAATATATGGTGAGTGGTGAGTTGCAGGAACACAAATGGTGGATTGGAGCAGAGGGGCAGGACAGGACACGTAGAAGGATTGAAAACAGAAAACAAACCAGGAAAAATGGGAACTTGGATATTCTGGATACTGCAGGGAAGGACTGGTAAACACGGTAAGTTTCAAGGTTTTTAGGGGAGCCCCAGCATACACGTTCTCTCGCTCAGGATACAGATAGACAATGCTGGAACAATGTGGAGAGGGGAGCAGGGCCCTTTATTTTGCAAGGTCAGGTGGTGTAGTGTTTCACTATGTGTTTTCACTTTTAACCATTTGTGTGCAGGAATCTCAGTGTTGGTTCTGAGATGAGCAAGGCTTGTAGGTGAAATGGATTAAAATATCCGTCCTTCGGATGCCAGTCTGTTCTAATCGGTGGAGAAATCTGGTAAGTTAAGGTGCGCACTTAAAGAAATCACACAGACAACGAATGGGTCTATGCAGCCTCTCTGGTTAAAGCCAGTGATCTCTCCTTTTACTGATACGTTTTGATACATGTTTTATAGCAGTTTAGTGCGAAAGCAGGTGGGAGTCAACTATCATTTTAATCAACTTCAGCATAAAATTGTGCAACAAATTATTCTATCAACTAAATGAAAATCAAATATCAGCTATTTCCAAAGGTCAAAATATCATGCGTTGTTGACGAACGTCAGCCATGCTTCGCCATCATGGGTGTGTGGGCAATGTTCTGTTCCAGGATGCAAAATGGCTCTCCACCCTGCTCCTGATACAGAAATAAATTCCTCATGACTTTGCGGTTAGCTATTCTGCAGAAATAGTGAAGTTACGCAAGATACATTTTGGTTTTATCTGAAAAGACAGTTGTATTAATCATTTCTTAAAGACATAATACTTAAATGAGCATTTTTCTATGCCTTTGAATATTATTAAAGCAGATACATAGTCTTGTCCATAATAGTCCCCCCTAAAAACGCACATTTCAAGTGTCCCCTTGGAGACGAGCTGCGCCTTTATCCGTTCCCCTAAAAGTCTTGCCAGCCATCCCCAATCTTCACCGAAGTTTGAGACGAAGGCTCCTATTGAACCAACCCCTTTGTACCTTCGGCCTTTGGCGTGACAAGACTGATGGGTCAAGAATCGGGACTACAACTCATCTTGCAAAGGGTCACAAATGCTATCTCAAGGCAATTTAGATACAGGTGTCCCGAAGGAGGGGGTAGATGGACTCACAGCTCTGTGGTTGTTGCATCACTATAGGGTGTAGCTTTTCATAAGACTCAATTCCTCAGACAGGTCTTCCAATTGTTTAATGGCTTTAGTGACCTTACCAGTGGGGCCTGTGTTATCCGGGATAAAGGTGCAACAGGAGCCACCAGTACCTTTCAGCATCTTACAGACCCCACCCTCTCTGCCAGTAGCATATCGAGGGCCATGCGGTTCTGGAAGGTCATCGCAGAGGTCGGGCCTAGATGGTCCTTAACCTTTCTAGTTTCACTTTCTGGTCTACGTCCTGCTTCCCTTTTTTCACATAAAAAAC
The DNA here is from genome assembly GCA_009667805.1 of Leptobrachium leishanense. Lineage (NCBI taxonomy): Eukaryota > Metazoa > Chordata > Amphibia > Anura > Megophryidae > Leptobrachium > Leptobrachium leishanense. The sequence goes on along the minus strand of CM019063.1, from coordinate 132,087,612 downwards.
ATAAAACAATATTATAGAGGATATTTTAAAGCTATAGAATAGAATGTGTAGCCTCTCGATCCGGAGCACATATTTTGTATAAAACAATTTACTAAAATAAAAAAAGTAGGGCGTTAGCAAAAATCCCTCAATTAATATAGACACACGTTTCTATCTACAAGAATAACAATTCTGCATACAGACATCTTATACTTCACATATGTCATATACACTACAACAGTAAACAACGCAGAGGGGACAAGTGGATTCTCTTGGCAAGCACCTAACAATGGAATCATGTCACAAACAAAGCAGGTGTCATGTCTCATCTGTCTACTTTGCTTTTGGATAATACTGAAACTTTCCTAAATACCACATTCTTTGCTTACCATGCTTTACATCTCTGACATACATACATACTACTATTCACCTACATGTCCTTCTTAATGCTCTCTACTGGAAAGCAACCTGTAGTTGCCATATCTAGGATTGGCTTTTCTAACTCTTTTGGCCTCATCCTGTACCATGAGGTGTCACATTCTTTTTCCAAACACAATCTTTAAAACCCTTTTTTTTCTTCTTAACTCTGCACTATTTCTTCATTCATTTGTCTACATGCCATTTTCCTTTCACCTTGTCTCTCTATACACTTTCCTAACCTCTTCTCACATTGACTCATAAATTATCATCCGCATCCTATATTCTGGTTTAAAAGAACTTTCATCCCACTTATAAAAATTCATCTTTTTTTGTAACCATTTACACGAGTCGGAACAGGCGTCCCTGTCCAACTGCCGATTAAATTTATACCTTTTTCGTCTCATACTTTATATACATACACATATACACGATGCGTAAGACAGGGTAGAGACCTGTCGGCTGTTTTTGGGCAGCTGTCGTTGGGGTTGGGTTTATTATTTTCCTTTTTTTTTTTCTTTTGATATTTCACCATAAGAAGGGGGTTCGGGTTTTGGGGTGAGGTAATAGTATAATTAGGCTTTCCCTTCCTATTTTCCTCTGTTTCTATCCACCCCTCTTTCTCAATCTCCTTTGCAACTCTATACCATGCTTGCGCTACATTCCATAATCCATTATCTATCAACATTCCTTTTTTATTCTTCAATAAATTTCGCCATTCCTCTGTCTGTAGTCTGGGACTATCTGAGCTGCAGACCTTACCTAAAAGTTTCAGTTTAATCTCATTTCTTTTACCTGTTCTTTCCCCAACTAACTTACATGGGGTCATCCAACCAGCATGGCTACTCTGTTCATCACCCATTCTTGATTGTTAGCTCTTTTCCTGATCACTTTAAACAATTCACGTAGTTTATCACCAGTCAGAAATGAGGATAGACCTCTACCTATCGTGTCTTATTCTACCAAATATACCTGTTACCGTTAGACCACGACACCTATCGAGTCTGACTACCAAATATAGTTGTTACTTCTAAACTACGACAGTAAGCATCTTGTCCTCCCCTATATTCGAACTATAGTATCCTGCTAGCAGGTGTAATTAATACCTCTTTTACTGCAGCATATATATCGTACAGGTGCTTCCTTTACCGAGTCACCTGTTCCTACTAGATATATATATTTTTGTGAGTTCCTACTAGATATGCCTAATGCATCATCTATATACCGGTACTCACAAAACCCTCTGACTGTCAATCAAACTATACTTCAGAGATATATTGCATCCTACTACCAAGCTTGTGTTCACCTGTTACCGTTAGGAAAGTCCTACTACCAGGTATGCGTCTATTACATCACATCACCTGTTACCGCCTGGAGATAGCTAACCAGGTACACCCCACTTGTTACCAATGGATCACTATAATCTCTCTGATCAACAACCAAACCATAATGCCTTATCAGAAAATATGCCATCAATACAAAGAACCGTGAACAGACGTACAAACAAGCAGACAACTGGGTCAGTATAACGGGCACCTGGGCAAAGTTAAATAAACAAAAAAATTGTGGGGAACGGACACTAGAGCAAAAATGGAAAATATAACCCCGTTGCCCAAAGCACCAAAAGTGCGGTCCCAATCCGCACCAAATCAACAGAAAAAAGAAAAATCGGTGATCGGCGTGTCCGCGTACGCGGTCTAGGGGAAATATCTAATAATACAAAGGGATATTTGATAATACAGAAATGTACCATACAATAATGATGACTGTATAAGCTGATTGAAAGTTCATGAGAAAAGTTCCCAATAGCTCTCAGAGGTAGACTCGTCTTACGGCCTTGATATCCTTTCGGGATCCTGGATCGTCCGTAGGTTCTCCAATATTTGGATGCCGATAACCTTTAATAACTGGCTTCTCTCAGGTCTTGGTATTCCTTTAGGGTCCTGGGTGTTTTACAGGTCATACCCTATAATGACTTGTAGGAATCTGCAAGACTCATTGAATGAAGGAGGAATTTAATCCTGAATGGATATTTATTAAACATAAAATAAAAAACAAGAAACAAAAAATAGCATATAACAATTTATCCAGGATCCCGAAAGGATATCAAGGCCGTAAGACGAGTCTACCTCTGAGAGCTATTGGGAACTTTTCTCATGAACTTTCAATCAGCTTATACAGTCATCATTATTGTATGGTACATTTCTGTATTATCAAATATCCCTTTGTATTATTAGATATTTCCCCTAGACCGCGTACGCGGACACGCCGATCACCGATTTTTCTTTTTAAAGTTAAATAAACCCCACTTTTGATGCCTTTCCCAAGCGTCACACTGGGATTTCCCGGGGTAGGACCACAAACCAAAACACGTCACCGGCAAGATATCAAAAAAAGGTATCTTACCGTGAGGTTACGAAGTTGATCAGGCTCCGTTTCTGGTGTGATCCCGTCAGGAAATCCTTGGTGGTGGTGCGCTGGCTAAGGCTTTAACCCAGGACCCCACGTTGCAGGGCTAAATTGAAATGGATTAAAATATCCATCCTTCGGATGCCAGTCTCTGTTCTAATCGGTGGAGAAATCAGGTAAGTTAAGGTTCGCACTTAAAAGAAATCACACAGACAACGAATGGGTCTATGAAGCCTCTCTGGTTAAAGCCAGTGATCTCTCCTTTTACTGATACGTTTTGATACATGTTTTATAGCAGTTTAGTGTGTAAGCAGGTGGGAGTCAACTATCATTTTAATAAACTTCAGCATAAAATTGTGCAACAAATTATTCTATCAACTAAATGAAAATCAAATATCAGCTATTTCCAAAGGTCAAAATTTCATGCGTTGTTGACGAATGTCAGCCATGCTTCGCCATCATGGGTATGTGGGCGATGTTCTGTTCCAGGATGCAAAATGGCGCTCCACCCTGCTCCTGATACAGAAATAAATTCCTCATGACTTTGCGGTTAGCTATTCTGCAGAAATAGTGAAGTTACGCAAGATACATTTTGGTTTTATCTGAAAAGACAGTTGTATTAATAATTTCTTAAAGACATAATACTTAAATGAGCATTTTTCTAGGCCTTTGAATATTATTAAAGCAGATACATATTCTTGTCCATAACAAAGGGGGCTGCCTGGCATGGTTCAGGAACCTGACACTCCCTGTACTTAACATGGGGAGCGCAATCAGTATTTAGCGGCAGGTTACAAAGTCCTAATGCTATTAACGCACCGCTGTGGTAACTAAAAAGTTAACCACACCTCAAAGCTGGTGCTGATTCCACTTCTGCAGAATCAGTTTGCACCAGCTAACCCCCCCCCCCCCCAAAAAAAAATAATCAGATACTCACCTCTCATCTTGCGGCGCAAACGGTGGCCCGTTCTGCCACTTATGGCTGCCGGGAGCAGAGTGAGACTGGGGCCAAATAGTCCCCAGTCTTCCTCTGCAAATCACTCCGCAGCCCTGCACGATCTCGTACCAGAGCAAGATCGTGCAGGGCTTGCGACCTGGCAACACAACCCTGCGTGGAGTCCTATGGACTCCAGGAGGTGATACAGCGTGGAAGCGCTGCTGCGATTATCAAGGAGGATAGAGATGTGTTACGGGGCAGGCTGCTGAATTAGCGCATACCCTGTAATATGGTGCTAAAACGAGGATACTAATGGGGAAAACCTGCATCAATGAAAGAATGTATTTGATTCTAAAGTATTAATCACAAGTATACACTTTAGGCAATAATAAAAAATGTAGACTTCATACAAAAAATTAAATAATCCCTGTGTAACGGAAACAAATGCAAGATTGTTACCAATACATACATACAAATCAAGCCTGGCTGAACATAAGATGAACTATCTCAATCTACAGAATCAAAGCCACCAACTCTATCAACCATATTAATCAAATAAATAATATAAGGCAACTTAGTATAGAAAAAAAGCACAAGAAGGAACCTTCTCAGTTACCCAACCGGCAGAGACCAGATATCCCAATGTTTCGGCTGAAAAGCCTTTGTCAAGGGTGTGAGGAGTGCCCACCATTTTGGCTCAAATGCTGATTGAAGTGGAGGAGTTTCCTCCACCCAGCCTCACCAGCAGCCAGTAAATTAGAATTTCCTGGCTGGCGGTTACTACTAAGTTACTAGTGACGTTGGCACGCAGGGAGCGGTTCTGCGTCACTATCTCGGAGACCAACCGCGTTAGCGATCTGTCTCAGAGAGGTCGCGATGGATCGGAGTTGTGCTGGCACGCAGCTCTGATCCATCGTTCTGCGCAGGTGCTACAGGACTTGCATATGTAAATTTCACAAGTCCCATTGCATTGCCCAATTTCCCTTCCTTGTGCGCATATTTTGCAGAAAAGCCTCAGGGACTTCCAGGTTCAGGAGTTCCTGAGTCGGAGAGGAGAAGCTGCACGTGGCGAGGGACAAAAAGGCAAGAAAAATCATCCAAAATAATAAAAATATAATTAGGCACTGGCAGTCAGCAGCCTCTGTCCAATTATTTAAGGGCAAAAAAGGGACACTCTAATTTTCAGTAGAGTGTTCCTTTATCTTTTATTACAACATTATGCATTAATGCATTTATACAGTAGCCTTCAGTTTCCTGTACCTGCCTTATGTTGGGTAGCTTATACATTATTTGTTCTTTATTTCTAAAAGGTTGTTCTCTGATGCAGTGGCAAATGACTGAAAACACAATGGAAAGCCTCCTGTGGGCGAATACAATCAATACAAATATACTTGTCATTCCCAAACCCCTTACATGAATGTCATACACAACAGACTCAAAAACACAGATATTAAAACCTACAATTTCTTTTAGCGCAATGGCACAATAGTGATGACATCTGCACAGTCATCATTAACCTCTTAGCAAGCCAAGCTTATGCTAATGCATGACCTTGGTGTTCTGGGATAAATACATACAGGGTTATCCAAAGAGATTCGAAAAGTCATCGCACGTTCGGTGACTTTTCATTCTCTTCAATTCGGTTCCTTTTGCCGATCCCATTTCGGTGACCCTGCGGTGTATTCAGCAAACACCACAGGGTCCCCGAATTGCAGGGAAAAGCTGCCGCAAACCTGATGAAAACTAACCGAATGCACGCTGAAAACAAGCAAAAACATCTGGATTAACCTTCGAAAAAGCCGAACAGGAGCCGAAAAGGAGCCGAATCACACAGAGCCGAAGCAGCTGTGACGTAGAGGAGGCAGTGAATAAATTAGAAAAACCATTTGTATGAATCTGGGAAAAAGAAACGCTGTTTGCAAAGAAACTACTGAGCGAAAATGTCTGAAATTTTCACAGGAGGTCCAGGGAATGATAATAAAGAGAGCTGTTACAAAAAAAATAAGCAAACTGAAAAAAAAAAAAAAAAAAAATCGGACTTTTTTTAAAAAAAAAAAAAAATCTGAAAAATGCTTAAAGTATCCTAAAAAATCTATAAATAAAGAGACTTTTTGCTGCAGAATTTTATAATGAACGGTTTATTAGATATTGAATTAAAACGGGAATATTTTTAACATTGAAGCCTATGGGATTCTCCTGAATAAATTTGCCGAATTAAACCACCGAATGGCAGGGCAATTCGGGAACCTTTCACTGCTGGTTTGTGTTCTCTGAATAGCCGAAGCAGTGCTTTTTCATGGGGATTTCACTGCCCTCGAACAGGCACCGAACAGGCATCGTATGTGCAGGCAATTCGCCAGGATTTGGAGAATTGCCTGCTCTCTGGATAGCCGAATGGCCAGGAAAGGTAACCGAACGCTGATTTTCAGCGTTCGGTTACCTTTCTCAAGCAATTCGAATCTCTTTGGATAACCCTGATAGACTTTAAAATTCTATATTCATAGGCCCATAGACAATTCTTTTCCTTATTATGTGCATTCACCTATTCTGTTGATAATTGCTTTTATTCTGCTTTAAAAAAAAATCTTTGTAACTTTACTGTTAATCTGATGCCTCCCATTTGTCCCAATTTAAGCGGGTTCATCCTGATTTTCGACCTCTGTCCCCCCATCCCACCTAACAAGCCACCTGGCCTGCATTGTTTGCCTTGAGCTTTGACTCTGTGTGAGTGGTGCTCTGTGCTTGCTTACATGGAGAAAAAAAAGAATCACTTTAGACCAGTTGCACATGATGGATAACTGAGAGGGAGATGCAACCTTGTACAGAGACACGCAGACTCCTTCTCCCATATGCTGGGGACCGGACAACACCGGCCCCAACTGCACACCGCAGTGGGCAGACTGACATACCACCTCCCTCATACCTGCACAACAGCCTGTACATCATTCAGCATGTGAGACACACAGAAGTATATGTGGGGGTTTGTTACTGACAAGTTGCATGGGAGCAATAAAAGTGTTTGTATGCATGCGTATATGATCCTTTCTGTATCTGTCTCTGTCAGTGTCTCTGGGTCTTTCTGTGCCAGTGTGTCTGCGTCAGTATGTCACTGTCACTGCACATCTTTCAGTATTGCGGAAAACTGAGAAATGCTCATGATTCCCTAAAGCATGCTGATGTGTTCTAACAAATCAGCTGTTTTAATGTGTCCAATCCCTCTTTTCATTGCTAGACTGGTACGTTGGAGCTAGTCTCTCTTGGGTACTGAGCACACACATATTATTATTACTAATATCATCATGGATATAGTGCAACAGTTTTATTTGTATCCCCTTAGTTTATTACAAGTGTTCAGATTCCAGCTTTGTGTGTACATATGGGGCCCTGTCACCTGGTGTGAGCTAAAACGCCAAAGCTACATGAAAAATCTAACGTGAGTCGCTAAAAGGTAGTGCCTGACGACCCAGCAACAGATCACCTTTTCCGTGTACAAGGTCGTTTAGCGCACGCTAGGGAAACGCTAAGACCCAGGCTGAGGCCCAGCACTAATGCGGTTGTGTACAGGATAGAACTGTTTTTTTCCAGTGCAGAGTGCCGGGCCATACCTATCCCCTGCCCTCACAAGCTTGTATAAGTATGAACACATCCAGTGAAGAGCTTAAGAAAGGGAAGGATGCGTGCAATGTTCTTTAGGTGAGATTAGCAAGATTTGGTTAGAGACTGAATGTGAGAAGTAAAGGATAGATTGGAGTCCAAGAGGACCTCAAGGCAACGAGCCTGAGAGGTAGAAGTTATAGTGGCACCATTCACCTCAAGGGAAATGGGTGCAGGAATTGAGGTCTTAGAGGGAGGGAAGATAAGAAGTTCTGTTTTTGAGAGGTTGAGCTTTAGGAAACGTGAAGTCATCCAGTCGGAGACAGCTGAGAGGCTGAGATATGATAAAATCAATTGGTTTTCATTTATTCCTGACTGCTGCTCTTTCAACAACTTAATTTCTCAAAATCCACATAGAGTGTATTTTCCTAATACGTATGATTTAACTCATATGACAGTTCCTTATACCTGCACTGGAAACCTGGTCCATGAATATATGATAGTGCAATGCAATAGTCAGCAGATCCACAAGATGTTGCTGTTGCACACTAAAACTGTAAAGAGCTCATTTTTTGTGTGTGAGAAAAATGGCAATTTCTCCCATCAGTGCCCTGGCATGGCTTTATTCTACAGGAATTACCTGGGATTCTGGGAATAAGGTGTAAAATCTACATTTGTGTAAACATAAGAAGAGGTTTATCAGTCTAGCGAAGCCCTTCTGGCATTTTCAAGGATTAAAAATGAGTTTTGCTCCTTCAAACAGAGTAAACCCTCTTGAGGCAGGCTAAAAATACGCACTCCCAGTGCTTGAAAAAGACGAATAAGATTTTATTACATTTTGAATGGGCTGTGAACCTCATTCCTGAGGCTTTGTGCATCTTTTTGCAGCATCGAGTGACTCGACACTTTTCAGATAGAGCTTCTTTTTAAAAGTTAGATCTTCTCAGCAGTCGTTGACCATTAATTTAATTTAATACGAAGTTGACCAATTAAATCATATGCAAAAGGCTATTGATATATTGAATATTTATAATGAGAAGCATTTCAAATATAAAGGATTTTGGGTGGAGATATCTCAATGATGTTTTTATCAGAACCTAGGAGATCCAGAAACTGAACCAGCAATCCTTTTGTTATAACTGCAATACTAACTGGCGGACGTGAGGTAAAATAGTTTGATGGAGACTTAAAACCTTCCCTCATGACTTGTTGACAAGTTGAAGTTTAACCACACGGGCCCATATTCCGAACTTGTTAGTAACAGAGTGCTGCTAAGGGAAACAAAAATTGGTGTATGCAGGCATCCCATAGCGACTCCCTGTTACGGGGTCTAATCTGGTCCAGCCGCTCCATTAACAGCTTGAGTCATATTTATTGGGAGTCGCTGAATGATACCGGCAGCAATGCCGAGCTCTGCTACAGTTATTGACAACTGAAGTCCATAGGACTCTAGGGATCCAAGTGTGACCATGTTATGAGAGCACGGTCAAGCAGGGATGTCAGAAAACACTGGGAACTATTTGTTCCCTGTTTTCCTCTGTGTGTGGTGAGAGGACGCAATGGGTCGGCTTACCCTCTTCACTGCAGGATTAGAGGTACGTTTCTGATTTTTTTTTATTGCTTCTCTATAAAGTGTTGTGATTTTCTGAGCCACAAGCAAAGTTTACAGCAAGGTTAGAATAGCCGCTTCAGCCATTAGGTTAACAGCATGATTGGAATAAGGCCCTAAGTAAATGCAAGTTGAGTAAATCTAGTCCAATGCTTTAATCCTTTCACCGCTGAGCCATTCCACCTCTGTGTGTTGAGCTCATTTTGACCGTTTTGTGCACATCATGTTTAAACGCGATTTGAAGTCACGTTTTATTGTACGACCCAGGCAGATTATATATCCTTTATACGGGCAGACTCGGCAGATTCATAATATACCATTATTCTATCAGGGTTATTCAGAGAGCGGTGAAAACCATGAGAATGACTGGAAAACTGAAAATTCTAGGTCAAAATAGCCAAACCAGAAAAATTCTCCCATTTATCTCACTTTCCGAATTGGCTATTTTGACCTAGAATTTTCAGTTCTCCAGTCATTCTCCTGCTTTTCACCGCTCTCTGAATAGCTCTGTATGTATTCGTCATGTCCTGCCAGAATGCTATAACAAAAAAATGTGAATATCCATTTTCATCTACAGCGTGTAAAATTATATTTCACATTTTATCATCCAAGCTTTTGAGGTTATATAGTCTACGGGGTACGCTTGTTAAAAAATAAGAAATGGGAACCCATTACTGTATTTTTCTGAGAAAATACCCAAATTTAGCTAAAACTTAAAAAAATTAAATTTTTCATTAGTACAGCATCATTGGTCACATTATAAGTGAAAAGTGAACGATGGTGCTGCAGTATAAAAAAAAAATTAATTAATACATTTTTAATTTTTTTTATTTAAAAAAAATATATTTGGTGTTACACGTAACCTGGTCACGTTTGGTATCATTGGAAAGGCCATGCTCTCTCCGAGGGACCCCTCTATCTCCACCATAGGGATTTCCATAGGAAAGCTCTTCTCAGTTAAGGGTCAATTCCCTAACTGACTTCATCGCACCCATGGGCAAAGACATCAGTGGGTGGGGGGGCCCCCGGAGGCTTGGCTGACAAAGATGTCAGCCAGGTCCGGGAGAAGTCCGCGATCTGGCACGGATTGGCGCCAGATCGTGGAATGGCACCTAAGGGGTTAAACAGGCATAGCTGGAAAAGTCAGACTGTGACCTTTCCAGTGATGCCTCTCTTTTCTTTCTAACTATTCTGGCCGATCGGGAGGGAGAGCCCCCTCCCTCTCAGGCACTCTACTGGGGGACACCTGAAACTGAGGTCATCACACGGGGAGGGGGGTTTAAAATCATTGGGGTCTGACTTCCTTGAAGTCAGTATTATCTCCAGCCTCTACAACTGTAACCTCCTTCTCTCTGGCCTTAAGAGATCCCAGATTCTCCCTCTGCAGTCTGTTATGAACGCCTGTGCCTGGCTCATCCACCTCCCGCACCTCTCCCCTTTGTCAATCTTTACACCGGCTTCTTGTCTCCTATGGAATCCAATTTAAAATACTGGTGCTCACATACAAACCTCTGCATAACTGCGCCCCTGACTACATCTCCTCCCTTAGCAGGTATATCCCTTCCTGTCAGCTTCACTCTGCCAATGATCTGATACTCTCAGCTTCACGTACCGGCTCCCCCAACTCCCGCCTTCAAGACTTCTCCCAAGCTGCCCCTTTTCTTTGTAATTACCTCACCCCTTGAAACGGTGGGCCCCTATAGGGTGATGGGGAGCCCCAAGGCTGTGTAGATTGAAGCCTTTAGGGCAGGTACATGGGTAGTTAGCAGACTCCAGCATACCCTTGCAGCACTTGGAAAACAAGAAAGACAGTGCAGGAATACAAACACACGAGGAAGCCCTGCACTGGGTATAGTCTCTCAGCTGCAGACGGATCATGGGACTTGGGGTAGACAATTAATTCAGCTCACTGCAAGAGAGAACGTAATACTTGAAAACCACGAATGCAGTAAACTGCAAAGACAGGGCTTGATACTTGGAGACAACGAATTCGGCACACTGCAGGGCAGAACTTAACCACTTCGCTGCTACGGACGCGCTGAGCGCGTCCAGGAAGTTCCCGCTGCTGTGCGGAGGACGCGCTCAGCGCGTCCGATCCTCCCGGCAGCGAAGCGGCGGTGTGGCGGAAACCCCCTCGGCAAACAGTGAGGAACCGACATCCGGGATGTCGGCCCTCACTGTGGGATCATGGGAGTCGCGGTGACGTCATCACGCCTGGCGTGATGACGTCACTTTCAGCAGCCGCATAGACAGCCCTTAGGAGGAGGGGGGAGAGGTCCTTAGGACCTCTCTATCTCCTCATCGGTAAGGGCTGCAGAGATAAATGAGACACCGATGGAAAGCCCAGAGCCTGAGCTTTCCAACGGTGTGCCTCATTATAGTATAAAATGTAAAAAAAACACACAAAAAAACACAGAAAGTAAAAAACACCACACACAGGGTCTCTAAGGGTAGTAAAAAAAATCAAAACTGCCCAGATGCCCCCAAACCCCACATTTAATAAAATTACAATCCCCTTTTTATTATTTTATTTCACATTTTATTGTTACAGCTATGTGATCACTGTAGTAACAATGATCACTTAGCTGTCACAATTGTCACTGCCACCTCCAACATGGCCACTGAGGATACAAATATAACCCTAAAATGACCCCGTAACCTAGCGATTGACCCTCCAGCCAATCACGGGGAATGAATTTTTCAAATCTTGATAACTTTACATTTCTATCCTCAGTCTGCATGTGGATTGTGAGGTGTTAGTGTCGCAGAGGCTGTCTCCATAAAATAGGTGATAAATTGCTAATACACACACTATATATATATATATATATAATATACACACACACATATATATACGCACACACACATATATATACATATTTGCACACGCGCGCACGCACACGCGTACACACACACACACAGACGCTTATATATATATATATAGAATATATATTATATACGCACACACACGTGCATATATATATATATATACGCACATATATATATATATATATATATAGATACTATCAAACGGCGTAATTTTCTTTTGAAAATACATTTTCAGAAAACAAATTATGGCTAAAAGGTTTCTAAGCGCTGAGGAAGCAGCTGACATCCTTATGATGTCAGACTCTGATCCCAGCGCTGATGAATCTTTTGAAGATTCAGGCAGTGACTTTGTCCCTGGAGCATCATCAGAGTGACGGTTCCAGCGATGAAGAACTACGTGATGAGCCACGGCGTGGCCGCACGGAGTTACCAGGGTGCTCCCGTGGTAGTGCAGGGACCGCACGGTCTGTAGTTGCACTACCTGATCCTGCACCGGCCCAACGGCCTATTGCAGGGGTATCTGCAACACAGGCTGTGGCGATGCCTGAACCAGGATCTGACTGGACCTCCCCTAATATGGTCCAGCCAGAATTGCCACAATTTTCTGGCAATCCTGGTATACTAGTGGACACCACTAATTTTGAACCCATCAACTTTTTTCAACTATATATAGATGATGGGTTCTTGGAATTTATTGTTCAGCAAAGCAATCTGTATGCCGAACAATATTTTCAAGGTCTAGGGGCAGAATTGTTGCCAAGTGCGAGGGCGCGTAAATGGACCCCAACCAGTTTGCCAGAGATGAGGAAGTTCTGGGGCCTCACTCTGCAGATGGGGATTGTGCAAAAACCCAGCATAGCCTCATACTGGTCAAAAAAGAGTACCCAAACCACCCCTATCTTCCCTGCTACTATGAGCAGGGACAGATATTTATTGCTCCTGCGGTATTTGCATTATAATGATAATGCAAAGGCTTTGCCCCGTGACCACCCAGATCACGACCGACTGTACAAGTTGTGGCCACTTCTTGACCATCTGATGGCAAGATTTGAAGAGTTATACACTCCAGGCCAAAACTTGTCAGTCGACGAGTCCTTGCTGCTTTACAAGGGACGTCTTGTTTTCAAGCAGTACCTCCCTTCGAAGCGAGCTCGGTATGGGATAAAACTTTATAAACTGTGCGAAAGCTCCAGTGGATACATGTATCGCTTTCGTGTATACACTGGCAAGGACTCGCAGCTGGCCCCCCCTGACTGCCCCCCCGCCCTCTCCACCACTGAAAAAATAGTGTGGGACCTCGCTTATCCACTATTCGGTAAAGGTTACTGTATTTATACAGTTAACTTTTACACGGGTGTGCCGCTGTACAAATTTTTGTACAGCAATGGTACTGGAGCCTGTGGCACGATCCGTTCGAATAGGAAAGGCTTTCCAACAACACAGTTTGGGAAGCAAAAGAGAGGAGAAACATCTGCCTTGCGCTGCGGTGAACTGCTGGCTGTGAAATACACAGACAAAAAGGATGTGCATTTACTTACAACGATACATAATGAATGCACATCTGCAGTTCACGTCAGATGGAGAGATTCCCCTATCATGAAACCCCTATGTGTACAGGATTATAAGCGATACATGGGGGGAGTAGACAAGTCTGACCAGATGCTTGTACCATATCTCGCTTCTCGCAAGGCATATGTATGGTACAAAAAGCTGGCAGTCCATCTGATACAGATGTCAATGCTTAACGCATTCATCTTGTATCAGGCCACTCATGCCCGACGGATAACATTCCTAAAATTTCAGGAATCTGTTATCGAGTCCCTTCTCTGTCCAGAAGAGAATGCTCCCATTGTTGAAGAGGTGGAAGATGTAATTAGGTTGCGTGACCGCCACTTTCCTGGCTACATTCCACCAACTGAGAAAAGAGTGACCCCATGTAAAAGGTGTGGGGTTTGCGGGCGGCGTAAGGAAAGCCGCCTTCACTGCCCTGACTGCCCCTCCAAACCAGGTCTTTGTGTGCCTGATTGCTTCAAGATTTATCATACAGTGACACATTACTAGTGGCATACCGGGACCAAATTGTTTCTCGGCTGAGAATAAACAGATTTCAGGTTGAGGTATGCCACTGATTTTGTGCTTCTTGATAAATCTGTCTCTAGCACCGTTAAGATCTTTGCAGATCTTGATGACATTCTGATGGACACAGTGCAGTGTAATCTGGACAGAGCTTGCCCGGATCATGCTGGCATATATTCCTGGATAGTGCTATTCCTCTAAATTTTCCCAAATAAAAAAACAAACCAAAACCAGCCCCATTATTTTATAGCAGTGTTAATTCAAGCGTTAATAAAAAAACTACCCACTCCTGTTCAATACCCACCACGTTTCACTACCCACCTACAGTTTACTACCCACCCCCAGTTATAATGTAATTCACCCCACATACAATAAAATAGGTTGCCCCATCCCCAACAATCTGATGTCCTCCGTACGTCAGATGTAGAAAGAAGCCTCTGAAGACAGATTTAACTGCGGTGTTAATGGTGTGTCTTCAACTTCTTTGTCTCTGCTCTTTTCTTTGCCCCTTCCCTTCACCCACTTCCCTTACCTATCTTCTTTCATGAATGGTGTGTGATTCAGTGAGTGAAACAGATGTGAATGGGGGGGGGGTGTTTCTATTCCACCCCCTCTAATCCTCATTATCTTTCTCTTCTCCCCTTCCGTGTTTCTGCACTTTTCCCTTCTTTGCCCCCTTAACGTCACCCACTCCACTTTTACTAGCTTCTTGCATGAAAGGTGTGTGATTCGGTGAGTGAAACAGATGTGAAAGATGTGTGAATGGTCAGTAACCTGGTTGGGGCCTTGACGTGGCGTTACTGCTCACATGGATGCCCCATGTGCCAATCCAACCTATTGAGTGAATGTAAAATGTGTGGCGGGCTTGTTGTGTGTTTGTGCTGCATTTTGAGTCACTATACAATTGTTGATAGACTACATAATTGTTGAGCAAAATTCATGGGGAAAATTTTGTGAATGTTTTTTTTTTTTTTTTAAGAAGGCATACCTGCAATTAAATGGCTCTAGCTCAACAGGAAATTAAAACAGACCACATAAAGTATATATTAGGAGAAACTAGACACCCAGACGAATCAAATGAGGGGTTAAATAAAATTCTATCATAAAAATAGAGGACGCAACAGCATGTGGAATTTACATTTATTTATTTTTTTAGCACAAATCCAAATTCCACAAGTTGTTGCGGGCTCAATATTTATGATAGAATAATAAGTAACCCCACGTTTGATTCATCTGGAAGTCTACTTTGTCCGGATATATACTTTATTTGGCATATTTTAGATCCCTGTTGAGCTAGAGCCATTTAATTGCAGGTATGCCTCCTTTCAAAAACCGGCATAAAAAGCTTCTCTAAATTTATTTTGCGCATGGCGCAAATTAGCACCTCGTGCTCCATCTAGGGGGACCCGGACCACTAAACCTGGGTCTCATTTTTATCACAAGGGTTGGGGCTTTGCATTGAGCTAGAGAAAGGCCTAGTTTTCAAAGATTTTATCATGTCTGAAGTGATTGAAATAATTTTTTTAATTTTTTTTGCGCACAAATCCAAATTCCACAAGTTGTTGCGGGCTCAATATTTATGATAGAATAATAAGTAACCCCACGTTTGATTCATCTGGAAGTCTACTTTGTCCGGATATATACTTTATTCGGCATATTTTCGATCCCTGTTGAGCTAGAGCCATTTAATTGCAGGTATGCCTCCTTTCAAAAACTGGCATAAAAAGCTTCTCTAAATTTATTTTGCGCATAGTGCAAATTAGCACCTCCAACGCTGCCTAAAGTTGATCTATGCAATCAAATTGGATCTATTATTTTATAGGAGGGATATATTTATATACAGTTGTGTTCAAAATTATTCAACCCCCACTGAAATTGAGTGTTTTGGCCAGTTTGACATTGATTTTGATCATTCAGTCATCTTGCTTACAATTAAATCAAAGAGGCACGTGTAGGTCAGACAAATATAACATAACATTTATAATGAAATAACCACAAATGTCTTTTCTGTGCTCACATCATTATCAGTTTTATTCAACCCCCAAGTGACATTCAATCTTAGTACTTAGTACAACATCCTTTTACAGTTATAACAGCTTTTAAACGTGAAGCATAGCTTGACACAAGTATCTTGCAGCGATCTACGGGTATCTTCGCCCATTCGTCATGGGCAAAAGCCTCCAGTTCAGTCACATTCTTAGGCTTGCGCACTGCAACTGCTTTTTTTAAGTCCCACCAGAGGTTCTCAATTGGATTTAGCCCTTTCACTGCTGAAGACGTGTGGGACACGTCCTCAGTGATGCACGTTGCATGCTGAGGACGTGCCCCACACGTCATCAGCTGTTTGGGACCCCCGGCGGAGATACTCACCTCTCTGTCCGGGGTCCCACGGCGTTCTGACTTCAGCGTCCTTAGACGCTGAAGTCAAGCGCCTCCCGGCGTAAATGACGTCATCGCGCCATGCGCGATGACGTCATTTCCAGGCGACCCCCCGGCAATGCCGGGAGATAGCCTGGAAGGGAGGGGGGGGGATCCGTTCGGATCCCTCTCCCTCCCGATCGGGAAGGAGCAGCGGTAAAAGCCAGGCACCGCTTAAAAGGGGAGAGTCTCCCCTTTTAAGCGATGCCTGGCTTTAACCCCTCAAGTGCTGGGTTGCACTTCAGCGCCTTGCGGCGCCGAAGTGCAGCCTATCTCCGGTGGGGGCCGCCATCTTGGATGGCGGCTCCGCCCCCGGGACTCCCCTCGCTGTCTGACGTCATCACGCATAGCGTGATGACGTCAGATAGCCGGGGAACCCCTAGCTGCCGGGGATTTCCCAAGGAAATCCCCTGGTGGAGATAGGGGGTTCTTGTGAACCCCGATATCTCCAGAACCGTGGCAGCTAGGGGGTCATGGAGGGTGTCATTTGAAAGGCCTGAGCATGGCCTTTCGAATGATACCCAACATGACTAGGTAAAAAGTAAAAACAAATAAATAAAAAAAAAAAAAAAATAATAAATAAATTAAAATAAATAAATAAATAAAAAAAAACATGTTTTTTTTTTTGTGTGTTGTTTTTATTAATGCAGCAATATTGTTCACATTTCAATTATAATGTGAACAATGATGCTGCACTAATGATTTTTTTCTATGGGGTGCGTTTGCTAAAAATCACGTAATTCCCCCCAAAAAAAGTAACAAGTCCCCATTTCAAATTTTTTGTACAAGCGCACCCCATAGAAAACATAACCGCAAACGCTCATGTGATAAAATGTGAAAAAAAACACTTTACACACTGCAGATGATTAAAAATTCAATTTTTATTGTATTTTTTGTTATAATATACAGACATGACATAACGTATACATATAATAATGACATATTATGAATCTGCGTAGTCTGCCGGAAAGAACGATATATAATATGTCTGGGTCATTTATTAAAATGTGGCTTCAAATCGCGTTTAAACATGATGAGCGAAAGCGGTAAAAATGAGCTCAGCACACAGGCGTGAAATGCCTCAGCAGTGAAGGGGTTAAGTCAGGTGACTGCGATGGCAACTCCAAACTGTTCCAGCCTTTAATCTGCAACCATGCTCTAGTGGACTTGGAGGTATGCTTGGGATCATTGTCCTGTTGAAAGGTCGAACGTCTCCCAAGCCTCAGGTTTGTGACGAACTGCATCACATTGTCATCCAATATCTCCTGGTACTGAAGAGAATTCATGGTACCTTGCACACGCTGAAGCTTCCCTGTACCTGCAGAAGCAAAACAGCCCCAAAGCATGATTGACCCCCCGCCATGCTTCACAGTAGGCAAGGTGTTCTTTTCTTCATAGGCCTTGTTCTTCCTCCTCCAAACATAGCGTTGATCCATGGGCCCAAACAGTTCTAATTTTGTTTCATCAGTCCACAGAACACTATCCCAAACCTTCTGTGGTTTGTCCACATGACTTTTGACATACTGCAGTCGACTCTTCTTATTCTTTGGAGACAGCAAGGGGGTGCGCCTGGGAGTTCAGGCATGGAGGCCTTCATTACGCAGTGTGCGCCGTATTGTCTGAGCTGAATCTTCAGTACCCACATCTGACAAATCTTTTCTCAGTTCCTCAGCAGTCACACGGGGACTTTTCTCCACTCTACACTTCAGGTAGCGCACAGCAGTCGAAGTCAGCATCTTCTTTCTGCCACGAACAGGTAGCGTTTCAACAGTGCCCTTTGCCTTGAATTTGGGAATGATGCTTCCTATGGTCTCTCTTGGTATGTTTAACATCTTTGCAATCTTCTTATAGCCATTGCCCTTCCTGTGAAGAGTAATCACCTCTTCTCTTGTCTTCCTGGACCATTCTCTTGACTTCACCATGTTTGTAACCACACCAGTAAATGTCTAGAAGGAGCTGAGTATCACAGTCATTTTAAAGCTGCCTAATTGGTGCTTATTATGCTTTATTGCTGCTCCGTGACATCCACAGGTGTTTTCAATACCTGATTGAAAACACTTGAATGAACCTCTGTTCTTCAGAGTGGTAGTCTTTAAGGGGTTGAATAATTGTGTCAATGAAGAATTCACAAAAGAAACATTTACTACTGTATTACAAAACCAATTGATGTCATTTTAGTTGCATATGGTTCTTTAAAAAGTCCTTGTAGGATTTCATTCTGAATACAATTACAAATGTACACTAAATTCCCTAAAACCCTTTACAGCATTGGGGGTTGAATAATTTTGAACACAACTGTAGTTAAGCAAAACAAAAATATTTTACCCCAAAAATTAATATGAAATTATGCAATATAAATCTTGACCTATTAGGATTTTTTTTTTTACATTAAATATGATGTTTTTTGAATAAAGTTATGAATAACAAAATAAATTTAAAAATGTGTCATAAAGGTCTCTTTTTTTGCGGAATTTTGTCTAGTTTCAGAAAATATATAGCTTTTCCATTTCAATTGGTTTAGATATACTAATTTTATGTATTACATACAATGAGTCATGACATAAGAAAAAAGCAGATTTTTTTGATTTTTAGAAAACTGCATAATTTTGGACAAAAAAAACATGAAATATTCTCCATTACACCATTTTTAAAAAGGCACCTAATGTATCAATATATAACCACAATAGTTCTGGTCATAAAGTGTAGATAGAAAAAAATATGCAATGTTGTTCCTCTGAATTTTAACAAAATTTTACTTTTTTTCACCCCCTTCTTTTTTTTTTTTTTAATCTTTACTTATACACATAATAATGATATATTTTGAATCTGTGGAGTCTGCTGAAAAAAAGGATATATAATTTGTCTGGGTCATATAATAAAACTTGACTTCAAATCGCATTTAAACATGATGAGCACAAAACGGTAAAAATGAGCTCAGCACACAGGCAGGAAATGCCTCAGCAGCGAAAGGGTTAATACTTGAAAACAAGGACTGCAGTAATATGCAAGACAGAACTAGATACTGGGAAACACACGATGAATGTAACACACTGCAATCCTAACACTCCCAGCCAGTGAGTGGGTAGTTAGCAGACTCCGGCATACCCTTGCAGGCGGGAGTTGGGGGAGCCGGTACGTGAAGCTGAGAGTATCAGATCATTGGCAGAGTGAAGCGGAGAGGAAGGGATATACCTGCTAAGGGAGGAGATGTAGTCAGGGGCGCGGTTATGCAGAGCTTTGTATGTGAGCACCAGTATTTTAAATTGGATTCCATAGGAGACAAGAAGCCAGTGTAAAGATTGACAAAGCCCTGGGAATAACTCACACCAAAATGGCTTTGTGGCCAAATGCCTGTTGAGTGAAAATAATCCAAACGTAACAGACAGACAGATACGAACACTCCCACCCAGGGAGTACAGACAAAGCCCTGGGAATCACTCACACCAAATGGCTTCGTGGCCAAATGCCTGTTGAGTAAAAACAACCAAACGTAACAGACAGACAAGATACATGTAAATGAGAAGTCCAATAAGCCAAGCCAGGTCATACACGAGAAATCAGAAATGCAGATATTACTTAGGAAGCAGACTAGAGAATAACCAGAAACCAGAGCCAAGGAGTCATACACAGATTATCAGAATTTAAACGTGAACTAGAACTAGAAGTCACACAAGGAACTAGAAGTCACACAAGGAACAGGCACTCAGTAGAACTTAGACATACAGGGTTATTCAGAGAGCGTGAAAAGCAGGAGAATGACTGGAGAATGAAAAATTCTAGGTCAAAATAGCCAAACCAGAAAAATTCTCCCTTTCATCTCACTTTCCAAATCGTCTATTTTGACCTAGAATTTTTCATTCTCCAGTCATTCTCCTGCTTTTAACGCTCTCTGAATAACCCTGCTAGTCTATCCTGATCCAAGGAACAAATGCTTGGGAAGCCCAATAAATAGGGCTGAGCAGGTCATATGACTGCAGACCAATCAGCCCGATAGAAGGTCTGCAGAACCTGAAAGCCAGCATACTGGCAAATCCCTGCTCCCACCACCAGGGGGCAGGGTCGAGACATGACAACTCTCCCTGAGCCCCCCACAAACCAGATATCTGTCCCTGTATACAAAGCCCTGTCTACTCTTCTGATCCTTGAATGGTCGGCACTTCTTTCCCTAAGAGGAGCTAGCTTCAGGGACTTGATATACACACAACAGATAAAGAACAACAGAGCATACAGAGTTGTCCTCACACACACACCGAGACAGTAACAGGACTGGTTCGCATACAAGCCAAGTCAGTAAAAGAACAGGTTCTCAGACAGGCCAGGTCAGCAACAAACGTGGTTCTCATACAATCTGGGTCAATGACAGGAGCAGCTCTCAGACAGGCCAGGTCAGCAACAAGGGTGATTCTCATACAATTCAAGTCAGTAATCTGAGTGGTAAATCGCAATGAACCAGTGAATCGCAAGAGTCGAATCACCAGCACTGGGGGAAGTAACTCCACGACAGGGGTGACTCAAATCATCTTTTCCTGAGTGGTCTCAGAGAGGCAGCTGATGGAGCAGATCTGTTCAAGCGCGCTGCTTCGATCCATCATTCTGCGCAGGTGCTGCAGAGCTTGAATACGTAAATTGCGCAAGTCCAAAACTGGTGCACAATTTCCAGTTCCTACGCTGCTCAAGTTGTGTAGGAGAGAAAAGTGAGAAGAAAAAGGTTCAGGGACTTACAGGTTTGAGGTTTTTCAATAGAGTATCCTTAAGGACTACCTTGGGGAAATGCAAATTGAGTACTGCAAACACTGACCAACAAGTCATATCACCTGTGCTGTGCTTCAGATCTCTGACAAACCTGGCCTGTTAGAGGTGCTTGAGGACCAGGGTTGGGAAGCACTGATGTAAGGAATAATCACCCTTCTTCCTGTGAGGTGCAGTGGGTGTGGGACTCACAAACACTGAAAACACTGTGAAGCGGAGAGACAAAAGGTATTTGGAAATGCTATATTTTGCCATTTATTTTGATATCATGGATACAGCTTAGCTGACCAGAAAGATAGTTCGGCATTTATAGAGAGTAAGCCTCCAAAATAGAATAGGACTTTCTTTAAAAAATCCTGCAGAAAAGCCTGGATACTGAATAAAGCATAGCTTATTTTAGATACAAGACATCTTTTTGGGGTTCTGAACTAAATACACTGTCATCCTCCCACAATATTTAGAAGTGTATATATAGAGAGAGAACATATTCATTCTTTTTAATAAAAGTTTACACGTCCAAGCAAAAGTTGTAAATGTAAAAGAAATTTCAGTAAATTATATTCTCTCTTTCTCTTTGCGTGGTGAATGAATCTAATCTCACGTTCCAGTGCTCCTTTGTGTATATTTTACAGGTAAAGCCCGAAGTGCGGTTGATCTTAAAATTACCAGGGTAATCCTGACATTACCCAAAACCGCTGGGTAAAGCTGCAGAAAATGAAAAATTCGAACTTTACCCGGGTAATCTTAGGACTAACCAGCCACCCTTGGGTAATAGTCTGGAAGAGCTAAAAATTTCACACTTTACCCAGATGATTTGCAGACTATCCAACCCCGATTGGTGAAAAATTAATTTTGTTGTCGTTCAGATAAAAGTGTGAAGCTTTAGGCTGGTGTCAGACCAGCGCACTTTTAACGTGCGTTCTGGCGCACTTAATTACGGCCGCACTAGCAGCAAATGACGGCCAATATACGAAGTACGGCCATACAAATGTCCGGCCGTGCAACGCAAGTGGAATTTGAACGCATTTTTTCGAGTACGCAGAACCGCTAGTACTGACTTACAGAGTGCGCTGCGGCGGCATAGCGGCATGTGTGGGTGATGAGGAGATGTCAGACACTGCTTATGTCCAGCCTACATAACGTCCAGATGCAAAAAAGTGTTTTATTGACTATCGTAAAAAATCACACACGAAAATGCGCGTCGTCTGACCGTTTTTGCGCATTCCGTGAAAAAAATACATCAATGCGTTCGGACGCACTTTTTGACGTTCGCGGGGAAAAATGCTTTCGTCTGACCCTAGCCTTCCCCGGGTAATCTGAGGACTATCCACAGCTTCATTAGGGTAATCTGCAGAGCATCCAACCCACCTTGGGTAAAAGTGAATTTTGCTATTCTCTGGATATTATCAATGAAAATGGCAAAAGACAAACATTAAAATGTATTAAGGATATAATGAATATACAGAGTAACAGGATATGTTTCTCATTTGAATGTTGTAAAGAGTTACATGATCTTTATGTGTCATATGTGCTATATATCATCTATAAAACATAATAACCATCAGGTTACTCTTTATATAATATCTTTAATCTTTGTGCATTAATTGTCTGAAAATTAATTTATAGAGTAACCTGATTGATATTTAGTGTGGTATGTGACTGTGGATACAATTTGGTTAAAAATAACAAAAAACACAATTTTGTTATGAGTCAAATAACTGTATGCGGCTTTACCCGGGTAATCCTCGGAATTCAGTCAACTGTAACCTGCTGAAAACCCGAAGAAAAGCGGAGTACCTAGAGGCGTTTGGATACTTTGCAGTTTACCTGGATAAAGTCCGATGTTTCATTGCACATCACACTTTATCCAGCAACACTAGGGTAATGTGCGTGTTACCCGGGTAAAACATAGCAGAAAACCGGAGTACCCAGAGGTGAGACTTTGCAGATTACCCGGATAAAGTCTGAAATTTAATTTCACTTCGGACTTTTGCTATGACGCCTGGGTAATGTCAGGATTACCCGGATAATTCTAAGATTAACCGTGCTTTGGACTTTAACCGTAACATATATATCTATATATTACACACGGAGGGTAGCACTCAACCTTTACTAAGCTCAGAATGTGGGTGCTTCTGCAGACAATATAATACAACAGACCAGGAAGAGAGCACTCCAGCTAACACATTCAAAGACTTCAACAGCAGCTTATACATTTAAACATTGAGGAATTATCAAATTTTAACCCTTTAAAGCTTCCAACAACTCATACTCCTTTCAGGATTACAACAGTTCTTTGCTCAATGAAGACTTTGAAGTCTTTGAATGTGTAAGCTGGAGTGCTCTCTTTCTGGTTTGTTGTATTACATTGTCTGGAGAAGCACCTACATTCTGAGTTTAGTAAAGGTTCAGTGCTACCCTCCTTGTGTATTCTGTATGAAAAGGACTGACACCCCTTGGGCAAGTACCCCTCCCTGTCACAGGTGCTCCACCTACAGTATCTATTTAACCTTGAACTGCAGGGAGCTCCCATTCACATCATCCAGACAAGTGCAGGACACTCTCCAAGAGGTGGGCGTATCATTGTCAAAGTCTACAATCAAGAGAAAACTTCATGAGAGCAAATACAGAGGGTTCAGCACAAGGACCAAACCATTCATAGGCCTGAAGAATAGAAAAGCCAGATTAAACTTTGCCAAAAAGCATCTAAAAAAGCCAGACCAGTTCTGGAAAAGCACTCTTTGGACAGGTGAAACTAAGATTAATCTGTACCAGAATGACAGGAAGAAAAAAGTGTGTAGAAGGCTTGGACCAGCTCATGATCCAAAGCAGACAATGTCATCTGTAAAACATGGTGGAGGAAGTGTGATGGCATGGGCATGCATGGCTTCCAGTGGCACTGGGTCATTGGTGTTTGTTGATGATGTGACAGAAGCAGATGGATGAATTCATTAGTGTTTAGAGATATACTGTCAGCCCAGATTCAGCCAAATGCAGCAAAGTTGATTGGACGTCGCTACACAGTACAGATGGACAATGATCCAAAACACTGCAAAAGCAACCCAGGAGTTTTTGAAGGAAAGGAAGTGGAATATTCTGCAATGGCCGAGTCAATACCTGATCTCAACCCAATTGAGCATGCATTTCACTTGAAGGCAAAACTAAAGACAGAAAGACCCACAAACATAGAACAACTGAAGACAGCTGCAGTTAGAGCATGGCAAAGCATCACACAGGAGGAAACCAAGTCTTTGTCAATGTCTGTGGGTTCCAAACTTCAGGCAGTCATTGCCAGTAAGGCCCCGTTCACACCTAAGCGTTTTAAAGCGCGTTCCTGCGAGCTATAAAACGCATGAAGAGAGAAATCCCATTATTTCCTATGGGACCTGTTCACACCTGGGCGTTTTAATGTGCGCAGGAACGCGCTTTCACACAAAGAAGTACGGGAGCTTCTATGATGCGTAGTACTATGCGTTCGCGGCCATAGACATAGCCGTGAACGCACTGCAATGTGCGTTCGCGCATTTTTTTGGAAGCGCGATAGGCACGTAAAAAATACGTGCATATTGCGCACGTTTGAAAAATGCTGAGGTGTGAACCCAGCCTAAAGGATGCTCAACAAAATATTAAAAATGAACATTTTATTTATGATTATATTCATTTCTCCAATTACATTTGAGCCCCTGAAAATGGGGGGACTGTGTATAAAAATGGTTGCAGTGTATACAATTTGTTCTTGATATTTATATTCAATCCATTGATTTAAAGCTGAAAGTCTGCACTTAATTCAGTTGGATTGTTTCGTTTTATGCTGGTGACATACAGAGCCAAAAGTATGAAAATTGCTCCTGTGTCCAAATATATATGGACCTAACTGTGTATATACACACACATATATATTATAGTTAGATAGTCAATAAAATTAGAATACTCTGTACTGTTCTTTTTTTTTCATTCACCAGCATTTTGTAACTTTTGGGGTTAAACAGCAGCTTATCTTTGGATGGGTTAATAGTAATACAGATTTTTTTGCTGTTGTATGATTTGAGCAGACTTTCACTAGAACTGGTTTGGCGCGACTGACTGAATCCTGAGTCTTAATGACCTCTCACGTCTGAAGGTTTTCTGTGTATGGCTCTCCTAAACAAGCCCATTTCTCTTTAATCACAACAACGGCGAGAAAACTGTTGACAGTTGTAGAAAAACGGAAGGACCTCTGGACTCTGCTGTGCACTGTGAAACCATTCAGTGGTAGAGGAGCTAATGAATTCATCTGTGGTCATGACTGATGAGTTTATAGAACAGTATAAATATGTGTTTGGATGCAGAGGTTAAAAGATCTCCTTATCCGTTGTGCTTGTCTATGTTTGAGTTCTATTAGAAATATCTTGGTTTTAAGAGGCAGTAGATCAAGCCATACTTTTTTTCTTTTTTTTTAAGGTCGTAGATGGTTACTGGAGTTTACATCTCCAAATATGAAACTATATTTTGAATTCTGGGAGAAATTCCTTCCTCAGTTATTTTGATGTTTAATAATTTCTGTCGTTGAATCTTCTCCTCTCACATTCCTGGCATACGTGAGAGCGAACTCAAGGCTGGGACATGCAGGGATCCATTGAATCCTACGGAGTCCAGGAGCTGATACTTGCGGCAGTGGACGCCCAATGCATCTTTCTGGGGCCAGGCACTAACAAAGCACCGGGAATAACTGTGCTAAAACAGAGACGGTAAGTAAAATCTGCATGTGCAGATTGTTTTACTTGCAGTGTCCGTTTTAGAGACAGCAATGGAATAGCCCCCCCCCCTCATTTGTTTTACATTTGTAAAATAATTTTAACAACACTCGCTTTTTTAAAGTGGAAAGTCTCAAGGACATTGGATAATTTTACTTTTTCGTATACACGGTGCAGAGAACAGCATGATCCACTGGTAGCAAGTGTTAGAGTCTCCTAAATAGTGAGTCAAACTACTAATATAAGACCCTCTGTCTGGCGCTGCTTGCTTTTAGATGCTATGCCTACATTTTTAGTGCTAGGCAGAAACTATATGACAGGGTGTAGGATAAACGTTTGTGTGGACCACAAACTCAGACAACACATAATATATAATAAAGATGTCACTTTTTATGCATAGTTTGCATAAGATGCGGTGTAATTTCTTCAATCACAAAAACAGGAGACATATACTATGCAAACACAATATTTCACTTCTTGTGCATAATACGAACGGCGGTACAGTATATAAAGACAGTATAAGACGGGATGAATTCAGTCCCAAGCGTGTGGGGCCTTGCTCACAGGGTGGAAAGTATGATACTGGAGGTGGTGGTAAGATCAAATTAAATGGGATTTATTAACATTAATAAAATAAGGTACAATAAAAACACAGGCAAAAATGCAGACATAGCATCTAAAAGCAAGCAGCGCCAGACAGAGGGTACCCACATCTATCTTCTATAACCCTCGGGCAACAAGCAAAGCATTGCCCAATTCCCTCAGGAGGTAGCAGCACGCTATCTACACTTAAACGATTCAAAGGGAAGGCGATAACAAAGGGTATCCCCATCTTCAAATTACTAATATAGCAGCTAGGGATGTGCGTTTCGTTTCATTCGGAATTGAATTTCGTATGAAATTCGCCATTTTCGTTGATTTGGGACCATTTCCGAAACGAAATATCGGCCACCCGAAATTACGTAATCCCGATTCAAAGTTAACACACACGAAATCATTTTGTTATGGGACCTAAAGGAAAAAAAAAAATCAGGACGCAAGTGATACGAAATGCTGAAAAAAAACTGAACAAAATGATGAGAAACTAGTAGGGTTATCCAAAGAGATTCGAAAAGTCACCGCACGTTCGGTGACTTTTCGTTCTCTTCAATTCGGTTCCTTTTGCCGATTGCATTTCGGTGACCCTGCGGTGTATTCAGCAAGCACCACAGGGTCCCCGAATTGCAGGGAAAAGCTGCCGCAAACCTGACGAAAACTAACGTAATGCACGCTGAAAACAAGCAAAAACATCTGGATTAACCTTCGAAGAAGCCGAAAAGGAGCCAATCACACAGAGCCGAAGCAGCTGTGATGTAGAGGAGGCAGTGAATAAATTAGCAAAACCATTTGTATGAATCTGTGAAAATGAAACGCTGTTTGCAAAGAAACTACTGAGCGAAAATGTCTGAAATTTTCACAGGAGGTCCAGGGAATGATAATAAAGAGGGCTGTTACAAAAAAAATAAGTAAACTGAAAAAAAATCAAAAAAAAAAAACGGACTTTTAAAAAAAAAAAAAAAAATCTGAAAAATGCTTAAAGTATCCTAAAAAATCTATAAATAAAGAGACTTTTTGCTGCAGAATTTTATAATGAACGGTTTATTAGATATTGAATTAAAATGGGAATATTTTTAACATTGAAGCCTATGGGATTCTCCTGAATAAACTTGCCGAATTAAACCACCGAATGGCAGGACATTAGGGGAACCTTTCACTGCTAGTTTGTGTTCTCTGAATAGCCGAAGCAGTGCTTTTTCATGGGGATTTCACTGCCCTCGAACAGGCACCGTATGTTCAGGCAATTCGCCAGGATTTGGCGTATTGCCTGCTCTCTGGAAGAAAGGTAACCGAACGCTGATTTTCAGCGTTCGGTTACCTTTCACAAGCAATTCGGATCTCTTTGAATAACTCTGTAGGATTCTTCCACCATTTTCAATGTTAAAAAAAATCCGTTTTTAATTGTTTATTAAATATTTGTAAAACCATTTATAATTTTCAGTTGCAGTAAACAGCCATTTTTTTAGGAGTATTTTGGAATTTTTCAGGAATTTTTTGGTTAATATTAGGGTTTCTAACTAATTTTCAATGTATCACAAGGTCTGTTTTTTTCTTTTGCTAAACGTATATACAGACTGAAAGAATATACAGTTGTGTTCAAAATTATTCAACCCCCACTGAAATTGAGTGTTTTGGCCAGTTTGACATTGATTTTGATCATTCAGTCATCTTGCTTACAATTAAATCAAAGAGGCACGTGTAGGTCAGACAAATATAACATAACATTTAGAATGAAATAACCACAAATGTCTTTTCTGTGCTCACATCATTATCAGTTTTATTCAACCCCCAAGTGACATTCAATCTTAGTACAACATCCTTTTACAGTTATAACAGCTTTTAAACGTGAAGCATAGCTTGACACAAGTGTCTTGCAGCGATCTATGGGTATCTTCGCCCATTCGTCATGGGCAAAAGCCTCCAGTTCAGTCACATTCTTAGGCTTGCGCACTGCAACTGCTTTCTTTAAGTCCCACCAGAGGTTCTCAATCGGATTTAAGTCAGGTGACTGCGATGGCCACTCCAAAATGTTCCAGCCTTTAATCTGCAACCATGCTCTAGTGGACTTGGAGGTATGCTTGGGATCATTGTCCTGTTGAAAGGTCCAACGTCTCCCAAGCCTCAGGTTTGTGACGGACTGAATCACATTGTCATCCAATATCTCCTGGTACTGAAGAGAATTCATGGTACCTTGCACACGCTGAAGTTTCCCTGTACCTGCAGAAGCAAAACAGCCCCAAAGCATGATTGACCCCCCGCCATGCTTCACAGTAGGCAAGGTGTTCTTTTCTTCATAGGCCTTGTTCTTCCTCCTCCAAACATAGCGTTGATCCATGGGCCCAAACCGTTCTAATTTTGTTTCATCAGTCCACAGAACACTATCCCAAAACTTCTGTGGTTTGTCCACATGACTTTTGGCATACTGCAGTCGACTCTTCTTATTCTTTGGAGACAGCAAGGGGGTGCGCCTGTGAGTTCTGGCATGGATGCCTTCATTACGCAGTGTGCGCCGTATTGTCTGAGCTGAAACTTCAGTACCCACATCTGACAAATCTTTTCTCAGTTCCTCAGCAGTCACACGGGGACTTTTCTCCACTCTACTCTTCAGGTAGCGCACAGCAGTCGAAGTCAGCATCTTCTTTCTGCCACGACCAGGTAGCGTTGCAACAGTGCCCTTTGCCTTGAATTTGCGAATGATGCTTCCTATGGTCTCTCTTGGTATGTTTAATATCTTTGCAATATTCTTATAGCCATTGCCCTTCCTGTGAAGAGTAATCACCGCTTGTCTTCCTGGACCATTCTCTTGACTTCACCATGTTTGTAACCACACCAGTAAATATCTAGAAGGAGCTGAGTATCAGTCATTTTAAAGCTGCCTAATTGGTGCTTATTATGCTTTATTGCTGCTCCGTGACATCCACAGGTGTTTTCAATACCTGATTGAAAACACTTGAATGAACCTCTGTTCTTCAGAGTGGTAGTCTTTAAGGGGTTGAATAATTGTGTCAATGAAGAATTCACAAAAGAAACATTTACTACTGTATTACAAAACCAATTGATGTCATTTTAGTTGCATATGGTTCTTTAAAAAGTCCTTGTAGGATTTCATTCTGAATACAATTACAAATGTACACTAAATTCCCTAAAACCCTTTACAGCATTGGGGGTGATTAATTTTGAACACAACTGTAATCCAGCTGTATGCGTTTAACAAAAAAAAAAAAAATGATCTCGCTATACATTTAAAATTAGTTAGGAACCCTAAAGATAAACCAAAAATTTCCAGAAAAATGCCAAACTAATCCTAAAAAATAAATTTTAAAAATGGCTGTTTACTGCAACTGAAAATAATAAATGGTTTTACAAATATTTAATAAACAGATAAAAAAGGGGATTTGTTTTAACATTGAAAAAGGTGGAAAAAATCCTAGTTGCTTTAAAATTAGTTAGGAATCCTAAAGATTAACCAAAAAATGCCAAAATAATCCTAAAAAATTTAAGTAAGGAGACTTTCATCTTATTGGTAGTAATCTGTTTCCTATTCTGAAATAACCAATAAAAAACAAAATAACTCGTAAAAACTAAATACAAATCAATCCAAATACAATTAAATTACTCACAAAAACGAAATAAATGAAATAACCCTTTGAAACAGACTGCCGAATCAACCCGAAATGACGAAATGAAAACCTGCCGAAATGACCCGAAACGGAAAAAAAACAGACCGAAAACCCCCCGAAACGAATGGCGTGCACATCTCTAATAGCAGCACACTCATAATAGAGATAGTAATAGGGAGTTGCTAATGGATAATGGCTCATCCTCCATTTTTCCATTAGGGCGTTCATATTACCAGCTCAGCTGAAGAAGAGTCCACAGTAGTTTGTCAATGGGAATTGGGTAGGTCCAAAAAATCTGCAGGCAGCATATGTATTTTTAAAGACAGTAATACCACCGATTTCACACCCAATTCAATATTTATGAATATTAAATAGAAAAAAACAGCCACATTAAAAGAAAAGCCATTTGTCACGTTCACATTTTTTTTAAGGTCTATCAAATTTTTACTGAGTCTTTAGAGAGACAGCAGGGAAAGGAATATTTCTCTGCTACATTGTTACTACTTCTCACTGCGCTACTGCCATTGCCTGCTGAGGAACCAGATTGAGAAAAACTTGAATCTGTCACTTAAAAGGATTCTAGTGATGTGATGAGATGAACCGTTCTATTCAAGCAACACTATTCACTCTAAATGGAGTATATATATTTATGGAATATAAATTTATATGTATTGCATTACCAGTGGCATCACTAGGATTGGTGTCACCTGATATGGTAATTCATGGTGCCACCCCCCTCACCTCACGAGTTTTACTAGCTTTTTAGAAAAAAAAAATTATAGTCATTGTTTGGTATCATTAGAAAGGCCAGACTCTGACCTGTCTAATGACACCTAACATGACTTTGGGGTGTTTAAAGAGTAGAGGTACAGGGGTCCAAAGTACCCTGGGTCTCCTCACAACGGTGCGGCGCCTTGTGTTTTAGATGGATAGATGCGTCATAACACCTTGCGCTATCAGCTCCACATTTGCTCCCAATGTGGGACATAAGAAGGTGAGTTAGCGCAGTGACATTGTTCGCTTTACAAGTAATAAGCACATGCTGTCACCGCCTTAGAACAGAGAAAAAAAAAGTAAATTTTGCATTTAATTTTGTCTTCTATTTTTAAATATTACATGGTCATATTTGGTATCGTTGGAAAGGCCAGACTCTGACCTTTCCAATGACACCTTGCATGACCTTGTGCAGAGTAAAAATCAGAGATGCAGGGTTCCAAAGGACCACCTAAGCCCCTTGCAGAGGTGCGGCGGTTTAGGTTTTCGATGAACTTCTGCATTGTGCCATCACCTCTGCACTTGCTGGCATTGTCGAAAATGAGAAGGTGAGTTAGTGCAGCATCATTGTTCACATTATAATTGAATAGTGAACAATAGTGCTGCGTTAAAGAGAAAAAAAAGGACAATGTTATTTAATGTTTACATTTATCCTAGTCATGCTCTGACCTTTCCAACTATACCATTCCCCCTCTGCTTTCCATTTTACAGAAGGAGTGGGGGGTCTTGGAGGCAGGGCTGAAGTTTGTGACTGGCACCAGCTCTCCGCTGAGCAGTGGGACTGCAACGATGATTGTGATTGTGTCTAGGGAACCCTTTTCTTGTATATATATTTCTAGTGTCTATTGGGTGTCAGGCACGCTCCCTTTAAGGCTGGCAATGGGATAATTTCCACATTATTTATGATTTATATTGTTATAAAGTTATTCCATCAACGTTATAACTTAATATTATATCCACCATTTTTCGGAGCGCCAAAATACTACACATTCTTTTGCTCAAATATTTACTTTTAGCTTTCTTTTTTTATGTTCACTTGCTATTACCAAAGATACAGCAGTCCCAGTAGCACTGTAGTGACAGTGACATCTTTGGCCAACAGTTTAAGCCATCGGTCTCCCAGAGCCATTGTCTTAGGGGTCTCAGAATCCTCATGCCTCCCAACAACATGCCTATGGCACGTTCATGCAGGTGAGTCAGTGAATATAAAACAGTTTCTGTTACGTTCAGAGTTATTTTAACTGTGACTTTAATTACCTACCATCTGTAAACTGTTAGCACGAACAGGTGAATAGGGCCCTAACATGGAGATGCTAACGTGGAAAATCACCACCTGCAGCGTTTCCCTTAGTGTCCCCATGTTACCGCGATATTCCGGGGCAGAGTACTGGGATACTCGCGCCATTATCATTTTATATAATGCATAAAACAGCGACACAAAACTCTAGTTGTATCCTATCAAAACTGCGACTCCAAAATACTGTATCTACCACAATCTTTAAAGTTACTGCATAAACACATGTTCATGCTTCTATCTGCTGCACAGCATAAGACAATGTTCTAACTTTAATATGTAAAAGATGACAGTGAAGAGGCTTGAAAGGATGCAATAGCCTCCATGGAACTTACTTCCTCTTATATTATTTTTCATGTGGTCCAGAAGATAAGTGTTTCTCTAGGAGCTCAAAATCTTTAACTGTTAAGATTTTTTTCTCAAAAGAGGGAAATATGTTGAAAATATTCAATGCAAATCTTATTTTTCTAGGACATAACGAAAAACTCTCGCTTAATGCATCCCCCCCCCCCTGTTGAAAAAAATGCAATAGAAAGGACCATGTGGTTATTTGTGAAACATTCTGTCGAGGGAGCAGAGTGTTACTGGGGAATTGGATGCTGGAAATGAAAAGCTATAAAATTAGAAATCAATGGGGTAAAATCATAGCTTCAGTTTCCCATCTTCCAAAAAATTTAAGACTTGATGTCTGCTTAGTATTGTTATTTATGCTGTTTTTTCAGAAGAGCAGATGGGCCGATATGCTGTAGGCTTCTTATTGTATTTATTTCAGGGGGTTGTAGTATAGAAATCTATATATAACTCAACCGACACTTTTCACATGTAATTTGAAGTATATGGGTGTCGCGGGGGAATTTTGACATGCCCCAGTGTAGCAAATGTCCCTGCTACGCTAATATAGATTATAACCATTGTTTTGTTCATGCAATTAAAGAACAGATTCATGTTAATCCATTTGCACATACACTGATCACCCACAACATTAAAACCACTGACAGGTGAAGTGAATAAAATGGAGCATATCGTTTCAATGGAACCTGCCAAGGGGTGGGATATAGTAGACATCAAGTGCAGAAAAATGGGCAAGCAAAAAGATCTGAGTGACTTTTAAAAAGGCCAAATAGTGATGCTAGACACCTAGGTCAGAGCTTCTCCAAAACGGCAAGTCTTGTGGCGTATTCCTGGAACGCAGTGGTTAGTACCTACCAAAAGAGGTGCAAGGAAAGACAACCAGTGAACTGGTGTCAGGATCATGGGCGCCCTAGGCTCTTTGATGCACTTGGGGAACAATGGCTGGTCCATCTGGTCTGATTACACAAAAAGAGCTACTGTAGCTCAAACTGCTGAAAACCTTAATGTTGGCCATGATATAAAAGTGTCAATATGTCTAAGTCAGAATGCCGACTTCTCCATTGAGAGCCAATTGCGTGTTGCTAAGTGGCAGTCCCCAGCTAGCTACATCCACAGATGGTGAAACGGCAGATCTTGATGCCCAATCGGGGTGAGTACAAACTCTGATATCTCATTAAAGGATGAGATGTATTGATCTTTAAGACCAATCCATCCCCTGAAGGGACATCACAGAAAAAGTACACCTGGGCAGTATAAATGATATGTTCGTTATATGATTTTTTTACATTTTCCCTAAAAATAAATATATGCCTGCTACACAGAGTGAACCCTAGACAGTTTAAATTGTCTCCATCTGTCACATCTTTCAATGGGTTGGTTTCTCCTTTTCAAAACAAAACAATAGAAGCTGCATTTCTCTTTCTTGGCATGGTTAAAATAGAAATGTGTCTTACAATTTCTGCAGCCAA
The DNA here is from genome assembly GCA_009667805.1 of Leptobrachium leishanense. Lineage (NCBI taxonomy): Eukaryota > Metazoa > Chordata > Amphibia > Anura > Megophryidae > Leptobrachium > Leptobrachium leishanense. The sequence goes on along the minus strand of CM019063.1, from coordinate 132,053,757 downwards.
ACAGTTCACTCCTGGGCATCAAAACACCAACTGTCCTGCAGAGAAGGTCTTGCTTCTCCAAAGATTGCGGGTGGTAAGGCATTATTTGAAAAACACACTCTAGTTCATTTAACTGTAACCAAGTGAAATAAACCACCAGCAGCTATGAGAATAAAGGCCACATGTTACTGTTGAGACCTGGTTTACTGTCCTAACAATAAAGGCTCATTAGAGAACTATATAAACACCATTTAGGTTTTAAAACAAGCTTGTCCAGGATTTCCTCTTGACTTGTTCTGTTCACATTTACGGCCTGTTTTTATTCACCACATCTAAAAAAAAAAAACTAAAAACTGATTATCCATCACAAAGGGAATACTAAAAACTGATTAGCCATACCCTGACTCAAAATACGTACCGTTCTGTTTCTTATAGGATGATAGTCTGATTAAAATATTAATAACGAAACGCCACTTTACATTCTTCTTTTAGTTGAAATGTTGAAATATTTATGCCGCTACTTTTTTTTGTAAATAACTGTTTATTGGTTTTCCCAAACAAAGACAAGCAAAATAAAACTCGCAGGTTCATTAATGCAGTTCGAAAATTAACAGAGGGATGCGCAGGACCCTTATAATGTTGCAGTATAAATACAGTTAGGAAGACAAAATCATGGAGAGGAATAGGTAGGGAACTGAGGGATTGAGGATAAGCACTTTAATTCGATCTTACATGTGTTACTAAAATGTCTGAGTTCCATTGCTGAGTGTGTGTATGTGATTATGTGGGGATGATAAGTAAGGCTTGGAAAGCGCGGAACGAGGATTGGAGTATCCAGTTGGACCATATCGCTGTGTATTGACGCACTGAAAACCAGCTGTTCCACTGAGTGTAATTCTTCCATGCGAGTAAACCATAGGGAGAGGGGTGGTGGGGTGAGTTGTAGCCAGTAAAGTGGCACTAGGGCCTTGGCGGTGTTCAGGATGCGAATGGCCATAGTGTGTTTGTATGCAGTGATAGAGTAAGTATTGTGGTGTAAGAGGAACGCGGCCGGTGTGAACTCTGGGGGAGGATCCGTGAACACCTTAAGTATGTCATAAATCCTGGACCAGAAAGGTTATAGTTTCGGGCACTCCCACCAAATGTGTAGCATGTCTCCCAGTGTCACATTACATCTCCAGCATTGTGCTGGTACCTGGGGGTCATAGTGGTTAATCTTATCTGGGGTGCGGTACCATAGGCTGAGGACTTTATATGCAGTTTCCTGTGCTTTGGAGGAGACCGAACAATGATGTGTCAGTTCGCAAATCTTGGACCATTGTGCATCGGAAAGAACCACGTCTAGCATGTTTTCCCACTTTCCCATATACGGCGGCGGCACATCCGAGGCCGCCTCCCTAAGTAGAGAATAAAGCAGGGATAGACCATGTGAGAGAGGTCCTTTGGTACAGCATAATTTCTCAAAAGGCCGTAGTGGGCGCCCCAGCTGATGTTTCTGAGGTAAACTGTCGAGATAGTGTCGGAGCTGCGCATAGTGGAATGTGTGGAGAAACGAGATGGGACTATCTCTTCTTAAGTCCGTCAGAGGCCGGCAGGTCGAGTCGTGGAAGAAGTGTAATATGCGTGGTGTGGGAGCCGGGACCAGTCTTCTTACCGAGTGGGGATCTAGTCCGGGAAGGTATTCCTCATTGTGTACCACCGGTGTCATAGGGGAAGGGAAAGATGTGAGGCCAAATTTAGTGGCAGACCTGCGCCATATCCCAAAAGTCGCCTGCAGGTATGGCGACGAACTGGCCAGTCTCCGACCCTCCTTCAATGTGAGCCAGGGAAGGACAGTCAGCGGTCTTCCCACCAGCTCCTGTTCCACTGCCCTCCATAGTTTAACTGACCCCTCTCTCGACCATTCCGCCACCCGTTGGAGGTGGCAAGCCTGGTGGTAGAGGCTAAAATTGGGTAAGGCTAATCCTCCCGTTGCTCTGGATCTGGTAAGGACTTGATAGCTCAATCTAGGGCGTTTACCTCTCCAGATGTAGGTGGCTACCATGGATCGAAGGGAAGTGAAGAACGCCTTGGGAAGATTGATAGGTATCGTTTGCATGAGGTATAGGAGTCTGGGTTGAACATTCATTTTTAACCACTGCAATGCGACCGAGCCAGGAGATATGCGGGTAATTCCAGTTGACTAGGTCGCGTTGCAAGAATCCGAGGAGTGGTGGAAAGTTATCCTGGTAAAGACGGGAATGTTTTGATGGGAGCCATATGCCCAAGTATTTGTTTTTATCAGTCATCCATTTAAAGGCAAAGTGCGGTCTCATTGCCTGAGCTGTAGATTCTGGTACTGTGACATTAAGGATATGTGATTTCAAGAAATTAATCTTCAGGTTAGAGAGTCTACCGTATTCCTCGAAAGCTGTCATTACTCCCGGTAGGGAAATCTCCAGCCTAGTTATAAAAAACAGGAGGTCGTCTGCGTACGCCACCACTTTGTGTTGTTGAGATCCTACCGTGACCCCTGTTATATTGGGATCGGATCTTATAGCCTCCAGGAATGGCTCTAAAGTCAGTACAAACAGTAGCGGCGAGAGAGGACATCCCTGCCTATGCTGCTACTCTTAACATTCAAACTTTAATTTCTTCTAAAATTATTTTAATTGGTGTGAGAAGTGGGATGCAGGTCATAACGGATCATAGAGCAAAATAACTGACTGCAGCATCTAAGACAAGCCAAAACAATATGAATTGACCAAAAGGAATGTACTTAAGTGGAAAAGTAATCTAGATGTTGCATCTGTAATTGATGACTAGGATCATTAGAAAGAAATGCATATTACTAAAACAGAGTGAACACAGGATAAGATAGGCAGACGCAAGACAAACCGGAATCCTACAAACTTTTGTCAGCATGGCAGCACAAGAGACACTAAAACAGACATTACAACTACACTGTATTGCTTTCTATATACCCTGCCATCTACACTTGTAGACTGCATAAATGAACCTTTCAAATAATAAGGTAAATCTCTGACAATAGATGACAATAGCCAATACTATTGATCACAGAGGGATCAGAACCCTAATGTATCATACATACAGAACACTACAATGCAGTGACGTGCGGTGAGGTCAGTGGCAGGTGAGGCACTGGTTGATATACAAATGCAAAACAGCCAAAAAACATTCTAGCTCCCAAAGAGGAGGCTTCAGGCATTTAGTACATCAGGACAGACACTGCGAGTAAGGACTGACTGGAAGCCGATTCTGTTCCCACAGACCTTTATACAGAACAATTATCTTACAATATGCCTTCTAAATTGCATTGGCAAAGACTTCCTAAATGAAGAATCTGCAGTCCTGGGTCCTTGTACCTGGACTTGTTTTCATACAGGGTTATCCAGAGAGGTGAAAAGCAGGAGAATGGAAAATTCTAGGTCAAAATAGCCAAACCAGAAAATTTTTCCCTTTCATGATCTGCTATTTTGACCTAGAATTTTCCATTCTCCAGTCATTCGCCTGCTTTTCACCGCTCTCTGAATATCCCTGATACAGGGCTATTCAGAAAGAGGTGAAAACCTTGAGAATGAGTGGAGAATTGAATTCTAGGTCAAAATAGTCAAACCAGAAAAATTCTCCCATTTATCTCACTTTCCAAATTGGCTGTTCATTTTCCTGCCAATTCTCAAGGTTTTCACCTCTCTCTGAATATCCCTGATTGTGCTGGCTACACTATCAGGGATATTCAGAGAGAGAGGTGAAAACCTTGAGAATTGGCAGGAAAATGAACAGCCAATTTGGAAAGTGAGATAAATGGGAGAATTTTTCGGGACTATTTTGACCTAGAAGTTTAACTTCTCCAGTCATTCTCCAAGGTTTTCACCTCTTTCTGAATAGCCCTGATACAGGGTCATTCTTCTGCTTTTCACCGCTCTCTGAATAACTCTGATACAGGGCTATTCAGAAAGAGGTGAAAACCTTGAGAATGACAGAAGTTAAAATACTAGGTCAAAATAGTCAAACCAGAAAAATTCTCCCATTTATCTCACTTTCCAAATTGGCTATTTGGTCTAGAATCAGTGTTTCTCAACTCGTTTCCTCGCAAAATGGAGATCTGACACCCCAGCCCAAAGCCAGTGACCCATGAAGCACATGCTGTGATCTGACAGCCCTGGTAGAAGAGGAGTTGAGAGAGTCTTGCTGGCAACTTTGCATCTGCTGAGTCCCCCACCTGTCCTGTCCCTCCCCAGGCAGCCTGGCTAGAGGTACAATACATCATACAGATTGGCAGCTAAGCACTATCTGAACATCAGCTCAGAGGAAAGCCATGGCCTCTCTCCCCCCCCCCATCATTAACCCTCTCCCCCCCCCGTGAGGTCACTTACCTTGCAGCTGGGCAAAGAGGGCTTCCTGCTGCTGCACCCCCTCAGATCCCTCCTGGGGGGCAGATGTGTTGTGCATTCTTCCAGCCCCAGTTAGCAGACAATAACCAGCCTGGGGTATAACTGGGCATCCCCAGCTGTGGCAGAGCAGGGCACCCCTGTGCCAGGCTCCTGGACTGCAGCTCCCCATGCAGCCAGTCAGGGGTTGTCCATCATGCAATCTTTTCACAGCCTGCATTGGAGGGCTGCCTGGCCTATCATTGCCAGGAAGGGGCATGTCTAACTGCTAGACTTCCTGTCAGAGGCAGTCCTCTAATGTAGGGTTTTTTTGGAATGGCTTGGACCAATGGTGCTTTCCCATTGGTCCAAGCTTTCCCATGCTCTATCAGTGCCTGTCAGTCTGTGCGGTACTAATGAGCAGTGATCTCTGACGTGTGCTGCACACATCTTGAGCAGTTTACTCAATTAGTGCAGCTGGGAAACGTCCTGCTATGCAAATTGCGTAGGCTGGGAAAACTAATGCCTGCAGAGGCAGAGGACGGAGCTGACAGCGTGGTAGCAGGTGAGTTTGTTTTTAGTTTATTAATTTATCACTTAATGGCAGGTGCGGCTGTGCCTCACTTGCCTCCACTGAGTGCACGTCCCTGCTACAATGTAGCGAAACATAAGAATTTACCCTCATACACTTTAAGTGACTCTGTAGTGGACAAGTATACTTTTCCTGTCCCATCCGGGATTGGAAATCACATTAATCATAAAGAGCAATCCAACATGCCATTCCATGATGAGATCAGTAGCCACACCTTTCCCAAGTCCACAGGCGGGTGTCGCCATCATCCTGATTTGTGGGTGCCACAGAGTGACTGTCATTGGGAACCATTCTACGATTGGCCCTTAGTTTGGACACCTGTGCACTGATTCACTAGCAGCACATCAGCATTCAATCTGGTTGGAGGAGTGAGTGTAAGAATGCTCTGTAGTAGGGCTGTGCAATTAATCGCAATCGCAAAAAAAATCACGATTTAAGCTAGGGCTGTGCAATTAATCGCAATTGCAAAAAAATCGCGATTTAAGCACATGCGATTTCTAAACCGCATAAGGCTGCGATTTTATCTATTCATTTTAGGGCTGCGGAAATTAACGTGTTCGGCTCCCTGTATTCTTCCGGCGGCATGGAGCTTTGGGTGCTCGCAGGGGGAACCACGTGTACATCTGCGTTCTCGTGGCTCGTCACGTGGTTCCTCCAGGCGAGCGCCCAAGCTCCGTCCTGCCGGAAGCTCACAGAGAGCCGAAAACGCGGCGCAAAGAGGTGAGCTGGGGCAGTATCCATGTGCTGGGGCAGTATCCATGAGCTGGGGGCAATATCCATGAGCTGGGGGCAGTATCCATAAGCTGGGGGCAGTATCCATAAGCTGGGGCAGTATCTATAAACTGGGGCAATATATCCATGAGCTGGTGCGATATCCATGTGCTGGTGCAGTATATCCATGTGCTGGGGCAGTATATCCATGAGCTGGGGCAGTATATCCATGTGAGCTGGGGGCAAAGCAATATATCCATGTGAGCTGGGGCTACCTGCTTTCTCCATCCATTGACAGTGAGGAAGATCCTCTGAAATGGTGGAGACTCCATCAGATAAATTTTCCAAGAATGAGCAGGGTTGCACAAAAGTATCTTTGTATTCCTGCCACCAGCTCACCTTCAGAGAGAGTGTTTAGTACTGGGGGAAATGTGGTGACATGTCACCGTTCATGGTTAAAACCAGAAATGGTGGACATGCTGGTTTTTCTTGCAAAAACCTTTAAGAGAGCAATCTGTTTTTTTGTTTTGATTTCGGTTTTTATTTATTGTTATCACTGGAGTTGAGGTTAGTTAATCTTCATTTATTTCATGTTGTCTGTTTTTAAGACAATTTATTACAGTTTTGTTTATCAAGCAGTTAGTACTACTGTACAGTATGTTATTTCATTGTGAAATGTGTGCACTGAAACAGTTTTGAAGTTTATTTATTATGACTGGAATTTAGTTTAGTTAATCTTAGTTTATTTTATGTTGTCTGTTTTAAAGACAATCTTACTACAATTTTGTTTATTAAACTAGTAATACTATCAGGGTTATTCAGAGAGTGTGAAAAGCAGGGGAATGACTGGAGAATGACTGGAGAATGAAAAATTCTAGGTCAAAATAGCCAAAACAGAAAAATTCTCCCTTTCATCTCACTTTCCAAATCGGCTATTTTGACCTAGAATTTTTTATTCTCCAATCATTCTCCAGTCATTCTCCTGCTTTTCACGCTCTCTGAATAACCCTGTATGTTATTTCATTGTGAAATGTTTTGTTATGCACTTCTTGTGCACTGAATACATTTAGAATGTATGTAACATGTTTGAAAAAGCAAAAAACAATTGCCTAAATCGCAAATAAAATCGCAATCGCAATATTTATTCTCAAAATCGCAATATGATTATTTTGTCCATATTGCACAGCCCTACTCTGTAGGATGGATCTTCAGCACAAGGCTTTTCCTTAGTCTGGTAGAATGTCACCGAAATTAATTGACAGTAAGGCTTTAATATGCAATTTCCCAATTCCCTAGCGTTTTGATTTGTGGTTATGCTGTATATCTTTTCTGATACTCAACATTGAATAACAACAACACTGCTTGTATTGATAATTGTTATGAAAATAAAATGATCTGAGAGCGATAGAGCTAATACATAATTTCTATTTTAAAAGAGAATCCACTGTTTATGGTAACAGACTGTCACGTACCGGCTGAGAACTGGCTAAGCAGGTTTGTGAGCCCAATGTGTGGTATTGCATGCATGTTGGAGAGTGTGGAGGCAGATTGCTGAAAATAGGTCCTTTAGGCAGGCAGTGGTTTAGTAGTGTCAAAGCAGGGAGGGGGTTACAAGCTGGGTTTGGTAATGGTGAAGGCAAGGTAACGACACAGGAGGCATTCAGAGGAGTAGTCCAGAGTCAGGCAAAGTTCCTCAATGGTATAGGCAGGGTAATAATGCAGGAGATCCAAGGGGAACCACGGGTAGAGGATTTTGGAACGCAGTAGAGTTTCGGTAAGCAGAAGGCTCTTGGTGACATAGAAGCAGAGCCGGTGCTAGACTATTTTGCGCCCTAGGCAAGACCAGCTACTTGCACCCCCCCAAAAAAAATAACGATCTGTACCACCTCTTTGGACAACCTCATCTCTTAATTTGGATTGAAATATCACCTCTATGCTGATGACACCCAAATCTACCTTTCATCTCTCGATCGCTCTCCTCCGGTGTTGGACAGTGTTACAGCCTGCCTATCGGCTGTCTCCGACTGGATGACTTCCCATTTCCTAAACCTCAACCTCTCGAAAACTGAACATCTCATCTTCCCTCCCTCTAAAACTTCCATTCCTGCGCCAATTTCTCTTCAGGTGAATGGCCACCATTACTTCTACCTCTCAGGCTCGTTGCCTCAAGGTCCTCTTGAACTACAATCTTTGATAATCTATCCTTTACTCCTCACATTCAGTCTCTAACCAAATCTTGCTACTTCCACCTAAAAAACATTGCAGGCATCCGTCCCTTTTTTAATCCAGACTGTACTAAAATGCTCATCCAAGCTCTTATTATCTCCCGCCTTGACTACTGTAACCTCCTCCTCTCTGGCCTTAAGAGATCCCAGATTCTGACTCTGCAGTCTGTAATGAACGCCTGTGCCAGACTCATACACCTCACCTCCTGCACCTCTCACACCTCACCTCTCCGTCAATTTCTACACTGGCTCCCTGTTTCCTTTAGAATCCAATTCATTATACTGGAGCTCATGTACAAAACTCTCCATAACCGTGCCGCTGCCTACATCTCCTCCCTTATTAGCAGGTACATCCCATCCCGACCACTTTGCTCAGCCAATGATTTGATGCTATCAGTTCTTCGTACCCGCACTCCCAACTCTCACCTTCAGGACTTCACTTGAGCTGCACCCTTTCGATGGTGGAACTCCCTCCCCCACAACTTCAGACTCGCCCGTCTCTCCAGTCCTTGAAGAAGTCTCTGAAAATGCATTACTATAGAGAAGCCTATCGGCTCACTCCATGATCCCCCACTGCACATTTCTTGCTCCATTTTCCCATTCAGTCCTCATGCAACCCGCTACTTCAAATACCCTATTCGCCCTCACCTAATGTGTCACCCCTCTCCTCTTAGTTTGTAAGCTCTCGAGCAGGGTCCTCCCTCCTTCTGTTCCGTGTGTGTAACATGTATGTATATTTGTTATTCTGTTTCTCCCATTGTACAGCGCTAAGGAATTTGTTGGCGCTTTAAAAATAATTGTAACTGTAACTAATTCAACTAAGGCAACAGATTCTGCCTCTTCTTTTGATTTGAGTGCAGGGAAAAACAGTTTTTCAGCTTTTTAAAATATATATTTTTTAGTTTTCTTAGCCTCAAAATGAAAATTTAAATAGTAATTTTGGAATTTTTCTTATTTTCATTTTTTTTTGAGGGGGGGGCGCTCCACATTTCTGTGCCTACAGGCTCCTGAGGTGCAAATCCGGCCCTGTGCATAAAACTGATCTGTACAAAGGGAAGGTCAGAGGTATCAGGACATCACAGAAAAGATGCTGCCTGGATCAGGATGCAGCACCGGTTTGGGCTTCTTATGGCGGCCACACCGCAAAACCTTACACAGACCATATAACTGAGAACACTGGGAATCAACATTGAACTTGACAGTCAATCAGGTGCACAGACTGAGCACAAGGCTGTCCTGCAGGACGGTTCTCTGTCTAGAGCAGCCACTCCCGCGCAGGGCTGCAAGGGAGAAGACATTGACCAACCCAGTCATTTGCATTAGTTCCTCGTAGCAAAGAAAGGCACAGGCACTCTACCTCTTCACAAGGAGGGCAACTTTATTGGAACATCACCAGAGATGACGTTTCAACTCTACAGAGTCTTTAACAAGACAGACGTGCTAAAGACTTAATAGAGATGAAACATTGTCAAACATTGTCTGGTGATGTTTCAATACAGTTGCCCTTTTTTGTGAGCAGGTTGAACGCTGTGTCTTTCTTTGCTAGAAATACTATACAGATTTGGCCGCTCTTGAGTATGTGTTGGCATTCACTGCAAATTTGTTCTGAGGTTAAAAGGAGGGTGGTGGCCCCTTAGAACTTTTATTTGGATCTGCATGAATTCCTGATGCCTTGCAAAAGGTTACCGAACTGCACTATGTTTTTGATTTCAGCATGAACCTGGAGGTGGTTGCATAGAGTATATGCCAAAAGCAATCCCTTCGGCTCAATAAACTCCATACTCATCATTTGATTTTACAATCTTTTTGTATGGATCTGTTCTAGCATCGACACATTAAACTCTGAAATACTTCACATTGGCTTTGTGTATGAGCACATTGAACACATCAACATAACAAATGTTAATTATCATGGAGCAACTGGTAATATATTTTTTATTTATTATCTTGGTAATAACCACCGACGAGCTTTTTCTCATTAGTTTAATGACTTTGGGAAGGAGCCCTCAGGATTACTTAGACATGATGTTCCTGCTCACTAGATAAGAATGTATTGCACATCATTTAGTCTTTCACTTGTCATCCTGCCTGCCCTGTACAAAAAGGTGTCCCATTTATCTTTTCGATGTGTCAGTATGTTACCTTCATCGGCACCTGATTAATTCCATGCAATAAGCTGAAGGATCCCTACATGAACAGATGGTAAGACACCGCAGCGTTAAATGCATGTGTAGCCTTGCATAAAGCTTTTAATGCAGTTTAACTGATGTTAAAATGGGTCTCACCAAGACTGACTGATTGAGTCTTGTCATGGAAATGGCTGTGGGGATTGATCTTTTGTCATGTTTTTTTGCACATGCTTGATCCTTACTTTAGGCTTCTGCTATAAAGAACTTTTTTTCGTATTTAGTTCTTGTAGACTGGCAACATTTTGAAGATGTAGTTGTTCCACTGACATCACAACATGAAAGACTAGGGCCCCTATTCCTTGATGCGTGCTAAAATGGGGATGCTAACGGGGAATACCTGCACCTTCAGGTTTCCCCATAGTGTCCCCATTTTACAGGCCTATTTGGGAGCAGGTGCTAATTTACTGGCCTATTTGGGAAAGCAGTGCTACCCTAGATGATACTCACGGTAGCGCTTCCGCGCCACCGTGAGTATCACCTGAAGTACATAGGACTCCATGGAGGGTTGCACTGCCAGGCCACGAGACCTGTGGGATCTCGCGAGATTGTGCAGGGTCGCAAATTGATTTTCAGAGGGAGACTGGGGACTATTTGTCTCCAGTCTCACTCTGCTCCCAGCAGCCAGAAGCGGCTGATCAGGCCACCCTTTGGCTGCGAGATGAGGGGTGAGTATCTGATTTCTTGTTTTTTTTTAGCTAGTGTTAACTGATACTGCAGAATGCAATGAGCACTAGCTTATAGCTATGGTTAACTTTTTGGCTACCACATCGGTGCTGTAATTAACGTTAGGACTTTGTAATACCTTACTTATCCTAACACTAATTACTGATGGTCACAGATCCCCCTTGTATCAACGATACTGGTCAATCTACACAGTATACTATCTTCTCCTCCGATCCTTGGATGGTCAGTAATGCTAACTACCTTCAGGGAACAGATCTTGTAGCACCCAGCAAGGGTAAACAGACACCAGAATAGGAGGACACACTTATCCCAGGTACCAAAGTTCTTATCGCCAGGAGAGATGGACAACCTTATATCAAGAGCGACACTCAGAGTAGTGTTGTCAGGAATAGCTGGGTCAGTACACGAAGCAAGGTTCTCAGGAATAGCCGGGTCAGTACACAAAGCAAGGTTCTCAGGAATAGCCGGGTCAGTACACAAAGCAAGGTTCTCAGGAATAGCCGGGTCAGTACACATAGAGGGGTCGTAAACAATAGCTAAGGTCATACACAGAGAGAGGGTTCAAAGATAGCCAGAGTCATGCACATGAATGGAAAAAATAGCAGAAAGCACTGAGGGAAGTAAAACCACGTCAAAGCAATGAGTCTGCCTGAACAGACTGATTTTAAGTCTGGTGGCGCCACGTCATCATACTGCGCTCCACCCCGTGGCCACCCACGTGACCGCCGCGAGCCTGTACATCACTCGGCGCCCGGCCAGCAAGCAGCGGGGACGGCGCTGCCGGGCCACTTCCCGGGCACTGGATGTGACACTGATTTCGCTCCCCATGTTTATCTTTCAAACCCAGACATCCTAGAAAAAAAATGCAATTTGGATTTCATTTCATCACAATTCACAATGTGGCAGTTCAGTATATACCTCTAAAAACATAATTTCTTGAATTACAGTTACAACTAGCAGCTCAATTTGTGAAGTATCTGTTTATTTCTGTTTTCATATAGCAGAAGTCTTTTTTCAACTGTGACAAACTGTCATTTAAAATTCGGAAAACGAGAAGCCGTAAGTGGTTTGTATGCAAACTGAGCTTTCTATCTCTATAAAGCTCGCTTTTGAAGGAGAGACTGAGAATCGCTTTTTATCTGTAGATGTAGACTCACTAAAAGTGATGGAAATGCAAGGGAACTAGCAGACAAAAACAAACAAAAAAGCAAACAGAGAAACTTATGCATACAAATAAACATGACACAAATAGAGATTGAAAGAATGAAAAAATATCGAAGAGGGAGATAAAAAAAAACAATGAGAGGAGATTGATATTGATATTTAAAGAGTGCCAAAATATTCAGCTTGGAATAACTGTATGTAAATCTTGAGAATTTTGATTGACATTCAGTGTTTTAATCACCGTTTTAAAACATCATTAAGAAATACATTTGTCATATGGTACTCGCAGCAAATTTTCAATCATTATAATATAAGTACCACACAGCTATTATATGTTAATATACCAAGATACAAGTAATAAGTAAATCTTTAGAAACTCTGCTTCGAAAAATTTCTTAATGTAGAATAAAAAATAAGGTAACAAGAAAACCACCCCAATACCTAAACAAAGTACAGTGTATGTTCTATCTGATGACATTCCTGTTTTGTGAACTCATGGGGATTGTGGCCCTCTGGGCATTTGCCCAGCACAGTCCATTGCCAGTCTAGTTCTGTTTTGCACATTTGAGTAATGAAAGCCAAAATTCTCAGATTAATCAAATTGACCTGTCGTTATACAGTGTACATTCAATAACTGAACATCTCTTTCTGAAAATTTGACGTTCTGGTCTCCACAGTCTCAACTTCCTCAGGTCAGAACTAGTGTCACTTTTTTTGACTAAAGTATTACTAAAGCCAAATGGCATTTTAGTCAAAGGACTAGGGCTAAAACTTTAAAGAAAAATGTTAGGGAGGGACTATTTTTAAATAGTCTTTATTGGCAAAAATGTCAATAGAGTTTCATCATAGTTTTAGTCAAATGTCAATAGATTTTCTTCATAGGTTACAGCATTGACAAAAATATGATGTATTCATTTCCAAGAGCACATTCCTTGTATTGTATTCTGCTTTTCTGTGTACCGATTCCTGACTTGGTTTTGACTCTCCTGTTACCTGCATTCCTGTGACCTCGGCTTGTATGAATATTCTTGTATGAAAAATCTGCTATTTGGTCTAGATTGTTTTCTTCTGCCAATTCTCAAGGTTTTCACCTTTCTCGGAATACCCAGGTAGATTTTAAGTGATTGAATTAAAGCTTTGTGCTACAATGTAACTACATGACCCACCATTGTGAGATTTTAAATGAGCTAAACTGGCCGTCAATGGAATCTAGACGCACACTTCACCTTGCCAACCTAGTGTTTAAGAGCTTTTCTGGGATGCTACCACCCTACCTGAATAGGCTGCTTCCCCTAGCAGTTCCCTCATCCTATAACCTCCAATCCAGGACCTGCACCTTACAATACCACAGTGCAAAAAGAAAGTGTCTCGATCCTCATTTTCCTACAGAGCACCGCAATTATGGAATAACCTCCCAGACACCATCAAATCTTCCCCCAGTCTATAGTCCCTTAAGAGCTCCCTATTGACATACCTCAATACAGAATGCACATGTAAACATGTAACATAGGGACTATATTTCCTACATATTTATTTTCTATGTTAATCTGTATATTTGTGTTTTTTAATATCTTGGATTTTATTACTTTGAATTGTTACAGTAGATACAGAAATACAATGTTCTTGAACCCAGGACATACTTGAAAACAAGGGAAATCTCAATGTATCTTTTCTGGTAAAATACTTTATAAATAAATAATTACATCTTTAACCCCTTCACTATCAAGCGATTTTCCAAAAAAAAACATTTGTCAGAAACAAGTGTTTTTTGAAAAATAATTTTTAAGAAATTGTGCAGTAATAGCTATTTGGCCAGTAGATGGCACCTTCTACTGTCAAATTGAGTCACAGAGGTTTTACTAGAAGATCTATTTTCTTCTATTTCTCCTGCATCGGCTGCTGATGGCTTCTGAAAGCCAGATATTTCAGAGCTGAGCAGCTGATTTTACAGTTTCAGCTCTTTGGGCATTATGCCCAGAGGGCTAAAACTTTGGGGACACCTTCTGCAACCCAAAAGCTAACACAATTGGTTTCCAGAAAACGAATTTCATTTTCTTTTGAGCTATAGATCAGCACATCGAGATATCTCAATACCGGGGCACCAGATGGTGCCTTTGAAACCCGAGATATCTCGACATTGCTAGTGAAGGGGTTAATAATATATAATAAAAGTATAATGCCACATTAACCATTTAATTCATACATTAAGTTTATTAAGCTATAAAGCTCTTTCATAAAATTATAACTTAACATGTTACATACAGTATACTGATATACGGTATATATATATATACACATACACATACAAATTAATATTGCAGGCAAAGGTGAAAACTTTCGTAAAAGTGAACAACCTGCACATTCATTCCTACATTTTTGATAAACCAAATTGGTTTTATTGAAATTTGGAGCAATCCATCGGAGTCTAGTTCACCTGAATAAAAAAAAATAGCATCTGAATTGATTTGGATGAAACAAAACTTTTCGCTGAACATAAGTCTATTATACATATATATTTATTTCTGTAACCTAATCAGAAAATCATTTTGTTCATCTAACTGCACATAGAACTGCTGACACTTTCTAACTCACTCATGTCTGACCTTCTGAAACTGAATGTTCAACTGTAATCAATAATGTCAAGTCCTATTTTAAGGAAAGCTATTTCCAGAGCCTCTAAGATTATCAGATACAAATCTCTCAGTGGACAATAGGAATGTTTAGTCAGCTGCAAAGAGTATCTCTTTATCTATAACCTCACCTAACTATCTCCTTCATTGATCCCTTTTAATTTTTGAGCTAATAAGTGCAGACATGTACCAATTGCCTGTCAGTACAGACTAATGAGATAAAAGGTGCTTGTGTGTTATCTCGGAATCGGAGCAAGGGTAGAAGCAAATAAAAGGGACATTTAATTTATTCATTAAAATACCGGAAGTGGTTTGAATTAAAACACTTTCAAGACATTATTCATAACTTTGTAACAAGTTTTTATTTTGTAACTAATTTTCCAGAGTGTGTTATGTTTTATGATATACCTCCTCACCCATGTACTCGCTTAAATATTGTAATTAGTTTTAACATGAATCTATTGTAGTTTTTTTGCACATGTATACATTTAAAACTGTGCACCTGTGATGGCTGAGGGTTTGATTGGGACCCCGAAACGTAGCATCAAAAATCCCTTCAAACAGGAGAGTTATCAGTTCTTGATGTGACTGGGTTTTGCAATCGTGAATAAGTATAGACTTGCACTGGACAAGAGCACCATTCTTTGAAGTGACTGGGCTTATAACAAGTCACTGTACAAGTCTGAGGGCTATCTAGAACCTGGCCTTATAGTGGCTGATGGAAAACCTAAAGAAAAGTCAAAACTAGCCAGGTAGGTACGCAGAATCACAGAAGAGAGTAGAGTCAGTAAACTAGCCAGGCCGGTGCAAAGAGAAACACAGGACAGAGCAAGGTCAATTAACTATCCAGATCGGTACTCAGATAGTCACAGAACAGAGCGGGGCTGGTAAACTAGACAGGTTGATGCAAAGAGAATCACAGGACAGAGCATGATCAATTACCTAGCCAGATCGGCACACAGTGGGTCACAGAACAGAACAGTAAACTAGCCAGGTCAGTGCAAAGAGAATCACAGGACACAGCAAGGTCAATTAACTAGCCAGATTGGTACACAGTGGTTTACAGAACAGAGCGAGGTTGGTAAACTAGCAGGGTTGGTACACAGAGGATCACAGAACAGTGCAGGGTCAATAAATTAGCTTGGTCGAGAAACATGGAAAAAGAGCAAGAATTCAATAAACAAGCCAGTTTGGAACACAGAATATCAGAACTAGGACGACACACTCACTATTCGGTCCACAAGAAACCGTAACAGAGCATTGGTCACATGACTAAATGAGGCTTATATAGGTGAAGAGTCTTGCATCATTTTTGTGCACCAGAATGTCTGCGTGCTATAAGGATTGCGTGCTATAAGGATGTACCTGTATAACCCTAACACCTTCATCACCAGTGAAAAATATGTATAAAGCTGTAAATGCTAAAACGTGCTACATTCTAGCACCAGAGATATATTAAAGTGCTGACTTTTGGGGTGGGAAAGTCATGACTAGGGATGAGCCGAACACGTCCGAGTTTGGGTTCGTATTCGAACCCGAACTTTCCAAATGTTCGGATCCAAACTTGAACTCCATACAAGTCAATGGGGCTGAAAATTCGTTTTTTGAGTGCCCTCCAAGAGGGCATATATGCTAGATATTTGCCATAAAAGGTGTATGGGGGTCCGGGTAATGCCCTGGGGGACAGGAAACAAGGACAAAAAGTTAAAAAAAAAACGTTTTTAAAAGGGACAGTGAGTTTTCCATGAAATAAGGGTTAAAAATAAAAACGAAAAATTCCTTCAAATATCGTGCCTAGGAGGTCCCCATAACCTGCCCGTGAAGTGGCGGATTTCTAAGATGTATAGAAACACTTAAAAACAAAAAAAAAACGGTAAATGCTTTTCCCTTAATCTATCCATAAACAACTGCTTGGGGCGGCAGTCTGTATGAAAAAAGGAGACATTTTCGGACACGTAGAAAAAGTTTAGTGATTTTTTGGCTAAATTATTGTGAAACGTATGCAGGCTTTGGATGAAAGTAACAATAGGTAATTTAAAATTGGGCCTTTAGCGTCGGCAACAGTGCCGTCACACCGTAACCCCTCTGAGGATATGAATCTGATACAGGCGTCATTGGCAGTGCACCCAAATATTGTGCTTTTGGTGCCAGGCCAGCAAGACTGCCAGGCCAGCATGTACTATCATACAGTAACCCCTCTGTAGTATTGTGGAAGAATGCAGGGGTGGTCATGTGGTCCTATATTAAAAAGATATTGTGACGGAACCGTTCCCTTTCGTCTGTCCTGGCTCTCCTTACACCCCTTCTTTGCGGTCAGCCCGGCTACTGGGATCGCTGTCCTCAGCGCCTCGAGCGGCTTGACCTGCCTACTTCTGTTCCTCTGCCCTGGAGCCGTTAGGAATCTCCAGAAGGCCACTCTCTGCCTTCTGAGAGGGATTATAGCTGTAGCGTAGTTGAGACAGACACCAGGCAGGCTGTATGTTCATCACAGGATCTTTTAATCAAAAGCAGAACATACACGGTCCTTTTGTATGGTACAGTCCCATTGTTCTCTCCCATGCCCGCCCCCAGACCCCTGGAGTGAATTCTGCACAGTGGCTAGCCCAGTGGCTAGCCCAGGTTCTGATTGGTTGGTTCCAAGACCATTGAGAGGACCTGAAAGAAGCCTGCAGTCTTCACTTGGGTCCACTGGTTGTATGCAGATGAAGTCTTGACCTCACAGTGACCACATACAGTGATTTACATAACCCATTGTAAAGGGAATCAGATAGTGGGTGGCTGAGACAATGTGACTCCCAGCCTTTCAGAACAGGTAAACAGATAACAGATAAACAAAGAGAAAGCACCTTTGCATAATCCACAAGTTACACAAACCTATTGTACATTCTATACCAAGGAAAGCATTTGACTCTAGTGGCGGGTAGTGTTTTTAAAAACCACATTTAACTAAAGAAATATAAGTCTATTTAAAACTAAAAATGAGCAATTGACAATACATTTAAAACCACACAATATAACTGAGCATAAGGTCTTCCCCAAAGCAGCGGTCTATGTCTTTTGGGGTTTTCGCCATGGAAATAAAAGTCTTGGGGTTTGACGCGGGGAGCGCTACGTCAGTTCCATGACAGATATGCATCTGTTAAAGGCATCAGTGCACCCAGATATTGTGCTTTTGGTGCCAGGCCAGCAAGTACTATCATACAGTAACCCCTCTGTGGTATTGTGGAAGAATGCAGGGGTGGACCATGTGGTCCTATATTGAAAAAATATGAATCTGGTCAAGGCATCAGTGCACCCAGATATTCTGCCTTTGGTGCCAGACTGCCAGGCCAGCAAGTACAATCATACAGTAACCCCTCTGTAGTATTGTGGAAGAATGCAGGAGTGAACCTTGCGGTCCTATATTAAAAAGATATGATTCTGGTCAAGGTGTCAGTGCACCCAGATATTCTGCCTTTGGTGCAAGACTGCCAGGCCAGCAAGTATCATCATACAGTAACCCCTCTGTAGTATTGTGGAAGAATGCAGGGGTGGACCATGTCGTCCTATATTATAAAGATATGCATCTGTTAAAGGCGTCAGTGCACCCAGATATTGTGCTTTTGGTGCCAGGCCAGCAAGTACTATCATACAGTAACACCTCTGTAGTATTGTGGAAGAGTGCAGGGTTGGACCCTGCGGTTCAAAAAATTAAAATGTTATAAATCTGGCACAGGCGTCATTGCAGCCAAATATTGTGCCTTTCGTGGCAGCAAGTGCATTCACACTGTAACCCTTTTGTGGTATTGTAGAAGAGTTCAGTGCTGGAGGTTTTGTGAATGCAGAAGACATCCCCGATCTATTCCGTTACGTCAGCATCAGGGGATTGATAGCTGCTGATCCAGGACTGATTCATTTTTATAAATGTCAGCCGGTCTACACAGTCGGTGGACAGACGCACTCTTTTGTCTGTGACAAAACCTCCAGCGGCACTGAAGTCCTTTCAGAAAGCACGCTAGATGAAGGGCAACCTAGTAGCTGCATAGCATATTGGCTAAGTTCTGGCCAGTGATCCAATCTCAACACCCAGTAAGCCACTGGATCATCTGCTGGAAAGGTATCCAGGTCTGCCCTTGCCCCTAGGTAGTCCTGCACCATATGGTGAAGACGCT
The DNA here is from genome assembly GCA_009667805.1 of Leptobrachium leishanense. NCBI lineage: Eukaryota > Metazoa > Chordata > Amphibia > Anura > Megophryidae > Leptobrachium > Leptobrachium leishanense. Next base: position 132,035,062 of record CM019063.1, on the reverse strand, counting down.
GGCAATGGGTGCCTACATTTGACATCCCTGGGCATTGTGGACTAAAAAAAATTTAAAAATGCATCAGTCAAGCGGCCCTGGCCTTCACCACTATTCCTCTCATCATCCGCAGCCTCAGAAGCACGTGTGTCATCACTTGGTAACCTACCAGTGCCTGGAAAGGTGTTACACAAGTGTCACTTTAGAGCGTCCTCAAGTTTTTTCGTCCTGTGCTCCCTCTGTGCGGGCAGGATGAGCTCTGCAACTTTCCCCTTGTATCGTGAATCAAGAAGGGTTGCCAACCAGTAATGATCCCTCTCCTTGATAGCACGAATCCTGGGGTCCTTTAGCAGGCTTTGCATTATTAGGGAGCCCATGCAGCGTAGGTTAGAGGTGGCATTAGCTTCCGAGTCTTCCTGGTCAATGAGGATGACCCCATCGTGCACTTCCTCCTCCCAGCCACGCACTAGCCCTTGTGTTTCTGGGCACACGAAACCCGCCCTTGAGGAATCCCCACCTTCAATGCCCCCACTACTTAAATAGTCCTCCTCCTCCTCACCCTCCTCCTGTCTGATCTGAGTAGGACCCGCTGGAATGCTGTCTGCGGAAAGACTGGGGCCTTGAGAGCTAGGGAAGGCCTCCTCTTCCTCCCGCTGCTCTGCCTCTAGAGCCACATCTATAATTCCCCACAGAGTGTGCTCCAGCAGGAACACTAAAGGAATTGTGTCACTGATGCATGCACTGTCCCTGCTCACCATCCTCGTTGCCTCCTCAAATGGTGACAGTACAGTGCATGCATCCTTGATCATCAGCCACTGCGGGGGGGAAACCAAGTTGACCTGAACCTGTCCTTGTGCCATAGTCACACAGGTACTCGTTGATGGCCCTCTGCTGCTTGTGCAGACACTGCAGCATTGCTAATGTCGAGTTCCACCTGGTGGGCATGTCACAGATCAGACGGATTGTGGGAAGGTGGAATTCTCTTTTTTTATGCCAGGCGAACGCTTGCTTGGAATGACCGTCTGAAGTGGCTGCAGAATTTTCTGGCCTGGCTGAGAAGCTCTGGCAGCCCTGGGTACTTGGTTAGGAAACGCTGTACCACTATATTTAGGACGTGTGCTAGGCATGGTACATGCGTCAATTTACCCTGGCATAGGGCGGAGAGAAGGTTGCTGCCATTATCACAGACGATCATTCCCAGCTGAAGCTGGCGTGGTGTTAACCATCTCTGCACCTGGCCCTGCAGAGCTGACAGAATTTCTGGCCTGGTGTGGCTCCTGTCCCCTAAACAAACCAGCTCAAGCACAGTATGGCTTCTTTTTGCTTGAGCCATTGCGTAGACCCTGTCAGGCGTCGGTTTAACTGCCACTTCGCCAGAGACAGAGAAGGAGGAGGAGGAGGAGGAAGAGGTGGTGGTGGTGGAGCAGACAGACCTCATACAAGCAGCTTTCTGGAGGCGTGGTGGATGAACAAGCTCCAGCACAGAGTCCCGTCTTGGATCCCTCCCAGCTGCAATCAGAGTTACCCAGTGTGCCGTGAAGGAAATGTAACGACCCTGTCCATGCTTGCTGGACCACGTGTCTAAAGTCACATGCACCTTGTTGCTGACTGCCTTTCCCAATGACTGGATAACATTGTCTTCCACGTGCTGGTATAGTGCTGGAATGGCCTTGCGTGAAAAGTAATGGCGTTTTGAAACCTGCCACTGTGGTACAGCGCATTCAGCAAATTCACGGAAGGGAGCAGAGTCCACCAGCTGGAAAGGCAGCAGCTGCAATGCGAGTAATTTTGCTAAACTGGCATTTAGACGCTGTGCTTGGGGATGGTCGGGACTATATTTTTTCTTACACTGCAGCAGCTGCGGCAACGTAGTCTGCGTAAATCTTCAGCTGCTGGGATGATGTCACATTGTGAGGAAGGACCTGGTACATCCATTACTGTAGCATCATCCCTGTCAGTGGAGGTTGTAGGCAATGACATGGCAGGACATACAGTGGGGGTAGAGACGGAGGAGGAGGAGGACCTACGCAAAGTTTTGCGCCAACGGGATGTGTGGCAGGAGGTCATATGTCGCCTCAAGCACGTGGTACCCAAGTGTCCGGTGTCTATCCCACGCTTCAGCCTCATCTGACAGATTACAAATAGCAACGGTGGGGTCTGCTGCACATTTCTTAAAGAACTCCCAGACAACAGAGTTCCTGCATGTGTGCTTTGAGACAACAGCGCTCTGCACCGGAGCAGCTCTGACATCTGATGCCTTGGACTGGCTAGTGCTACGGTTGGTCATAGAGGATGTTGTGCCTCGTGTTTGCTGTGCCTCCTCCTTCCCCTCTTCCTCACTTGATTCCTCTGTTTGATCAGGCACCCAGGTGGAGTCAGTGACCTCATCATCATTGTTATCATCATCCCCTATCTCCTCGTCACTGGAGCCAACTTGGCAGTATGCTGCAGCTGCTGGGGCAACATGAGTGCCAGTTATTTGTGTGTCATCACTGGCACCCCCTTCCTCTAGGTTGATTATACTCCCTTGCTCAACCTCAGAGATTGAATCAGAGCACTGTACTTTCTGCGCATCCTCAAGCAGCATGTCACTGTCATTGCAGTCAAACAATTCAGCTGACTCCTCCGTGTGTGATAGCGAGGCTATGGCAGGAGTAGCTGTGGACATGGAGGCTGCATTAGATGCTTTGGCAGCTGAGGTGGACTGTAAAGCACTAGAAGCCGGCTGGCAGAGGACTCTGAGGATGGCCTGGTTAGCCAATCCACCAAATCCTCTGTATGTTGCTGCTGCTTAAGACATCCAGCACCAGTTAGAAAGGACAAGCGTGCCCCTGCAGAGGATGCACCACGTCCACCATGACCAGAGGCACAGCCTCCCGACACAGGGGCTGCTTGCCCTCTTATCTGTGTCTGGGAGCGTCTGCCTGTCCTTTTTGTTCTTTCAGACATGGTGAGTGATATATAGATTAAATATACAGAACTCTGATTCAACTCTGGTATAAAGATTAAAGATTTAAAGAACTCTGGTATAACTCAGTGAGACACCCTGATAGCTGGCAGCCAGTGACAAGACACAGATTACAAATCTCAGACACCTCCTATAAATCAGTGAGACCCCCTGATGGGTGGCAGTGAGAAGCCACAGATTACAAGTCTCAGAAACCTCTTAAAAATCAGTGAGACCCCTTGATGGGTGGCAGTGAGAAGCCACAGATTACAAGTCTCAGAAACCTCTTAAAAATCAGTGAGACCCCTTTATGGGTGGCAGTGAAACCTCCTATAAATCAGTGAGACCCCTTGATGGGTGGCAGTGAAACCTCTTATAAATCAGTGAGACCCCTTGATGGATGGCAGTGAGAAGCCACAGATTACAAATCTCAGAAACCTCTTATAAATCAGTGAGACCCCTTGATGGGTGGCAGTGAAACCTCTTATAAATCAGTGAGACCCCTTAATGGGTGGCAGTGAAACCTCTTATAAATCAGTGAGACCCCTTGATGGGTGGCAGTGAAAACTCCTATAAATCAGTGAGACCCCTTGATGGGTAGCAGTGAAACCTCCTATAAATCAGTGAGACCCCTTGATGGGTGGCAGTGAAACCTCTTATAAATCAGTGAGACCCCTTGATGGGTGTCAGTGAAACCTCTTATAAATCAGTGAGACCCCTTGATGGGTGGCAGTGAAAAACCACAGATTACAAGTCTCAGAAACCTCTTATAAATCAGTGAGACCCCTTGATGGGTGGCAGTGAAACCTCTTATAAATCAGTGAGACCCCTTGATGGGTGGCAGTGAAAAGCCACAGATTACAAATCTCAGAAACCTCTTATAAATCAGTGAGACCCCTTGATGGGTGGCAGTGAAACCTCTTATAAATCAGTGAGACCCCTTGATGGGTGGCAGTGAAACCTCCTATAAATCAGTGAGACCCCTTTATGGGTGGCAGTGAAACCTCCTATAAATCAGTGAGACCCCTTGATGGGTGGCAGTGAAACCTCTTATAAATCAGTGAGACCCCTTGATGGGTGGCAGTGAGAAGCCACAGATTACAAATCTCAGAAACCTCTTATAAATCAGTGAGACCCCTTGATGGGTGGCAGTGAAACCTCTTATAAATCAGTGAGACCCCTTGATGGGTGGCAGTGTAACCTCCTATAAATCAGTGAGACCCCTTGATGGGTGGCAGTGAAACCTCCTATAAATCAGTGAGACCCCTTGATGGGTGGCAGTGAAACCTCTTATAAATCAGTGAGACCCCTTGATGGGTGGCAGTGAAAAACCACAGATTACAAGTCTCAGAAACCTCTTATAAATCAGTGAGACCCCTTGATGGGTGGCAGTGAAACCTCTTATAAATCAGTGAGACCCCTTGATGGGTGGCAGTGAAAAGCCACAGATTACAAATCTCAGAAACCTCTTATAAATCAGTGAGACCCCTTGATGGGTGGCAGTGAAACCTCTTATAAATCAGTGAGACCCCTTGATGGGTGGCAGTGAAACCTTCTATAAATCAGTGAGACCCCTTGATGGGTGGCAGTGAAACCTCTTATAAATCAGTGAGACCCCTTGATGGGTGGCAGTGAAAAACCAAAGATTACAAGGCTCAGAAACCTCTTATAAATCAGTGAGACCCCTTGATGGGTGGCAGTGAAACCTCCTATAAATCAGTGAGACCCCTTGATGGATGGCAGTGAAACCTCCTATAAATCAGTGAGACCCCTTGATGGGTGGCAGTGAGAAGCCACAGATTACAAGTCTCAGAAACCTCCTATAAATCAGTGAGACCCCCTGATGGGTGGCAGCCAGTGAGAACACACGGATTATAACAATTCCCAAATATTTTGTAGAAATTTGTGACCCCCAAAATACTTGCTGGCAGTGACAAGAGACAGATCACCTCAATTCCCAGATATTTTGTAAAAATTAGTGACCCCCCAAAATACTGCGTGGTACTGGCTGTGTGACAAGAGACAGATCACCTCAATTCACAAATGTTTTAAAGAAATTTGTAACCCCCAAAATACTTGCTTGCACAGTGACAAGACACACATCACCTAAATTCCCAGATATTTGGTAGAAATGAGACCCCCCCAGTAGCGTGGCAGACCAGCAGTAAGAACACAGAACAACAATCTCCTATGAAATCTCCTCTCAAATGCGTGCTGAAGCTATGCGTGGAAACCTTACAGTATATAGTGTGCTGCGGGACTTAGCTCTGTGAGCCCATGATTGGGCAAAATTTGCCCATTCAGGACTCTGAGCCGTGATTGGCATACTGTTGAACCTGTCTTGCACCAGACCTGTGGTCAGGTGCAAGGCTGTAGCCAATTACGAGCTTCAGGCCAGTGGGAAAGTGCATTGTGTGCCATTGTGATGCATTGTGGTCGAACTTGCTCCGAACACCCGGAAATGTTCGGAGTTCGCGATCTAACCGAACAGGCTAAGTTCGGCCCGAACTCCGAACCGAACAGCTCATCCCTAGTGATGACAACATGAACCACTTACATAAAATGTAACTAGATTATTTGTGCATTACAAACAAAACCATGTTATAAAACACATGCTGCTGTTTTTTTCTTTGAAGTAATTACATATATAAAAGAAAAACAAGTTTAGTTTTTTTATCTCCGGTTTCCATTCTGTGGACTTTTCCCATGATGCAACATTTACCAGTTACAGTAACTTATATAGCACCAGCAGATTCCATAGTGCTTTACAATGGGGGAGCACAAACATGAGACATAATAATGATACATGAGGAAGAGACAACCATGCCCGTAGGATAACTGTCCTGCTAATACATCACTTTAAACAAGTGCTCAGCCAGACATCCTATGGGTTTACAATCTAAGGGGCGAGAGTAAGTGAAACAAATAGGAGCAAAGGGAAGGTGGAGCCGGTGGACAGATAGATATAGCAGGGATTGCATGGGAAAGACCAGACGTTTTACTTTGAGGCTGTGCATTATTTTATACAGTATATAACAGTTAATGAGGTTGAGGCGGGAATGTTTAGATAAGGCAGCATGAGGTGTATTGCTACTCAAGATAAGAGATGGAAACTAAATGAGATAAGCCAGGGATCTTAAAAAAACTTCTAATCTACCCCCTGGTGATGTCCTTTGAATACATCCCACATGTTACAATGATTTGAGACAGTGATCGACCCATCTCCTCCATTCAATAGCCCAGGACATACTTGAAAACAAGAGAAATCTCAATGTATCCTTCCTGGTAAAATCCTTTATAAATAAATAAATAAATAGCCAATGCCACAGAGTGAGGAGCGAGATGTAAAGATACTGTGAGGGGGCAGTTTGTAACACACAAGATCACACAATGGATGCACCCAGTGACACATATAGAGTAAAATATTTTCTTAACTAAACAAACAAGAGAAAAACAAAGCACATGCATGATATCGGCAACATAAAATAAACACAATAAGGACTTTTGGTGATAGTGTCCCTTTAAGATTCATTATTATGTCTATGTTATTTCTCCTATTTTGGCTAAGCAGGAGCAGATTTGCAAAAATATGTCCTGTTTGACCCTACAGTTCTGATGGAGGAGTAGCCATGGAGCTTAATGACTATATGAAACAAAAAAAAAATCATCCATTCATTTTGTAAAATCCCCTTTAAACAGTAATGAATATCTCTCTGATTTCCATTGGAATCGTACTGTCCTATTCAGGCTCATTGATAAATTATATGATGGCAAATGAATGTCTTTAGCAACCAGACATCAGACAATGATCTACTGTCTAGTTGTTAAAGGAAATCAGTGAAGCAGCAGAATTTCTTACTGGTGGATCATCATAGTGACATCCTAATGATGCTGGCTGTGTGTATGAATTGCCAATGGTTAACCAGCTCCTCCTAACCAAGACGTCATCTTGGACACCTCTCATTTCTGTGCCATATATTGTACATCTGTTGCTTATATGACTCTATCCAGTAAATATATAGCTGAATAGAGCACTCAACACTCTAGTAGTAACACAAATGTTTGCTTTCCATCACACACCCACATGATGTGACATTGGAAAAATGCATCCCATTAGGCTAGAGTCAGACGACCGCAGTCTGAGCGCGCTCTGCGTGCGTGCACAACGGATCGACGTACTGACGGAAGATACTGTAGACACCACACAGTATGTTTTTGTTGACGGACGTAGAAATAAAAAGGTAATTATGGGGAACAAAATTAATATGAAAAATGTTCAAAATTTGAAAAGAATATGAAAAGCCATTTTGTTGCGTCAAGGTGCTGGACGTCGCAAATGCGCTGTGTCTGACATTCTCTCATCACTCACACAGAACGCTACGCGGACGTGGCACACTCTGCGCATCCGTTGGTAGCGATTTTACATTCTTGCCTAACTTAGGTCCGTTTGTCACGTGCGTTGTGCGTGCGCAGTTCAGTGCGCACGTACTTACAGGGTTATTCAAAGAGATCCGAATTGTGGCCGAAAGGTAACCAAACAGTGAAATTCAGCATACGGCTACCTTTCCTGGCCATTCGACTATTCAGAGATGCAGGCAGTTCACCAAATATTGGCGAACTGCCTGCACATACGGTGCCTGTTCGTTGCCTGTTTGAGGGCAGTGAAATACCCATAGAGAAGCAATGCTTTGGCTATTCAGAGAACAAAAACCAGCAGTGAAAAGTTGCCGAATTGCCCTGCTGTTTGGTGGTTTCATTCAACAGGTTTATTCAGGCGAATCTCATAGGCTTCAATGTTAAAAATATTCCCGTTTTAATCCAATATCTAATAAACCGTTGATTATAATATTCTGCAGTAAAAGTCCCTTTATTTATAGATTTTTTTAGGATCTTTTAGGCATTTTTCGGGATTTTTTTGCAAAAACTTTTTTTTTTAATTGTTTTTTCATTTTTCTGTAACAGCCCTTTTTATTATCATTCATTGGATCTTATATGTAAATTTCAGACATTTTCATTCAGTAGTTTCTTTGCAAACAGCGTTTCACTTTTCAAACATTCAAGCATACTGTTTTTCCTTTTTTTTTCACTCCATTCGTCTGCGGTGTCGGCTTTTTCTGGCGGCTGCTCTGTGCTGTGATCGGCGGCTGCTCGGGTTTCTCCGGCGTGTTCGGCGGGGTTAATTCAGATGTTTTTGTGGGTTTCGGTGTGCGTTCGCCAGGTTTTGCGGTGAGTGTTCGTCGGGTTTGCGGCGGCTTTTTCCTGCACTACGACGGCCCTGTGGTGCTTGCTGAATACACCACAGGGTCGCCAAAATGAGATCACCAAATCGCGCGGAATTCAAGAGAACGAAAAGTCACCGAACACTGTTAGTGTGTGGGTCTCTATTGCTCATGATTCTATGCTACGATGATCGTTAAACTGTGCGGCAACACGGACGTGATCACTGCATTCGCCTGACACGGGCCTTGTTGTGATGTTATATTCTGGCGTTGGTCAGTCCTCTGTTCTTTCTCACAACCGGCTGTGTTTACTATTTTCTTAGATAACATAAAACTACAAATTGAGAATCGCAGATATCTGGAGAGAGGAATAACCACAGACACCAAACATAGGTTCTAAGTCTTTTAGTTACTGCCCTCTGAATAACCATACACATGGTCTCCTTAAGTACAGAAAATGACGTCACAGTAACACAATAAAACACATCCTGTAATATCCAAGCTTTTGCCGCGTTTTCCAAACCATTTCAAACAAAAGAGCTGGGATACAATATGTTATTCAAATTAACCCTAAACAGTGAAAAACTTTACAACATCCTTTAACACCTATTCAATGCTCTCTTCCTTACATCAAACAGAGCTTAGGTGGTAACTCTTACAGTCTTTGTCAGAAACAAACAAAGACCTTGACTTAATGAATCCTTCCTCAATAAATGCTGGAAGCCATAATTGATGATCCTTCAAGGATTGAGGCAGGTGTTCAACATCTGTTTCCTACTCTCATACAAAGAGTTTATCTGAGGATCAATTTGATATAAGAATACGCATTCATAGAAAGATTAAAATATTCCTCAACAGTTCCCCTATTTTATTCCAAGGGAATAACATCATAATTTTAATGCTTATAATACTGCAATAGTTAGAAGAAAAAAAGAATAGAAAAATCTGTGTATTTATCTGTAATATTTTCCTGATTACAAGACAGTCTCATAACACATCGCTTCATCTGTAGCACCACCTCTCATCAGCCTCTGTATAAAAACTTTAATGGTCTGTAAAAGAATAATAGTCATAATGAAGATGCAATGATTTGCTCTGTATAAAAATCTTCGTCCAAAGGACACTTTAAGTGACAAAGAATAGTGACAAACCAACATGGCTTGATTGTTTTCACTGGTTTATACCAGCTTGTCTTCGTACCTTGCTCCTTGTATGTCAAGCAGGTGAAAGAAGTCGGTGGTAGTCCTTTGACAAAGTGCTTGATTGCATTTTACCTGTGTCTTAGCATTGACTCAGGTGCGCACTTGAAAATCTCCATGATCCTCTGATGACAGTCACTATGTCCTTATAATCTTCAGACTTACAAGTCCCACAATGATGACAATGAAAGTATACCGGTATCTCAATAAAAATATGGAAAGAGGACTGAGAGGGTGTGTCTACAAACAAAAATCCTCATGTATTCAGACATGAAACTGAAAAAATAAAACGTTAGTTTTTGTAAAGAAAAATACACAGATAAACACATCTCCTAATTTATGACCAGGCCAAAATCAAAAATAATATTCCCCAAACCTTGACTAAAAGCATAGATATTACTCCATATCTCTTCCCTCGAAGGTTTTATTTATAAAAACGTAATGCAACTCTAACTCTGCCGCCAAAGCACTGACGTGCGCATTCTCCCATTTTTAAAACTCAGTTAATCTGTGACCAATGACTCCACCAATTAAAATGAAAAGAAAAATTGTTACAAAACAACTCTTATAATACTCTTATAATTTTATCTTTTAAAATCAGGGCTAATATGTTATCAATCCAAGCACATAACTTGGACACATCCTACTTTTTTTTTTTTTTTAAAAAGTAGCACTCCTTTTAACTCTTTCTTTTCAGAGTGCAAATAGCTCAACATGAAAGGGGTTAACAGTCAGGCTATATATCACATTGTATAATACTTTAGTTTTCCCTTTGGTTTAGTTGTATATATAAAGGGTTAATGGGCAAGCGTTATTCCTGACACTGTATACATTTCTTTATTTATACATTACTTTACCAAGAAGGATACATTACTTTACCAGGAATTGATATTTCTCTCGCCCTCAAGCATATTCTGGGCTCAAGAACATCAAGGTTTCCCTTAACAAATGTCATTTTAGGGGTTAATAGGAAGGCTATGTATCACTATGTCGTAATTACAAGGTTTTTTTCCTGGTGATATTGTGGCATGTGAGGGGTTAATGGCAATTACATATTTAAATGGTTATTTATATATATATTTTTTTAATGTTTGCATGGCCACCATATCTCTCTAAGTACCCAATCCTAAAATAGAGTCTTAAATCATATAACCCAACCAAAAACTGAATATCAGACCCACTAAGTTAAACTTTAAACTTCAGGATGCGAGAAAAAAGAAATCTCAATGAAATGTAGCACATTGGGATAAATCCAAATGCCAAACGAAAACGTAAAAACTCTAGCAATGCCTCATCAATCATGCTGCCTAAACTGAATACATGTATTAAAAACCCTGTTAATTACTTTTAATTGCAATATTCATGGTTTGCCTAAACTCTTAGACCCAAATTTAAAAATATATCCTAGCATGATAAAAAGACAAGGATAAAAAAAATAACATACCCAATAATTAATTTCTCTGAAGAACCACATACAGATACGTAAGAACAGTGAAACATAGTTTGCCAATTCAGCAAGTTATACAATCATGTAATTAAAACCATCAATAAAATAATATAACCACTTGGACATATTATAGCTTGAGCTTTCTGTAAACAAATGTCATCTGGGGTGACTTCGTCAAAGTGAACGATCTTGAAAATGCATATGTTTTTGTCTTCTTTTTTTAAAAAAAAAATGAAACAATGTTATAGTTGTAGAGTAGATAAAGAATCATGTGTCACGCTTTGCTGGTGCAAACTCTGACAAAATCTTCTTCGATTTAATGAATAACCTTTCTTATAATATGTATCAACTGTGACGTAAAACCTTGATGGAACTTGTGATTTAAAATGTAGATCCTTGACAATTCAATCTTTGCACTGTATCAGCTGTATAAATTGGCAATAAGTAACAAAAACTTGCTTGAAGATATAGATCATTCTGCTAGCATTCATCAATCAGTAAATATTCTTATCGCAGAGCCTTGATCTCTATGCGTATCAAAATCTTTGGCTATAGCAAACATTGTATCCTGGAAATAAAAACTTTAAAGCACATGTTAAGATAATCATTTTTTAGTTTCAGATCTTATCAATTGTTTACGTGCACAGATCCCCAATTAGCAATGACCAAACTAATCAAATGTTTTCTGAAAAGAAAGCAAATCCGTGTTCACATTAGTGTCAACATGTTGCGAATTCCTGTAGCTTAAGACATTTAAATTACCATCTCTTATAAATTCCTTATATAAAAAAACAAAAAAAAACTTTCTTTCTATTCCCACATACGTATTGCCTTCATTACTAATTAATCCATCCAATTTCCATCTCAAATTACTACATACTGTTAAATCTTTTCTCTCAGTCCCTCTTTTTTTTTTTTTTTTTTTTTTTTTTGGTAAAAAAGGCTTCAGGGCAAAAGCTGCTCACAGCCCACAATCAGAGAAAAGAAAAACAAAAGAAAAACACTTGATACTTAAAGTTACAAGGATTATTTCAACACATGCAAGGATTCCATGCCATTAGAAGTCATTTAGTAGATTAGGTGTGAAAAATCTCATGCAAGTACTGAAAAGATCAAGCATTTGAAGACTGGGCACATTGCACATACCATCACTCCCAGCACACACAGCCAAACACACATCAATTGTGCCTGTGCCCCATTCAAAAATCACTCCGAAACACCACACTAGAAAAATCAGCATCATCTCACATTACCATAGAACAAATCTAATTCATACTCCTGAAACAAATGCACACACACAGACAATATCACACCAAATTCAAGAACTCCAAATCCAGCTTCTCTTCATCCTGACACAAAAACGAAACACATAATAAATTAAACTAATGCTATATTATAGGTCTAGCAAACCCTTTATTTGTGGCAGCCATTATGTATTCCGATTTATGTTCAAGATAAGATACACCATCATAAAGCACTAATAAACAGCAATGCAGTCATCCTATACATATATATACACTGACACAGCCCATTTCCACTAGCAAGCAAACAAAAGACAACATACGCAACATACGAAAAACATACGCAGGGTACTGCAAACATACACATATCATCATCATCATCCTCCTGAAATACCAATATTGTAATTATCGCATCCATAAAAACTGTGTATGAGTTGATCAATTAGGGGCCAATCAAATATTTTCCTAACAGCCTCAATTAAATAAAGACAAAGGAGGTTGTTTATAAACTAAAACATCTAAGCCCTATATGAGAATTGAAACTAGTCTGCGGCTCATATTAAACGTCCACAGTTCATATGGTGTTTTTTTAAAATTCAAATGGAGAAAAATCCATGAGATCAAAGAAAGAAAAATAGAAGATAGACCAGCAACATGAAAATAAGAAAATCTCAGGCTTATTGAAATTACGCGATTCGATCAGACTCAAAAATACACAGAAATATGGTAATGCAACAAAACAATATAACCATCAACACAACAATATAAAACACTCAATGAAGCTTCACATAACAAAACAAAAACAAACAAACACAAAACACAAAGGGAGGAATATGATTTCTACAAGTCCATCTGTATATCTCTTTCCATATAGAGAAAGCCTTGGGGACTCTATACCTCCAACTCTGGGCTTGAGCACATGTGAGCTAAACACAATGTCTCGTATACAGTAGCTTGGGACTCGATACTCAAACTAATAACATCAGAGCATCAATCAATACAGCATAGCGCATAAAACAAAACAAGACAAACAATGACAAAACAAAAAGTTTGATTCCAATTTGTAGTTTCATACGTGGACTCAATCCACAAATCTATTAAGCGGGACTCTATACCCCTTAACCCATGAGCAGGACTTGATACCTACTACCATATGCAGGACTCTATACCTACATAAAATACAGAGGCAACTAGACTTCCGACCAATACCACAATACATCCACAAACAAAAAACACCATGTGGGTTCTTAAATATCAGAGAAATTAAAAAGGTAAGAAGACAGCACTAAACATGAAGTGTTCTTACCTTTAACTTCAAGATATTCGTCCACTTCTACGACACCAAATTGTTGTGATGTTATATTCTGGCGTTGGTCAGTCCTCTGTTCTTTCTCACAACCGGCTGTGTTTACTATTTTCTTAGATAACATAAAACTACAAATTGAGAATCGCAGATATCTGGAGAGAGGAATAACCACAGACACCAAACATAGGTTCTAAGTCTTTTAGTTACTGCCCTCTGAATAACCATACACATGGTCTCCTTAAGTACAGAAAATGACGTCACAGTAACACAATAAAACACATCCTGTAATATCCAAGCTTTTGCCGCGTTTTCCAAACCATTTCAAACAAAAGAGCTGGGATACAATATGTTATTCAAATTAACCCTAAACAGTGAAAAACTTTACAACATCCTTTAACACCTATTCAATGCTCTCTTCCTACATCAAACAGAGCTTAGGTGGTAACTCTTACAGTCTTTGTCAGAAACAAACAAAGACCTTGACTTAATGAATCCTTCCTCAATAAATGCTGGAAGCCATAATTGATGATCCTTCAAGGATTGAGGCAGGTGTTCAACATCTGTTTCCTACTCTCATACAAAGAGTTTATCTGAGGATCAATTTGATATAAGAATACGCATTCATAGAAAGATTAAAATATTCCTCAACAGGCCTAAAACTAAAAAAATACAAGCAGCAAAATTAAAACTTCCCAAACGTTTATAAATTATGTACCACGTTAAATAACAAAAAGACTCCCTGCTAGATTCTGAGTGAGGTGCAAACAGAACTAGACCTGTTGTAAACTAACTACACCATTATAGATTATGGAGCTGGTAAAGTTATTCTAGATTAGGCCACAGTTAAATTCATCAGCAACAAAGTGATAATAAGAATAAAGGTTTAATAGCTAGATGCTTTAGCTAGTATATAATAATATCAATATATATATGTATACAGCGCTTTTTTTCTAGGAAAAAAGGTGGGGGTACTCACCATGAAGCGTCATAAAGCGCCAGGCAGCGAGCAGCTAATGAAAAGATGGCACCAGTCTGTATGCAGCCAATGAATAGAAGGCACACACCGATTTGCAGCCAATGAATAAAGCCATGACATTTTGTTACCCAGAGTCCAAGGATGAAATGCATGCCGACCCCCTCGAATTAGGCCCACCAAAACACACCCATACTTATCACAGAGTTCCACAGCAATTAAACTCACAATAATGTGCACTAAGTATGACCATATCCCAGAACTCCACAGCAATAAAACTCAGAATAATGTGCACTGTGTACGAGCGTATCAGAGCACCATGGCATTAAAAATGGAGAAACAATTATATTTAACTTACACATTATTTTAACATGCAACTTTAATAAATATTGCAGTTTAAATGTTAAATATATTAAAATAATTTATTTTATTTACTACATATAGTAAAAAACTAAAATAAATATATTACAATAAATTAAATATTCTAACTAGGTTTAAATATACAAGTCATGCTTTATCTATTTTTATAAATTAAAACTATATATTAAATGCTGGCCCCCACTCCTGCTTACCTTATTTGCAGGGAGGGGACTCAATCCCTGCTGGTCCAGTGGCAGGGGGTGGTTGAGGTATACAGTTGTGCAGGCGTTCCCCTGCCCTGCCTCCCACAGCACAGACCTCCTGCTTAGTTCTTGGTGCTCAGCTAGTGAAAGCAGCGCGCTCTGATGACGAATCCGCAGAGCGACAGTGCTCTCACACTCAGTCACTGACTGAGCGCCAGAGTCCTGCAGTCGCAGATGAGTTGCAATGCGGTCTGTGCTCTATTGAAGCACAGACCGCATTGTGCTCCCATTAGACTTGTGCACTGCTTTTTTTTCGGTTCGGTTCGTTTGGATTTTTAAAATTTTCGGCTCGTTTCGGCCAATTTCTCGTTCGGTTCGTTTCGGCTCGTTTTTTGTATGGACTTTTTGTTTGTGATTTCGGAAATTTTCGTGTTTTTCAGAAAGTCTGTTCTCCTCGTTTCAAAGTGTCGTCTATTCGTTTTGACGTAAACTAAAACTAATGGTTTATAATATAATAAAATAATAATAGTACTTTTTAACTTTATAATTATATAATTAATTATTTGTTGGTTTGTTTTTCGGATCCGATAATTCTGCCGATACGATAATTCTGCCGATACGATAATTCTGTCGATACGATAATTCTGCCGATACGATAATTCTGCCGATACGATAATTCTGTCGATTGATTCTGTCGTTTTTTTTTATTAAAGATCCTTTTTTTCTTATGAATATGCATTTCACTAATTTATTTAATCATATTAATATGGTATGAAAGAAACAAAAAAAATGAACAAAACGATTTAAAAAACGCAAAACTGACCCACCCACCCCAAATGGTCTGACTTTAAAAATAAAAACCAGAACAAAAGGTTTTAAAACGTAAAAATAGTTGATCAAAATTATATAAATAATACGATGTCCAAATTACCGAAATGGAAAAGAAATCCCGAATGGAACCGAAATCACGACTAGAGCGAAAATAAATTTCGATTTGACACATTTCAAGTCCATTCGAAAATTCCGAAAATTTGCGTTTCGGCTCGGAAAACTTTTCGGATCTGCCGTTTTCGGATCCGATCCGATTCGGAAATTCGGTCGAATCCGATGACACGAATCGGGACATTTTGTGAAAATTACGAAAATCCGAAACCCGAAACGCACATCCCTAGCTCCCATGGCCTCTGGACCACCAGGGATGGAAGTCAGGCAGGGAAGAAGGGGCCAGCAACTTTATATCGCTTCACTAATTGAAAGGACCACTTAGTGCAGTAATGATGAACCTTGGCATCCCATATATTTCTGAACTACAGATCTTGATGCTTGGCCATACATAAGACAGGCAGAGCATAATGGGACATGTAGTAAAGAAACATTTGTGTGGCCAAGGTTCACCATTACTGTACTACTACCTTAGTGTGTAATCAAAGCCATGTGTACTTTTGATGTGTGATAAAATAAATACTAAAAAAAATCAACACTTCAAAAATACATAGAAACAAAAAAGAAATAGCACAATTAGTGAAACCAACTTATCAAAGGAGAAAAAAAATTAGATGTTAATTTATTTGGTGAGCCACGTCCAGTGCCAAGAATGATCCCAATGCACTGGTTTATTGAAGAAAATAAGCAGCTTACATGTAGTGGGAAAGCCAGGTTGTGTATACTCCTTTATCGTCAGAGTAAATTGCGTACAACTGTTGAAGCATATATATAAAAATATGTAACAATAAAACAGAATACTCACACCAGATCCGAATTTTCACTATCCCCCCAGATGCAGTGATTTAATTAATGACCATCTTGTCACTTCACAATATTTAATCACGTAGCTGTTATTTCCAATATCCAGTGACACCTGGAAATGTCTTTGGAATTTCATTGTCAAAGCTCTCGAAGGAGAAATTGAGAGAAAGTGCTACCACTGTGTGTCTCTCTCTGATCAAATGAGAGTCAAGTGTGAATACAAGCAGTTATTTTGCATGAACATGGCATTATTTTTGTATTAAACCTAACCTTGATGAGAATTGCTTCTGTAATAAATACAGGCAATTAATAAAATGTAATACAGTTTTTATATCGGTGCGTTTACAATTTCGTTTGAAGCTGATATGGTATATACTAGTTGGAGATACTTTCAGGTCTATTCACTAAAGGTGAAACTCAGGAGAATGACTGGAGAAGTGGAAATTCTAGGTCAAAATAGCCAAACCAGAACAATTCTCCCATTTATCTCACTTTCCAAATCGGCTATTTGGTCTAGATTGTTCTCTTCTCCTGAAAAATTTCTGGAGTTTCACCTTTAATGACTAGACCTGTATGTGTGTTGTTTAATGTAATGGAGAACTGTTAGTAAATATGCTTCTCTCCATTTTGTACAAAGAACTGAAACTTAACCTTTGTTAATTATCAATTTTGACACAATTGTGAGGGTCATTATCTAGTTTGACTGTATGCAACTGAAACCACATACATTGTCATAAAAGAGAAGTAAAACACAATTTTTGTTACATACTTCTTGCAAACATATTGGAAGCATTAAAGGTGTATATTATGATTTTTTTAATACTCCTTTACTTTACATATTTTTAAGGTATAAGCTGTAGAATACAGATACAAGCATTTATAAAGTGTCAATAAGTTCTGTAGCGCTGTAGAATGGAAGAGACAGAATAACAAATATAAATACCCATTACACACACAGAACAGTAGGAGAGAGGACCCTGCAAGAGAGCTTACAGTCTGATACATCCATACATACATACAGAAAAAGCTGTGTCGCGCCCAAGTCCACCAGGGCGGCTGCAACGACTAAGAGTAACAACCCGGTTCATGTATAAAACATAAAAAATGAGAAATGGGGTGGATCTGTAAAAAATGAGACCATGATTGTGCAGTAGGTTAACAAAATAAAATAGATTGGCCCCCTAGGACCTCACTCACTGAATATAGGAGTATAGTAGGCGCATCACAATTCACTCCACGTGACCACCCGTCTCTCTGGATCTCCGAATCTCGGGACAGGCCGAGCGGAGGAGCCACATCCCGGCGGCAGCACCGAGGAGTAAGCGCTTGAGTTCTGATCCGTTCGGAGCGTTGAATTCCTGTGTCCTGAGAGATTCGGCGATCCAGAGAGACCGGTGATCACGTGGAGTGAATTGTGATGCGCCTACTATACTCCTAAATTCAGTGAGTGAGGTCCTAGGGGGCCAATCTATTTTATTTTGTTAACCTACTGTACAATCATGGTCTCATTTATTTACAGATCCACCCCATTTCTCATTTTTTATTGATATTCAATGACGTCAACAGGAGGAGATGTCGTGGTGAGGTCAGGTTATTTTATTCAGTACCACTCACCTTGTGTTTGTAATGTATAAAATATAACAAGAAAAAAGTGTCATCTGCGCTCATTTCTATATAGCTCCATGTGAAACAAAACACAATCAGAGGTTTTGGTTTACTTGAATGGCCATTGAATCAAATGTGGTCTGTATGGTAAGCATACAGGCAGAAACGGCCTTTGTGTAAAATACAGTAAAATGTGATAAAGATAATAACGTTTGTAGAGATCATAATGAGATTATTTGCAATGCGGCTTCCAAAAAATACAAATAGAATGTAAAACTGAAATCTACATGTGGGTATAATACGAGAATATGGAAATTAGAGTAGTAACTTGTATCTGTTGTCTACAGAGGTTTTCAACAATTATAACACTTGAATCCTATTCATGCTGTCTGCGCAGTCTGCCACCTCTTAGGCTAGGGTCAGACTAACGCAGTATCAACGTGCGTTTAGCAGCACTAAATCACGGCCGCGCTAGCAGCAAATGACGTCCAATGCCGGGCAGCATACGAAGAACGGCCGCACAAAAGTGCGGCTGAGCAACGCAAGTGGCAAACGAACACATTTTTTCGAGAACGTGAAACCACTAGTACTGACGTACAGAGTGCGCTACGTCCACTAGCGGCGTGTGTGTGTGATTAGGAGACGTCAGACGCTGCTAATGTCCGGCCAACATAACGTCCAGACACAAAAAGGGTTTTATTGATGATCCGTACAAAATCACGGACGTAAATGCGCATGGTATGACCGCTATTGCGTATTCCGTGAAAAAATGCATCCATTCGTTCGAACGCACTTTTTCACAGACAACGCGAAAAATACGTTAGTCTGACCCTAGCCTTAAGCTGTTGTAAAGCAGCATTAAAGTTTGATGAACTTCTTGTTACATTGATGGGGTTTGCTCCCTTAGATTTTTTTTTTACAGTAATACAGGGTAACAGGAGTGAGAGCTCAGCGTGAGTTTAATTTCTCTACAGTGGATACATTAATCTTACTTTTGTAATATCTTTTTAGAATGTATGTTATTTTTTGGTTTTTATTGTTTTACAATGCAAAAATCATGTTATCAAGGTTAAACACTTTTGGTAGTGATAGGGTTAAGGTTCCAGAAGCAGAACCAATCAGTAGACATGAATACCCTACTAACTACAACAAGTAGGACATGCTGTAGGTTTTTCTAAAGAGCTAAAATCAATTGGATTTAAAAATTTATCCCAGCAATATTCTGAATACTATGGGGGTTATTCAGAGAGCACCGAAATGTCGCCGATATTTCGGTGCTCTCTCGTTCCACGCACTTCCCCGCACTTCGGGAATGCGGTGAATTCAGCATTCAAAACCCACCGAAAACCCGCTGGAACTGCTGCAAAAAACACCAAACACACTGGAAAACGCCGTTGAGCCGCAGAACACAGCACAGACCAGCCGCCTGAAAAAGCCGACAAGCTGACGAACAGGATAAAAAATTTATTAAAAAAAAACATGTGTCAAAATTGAAACGCTGTTTGCAAAAAAACTACTGAATGAAAATTCCTAGAATTTACATATAAGATCCTATGAATGATAATAAAAAGGTCCGTTACAGAAAAAAGAAAAAACTTGCAAAACAAATTGCTGAAAAAAAATCCCCAAAAATGCCTAATAGATTCTAAAAAAAATCAATAAATAAAGAGACTTTTTACTGCAGATTAAAATAATGAATGGTTTATTACAGGGCTCAAAATTTCAAGTCCCAAGCTACTAGCCAGGTCTTAAGGCTAGGGTCAGACTAACGCATTTTTCACGTTGTCCGTGAAAATGTGCGTTCGAAGAATGGACGTATTTTTTCACGGAGTACGCGATAGCGGTCATACGATGCGCATTTTCATCTGTGATTTTGTACGGATCATCAATAAAACTCTTTTTGTGTCTGGACGTTATGTTGGCCGGACATTAGCAGCGTCTGACATCTCCAATTCACACACACACGCCGCTAGCGGACGCAGCGCACTCTGTACGTCAGTACTAGTGGTTTAACGTTCTCGAAAAAATGCGTTCATTTTCCACTTGCGTTGCGCAGCCGGACTTTTGTGCGACCGTACTTCGTATATTGGCCGTCATTGCCCGGCATCTGCTGCTAGCACGGCCGTGATTAAGTGCGCCAGAACGCGCGTTCGCACTGCCTCAGTCTGACCCTAGCCTTAGAGTTACTCGCCACAAGTTGCCTCACCTAACCCCTTATCCTGACCTGCCTCTGCATTTCCACTCGCCCTCATGTAATTTCCACTCGCCAATTGCGAGCAGGCGAGTGGAAATTTTGAGGCCTGGTTTATTAGATATTGGATAAAAACAGGAATATTTTTAACATTGAAGCCTATGGGGTTCGCCTGAATAAACCTGCAGAATGAAACCACCGAACAACAGGGCGCTTCGGCAACTTTTCTCTGCTGTTCGGTGTTCTCTGAAAAGATTAACCATTGCTTCTCTATGAGGAATTTCACTGACTTCGAAAAGGCACCGTACTTGCTGGCAGTTCGCCAAAATTTGGCGAACTGCCTGCTCTGAAAAGCCGAATGCCCGCGAAATGTCATCGTACGGGGAAATTCCCTGTTCGGTGACATTTCGGGGTCAGATTGGCTCTTTCTGAATAACCCCTTATCTGTTTGCACTTGCAGCACACAACAATGACAATGATGGTGTACCGTAGAGTAGGGATGAGCTGTTCGGGTTTCGGATGGTTCGGAGTTCGACCCGAACTTTGGCAGTTCGAAAGTTCGCGAATTTCGAACTTTTTGGGCGTGTTCGGTTCAAGTTCGAAAAAAAAAAGAAATTTTGAAAAAAGTATAGAAAATGCTTAAAAAAAATACTAAAAAAATCTAGAAATAAAGAGACTCTTTACTGCAGAATATTATAAGCAACGGTTTATTAGATATTGAATTAAAAACTAATGTGTACGTGGAAAGATTATCAACTCTAAATGACCTCTGTTCACAAACGGGCATAACACCAGATGTTTTTAGTCTGGTAATCAATTTGATACATTGTACAATATAGTGAGGGGGTGGGGTGGTGTCTGCTTCTGATTGAGATTTGAGAATTAATTTCCCTAAAACATCCTAATATGCTGCATTTAACCCTTTCGCTGCTGAGGCTTTTCACACCTCTGTGCTGAGGTCATTTTTACCGCTTTCGCTCATCATGTCTAACCACGTTTTGTAGCCATATTTTGATATATGACCCAGACATATTATATATCGTTCTTTCCGGCAGACTTGGCAGGTTCATAATATGTCATTATTATATGTATACGTTATGTCATGTCTGTATATTATAACAAAAAATGCAATAAAATTCGAATTTTCAATAATTTATTATGTGTAAAGTGTTTTTCACATTTTAACATGCGATCATTTGCGGTTATATTTTGTATGGGGTGCGCTTGTTAAAAAATTAGAAATGGGGTCTCGTTACATTTTTTTTTGGGGAAAAGTTTGCTTTTTTTAACAAACGCACCGCATACAAAAATTGTTAGTGCAGCATTATTGTTCACATTATAATTGAAATGGGAACAATATTGCTGCATTAACAAAACAAAAAAACTTGTTTATTTTTTTTAGAATTTTTTTTAAAATATTTTTATTTTATTTAAAAAACATTTTTCATGCTCATGTTTAGTATCCTTGGAAAGGCCATGCTCTGGCCGATC
This sequence comes from Leptobrachium leishanense, assembly GCA_009667805.1. Taxonomy (NCBI): domain Eukaryota; kingdom Metazoa; phylum Chordata; class Amphibia; order Anura; family Megophryidae; genus Leptobrachium; species Leptobrachium leishanense. The sequence continues at coordinate 132,013,155 of CM019063.1, read as the reverse complement.
CAACGATATCAAACATTAACCCCTAGCTGCCACGGATCAGGAGATAGGGGGTTCATTGGAACCCCCTATCTCCACCATTGGTGGCAGCTAGGGGTTAACTCCAGGACTGGCATCATCGTGCTATGCATGATGACGCCAGTCCTCAGGGGGAGTTCCTGGAGGCTTGGCCGACATCCAAGATGTCGGCCAGCTCCAGGAGAGGATCACGATCCGGCGCTTTTCAGCGCCGATTCGTGATCCGGCTCCCCAGGGGTTAATCACAGTCACCGTATGGAAGGGCAGGCGCTTCCTCTGCACATGCGGAGGGGGCGCCTGAATTAGATGTCATCGCGCCGCCGCGATGACATCTAATTGCTCCGCCGGGGTCCCGGAGTGCTGGGCTGACATCCAAGATGTCAGCCCGCACCGGGGGGCGCAGCAATCCGGCGGATTGCTGCCTCCTGTGCATGGACGCAGGAGAACCACTTGGCTGGACGCGCTGAGCGCGTCCATAGAAGCCAAGTGGTTAACTGGTGTTTGAAAAAAATCTAAAGCAATGTTATTTTTCACCTCGGGATTAAACATTCACAGGGTTATTCAGAGAGCGGTGAAAAGCAGGAGAATAACTGGAGAAGTGAAAATTCTAGGTCAAAATAGCCAAACCAGAAAAATTCTCCCATTTAACTCACTTTCCAAATTGGCTATTTGGTCTAGATTGTTCTCTTCTCCTGCCAGTTCTCCTGGCTTTCACCTCTCTCTCAGGGTTGTTCAGAGAAAGGTGAAAACCAGGAGAATGGCAGGAAAAGCGAACAATCTGGACCAAATAGCCGATTTGGAAAGTGAGATAAGGCTAGGGTCAGACGAACGCATTTTTCGCAGCGACCGTCAAAAAGTGCGTCCGAACGCATTGCCGTATTTTTTCACGGATTGTGCGAAAACGGTCATACGATGCGCATTTTTGTGCGTGATTTTTTACGGATCCAAACCAGGAAACTTTGGGTGTCTGGACGTTATGTTGGCCGGACAAGAGCAGGGTCTGACGTCTCCAAATCACGCCGCTAGTGGACGCAGCGCACTCTGTACGTCCGTACTAGCGGTTCTGCGTTCTCGAAAAAATGCATTCATTTTCCACTTGCGTTGCGCAGCCGGACTTTCGTGCGACCGTACTTCGTATATTGGCCGTCATTGCCCATCATTTGCTGCTAGTGATTAAGTGCGCCTAAACGCACGTTAAAAATTCGCTAGTCTGACCCTAGCCTAAATGGGAGAATTTTTCTGGTTTGGCTATTTTGACCTAGAATTTTCCATTCTCCAGTCAGTCATTCTCCTGCTCTTCACCTCTCTCTGAATAACCCTGACAGGGTTATTCAGAGAAATGTGAAACTCAGGAGAATGATTGGAGAATGGAAAATTCTAGGTCAAAATAGCCAAACCAGAAAAATTCGCCCATTTATCTCACTTTCCAAATCGGCTATTTGGTCTAGAATTTTCCATTCTCCAGTCATTCTCCTGCTTTTCACCTCTTAAAAATCAGTAAACTTTATCTGCGTGTCCGAAAATGTCTCCTATTTTCATACAGACTGCCGCCCCAAGCAGTTGTTTATGGATAGATTAAGGCTAGGGACAGATGAGCGCATTTTCTGCGGCCACCGTCAAAATGTACGTCGATGCGTGCGCACGCATTTTTTCACGGAATACGCTTGAGTGGTCGGACGATGCTCAATTCTGGACGTATTCCATGACGGTGGGGTGAAAAAAGAGTAAAAATCTGATGAATCTAATCACTTGAGAAATGAAATAATAAGGGCAAGGGTTATAAAAAGCCGTTTTGGGGATGGTGGCGTTTTTCAAAGATGGATCCTGCACACGTCTTTGTGTTTGGTGTGATGGGGTACCTGTACCTAAAGAGGAAGAGAAAGCGGCGAACCTGGGTTCATGAAATCAACGCTGCCAGACCCACGCATGGACACTTTGTGACGCTGTACAGGCCACTGCGAGAGAGGGACCCCGTGAAGTTCTTCAACTACATGCGGATGTCCATCGCCTCCTTTGATGAACTGTTGTCGCGGGTACGGGAGCCACTGACCAAGAGGGACACCAACATGCGGCCCGCCATACCACCGGAGGAGATGATAGTCATCACTTTGAGGTACGTACTGTCACACACCTGTATACATGACATCGCTGCCAGTCACCTGACATGAGTGCATCATGTCTGTAGTCACATGCCCACTGTTACATGCACACACACACACACACGGGCATCACATCACACGTACATAATCATAAATGACTCCGACAACAATGTTGAAAAATAATACTATAATATGAAAAGAAACTGTAATATATTATGGACATATATTACAACTCGTAAACTGAAGGTCAGTATATATACAAAATCAAAACAATAACACATAATAAACAAATAATAAAACATATTTAGCTCATGTATCAAAGTTGCTGATACCGCAGAGCATCTGGGTCATGAGGGCCGGTGGTGTGGCTACAGCTGGACCCCGACTCCGTGTGTGGCCTGGCTCCAGGGGGCATGGCTGGGTGGGTGGACAGCACCTCACTGGAGACGGAAGATCCACTGGCGGATTGTGGCACAGCATGGTAGGCGGCTGCGTGATGGGGACGTGAAAGGATGTCCTCCAATATTGCCAGAGATCTGTGGCGATACTCCATTTTCTCTGCCTCGCTCATCTTGTTCAGGAGGAGCGTACATGCATTGGAGAAAGACATGTCCACGGAGTCCGCAAGCATGCAGCGTTGGTGTGCATGGGTGGTCTGTGCCTCCATGAAGGTGAGCATGGCCTGCTCGAGGTCTGCAGCTTGTGCCCTTCTCTTCTGGCCAGGTCTGGTGCTGACCGTTGTCGCGGTACCTGCCACCTGTGGTGTCGCCAAATCCTCCTCCATCTGCGACTCAGCACCACCCTGGTTCTCCTCCTCCTGGCAGCTGGCATAATCTCCTGGCACCATTTGTTGTGCCTGGGTGCCGGAGGTCGATGGCTGGTCCATGCTGCTGACACTCCTGCGCGGCTCCTGGGTCCTGCGGAGGAACGATAGCTGCTCTGCATATATGTAGCCACGGACCTTTTTCGCACCAGCTCCAGAGCGCGCAGCCATGGCCTGCTTCTTCTGGACGCGCATGTAGTTGTCGCGTACTGTGCGCCATTTGTTCATCGCCTCTTGTGCTGCAAAACATGATGAGAGTGACATTAGCTTGTGTTCATGGTATGTGATCATATTCAAACATTTTTGTTTTGTCTTCTAGGTATCTCGCTAGTGGGTGCAGTTTGAAGGATCTGCATTATAGCTTCCGCGTTGGCAGATCAACAGCTGGTGAGATCGTCCGCAAGGTGTGCCAAACAATATGGGAGACCATGAAGGGCGAATGTTTGCCAAGACCGACACATACGGCATGTCTGGAAATTGCAGCAGGATTCTGGGAGAGAGCCAACTTTCCAAACTGCCTGGGAGCCGTGGATGGCAAACATGTCCGCATAGTGAAGCCACCGCACAGTGGCTCACTGTATCAGAATTATAAACATTACTTTTCTATTGGCCTACTGGCGGTGTCAGATGCCAACTATAGTTTCGTGTATGTGGATGTCGGTTCATACGGCAAGGACTCTGACTCCACACTGTTCAGGAACTCCACACTGTGGAATGAAATTGAGAGTGGGACCCTGAACATCCCCAGAGCCGCACCATTGCCTGGCAGTGACGTGACAGTCCCCTATGCCTTCGTGGGTGACGAAGCATTCGGACTATCCACACACCTCCTAAGGCCCTACTCAGGGACACACCTGACTGTGAAGAAGCGGGTGTTTAATTATAGGCTGTCGCGGGCGAGACGGTATGTGGAGTGTACCTTTGGCATACTGACCAACAAGTGGAGGATTCTACATAGACCGCTGGATGTCAATGTGGACTTCTGTGTGGACATAGTGAAATGCTGTTGCATTCTACATAACTATGTGCGGGCCAGGGATGGTTTTAATTTTGACGATACCCTCACAGTTGTCGGTCTTGAGGATGATGTGAACTATGACATCATAGCTGTGAATAGATACAGCAACAGGTATCGCGATGCTCTATCTAATTATTTCATCAGTGATGCAGGTGAGGTGCCCTGGCAGCTGGGGAGCATTTGAGTTTCACATCAATGATTTCATTTGTTTGTTTATTATTATTATTGTGATTTACATTTATGGGATTATGAATTAAATAATATTATACTCACTCTGTATGTGCTGCTCCTTCTCGGACCACGTATCGTACTCCGGGTACACCTGACGGGACACCTCGACCCATGCGCTCGCCTTCTTCCCCTTGTCCTTATAACGCTCGCAGGCCGTATCCCAGATCCCTGGATGCTCCCCCACAGCGCTGATGAGCCTCTCGACGTCCATCTCTGGTCCAGACATCATTCACAGTCGCAGGTACTCACCAACGCAATTCTAGGAAATCTGGCTGTTCGAACGTTATGTAGGCCGCACACTAGCAGCGTCTGACGTCTCCTAATCACGCACACACGCTGCCATGCGGCCGCCGCGCACTCTGTACGTCAGTAGCAGCGGTTTCACGTTCTGAGAAAAATGCGTTCATTTGCTGGTTGCGTGGTGTCGGCGCACTTTCGTACGCACGTACTTCGTATATTGGCCGTCATTGGCCGTTATGTGCTGCTACTGCCGCCGTGATTTAGTGCGTCTGCACGCGCGTTCCGACTGCCCCACTCTGACCCTAGCCTAAAGGAAAAGCATTTACCGTCATTTGAAATGTCATTTTTTGTTTTTTACATATTATTATTATTATTCTTTATTTATAAAGCGCCAGCATATTCCGCAGCGCTGTACAATAAGCACAGTATAGACAGGGTTACAATACATTTAACAACATTTGACAAACAGTACAGGAGGAGATGAGGGCCCTATTCCCGTAGGAACTCACAATCTAGGAGGGTTGGGGTTGGAAACAGGAGGAGAGGACTGCAAGGTGAGAGTGATTGATGGTTGCGTCAGTGAGTTGGGTGGTAGGCTTCCCTAAATAGGAACGTTTTAAGGGAGCGTTTGAAGGAAGAGAAGTTAGGGGAAAGTCTGACAGTACGAGGGAGAGCGTTCCAGAGAGTGGGGGCTGTGCGTGTGAAGTCCTGCAGTCTATCATGGGAAGAGGTGATGCGGAGAGAAGCTAGGCGCAGGTCACTGTTTGACCTTAGGGAGCGGGCTGGGGTGTATTTGGTGATTAGTGAGGACAGGTAGTGGGGCGCTGAGTTAGTGAGGGTTTTGTAGGTAAGGATAAGGATTTTGAACTTAATTCTGCAGTGGATGGGGAGCCAGTGAAGGGACTCGCAGAGGGAGCGGCAGAGACAGAGCGGCGGGTGAGGTGAATTAGCCTGGCGGAGGCGTTCAGGATGGATTGTAGGGGGGAGAGGCGGGACAGAGGGAGGCCAGATAAGAGATTATTGCAATAGTCGAGTCGGGAGATTACCAGGGCGTGTATGAGTTGTTTTGTGGTGGCAGCGGTAAGAAATGGCCGAATTCTGGAAATATTACGCAGTTGGTATCGGCAGGAGGAGGAAAGAGACTGGATGTGGGGGATGAAGGAAAGAGCAGAGTCAAGTGTAACTCCAAGACAGCGAACTTGGTTTGATGGGGAGATGGTGATACCCTCCACCATGATAGAGAAGTCAGGAGGTGGGGAGGCATTGGAGGGAGGAATAAGTAGGAGCTCATATTTCTATACATCCTAGAAATCTGCCACTTCACGGGCAGGTTATGGGGACCTCCTAGGCACGATATTTGAAGGAATTTTTGTTTTTTATTTTTAACCCTTATTTCATGGAAAACTCACTGTCCCTTTAAAAACGTTTTTTTTTTTACTTTTTGTCCTTGTTTCCTGTCCCCCAGGGCACTACCCGGACCCCCATACACCTTTTATGGCAAATATGTAGCATATATGCCCTCTTGGAGGGCACTCTAAAAAACCGAATTTTCAGCCCCATTGACTTGCATTGGGTTCGGGTTCGGGTCCGGTCCCGAACAAATGGGAAGTTCGGGTTCGAACCGAACTCGGGGAGTGTTCGGCTCATCCCTACCGTAGAGGAATGATCCTAGTGCTTGTATGATGGACAAACACTTTTTAATACAATAGAACCAGAACACAGATTCTGAGTACAAAAATTACTGTGTAACAGCTGTAAAATACTTTGCGGAAACAAAATACTTTCAGTCTCCTTACATTACCCTGTCATTTCTTCTTTATAACAACTCCAAAAACCTTCTACAGATTGCCGAGGCTGTAACAATAAAATATATTTGTCTGTCGAACAAACATCATTTTTGCTTAGCTCTAAAGTGGTAATTGAGTATTCAAATCTCATCATGAAACCAATTGTTCCAGAATTTGATGTAAAAGACATCACATATACAGGTGAGCAGTTTTGCTGCTCAGTGCAGTTTTGATGTGAAAATGAGTCACATGGAATAAGCAGCTTGGGAATTAACTCAATCAGGGTTATTCAGAGAGCGGTGAAAAGCAGGAGAATGACTGGAGAACTGAAAATTCTAGGTCAAAATAACCAATTCGGAAAGTGAAATAAACGGGAGAATGTTTCTGGTTTGGCTATTGTGACATACAGGGTTATTCAGAGAGAGGTGAAAAGCAGAAGAATGACTGGAGAATGGAAAATTCTAGGTCAAAATAGCCAAACCAGAAAAATTCTCCCATTCATATCATTTTCCAAATCGGCTATATTGACCTAGAATTTTCCATTCTCCAGTCATTCTCCTGCTTGTCACCTCTCTCTGACTAACCCTTGTAGAATTTTCACTTCTCCAGTCATTCTCCTGGTTTTCACCGCTCTCTGAATAACCCTGTATGTATCCTCAGCCGTGCAAAGGTGGAACAATAGCTACCATTTGAACTAAACGGCAATGCAAGTGTATCAGAAAAACAAACTTTTAATGATTGGAAAAGGTAGATGTTCAAAAGGAGACGTAAATACAAAATGATGGTAAATGCACTGTGCAAAAATGACACAAGACTGTAATGGGTTGATATCGTTTTATTAAAAGGGACACAAAAATAATTTTGTGAACTCATTTATTGATGCCAATTTAATATTTTTTAATTTTTTCTATGTAGGAAGTAAGACTATGGTGTAAGCTGCATATACTGACTTCTATTACTCTTTTGTCGGTAACAGCGAGGGAAAATATTAGTGCAATGTGATAACCCTTATCGGCTCCCTATTACTGCCGTTGTATTCATTTGAGGTTTCAGTAATTTTGGAGTCACTAAAAGATAACAGCAGTGGTGCCACCATTGGTATCAACTCATGGAGTCCATAGAACTTTGCGTCTGTACACGTGATCACATATGAGGGGTCTTGCTGAGGCTGTGGGCACATGCACTGGAAACAATTTGTTCCCAGAGTTCTTCCTGTGGCCAGGGGAAACAACGGATTGTAAAATGTAAACACCAAAAGGTGTATGAAAATAATTAATTCACAATAGAACAATACAGTATACGGTAGGTAAATGTTGTATATCAAACGGCAAACGTAATTGAATCAACTTTACAAATATTGTCTCAGATGTAGTCACAGACCACTGTTTCCTATGGAACAAAAGAGAAAAGACTAATCACGCAGTATATTTTATACCAGATAGCCAAATAGCAGTGATCTCCGTTAGTAACTCACAAATGTGGAGCCTTCAAGACTCTAGTTGTACGCTTGTAAGCCTCTCTGGTGGGCTCTTCCCAAGAGAACGGATCTTACTCAGTGTTTGTCCATTCTGGGGTATTCAGGTGATATCCTCGAAAAAATAAACAAATATAGCCCAGCTCTGTATTATAATCAAGGATTATTGTTGAAAAAAGGGAACACTCACGTGCTGTAGAGCCTCCTATGTAGGTGGCTCGGTAATATAACCTAGGACCTCTTGCGGTATGAGGGGGTCCCACCTCGTATCTCTCGAAATGGTCTGTGCCCTGTTCCGCTCACAGTATACAGCTCATGGTGCCAAAATAAAGAATAAAACATTTATTCAAATAAAACCAAAGATAAAAACATGAAAAAAAAATCGAGACGCGTTTTGCCTGCTGCCTGCAGGTTTTATCAATGGGACAAAATTTATAAAGTTGATTCAATTAGGTTTGCCGTTCAATATACAACTTTTACCTATACTGTATTGTTCTAGTGTGACTTTATTATTTTATGCGCTCCCATACACCTTTGGTGTTTAGATTTTTCAACTGTTGGAGTGACGAATACACTGTACTGGTGAGCTCCAGTTGAGATACTCTTGCTAATTCTATAATATATATTTAGCACCATTTACACACTTTAACCCCTTGAGGGTACTCGATCATTTACGTTCTGAAACAACACATTGTGGCACCCTCTACAACGCATGATTAGAGGTGAGTTAGGGATATTTTGGTGGGTTTATTCTTTAGCGTTAAGTGATGTTGCAAAAGACTCTGAGCATTGGTATTCTTTCAGCAATACTGTCTTGCAGCTACCATGAATTGACTCGCTGTTCTCATGGCACTTTTATTAACAGCTCCCATACAAGGTATAGTAGCTGTTAATATACAGCAAGGAACCTTCAATGTTGAGCAAATCTTGCGGTAAGGTCAGAATTGTATCTTGAGCCATTAAATTAACGTCGGGGCTAAAATAGGGTAGGCTGTTTTTTAGGGGATGAAAATTAGGTAAAAAGAGTTTATCAGATTATTTGGTACACAATTCAATGGTAAGATCTAGCTCCCTATTACTGTGGTGAGATCTAGGGCCCTACCATCTTCAAATGTTACTGAGTGCTGTAGAGTTTTAATGTTTTGGCATAGACTAGTAGGAATAGCACTCACAGACTCTCAGCAACATAATAACTTACTTCAACCATACTAAAGCCTAAAACTGTGTAACTGTATGTAAACTAGAAACTATAATGTTCCATAGGAAATCCATTAGTACCAGAAATTTACAATGGAACGCGATCTTGTAGAAGGCAGGGCTTGTTTGCAAATAATGGAGAATCTATTACTAATTATTTATATACCTGCTTCTTTATTTTATATTTCGCTGCCTGGTTTATGGCCGTCCCTGGGCCCTATTCCATAGTTGGAGCTATTGTTAGCGCCGGGATATGTAAGCGTTAGTGCCGGGATATGTAAGCGTTAGCGCCGGGATAAGGGTTTTTAACGCATACCATTCATATTACATTCCTGATGCTACCCCCATCACATCGTTTTTTTGCGCTAGCTTCCGAGAGCTTACTGTACTTTGTCCATCCTATACTTAACATGGAGACTGCATATGTCCATTAGCGTTTCGATAGCGCTAGCACTTTTTAATACCTTACCTATCTACTGTCAGGATGAAGAGAGCCAAATGTTAGCACATTCTAAAAGCTGGTGCTACGGGATTCTGCATTTTAAGCCTACCCCCCCCCAAATAAATCTGATACTCACCTCTCATCCCGTGAGAGAACGGTGGCCTGATCTGCTGCTTCTGCGGGTCGCGAGCAGAGTGAGACTGGGAACAAATAGCTTCCAGAATCTCCCTCTGCAATCACTCTGCGACGCTGCGCGATCACGTAGCCCGGAAGCCGAACCCTCCATGGAGTTCTTTGGCTACAGTTAGCGCTTCATTCTGGGGCAAGGTGCTGAGTTAGCATCTGCCCCAGAATATCGCAGTAACACGCAGATTTTCCTAGTTAGTGTCTCCATGTTAGCGTTAACAAGGGGATAGTGCCACCTAGGTTTTATGTACTTAAATAGATTTCCTCATTTCTGGTATGTATTCTAATTTACTATTTACACCATTTACACCATTGATTGATTGATTTCAGACCAAATAGGGAATATTCTACTGGTGTACCATGTGACCTTCCCCCAGCAGATAGGATCTGGGTGTTCATGTTGACCTTTCATTCATACTATAGGTCCTTTTTAGTCACATGGGCTCAATTAACCAGCTTTACTGCTTGGAGATACACGTGACTTTTTTACACCATTGATTGATTGATTCCAGACCAAATAGGGAATATTCTACTGGTGTACCATGTGACCCTCCCCCAGCAGATAGGATCTGGGTGTTCATGTGACCTTTTATTCATACTATAGGTCCTTTTCAGTCACATAGACCCAATTAACCAGCTTTACTGCTTGGAGATACATGTGACTTTTTTACACCATTGATTGATTGATTCCAGACCAAATAGGGAATATTCTACTGGTGTACCATGTGACCTTCCCCCAGCAGATAGGATCTGGGTGTTCATGTGACCTTTCATTCATACTATAGGTTCTTTTTAGTCACATGGACCCAATTAACCAGCTTTACTGCTTGGAGATACATGTGACTTTTTTACACCATTGATTGATTGATTCCAGACCAAATAGGGAATATTCTACTGGTGTGCCATGTGACCTTTCCCCAGCAGATAGGATCTGGGTGTTCATGTGACCTTTCATTCATACTATAGGTCCTTCTTAGTCACATGGACCCAATTAACCAGCTTTACTGCTTGGAGATACATGTGACTTTTTACACCATTGATTGATTGATTGATTCCAGACCAAATAGGGAATATTCCACTGGTGCACCATGTGACCTTCCCCCAGCAGATAGGATCTGGCTGTTCATGTGACCTTTCATTCATACTATAGGTCCTTCTTAGTCACATGGACCTAATCAACCACCTTTACTGCTTGGAGACACAAGATTTTGTGATTTTTCTTATACCACGGATTGGTTGATTCCAGACCAGATAGGGAATAAAAAGAGGGAGGTACATACAACATTACTAACTATTTTTTTGCTCCAGATGAAGCCAATGGTCAGTTGGCGAAACATATGTTGAGCTGATGTATCAACTTTGATTTTAAGCCGTGATTTGTTGTGTGTGTAGCATTTGCAGGGTGAGGACAGAAATCTTGAGCATGAGCTCGACTAGCTAAGGGTCAGTGTTGGCGTGCTGATTGTGAAGGTGATTTATGGTTTGCTTTTTGATGCTAATCCCTTTGTGCAATTATGGAATTCTATTATGGTGCCTAATACATTGATTGCAATCCTCTTTCCACACCTCTTTTATGCACAGCCATTATACACTGGCGTCAATTCCAGTACACCCTGCTTTGTCTGCTGTCATATTTATGTTTTTTAATTGATTTTTTCCTTGCATCTGAGAGTGTCTATATTCGTTCTAATAAAGATAAATTTTTCTGTAGCCACTCCTCCAGTGCCATTTGCCGGTTCTCTTTTGAGCTGCCAAGTGGTTTATTGAGATATATATAATTTACTATTTATACCAGTAATGACAGTGCTAGTTTGCCACTGTTTTTGATTTTTTAAAAAAAAACGTCAATCTCTGCATATGGCGCTTTTTTATTTTTGTTTACCAACACAAATTCACTGTTAATTTAGTAGGATCTGGTGTGTTACCTGTATGTGTTTTATGTACTCAAATGCCCATTTTCTGTCAGCTAAATGCTATTGACCTCGGGCCACATTACAAGCTTGACGCTAAAATCCTAGCGCAAAGTGAAAATCTTTGCACTAAGCATTAAAGTTTAGCGCTCGCAAATCACTGGTGGAATTACAATCTTGGCGCGTGCATACATTCGCCAATCAATAGCGCATGTGTGCGTAATGGTAACAGGACGCGCCCGAATGCACGCATAGTACCGCCTTGCGCGAAAATCTTTGCGCGTGCTGATTTTTTTTTCTTCACGATTCAGCAAAAATGAAAATGATTTCTATTGATAAATTTTAAATGATACCTTCATGTCACAACTGGTAGAAACACCAACTAGAGAGGATAACTGTCTGGACCTGGTTATAACAAATAATGTGGATCTTTTCTCAAATATTAATGTAAAAGAACAGTTGGGAAATAGCGACCATAACATGGTGACTTTTGAAATAAACTCAAAAAAACACATTCATAAGGGGCATGCTAAAATATATAATTTTAAAAAGGCCAACTTTATTAAAATAAAGGAAGCTCTCAATGTCATTGACTGGCAGAAACTCTTTCACGGGAAAAACACTGAGGATAAGTGGAATATCTTTAAACTAACACTAGAAAAGTACACGTCACAATATATTCCACTGGTTAATAAATATAAAAGAAACAGACTGAAACCAATGTGGCTTAGTAGGAAGGTAACTAAGGAAATGAAAAATAAAAAGAAGGCATTTAAAGCTTTTAAATTTGATAAATCTGAGGCATCCTATAAAGCATATAGGGCAGCCAATAAAGCATGTAAAAATGCGATTAGATGGGCTAAACTAGAAAATGAAAAAGAAATAGCCAAAGAGAGCAAGACCAACCCTAAAAGATTCTTTAGGTACATAAATTCTAAAAAACCCAAGAGTGAAAATGTAGGTTCACTAAAATCTGAGTCAGGGTTATTGTTAACTGAAGATCAGGATAAGGCAGAAATTTTAAATGATTATTTTTCTTCAGTATTTATCAAAGAGAAACCTATAACAGGAGACATGAAATTCATTAATAAAAACTTACTAATACAAAGTGACTGGTTGACTCAGGACAAGGTTTTACACAAATTAAACAATGTGAATGTTAATAAAGCCCCAGGGCCAGATGGAATTCACCCGCGAGTACTAAGAGAGCTATGTGTTGAAATATGTAAACCTCTGTTCTTAATCTTTCAAGATTCTTTTCTTTCAGGAATAGTACCAGAGGATTGGAGAAAAGCTGACGTGATCCCTATATTTAAGAAAGGTTTAAAATTTGTGCCTGGGAATTATAGACCTGTGAGCTTAACATCTGTGGCTGGGAAAGTATTTGAGGGGTTACTAAGGGATAATATTCAGGAATTTATTGGGAGGTATAATGTAATTGGCAAAAATCAGCATGGTTTCATGAAACACAGATCATGTCAGACTAACCTAATTACGTTCTATGAGGAAGTAAGTAGAAGTATAGATCAGGGGGTCGCAGTGGATGTGATTTACTTAGATTTTGCCAAAGCTTTCGACACAGTTCCACACAAAAGGTTACTACTTAAATTAAGAAAAAATGGTCTAGATGAAAATACTTGTTCTTGGATAGAAAACTGGCTAAAAGATAGGGTACAGAGAGTGGTCATAAATGGTACATTTTCAAGATGGACACCAGTGGTAAGTGGTGTCCCTCAGGGGTCTGTTATAGGACCAATACTATTCAATTTATTTATAAATGACCTTGAGATAGGCATTGAAAGTCATGTATCAGTGTTTGCAGATGACACAAAGCTAGGAAAAGTAATACAATGTGAGCAGGATGTTACTTCGCTGCAGAGGGATTTAGATATATTGGGGGACAGGGCACTTAAATGGCAGATGAGATTTAATCTAGATAAATGTAAAGTTATGCACTTTGGAGTGAAGAACACACAAGCAATTTATACCCTAAATGGTACGGAGTTAGGGAAATCCAAGCAGGAGAAGGATTTGGGAATAATCATAGACTTCAAACTAACAGGGTTATCCAAAGAGATTCGAAAAGTCACCGCACGTTCGGTGACTTTTCGTTCTCTTCAATTCGGTTCCTTTTGCCGATTGCATTTCGGTGACCCTGCGGTGTATTCAGCAAGCAGCACAGGGTCCCCGAATTGCAGGGAAAAGCTGCCGCAAACCTGACGAAAACTAACCGAATGCACGCTGAAAACAAGCAAAAACATCTGGATTAACCTTCGAAAAAGCCGAACAGGAGCCGAACAGGAGCCGAATCACACAGAGCCGAAGCAGCTGTGACGTAGAGGAGGCAGTGAATAAATTAGAAAAACCATTTGTATGAATCTGGGAAAATGAAACGCTGTTTGCAAAGAAACTACTGAGCGAAAAAGTCTGAAATTTTCACAGGAGGTCCAGGGAATGATAATAAAGAGGGCTGTTACAAAAAAAATAAGTAAACTGAAAAAAAAATAAAAAAAAAATCGGACTTTTAATTTTTTTTTAAAAAATTCAGAAAAATGCTTAAAGTATCCTAAAAAATCTATAAATAAAGAGACTTTTTGCTGCAGAATTTTATAATGAACGGTTTATTAGATATTGAATTAAAACGGGAATATTTTTAACATTGAAGCCTATGGGATTCTCCTGAATAAATTTGCCGAATGAAACCACGGAATGGCAGAGCATTAGGGGAACCTTTCACTGCTGGTTTGTGTTCTCTGAATAGCCGAAGCAGTGCTTTTTCATGGGGATTTCACTGCCCTCGAACAGGGACCGAACAGGCACCGTATGTTCAGGCAATTCGCCAGGATTTGGCGAATTGCCTGCTCTCTGGATAGCCGAATGGTCAGGAAAGGTAACCGAACGCTGATTTTCAGCGTTCGGTTACCTTTCTCAAGCAATTCGAATCTCTTTGGATAACCCTGTAAGTAACAATGTGCAATGTCAAACAGCAGCCGCCAAGGCCAGCAAAGTACTGGCATGCATTAAAAGGGGAGTTCACTCACGGGATGAAAACATAATTTTGCCTCTGTATAAATCAATGGTCAGGCCGCACCTTGAATATGCCGTGCAATTTTGGGCACCTGTCTTAAAAAAAGATATTATATCGTTAGAAAAAGTGCAGAGACGGGCAACTAAATTAATAAGGGGGATGGAAGGGTTAAGTTATGAGGAAAGACTAACAAGCTTAAACCTGTCTAGTTTAGAGAAAAGGCGCCTTAGAGGGGATCTGATAACCTTATATAAATATATACGGGGCCATTATCAACCATTGTCTGATAACCTATTCATTAACAGGACTATACACAGGACAAGGGGTCATCCATTTAGACTGGAAGAAAGAAAATTTAGCTTAAAGCATAGGAAGGGTTATTTTACGGTGAGAACAATCAAGCTGTGGAATTCTCTGCCTGTTGAGGTGGTTGGGTCAGAGTCTGTACAGACTTTTAAAAAACGACTGGATGACTTCCTGCAGACACAGAATATTAAGGGTTATAATATTTAATATGTGGGTAAAAGCTTCTTGAACCAAGGAGAAATCTGACTGCCATTCTGGGGTCAAGAAGGAATTTTTTCCCAGTATGTTGCATATTGGCAAGCATTCAGACTGGGTTTTTTGCCTTCTTTTGGATCAACAGCAGTAGGTTATGTGGGAGAGGCTGAACCCGATGGACGCATGTCTTTTTTCAGCCTATATAACTATGTAACTATGATATAAACTGCAGGTTCCACCTAAGGTGCACGGATCGCTACGTGGGTGCAATCAACAGCCCCCAGGACATTGAGGAAGCCTCCAAGTGCATAAAAGCCCTGTTTCACTCTTTGGAATCCCTCATGGGTGGTAGGGAATCCTATATAGTGGTGCCAGTTGCGCTTTATTGCGAAGAGGAAACGATGGAGAAGATGCACTGGCTGACCCCGCCTAATTCAGCTAGAAGCTGCTCGAAGGTGCCAGTGGCAAGGAACCTCAGACAGCACAGCAACTTAATCATCCCTGGGACAGATATCTGTGTGCCTGACCTGGACTCCAGATGGGACAGCAGCTGTAGGTAGAGCCTGTTTATCTGTGCCTGGGTCAACCAGTAGCGAGAGTCGACACTCAGCATCAGTCAGATGTTCCAATGTTAATCGTGTCCTTTGGACACGAGGTGCCCGTGGTACAGCACACTCCCTCTCCAACTCCTCCTGCCATCGGAGACGAGTTCTGCGTCTGAGACGCAAAATGAGCACATATGCTGCAGCAATAATACATGCACACAAATACATTGTATTGGTTTGGTATGAGTTGAATGGGCATCTGTGCTTTGGTGCATTCCTTTTTATGGGCCTGTATATTTGGGGTTAGCCAGGTTGTTCAGATTTGCCATTAGCATCAGCTCTTAGGAGTCGCTAAGATTATCCGAATAACGTCCATGCAGTAATTACCGCGAATAGATTGTAATAATTTACTTATCCGAGCGCACATTTGTGTTTGCGCTCACAATGTTAAGTATAGGACGTGCGACGTACAGTAAGCTCGCGCATGGTTCGCGCAGGTTCAAACGCGGTACACGATTCCACGCGGTTGTAGCACTGAGTATGTAATTCAGAAGTTGGCGCAAATGGTTTTACCCCACGCGTTAAAATTATTTATGCCGGCGCTAACGTTAGCGTCAAGATTGTATTGTGGGCCCCTTATCTTTTCAGAAAAGTTTAGGTTGGGTCTGATTTAATTTAAGAGGAAAGATGATGTGCAGCACCAGCATTTCCCTCTCTGGCGTTGAGAGGCAAGTCCCTTGCTGGGGCAGCACAGTGATCCACCAAGAAACATGCTGAACCTGGACCATGGTGGTATGCTGGGAGGAATGGGTAATAAAACACAGGCGTTGTAGGAGATTAGTGAAGGACGCTGCAGAACAATGACTGAAAGGCTCCAAAAAAATTTTTGTTATTGGAAATGCAGTTGAAGAGTGTTCAACCTGTACTGATAAATTGTAGCATTTAGTTAATATATAGTTTGAGACATATTATTCATTTGATATGAAGCACAAGGAACGTGCTCCTGCCCTACAATATGTAGATTAGAGTTAAACTAATAAACCTACCATGGTAGTTTCAACCATGATTAATACTTTGACATGTTACCTGCAGCAAAATATATCAATTGCTTGTTTGAAGTGGTCCCTGTCTCCTGACCAAACAACCTTTTCTGGAGTGAAAGCCAGAACCTGTAATTTCCTAGTTCTGTGAATGACCGTTTCTTAAGGCCAACTAAACGGCCTCCTGTTCTACACATTCTTCTTTCTCCACTGTATCACCGCCTTTGGATTTTGAAGATTTTGCCCACTCAGAATTACTATAATACTGTATGTGGTTTAGTACGTTGTACTATGTTTAGTACGTATGTACTTATCTCCCTATGTGGACCGTGTTGAGGAAATTGAGTTGAGATCTAATAAATTACTTTGGATATCCCTACTTGAGCTAAAACTGGCAAGACCCACCCTTGTTCTCACACTTATACTTTCCTACAGAAAACCATTGGATTAACTCAACACATGCCGTTCTCATTATCCCTTCTTTGGATAGTGAAAGTATTTATCTGCAATTAGAAGGACAAACAGGTCTATTCACTTAAGGGTGAAGTCAGGAGAATTGTCAGAAGAAGTGAACAATCTAGACCAAAATAGTCTAACTAGAAAAATTCTTCCATTTAGCTCACCTTCCAAATCAGCTATTTTGGTCTTGATTGCTCACTTCTCCTGCCGATTCACCTGTACCTCACCATTTAGTGAATAGAGCTCTAAATGTGTTGGATTAAATGAAGTGTACACCAAGTCCAAGCATGATCTCTACATCCTCTCTCTATTGAAGACCTACAGAGCGTGTTCTGTTACTGAAGTCCAAGTATGACCCAGGCATCTTCTTTTCACAGGAGAATCACAGAACTCCTTGATCACAAGCCAGATCTTAGGTCACCATTCCCATAAAAAGTATGAAACTGATAACCTTAAATGACAGTGTGACTTCAATACAGTTCTAATTATGAATGCTACAGACCTATGTTAAATCATCCACACATTGGGTTTATTAGAATCCGAGAGAATACTTCTTTCTAAACAAAGGGACAATGTTTTTTCTCTCATGTCCACAACCCTCACTCCCTTGACAATCTACATTTCAATTTCATCCTTTCATAATTTTTACCTTGGATCTTCCACACCATCTTTGGTAATATAGTGGATTCTGACCCTACACCTGTCTCCGTTTCCCTTCACAATCACTATCAAACCACCATTAAACATGTGTATTGGGAAAGGTTAGGATAATACACCTTGACTCCCATTTTCCAATTTGTAACGTAAATAGCCCGTCCTATATGTGAGACAGCTGGCAGATTATTAAATATCTCTGTTGATCTGCAATCTGAAGTAGCATATTGCTCTTATAATTAGTTTGCCTGTCCCTGGGCTTATGACAGCTAACTCTCTGTATGATGATTTCAGTCTAAACTTCTTGGTTTGGTTATTCATTAAATGTATTTATTCTAAGATGCAGAATCCATAAATTTAATATTTGGTATATTTATTTTATATATATAAATGACACATTTTTATTTGCATTTTGCATACCATATCCAAATCGGATTTCTCGTGGTTCCATTGTTTTAACATTAGGGCATGGCTTCTTTTGACTATTAAAACAGGAACCTGTGATATCACGGAACAAGCAATGTTCAAAATCAATACGAGACAATTACAAGACAAGTGTTACATCGTTTCAGGAGGCTAAGAGATCCACATGAATGCAAAAGTAAAACTAGAACTAATTGTCACTGGACCTATCAGACCATGATAGAGTAACTTTTGCTGTTGAATTGCAAATTTATTAAGTCTTGAGGTCAGTCTAAATTGTATTGTTCGAGGCCTTACTAAATTATAAATTGAAAAGCTTTAAAAGAAAGCTTTTATGTCTGCGTCATGTCAACTAAATTTAGTTCTTCCAGGACATAAATCTAACTACAATGTATTGTGTTAAATGAGACACACCATAACTCCATCAAAAATAAAAAGGTTTGTAAAATGTTATTATAAATTTCTTCAAGATGAAATAACACACTGAGACAAGCGCAACTATCTATGTAGATGTTATTATTTATATTGTTGTTTTAAGAACTGGTTGTGATGCCAGATACTGCAGCAATACTCCGAAAAAGAGTTATGGGAGGGAAGTACAGAATATCTGGATAAACCAAATTTGGGACATTTATTTGGAGTATATGCATGGGCAGTTTATTCCAGTTTGGTGTATTCCTCGGACAAGGCACAGCAGTGGTATAGTGCCTCATACTATGGCTGAGAATCTAGTTGGTTCACTATATATGGTTCCATTACCTTATCAACTACAAAATTTGTAAATACTAAAAATTAAATGGCCAAAAATATTTTAAAAAAATCAAGTAGTCCTTACTTATATATTTTTCTATATTATTAGAACATCTGTTATAATTGATATTCCGTGTTCTTTAAATTTAAACAAGCAATAAAGAATGACTACGATGAATCAATACTATTAATGTGGTATTGAGCATAGTTCAGGCCTATAATTGACCCAAATACTTTGTTCGATATGTATCCTCGCTCTTGGTGTAGATCGGATCAATATAAATTCAGATGTAGAGAAAGCAATCTTAATATTGATTTGTGACGTATATGCTGTACATTCTGAACCACTCATATCTTGTAAGATAATCAGAGTAGTAGCCATGGTAATTGACAAAACATTTTAAAAGTGGAATAAAAGAACATTGTGGCTTCAGTTTATGTTAAAAGATTCACATTAAAAGTAAGAAAGGGTTGTTTTTAGAAAGCACTTTAGCTGTCATTCATTGCTCTTGAATGTAGGGAGGGAACATACGTTTTGAGAAAAATATTGTCCGGAACAATATTGTTTTCAACACATTATTGGATAATTGCTGTATCATATTTGATTGTTCGGTTCATTGTATAAAAGAACGAAGTAGATTCTGTTTAACTGATTTTATTAGCATTGTTTGATATTGCTATTAACCCAACAGCAGAACAAATTTGATTGACTGACCTCAAGAGACCTCATAAAAATCATCCATGGATGTTGGAAGGTCTACACCAGTGTTTCCCAAACCTGTCCTCAGGACCCACCGCCTCGCCAGGTTTGCCAGATATCTGAAGCACAGCACAGGTGATATGATTTGCTGCTCAGTGATTGCAGGATTCAGTCTGCATTTCCCCAAGGTGATCTGTAAAATCTGGCCTGGTTGAGGGTTCCGAGGACAGGTTTGGGAAACGCTGGTCTACACTATTTAAAGGCACATATAGCTACCGTATACTTTCAGGGGTTGTAATGGTGATGCTGTGTTAACAATGAAGTATTTTGAAGGAAGACTTGCTAGTCAATAAATAATCCACATGTTTGCATTATGTGTGTTCAGTTTAACTACACACTACAGATTCTGTGCCAGCTATGTTATAGATATGAATTTCTGCGACGTGATATACTTCAATGGACAATGTTAAAGGGATATACTGTACATGTCCAGAAATTTTTACATCTAAATTGACATTTACACACTTTTGTACCAATAGACAAACTAGAATAAATCAATAAACAGTTTAAGAATATGTAAAAAAATGTTTATTTTCTTGCTATAAACTCTCATTTCATCTTTTCTGGCCACACCCCTCAGCTAGGTTTTTTTTTTATGCTCCTACTTCCTGTATATTCCCTGCCTCCTCCCTGCCTACTACCAACCCATCAAAGCTTAACATGAAGTAGCATAAACTGTGCACGTGAAACGTTGTGCACGCTCAGGACCTCAGACTGGGGAAACTGAGGAACTGAATTTTAGCCATCTCTGCAAACTGTGAAAGCAAGACTTGCTCACCAGCTGACTCGCTCAGTCACCCGCTGACTCAGTCACCCACCGAGATGCTCACTTGCCCTCTTTCATGGTTTAGACACACACAAAGGTCTATTCACTAAAAGGCGAAACTCTGGAGAATTGGCAGGAGAAGAGAACAATCTAGACCAAATAGCCGTTTTGGAAAGTGAAATAAATGGGAGAATTTTTCTGGTTTGGCTATTTTGACTTAGGATTTCCACTTCTCCTGCCAGTTCTCCTGAGTTTAACCTTTCTCTGAATAACCCTGTTAGTGAATTGACCTGTATGTCTCACTCAAACTCCCACACACGGTCACTTACCCTCATACTCTTTCTGGTGAGGTTTCTTGCACACCACCTCTCTCAGTTTCCCTTGTTCACTTTTTGCACCTTTTCTTGCACTCTCTTGCTTTTTCTTGATGACCTCTGCTTTATTTTGCTGTCTCTGTACGTTTTGTTGCTGTGTCTCTATGCCTTTCTTTGCTGTACCTCTCTCTGCTGAATCTTTTTATCCTCATGTGCGTTGATTTCTTTCCTTCCCGGTCTCTGCAGTAGCTGGGGGTGAAAGAGTTACAGATTGGAATGGCACTAATCCCTTTCCTCTCCTATCAGTGTAGGAGAGAGGTGAAGCAACTCAGCTGCACATGCTCGGTGTGTTTTTTCATGCATTCCACAGTAAGAAACTCCCTCTGTTTCTCTTTTCTTTCTTAATATCCCTTCCGGTATAGGTGTGTTTTATTTGATAAATACGTCACTTTGATATTCTTAACCCCATAGTGACCAGGTGGTTTTACCATTGTCTGGCTGAAAGTACCCACTGCTGTTTCTACATTTCTGCTCTGTGTTTAGGTCTAATTTTCCTCTTACTCGTTTATGGAACCCACACATATTATATACCGTTTTTCTCACCATTAAATGGATATTCTAAAAGATACCATTATTTCCATCATATTTTATCATTTCCTATAAATAGTTTTATAAAATATGATGAACAGAATGGAAAAAATACACACTTTTTCAAACATTAATCCCCAAAATCTACAATCGGCAGAAAAGACCCCAGCTAAGGCCCATGTCAGACAAACACAGTTATCACATCCATGTTGCCGCACAGTTTAACGTCCGTTGTAGCATAGAATCATGATCAATAGAGACCCACACACTAAGTACATGCACACTGAACTGCGCACGCACAACGCATGTGGCAAACGGACGCAAGTTAGGCAAGAATGTAAAACCGCTACATCCGTGTAGCATTCTGTGTGAATGATGAGATGTCAGACGCAGCGCATTTGCAACGTCCAGCACCATGACGCACAAAATGGCTTTTCAGATCCTTTTCAAATCTTTATCATTTTTCATATTAATTTTGTTTCCCATGATTCCCTTTTTTTTCTACGTCCGTCAACAAAAACGGACGGTGTGGTGTCTACAGTATCTTCCGTCAGTACGTATGTCCGTTGTGCACACACACAGAGTGCGCTCTGACTGCAGTCGTCTGACATTAGCCTAAATAGCTTTGAAATTTTGTCGTGAAATTAGAAATACACAATTTTTACATGTTTTTGCTTTTTAACCCCTTCTCTGCTGAAATATTTCACTTCAGATGAATAGGCTGTATGATACCCCACTTTGGTAGTGAAAGGGTTAACTTGATTTTTGCTTTTTAATATTTTAACAAGCAGTAGCACTCATTAACCTATCAAACCCCAATGCATACCTTTTAAAGGTAGGATTAGTGTAAACCCTGTGGAGAAATGAAATTCACTGTGAGAATTCACTCCTGCTACTCTGTAATACTGTAAAAGAAAAAAAAAAAAAGTTGTAAAGAGCAGCCCCAAATTTCAATGTTGTGACAGAGTTCAAAAACATTACTGCTACATTAGATCTGCCAGGGAGTGGGCAGAATACAGGGAGAGCTAATGTTATACATTGATAAGATTCAGGGCATTAAAAGGACTGAAAATCCCTGTACAGTACAGATACAAGGTATTAATATAACATACATATCTAAGCATTATGCCACATACAGATATTATTTTTATATTCTATTGGTATTTTTGGAAGCCGCATTGCTAAAAATCTCTTTATGATCACTACAAATCCCCATAAGCAGGAGATCTGACCATTTCTATTATCTATCTTTACCACAGTTACTGTAGCTGACCCAAAGACCATTTTTGCCTGTATGATGATAATTCTGCCTGCATGATGATAATTTTGGCCTTTGTTTGAAATTGTGTGTTATAAGGGACCCCATCTAGAGTTTAGAATCTTCCATTGTACTTGTTTAGAATCTTCCATTCCAACAATATATCTGTAAAGGATAAACAAATACATTAAAAATAAAAAATGTGCAAATTTACAGAATTTAATTTTTTTTAACTCAATGTTGTTTTTATCTCGAAACAACACTTTTTGTGTAAAATTTCCCTTTTACTCTATATTTAACTGTTGACATCACATCCAATGGTTCGAATAAATATAATAAAAATGTTTTCAGCAAAAATCACTTAGTATTGAAGGGGCTAAAATACACCAAGTCCTTCTTTTAAAGTATAGTCTGGTTTGCATGCAGTATACTGTATTATAAAATGAAATACAAGGAGTTTGTGTAATAACTATTTTCTGAATTCTCCAGTATGGTCTCTATTTACAAAGCACATGGCACATAGTTCAATGATGTAAGGGAACATTTTGTTTTACAAGGAACCTTAACAGGCAGACACTGTTTTAGAGAAGAGTAAGAACAAAAAGTCTCAGTAGGAAAACTACTGTGTAACAGCTGTAAAACACTTTGGGGAAAACAAAATACTTCCAGTCTCCTAACATTACCCTGTCACTTCTTCTTTATAACAACTCAGAAAGGCTTCTGCAGATTGCCGAGGCTGTAACAATGTAAGTGTTTGGGAGCTCAGTCTGTTGAGCAAAGATAATTTTGCTTAGATCTAAACTGGTAATCGAGTAACACAATTTGATCAAAACGACTTGCATTCAGCATATCATAATGTTTTCTGTTTGGTTGTTTTCTTTTGTATGAAGTAATGTACCTGAACATACTAAACATTAAGGGCCATATTACAATCTCCACGCTAAAACGGGGGCGGTAGGGAGAAAAAAACTGTGCCTGCAGTTTTCTCCCTACCGCCCCCGTTGTACTGTGGAATTACAATGCAAGCGCTTAAAAAGCTGCCTGCATTGGTAGCATGCGCTACACCCCAGAATGTTCGCGACAGCACTGAGCGCAGCTGCAAGCATCCACTCGATGGAGTCCATAGGACTCCATTGAGCCAGACGCCGGCGGACACATGACCTGCCGGATCTCGCCTCGCGAGATCTGTCCGGTCGGCGTGGTGATACGCAGGCAGAGACTGGGGGGACTTTTCCCCCCAGTCTTTCACTGCTCCTGCCAGACGGAGGAGGCAGTTGGAGCCGCGGTCCTCACCGCGGGACAGGAGGGGAGTATACGATTCTTTTTATTTATTTTTAGGCTGGTGTTAATGGATTCTGCACCAAGTCCTGGCTTTGGTTAACTTTCCGCTAACCAGAGCCGGACGTTAATCAGCATTAGGACTTTTGTAATCCTAACGCTGATTAACACTTTGCGCTCCCCATGTTAAGTATAGGGAGCGCAAAGTACAGTAACCTCGCGCTGAAAAGCGCAAGGTACCAAACGCAAATGGGTTACTTAACCCGTTAGCGTTTGAATTTTAATGTGCGGTAGACACTGCGGCTAACGTTAATGCTCTCGCAGGTGAGCATTAATGTTAGCGTCAAGATTGTAATGTGGCCCTAATTCTTTACAACTGCACACAGAAATCACTACCAGTAATTAATTGATGTACTTGTGGATGTCACTCTGCTCCATAAAATAACTACATCATAGAGGTCACATAGGCCATACATACAGTGGTATGCCCCAACATAGGCTCACTGTGTGTTACAGAGTCATGGATAGTTATCAGCTAAATAAACATAAAGGATTCTGTACATTTTGATCTATTATACAAAAACACATGGATCCAAGATCCAATAAGACAGATGAGGACCATTACCACCATATGAAAATTAAAAATAGCTCTATTGTACACTGTGGGGGATCAGTCTCAATATAGAGGAAAACTCGCAGTCGCTTCAGAAATTGCCAGCTTTAATTTCAGACAGCAATCCAGTCACAAAAATAGAAACAAAAAGGTTGCAGGTATCCAGCCTAAATCAGTTCATAGAAACAAATAAAAGTCCGCTCCACTGATCCTTACTTGGGTATTTAGAGACAGTCCTCCAAGCTGAGAGATGGTTTCCTCCAAGGAAACAGTGAAAGTTCATCCATGGAATCCTGTCCCACTGACAGGTTTTTTCTCCCAACACAGGAGTTGCTGCATTCCACACACCGTCTCTCCATTCACTGAGACACACACACTGCTAGGTGCAGCTGCAAATTAAATTAATCCCTGTCCCACCCAGAGCTAATTAAACTCCTGGTAAAACCAGCTCCAGGATCTGTTTTACCCATACAAGTTAAAGAGCTATTGGTCTTTATACTTGCAGTACCTTAGATGATTAATCTAAGCATTCGTGGAGGAATGTATCTGCCGTCTATCACTTTTCCTGCCACCCTGGTAGGTTCTACTGGCACTCTGTTACAACACATATAAAAAACCTCACAAAACATCAAACACTAAATCAAAAAACCATTACAAAAAATGATCAGGACCTGAAAACAAATGAAGTCTAAAAGTCACATCAGTCTGGACCACGGTGAATCAAATTCCAGAGATGTCCAATGATAATGCTAATTCCGCCATTTTATAGCCAAACAAGGGTACCAGATAATGATGTGTGCCTGGCTGAAAGCCACCTCATATATATATGACAGTAGCTCTGTAATTCCAAACAAGTTCCTGCTTGCAAATTGGTGTGCACAATCGCCTCCCGTTTAAATATGGTTACAATTTGCAGATGCCGATTGCCAAAAAATAAGACAATAAGGCATATACAGTAACAATCTGGATTAATCTGAACAGATAACGTTGTATCAGTTGATCATCATGACAATACATACACAAGATCATTGTCTGAATTCATGCAAACAGGTAACGTTGTATCAGTTAATTAAAGCAGTTCATACACACAGAGCCTCCAATTCAGGCAGGCTAAAATAGAACAGATCAATTCCCCCTAATTAGCCATAAAGTGCCCTTTTTAAATGAATTACCAGTGATTATTATAGAGCAGATATGTGTTATTTGTTAGCCCCTTGGATCATAGGCTCAAATCAAAAAGCATTTCTTCTTGTGTTGGCACCTTGCATAAAGAAACAGGGGGACCAAGGATTAGACAGGACGTCCAACACAGGACGTCCAAGTTTACTCCTCAGGGACATATGATTTGATCTATTATAGATTAAAATAAAAAAGTTGTTTACTAATTTTGTGTTTAACCCCTTCACTGCTGTGGCATTTCACTGCTGTGTACTGAGCTCATTTTTACTGCTTTCGCTCATCATGTTAAAACGTGATTTGAAGCCACATTTTGTTAAATGACCCAGACATATTATATATCGTTCTTTGCGGCAGACTCGGCAGATTCATAAAATATCATTTTTATATGTATATGTCATGTCCTGCCTGTATATTTTAACAAAAAAATGCAATAAAATTTAAATTTTTAATCATCTGCAGCGTGTAAAGTGTTTTTTTTCACATTTTATCACATGAAGCATTTGCGGTTATATTTTCTATTGTTTGGTTGCGCTTGTACAAAAATTAGAAATGGGGACTTGTTACATTTTTTGGGGAGAACTACGTGATTTTTAGCTAACGCACCCCATAGAAAAAAATCAGTGCAGCATCATTGTTCACATTATAATTAAAATGAGAACAATATTGCTGCATTAATAAAAACAACACAAAAAAACATGTTTTTTTATATATATTTTTTTCTATTTATTTATTAGTATTCTTATTTTTTTTAATTTGTTTCTTACTTTGAACATGGTCATATTGGGTATAATTCAAAAAGCCATACTCAGGCCTTTCGAATGACACCCTCCATGACCCCCTAGCTCTCACGGTTCTGGATATATCGTGGTTCAAATGAACCCTCTATCTCCACCAGGGGATTTCTCCTTGGCAGCTAGGGGTTCCCCGGCTATCTGATGTCATCACGCTATGAGCGATGACGTAGGGCAGCGAGGGTGGACCCGGGGTGGAGCCGCCATCCAAGATGGCAGCCCCCACCGAAGCTAGGCAGCAATTCGGCAACGCAAGGCGCTGAAGTGCGACCCGGTGCCCGAGGGGTTAAAGCCAGGCACCGCTTAAAAGGGGAGACTCTCCCCTTTTAAGCGGTGCCTGGCTTTTGGCGCTGATCCTTCCCAGTCGGGAGGGAGAGGGATCCGAATGGATCCACCCTCCCTTTCAGGCGATCTCCCGGCATTGCCTGGGGGGGGTCGCCTGGAAATGATGTCATCGCGCATGGCGTGATGACGTCATTGACGTCGGGAGGGGCTTAACTTCAGCATCTGAGGGTTACAAAAACTAGGATGGTATACTTGGGTATTAGGTGGGCTTGATGAACAACAAGTGGCGTAACGTAAAAGTCCAGAATAACAGGTTGTAATTAAGGTGGTAATCTTGGATATCAGATCACCTCGTTGAAGGATAGGTGGCAGAAGAAGGTAGCGTGGTTGGTAGACAATCCGGGTCGGTTGGCAGGAGAAGGCGATGTGGTCGATGAACAATCCGGGTCGGTTGGCAGGAGAATCAGAGGAACGAAGCAGGACGAAACAGGAACACGGAGGATTACTGGGAAACTGAAGCGGATAGGCGACAATATAACCTGATAATGAGCTGAGAAAGGCGGCAGATTTAAATAGGGCACAGGGAATCATAGAAAAACCTTTCACCTGGGAATCGTGGATGGAACCGGGATATCTGGGCTCCTGATAGGTCAAAGGGAGGAATGCGAGGATCCCCAGAGCAGGTGTCATGTAATGAGCCGAAACGACCAGCAGAGGGCGCCAGAGTACCAGGAGTCTTGACTCTTATGGAGACGTGCGATCACGTGTGTGTGCATCATACAACGGCATTCAGCAGTGATCGGCGGCGTGGGGCGTTTCTGAAGTCCTCTCCTCTATCTTGCCGGTTGGAAGCATGGGACAGCGCGCCACGAGGGACCTTAGGTGAGTCCAGCGTCCTTCCCAGCATGGTGGTCCGGGAAAGTAGCGGGCCACGGAGCAGGGCATTACACATGGCTAGCGGCATCACATGTGACATCATCAACCAGTAGTGAAGCAGCCCATGAAAATTCCTAAACATCAGATAAATGATAGTGGAAACAATCTCTTAGATTATGTACGATGTAATTAATGTTACCATTATATACAGCACTTTGTAGAAATGTATGTATGTTTCCTTCCAGGAGACCACAGACAGGTCCAGCTCAGGCCTGGAGACCAGGCCTAGAGGCCTCTGATTGGGCCTTGAGGCCCCAACTCGGTCCCATAGGAATAGATAGGACCCAGCCGAGAGGCATACCAAAG
This sequence comes from Leptobrachium leishanense, assembly GCA_009667805.1. Classification (NCBI taxonomy): domain Eukaryota; kingdom Metazoa; phylum Chordata; class Amphibia; order Anura; family Megophryidae; genus Leptobrachium; species Leptobrachium leishanense. The sequence goes on along the minus strand of CM019063.1, from coordinate 131,985,259 downwards.
ACCTTGGCCAGAAGACCCAGAAAGCCCCCAGTCCAGCTCCAAAGGCTTTAGTCTGGACCTGAAGGCCCAGAGAGGCTCCACTGACCGACTGATGAAGCTGTAGTACAGCGAAACGCGTTTCGGTATCTATAGGTTTTTACTCTTTTTATCTCTGTTAATTTTTGGAATAAAGATCTTTTTCTTCACATCAGAGAGAGAGGCCTCTATTCTTCTGAGAGGAAAAGGGAGGTTGGTGTACCTATATATTACACTGCAGGCGTTTATACCGAGCCAGTGTCCTTTTCACAGGCTCTGGGCCATGTGAGTTTATTCATAAGAGCAAACAGTTTCTCTGTGGGAAAATACAGTATTGCGCTATTACTCTCTCCCCTTGTGTTTTCCATGCATGTACATCTGCAAGAAATTTTCCAAAAAGGGACGGGGTCATCCTTGAAAGGACCCACTGCCAGAATATTGAGCCTTAACCCTTTAGGCTCTCATCCACGTGAGTGGTTACCTGCTATTCACATTTTATAACATTTGTGTGTATTGGTTGCGCTATGTAAATTTATTTTTGTTTCCATTTACATATGTTATGAAAAACGGTATCCTGTCTAAAAGTGGCTGTATACCCCTATCACTTCGGGAAAAGGGTAATATTTTGTGTGTTCGCACAGTGTGTGGGGGTGTTCGACACATAAGATCTATACACCTATTATCCTATACATTCTTTGGGCTATAAAGGCGCTCTCCTAATTTGTGTTGTATCCAGAGAGGCTCCAGCCCAGGCCCAAAGGCCTAGTCCAGGCCCAGAGGCACTAGCCCAGTCTGGGAGACCCAGTTCAGGTCTGGAAGCCCCACACCACACCAGGCTACAAAGCTCCAAACTAGGACTGCAGGTCCAGGTAGGCTTCAGGCCCACAGACTGGCCACAGCAACAGGACAAGTGGCTTAAGTTCCGGCTCCAAGTTCTGAACTTGGGCTGGGTGGCTTGTGCCCAGGCCACGAGGCCTAGACCCAGACTTTGTGATTCAGATATGCCACAGTCTGGAAGGTCCACAGACAGGCCACAGCCCCGGGCTTAGAGGCTTCAACCGGAGATGAAGTCTGAAGCCCAGGGGGCCTTAGCTCAGGTCTGCTAGCCAACAGAGGCTGTAGCCAAGACCCAGAGGCCCAGCTCAAAACTGGAGGCCTTAGCCAAGGCACTGAGGGCCCCAGCCCTGGCATGGACAGGCCCTGAGACCCCAGCCAGGTCCCAAAGGCCATTGGAAGGACCCAAGGGCCACAGGAAGCCCCAGGAGGCTCACGGGCTACATGAAGGACCCCAGACCATGGCCGGCAAATTTTCCTCCTGGGCAGTCAGATAGTGGTTCCAAGTCTCAACAACCACCAAATCTATTACGTGAGCCCTCCCACTGTGAGGCTTCATCAGGGCACACCCAAATTCTTAGAGTAACCATCTTGGTGTCCTCTTTTTTAATTAAAAACACCACAAACTACAAATCTTACAAATTTTCACCCAAATGGGCACTAGCTCTCTAAAAGATTTATTACCCTGCAAAATTTTAAGTGTATTGGTGCAGCTGCTTCTAAATAAATTTTAGACAAATATGCCAATGTTAATTCAATGGGATTTTGTGCCCCTGTTTTCTCAAACTTAAATGTCTCAAAAGCTACTTAATCAAATTACTTAAAATTTTGTGATTCCCAGGGTGGATCTGATGCTAATCCTCAGCAATATAAGTTATTCAAGTCATGAGCTTTTGAAAAATCTAATTTAACACAGAAACACGTTTCCAGAAGATGAGAGGCACTCAGGGTGTAATGGATCTCTATTGAAATGGGGATAAAATCAAGGCGACATTTTGGCGTGTGTGGTTGGTATGCAAGGAAGGTAGCACGACCCTAATCACTTGTTCTCTGAATAGAAAAATGGTCCAGCACTTGGTTCCTGATGATAACAATGGATTTCCTTATTTTCTTCACCATCATAAGTAATTTACATTAACCGTTGTTTCTTCATATTATCGTAAATATGGGCCCCAGTTATCACTTTTTCTACAATTTTGATTCCCATGCACGATGTCCAAACTAGTATTAATCTGGGAAAACCTTCCAGAAAGAACAATACCAAAGAACATCTGACAATTCAAATACAATGAATAATTGTGGCACTTTTTCTTTCTCCAATAATTATAATTAACCTGTAAGTCAAGAGTCAGCAACCTTGGTCGACAAGAGAGACAAAAAGTATCCAACACTGAGGAAACAATAACAATTAAAATATAACCTTTATTAGAACACCATAAAAACACTCATTTACCATCATTTAAAAATCTTAAGGGGGTAACCATTAGTATATACCACTGTAGTATGGTTTAAGTGTGGTATTCTTAGGGCTAAGGGCCTTCAAGTCACATATATTGTCCCGCTTAATATACCACTCTCCTAATACTAGGAGGCATGTAGTATAATATAAACCATACAATGCCACCTTTTATAGAAACCAATTAATGTTACGAAGTAGTCACCATTGTACTGTATATGTAATTAATTAATCAACTACCATTCAGTCAATATAGGTTGTAAACTACAAACTTTGCTGCAGCAATAATTATTGTTCAATGCAATATAGTAAATTGTCCCGTTGCAGTTTTAATAACATACAATAACTGCAACAAAGTACTACATCTGCCAGCACCATTAACTGAGCCTCAATCACAAAAAAAAACTACTTGGCATGCCTTGCTACAACAATGTCCCTTTGAGTCTCCTTAGGATAGGACTCATAAGCTTGCCCTATGTATAGTCGCATCACACTTATTATTTGCCAGGAAGCACATTAATATCATACATTGTAACACTATGCTTTGCATCTACCAACAGCATATTGCCTCACATAGCCCCAATTAGTGATGGGCCGAACACCCCCGTTTTTCGGTTCGCATTCGAACATCTGAAAAAGTTCGACCACGAACTCGAACACAATGCGAACACCATGCAAGTCAATGGGGCTCGAACGTTTGAAAATTAAGGTCCCCCCCAAGAGGGCATATATGCAAGATATTGTCCATAAAAGGTGTATGGGGGTCCGGGTACTGCCCTGGGGGACAGGAAACAATGAAAAAAACAGTAAAAAAAATGTTTTTAACCCTTTCACTGCTGAGTGCTGAGCCATTTCACCGCTGTGCGCTGAGCTCATTATTACCGCTTTTGCTCATGATTAAATGTGATTTGAAGCAATGGGAAATGTTTTATCACCAACGAGTGGGAAATGTTTTACCAACATTGAGTGGGAAATGTTTGACCAACAATGAGTGGGAAATATTCCTGTTTTAATTCAATATCTAATAAACCATTTATTATTATATTCTGCAGTAAAGAGTCTCTTTATTTTTAGAATCTTTTAAGCATTTTTTGGAAAAAAAAATCAAACTTTCTACAAACGTCACGAAAAGTTTGAAGTTCGCGAATTTTCGAACAGCCGATGTTCCAATCGAACTTCGAACCAATTCGAACCGGCAGCCCATCCCTAGTCACAATCCAACAGATAGCAGTTGATTAATTCAAATCATTTACTAATGGTTACCCCCTTGAGATTTTTAAATGATGGTAAAGGAGTGTTTTTATGATGATCTAATAAAGGTTATATTTTAATTGTTATTGTTTCCTCAGTGTTGGAGGATAATTTTTTTCAATCAATTTTGGTGTTTAATCACTAGTACTTATTGTAGCACGTCTATTTATCACTTGTGGGAGAATTACATCTTTCCTATGTTCAATGTTTGGTCGGCAAGATGTTATGGAACTACATCTCCCATGATACTCAGCCACTCATCAGGTTAGCGGAGACTCGTGGAAAATGTAGATCAAAAACATCTGGAGGGCTAAGGTCGCTGACACCTTCTGTAAGGTGTCAAATACAGCGGTTATTGTTACATGAATTAAATGTAAATGCAATACGAATTATTAAAGTAATTAGACAACTGACTAAATCTTGCTTTGAAGCAACTTTTCAGAGATGAAGTGAATATATGCAGGTTTAACATCACAGCAACCGATAACATTGAAGCATTTCTCACTAATAGATATTGTAATATTTTTATAATCGGCAAAAAAATTTTTGTGACCAGAGCAAAATGAAACTTGGAGAAGTTTTAGCAAGTGAGCTTGTGAATTATGTGAAATTCGTTCTGAGTTTCCAATTTAGTTCTATTGATTTATAAGGTCTTTTCAATTACTGAATTCTTCTCGGTGGAAGTGAGCACAGAACTGGTACGTGAGGATCATACTCTATCGACTCCAGGTACTTAGAAAGGAGCATTATGTGTCTATGCTCCAGATTGATGAAGCCACAAATAATAAGGATTTCCTGCGAAACATTTATTAAATGAAAATCTAGAATTCATTAACACAGGAACAAGTCGCGTATAGGAGCCAAAAAAAAATAAAAAAAATTGCTAAAGTAAAAAGGAAGTACACTTGTTATTGTGGACATACTGTAAAATATGGAGCCATTTAGAATTCTGAAGAAAAAGCAATTTGGTATCTTATTAAATTTTGTACTTTTTATATTGTGTATTCATGCTTGGTTGACTCCAATGGGAGTCGTGGATCATACCTAAGGACAATTACAGCCATCTCTAACTTGTTTTTATATTAGATATCTGAATGGTGAGCTGTATGAAATGGCACTTAAGTTGGTATGGCACTGCATATAATGTTCTACCTCTGCAAATCAAACAGGGTTTCAATATATCTGCGCACACAGGGTTTATCACTCTTTTTTTCTTTTTTACAAACTTAAATCCCATTATATTTTTATTATTTCTTCTTACACTTCCTATACCTATGACTATCAATTTCCCTCTTCCACCAAAAAAACATATTAATGTGAAACTGGATTTGCATAAAATACAAAATGAGACATTTGTGTATAGATTGCTATTGAGGGTAATACCCCCCAAAATTAAATGAGGTACTTTTCACATTTCTCATTCTGTTTATGCTAGGAAGGGATGATTTTCTTAGATTATTTTCTGTCTCATGTTATGTAGTAGTAATAAAAAAAGACAGGTTGCAAGGCAGGCTAAGAAAGCAAATTCAAATACTATATATATATACACACTGTAAAACATGTAAGTGTTGCATTAAATTAAAAGGATACCATATTAAACATAGAGTTCCTTTTTTTGGCCTTACATAATTGGGCAGATGCTGCTGACAGCCACTGCCAAATTATTTATTTATTTATTTTATTTGGGGTGATTTTACTCACCTTTTCTCTCTCGCCATAAATAGCTCCTCCTCTTCAGCTCAGGGACTTCCTGCAGCGATCTAAAAATGTTGTTCTTCTTCGCAACTTGCATAGCGTAGGAACTGCAAATTGTTCATCGTTACAAGACTGACGCAATTACATACGCATGTGCCGTAGCGCCTGCGCAGAATGTTGGAACGGAACTGTGCACGCATGCGCAGATCCGATTGATAGCCACCTGTCTGGGACCACATGTGGTCTCAGACAGGGTAACGTTGGCATGCTCTCTAGATGCTGATCTCACTAATGACCGGCAGCTGGGAAATTAAAGATCCTGACTGCTAGTGCCGCTGGGTGGGGCGGAGGAAGATTCCACCAGATCAGGGCAGTAGGGGGTGGGGGGCAGTAGAATGGGGGGCACTCCTCACATCCTGACCACTTTCAAAAGATAACGTTGTCAGGATAAGTAGAGTGTCCCTTTGATAGTATAATGTTGTTATCTGTGAATGCCATATATTCACGCTAAATCAGAGATTTATAATTTACCTAGATGATCATTAAATTTTAAGTCCACCTGCCATCGCAAACCTCTTTAGGTGGAAATCTAATGACAACACATTTCCCCCAGTCACTTTAAGCTCAGTGACAAAGTGAAGGATATTTATAAAACCAGCAGAAAATAATCCGTTGAGGCAAAAAGAAAATGGGGTGAGGACAGCAGCAAATCTAACCCGGTTGCAAGATACGAAAGTAGTTAAACTAAACAAAATCAGCCCCGTGCCCAACTCAAACATTTTCCTATTCTGTCATAGCCTAAAGAATGCACTGATGAGAATAACCCACTTATTTGGGACATACATACTCCTAAGGTTCAAAGATTAAATAGGTTCTGCAATAAGGCACATGTGACAGGGAGGTGTGCAAAACCAGGGAAGGTGGTCAGTTCTCCAAATATAACATCTAAAACCAGAATGGAGGTACTCAATCTGAATATTTATCATGAAGCTGCTTCTGAGACCAATGAACATAACATGCTAAATTCAGAGCACTCCACTGTAACCCCTTAACCCCTTCATTACCATGTGATTTTCCAAGAAACCATTGTCAGAAACCAGTGTTTTTTTGTAAAATCATTTTTAACTAATTATAAAAGAAAGAAATACTTGAGCTTATACCCATTGTATTTCTTACTGTAAATAACCTATTTTGTCCAGTAGATGGTGCCATCTACTGCCAAATTGAGTTACAGAAGTTTGAGCGGCTGGTCTATTTTCTTATTTTTTTTCCCTGCATCGGCTGCTGACAATCCTAGTAGAGGGTGGGTCGCACTCGTTTCACCGGAGACAGCTGCAAACAAAAATAACATTTATCAAGAGTTTGTTGTACACTTTGGGGCTGTTGGTCACGCCATATTTCTGGTTTACGTTGTTTCTCTCTTTCTTATTGTCCATACCGTGCCTCCCGTTCCGATATCTTGGACATGCACACTCCACTCTGCGCTCCAACATGGACAGCCGAAATCTACCGTCCAAGATTGCCATCTTGCGCATGAACAGTCACCATGTGCTCTACTTTGGGACTAGGAAGCTCGATCTGTTCTCAACAATGGATATCAAGTCTCTATATCGTGCTACATCTATAAAAAAATATGATTGCACAATGTTAAAATTTATATCATAATACAATATCATGCACATAAATATATTCTTCACATCTCTCCTTGACCGCAGCGCTCGTAAGACAGCTACATAAAATCAACTTTTCGTATATAACATTATCTCATAATTAACAATGAACATGGTAAAATAATATCATAGCAATTATATATACACAGTATATATATATATATATATATATATATATTTAATGTAATATGGAGGAACTCCACAAATCATAGAGTTAACAAATCCAAAACAGATAAACAAGGGAGCTAAGAAATATTACTGAATATCTATAATAAAAATGGCCAGCAAGCTCTATAGTCATATCACTATTGAGGGGTATTCAGCTGGATTGCTTCCCATTCAATCAGAAAAGACCACCTCCTGCCTCAAAAATATCCTCCAGCAGAGAACCAACTCTCCTGAGCATACCTTAATTATTCACATCTGCCCAACCCCCCTTGTACCTATCTTGAGGTGTTTTAGCTGCTATGAGTAGCAACAAGTTTGACAGATACTTCAAACCAATATCAGGCCATGAATCCTCAACCAGAAGATTGTTCAGACTGAGGGGCGAACATATTTTAACAATTAAGACGCAATGGACTTACAAAGGTCTGGCAGCATATCCTAACCCCACGCAAGGCATGGCTAACGGCAGAAGATGCATGAACAATCCTGGGAGCCAGCTTGCTGCTAGTTCACTGGAACATTACACAATCAAGAATTGGCGCATTTTCATAAGTTTATATAGGGTTTTATAATTGACAAGTGGCTGTCAATATCCTTAATTGAAAACTTTTTTTCACACTTGCAGTGGTAGGTTGACTGTGACTGGCTGTCTGCAAATTTACCTGCAAACCTCCATAACATATGTTAAGTGATTATGCAAATTATGTTAGCCTTCAGGCATATCAGAGCCTGCCTTGTGGGTGGTAAGACCATGACCTCCAACTCTGCCACATTGAGAGTGAAGTGAAATCAGCAACCCTTTACATTTCTAACCGCAATAGGCACATAAATTGTATCTGAAATCTAGACAACTATTGTATGCTGTTAAACAAATGTAATTTATTATTTAAGGTGCTAGCTGTATTGCTTAAAATATTCATTTGAACCCTGGTCTTACATTCCCCTGAATGTTCCCTACATTGAGTGGGAACAAAAAGAAGCTCCTGCCAACGCACATATATCTAATCCAAAATTATTACAATGGACATTAACACAATTCTATAACACTTCTCAAACATACATTTAGGGCTGGAACTAATTGGATGCTGTCACCAGTTTTATAATTTTGTCTGTTTACCAAAATAAATTGTAGTTTCAGTTAAATAATGAATACAGACTCTCAGCTTTAATTTGAGGATATTCACGTTCACATTGGAGGAAGGATTTAAGAATTATAGGATTTAGGAATACATAGAAACGAGCGCAGATGACCCTTTTTTTCCTTGTTATGTTTTATACATTAACTGGGCTGTTACTCCTGGCAGTTGCTGCCGCTCCGGTGAGTATGGGCGCGACGCCATTTTTTCTGTATTTAGGAATATTATGCTTGTAACACCAGTCCGTCATTTTGCAGCTGTTCCTCTTTCCAGGTTTTTGTTTTTAATCCCAAATGGGAAGTGTTTGGTGCGTGTATAAATAAAACCCACCATATCTCTGCCTCTCCTTAGCTGAAAAGCAGCAGGAGGGGCTTGGAGCTGCTCAGTAGAGCGGCCTTTTGGTTACATTTGTTAGGTACTCACTCTATAAAGAGGTGCCTTGAAGTGGCGAGTGAGCTTACGTTGCAATGGCCATTGAAACAAACAAAAACCTCATAGTGTTTTGTTGTACATGGAATACATAGAAACGAGCGCAGATGACACTTTTTTTCCTTGTTATGTTTTATACATTAACTGGGCTGTTACTCCTGGCAGTTGCTGCCGCTCCGGTGAGTATGGGCGCGACGCCATTTTTCTGTATTTATGTATATTATGCTTGTAACACCAGTCCGTCATTTTGCAGCTGTTCCTCTTTCCAGGTTTTTGTTTTTAATCCCAAATGGAAAGTGTTTGGTGCGTGTATAAATAAAACCCACCATATCTCTGCCTCTCCTTAGCTGAAAAGCAGCAGGAGGGGCTTGGAGCTGCTCAGTAGAGTGGCCTTTTGGTTACATTTGTTAGGTACTCACTCTATAAAGAGGTGCCTTGAAGTGGCGAGTGAGCTTACGTTGCAATGGCCATTGAAACAAACAAAAACCTCATAGTGTTTTGTTGTACATGGAATACATAGAAACGAGCGCAGATGACACTTTTTTTCCTTGTTATGTTTTATACATTAACTGGGCTGTTACTCCTGGCAGTTGCTGCCGCTCCAGTGAGTATGGGCGCGATGCCATTTTTTCTGTAAGTAGGAATTATAGCTCTTTAATATGTAGACCCCTCTTTTTTAAGTGACCAAAGCTAATTGGACAATTGACACAAAAGCTGTTTCATGGACAGGTGCAGTTAATACTTCATTATTTCATAATCAATTAAGCAGGTAAGACGTCTGGAGATGATTCCAGGTACGGCATTCTCATAAGGAAACTGTTGCTGTGAACCCACAACATGTGCTCAAAGGAGCTCTCGATGCACGTGAAACAGGCGATCTTTAGGTTGCATAAAAACAAATCCATAGAGAGATAACAGGAACATTAGGAGTCGTCAAAGCAACAGTTTGGTACATCCATGCCAAACAACAGAGGTGGATGGTCTTAAGACCCTTACCATGGCAAAGAAAAACCTATTCACATAATCCAGCCAAGTGAAGAACACTCTCCAGGACGTTGGCATGTTATTATCGAAATATAGCATGAACACAACACTTAACGAGAGCAAATACAGAGGGTTCTCAATAAGCTGGAAACCATTTGTAAGCCTCAAGAATAAAAAGAACAGATTACACTTAGCCAAAAAATATCTACCCTAACCCAGTTCTGGAACAGCATTCTTTAGAAACATGAAACTAAGATCAACCTGTACTAGAATGATGGGAAGAAAATTATGGAGAAGGGCCATAAACCGAAGCAAACCACATCATCTCTAAAACACGACGGATGCAGTATGATGGCAAGGGCATGCATGGCTTCCATTGCCACTGGGTCACTAGTGTTTATTGATGATTTGATAGAAAATAGAAGCACCCAGATGAATTCTGAAGTGTACAGAGATACATTAGAGTCAGCCAAATTCAGTAAAGTTGATTGGAAGACGCTTTACTTTACAGATGGAAAATGACCCAAAACATACTGAAAAAAGCATCCAGGAGTTTTTAAGTCAAAGAAGTGGAATATTCTGCAATGGCAGAGCCAATCACCTGTTCTCCACCCATCGAGCATGCATTTCACTTGTTGAAGACAAAACTTCAGGCAGAAAGACTCACAAACAAACAACAATTGAAGATTGAGGTAAACATTAGGGCTGAAACGATCGTCGGGGGTTGCTGCACCTCTCGTGCAGGGATGACGTCCTTGGCAATCAGTGCTGGCCACCCTTTCTGGGTGAGAGCAGGCTGATTTGCATATGGAAAATTCATCCCTGTAATGGCACAATCAAGCTAAAACCTTGTTTGTGAGAACTGAGCGGGTACCCACCGTAGAGCAGGCCATTAGTGCTGTTGCTCGTTCTCAGGACCCTCACAAACACACCCCTTTTCTCAAACTGCAGGCAAAGCATCACAAAGGCAAAACCCAGCATTCGGTGATGTTCATGCATTGCAGACTTCAAGCAGTCATTGCCCACAAATGATTGTTGACAAAGTATTGAAAACGAACATTTTATTTATGATTGCGTTAATTTCTCCAATTACAGTTGAGACCCTGATATTAGAGCACTGTGTATGAAAATGGTTGCAATTTCTAAACATTTCATATGAAAGTTTTCTCGACCCTTAGAATTAGAGAGTAAATTGCATCTTGGTTGTTTCATTTCAAAACCATTGTGGTGGTGTACAGAGACAGAATTATGAAACTTGTGTCAGTGTCCAATTAGTTCCAGACCTAACTGTGTAATATTAGTTTGGTGGTTTGGGGTACTTACGATAAATGTGTTTGTATGTTAAAACATTTCCAGTCTATGCCAACCCGGTCATTAACCCCTTGGTTGCGGACGACGTGTGGGGAATGTCATGGGGCTTTCCCGCTATATGCGGAGGACATTCCCCACACGTCATGTGGTTCCTCAGCCAGGGGATGAGATACTACTCACCTCTCTGGTCTGAGTCCTGCTGTTGTCTGACTGCCTAGAAGTCAGACTGGTCCATGGGACCACTGCTGGTACACTGACATCATCAGTGGCATGCAATGACATCTTTTTCATTTAGGACATCTTTGATGTCAACCCTGCCTCCAGGACCTTCCCTCATCCACTGACATTGTCGCGCATGGATAGAGAATTCCCTATGGTGGAGATAAAGGGGTCACTTGGACCCCCGTATCTCCCAATCAATAAAAGTTAGAGGATCATGTTTGGTGGCGTTCGAAAGCCAGAGCATGACCAGGTTATGTTTAAAAAAATAAATACATTTATATATTTTTTTAAATTTATTTATAATGCAGCACTATTGTTTACTTTTCAATTATAATGGAAACAAATGCTGCACTAACTCACCTTCTCATTTCCCACAATGCAATTTTTTTTTAGTTTTAGCTAAAATCACGTATTTTCCCCCAAAAAAAATACAGAAACAGGTTCCTATTTCTAGTTATTATTAAACAAGAGTACCCCATAGAATATATAACCACAAAGGCTTGGCTGATAAAATGTGAAAAAAATAACTATACACACTGTAAATTATTGAAATCTGAATGGAATTATTTTTTTTGCATTATTTGTGACAGCATCCTGACGGGACACGATGTATACATATAATAATGATAAATTATAATCTGCCAAATCTGCTGAAATTAAGGATATTTAATATGTCTGGGTCCTACAATAAAACATGACTTCAAATCGCGTTTAAACATGATGAGCACAAAAAGGTCAAAATGAGCTCAGCACACCTAGGCTCTCGCTACCTTTTTAGGCCCTACCACGGCCCTTACCTTGTGCTTTCCTCCTCGACCCCCTGGACCCCTCTGGAGGAACAGGGGCGTGCCGTTGAGCACCACATATTTTCGGACAGGGTGCTCCTATTTCTGTGCCCTCTCCCCTCCTTCCTCCTTTTTTTATTTTTTATTTTTTTATTTCTCCTCCTTCTGAATAAGCTCGACGACGTCTCGTGACACAGCATATATGTTCTGCTGGGTACTTCTGTTTAAGCTATTGTGTGGCCTCTTTTCCATAAGCTGCTGACTTTCCTCGATTGTTTGCTATTAATATTTGCACTTCTACTCTGCGACTTCCTTTTCAATTTCTATGTCCACTGTATTGCTGACTTATTTGAAAATAAAAATTTGGAAAAGAAAAAAATTAGCTCAGCATGGGGAGTGGAGCCAACTGCCAAAGGGAACGGACGCATCTCAAAGAGCTCCCCTGCTGACCTCTCTATATTGCCTGCTTTTTGGCATTCCCCGTTGTTTCTGGGACCTTCCATATGAGCTCCCACATCCCAGTGGTGGAGACCAGGTACCGCGACATGCTGCTGACTCCTCCTGGCTCTGTTTGCACCCGTACTGGACTCTAGACCCCTGATTGCAACCTACCTTCGGCGGCCATCTTTGAGACCTGTGGCATCGCTCTGAACTTCCTGGATCCAAGAGCGCAAGCTCTGGACCTCTGTTCTGGGTCCAACTGTGGGGAGTTCTGCACTGGGCTTCCTTGCTTCAACTGGCCTTCCCACACTCCTCACACTTTCCCGGTAGTTGTCTGCCGCTTTCACTTTGTGACGGGCTGAGTGTTTCTGGCCTAGTGACCCAGCCTTTTGCGGGACTTTGTGATCTGCTGCAATGGGGAAGAGGTCTGTCAAGCGAGCTCCTCTGCGGGGGGACACCAGTCAGCGAGATATTTGTATGTCCCATGGTTGTGTGACCTGCGAGGACAGTGCTACTCTGCTCCACTTACCTGCCGGGGCTCCGGAGGTGTCGAATGGAGGCTCAGATGTGTCCGCAGGTGCGTACTCTCCCACATCCCTGTGTAGGTCTCCGGTTTGCACCTCCCCCTCCTTGCAACACACCACCTCAAAAGGGATGACCGGCTGGCCACTAAAGGCGACCTGAAGGTCTTTTTCGTGGATCTACGCACGCAGTGGCGCAAGTATTTCAGACGTGTACAAGAGGATGTGGCAGTCCTGAAGACTCGGGTGACCACCACTGGTGCACAGGTGGCCGGGTTTGCTGAGTCCCACTCCCTTCAGAAGACTGATGTAGTGGCCCTGCCGTCACAAGTGGACACACTTTCTCGTGCGTTTGAAATGCTTGAAGCGCGTCACCGCCGCAGAAACGTCTGGATTTGAGGGATACCACAGGAAATGCCTACTGCCTCACTCCTTCCCTTCGTCAATAGGCTGGCTGTACATTTTCTGAGTTTTCCACTGGATGCGGGGGATGTCTTTGTTACATAGTTACATAGTTATATAGGCTGAAAAAAGACATGCGTCCATCGGGTTCAGCCTCTCCCACATAACCTACTGCTGTTGATCCAAAAGAAGGCAAAAAACCCAGTCTGAATGCTTGCCAATATGCAACATACTGGGAAAAAATTCCTTCTTGACCCCAGAATGGCAGTCAGATTTCTCCTTGGATCAAGAAGCTTTTACCCACATATTAAATATTATAACCCTTAATATTCTGTGTCTGCAGGAAGTCATCCAGTCATTTTTTAAAAGTCTGTACAGACTCTGACCCAACCACCTCAACAGGCAGAGAATTCCACAGCTTTATTGTTCTCACCGTAAAATAACCCTTCCTATGCTTTAAGCTAAATTTTCTTTCTTCCAGTCTAAATGGATGACCCCTTGTCCTATGTATAGTCCTGTTAATGAATAGGTTATCAGACAATGGTTGATAATGGCCCCGTATATATTTATATAAGGTTATCAGATCCCCTCTATGCGGACTCGCAAGGCTGCTGCAGCTCCTGAGACTGCCCCTCATGACATTATCGCCATTGCTGCGGATGTGCAGTTTAAGACCAGAATGATGACATAGTTTCCGCTTATGCCTTGGGCCCCATAGCAATGACTGGGCCCGGGGCAGCTGCCCCTTTTGCCCCGCGCTAAAGACGGCCCTGCTTCTGTGGCCTCCTACTGTCTGTCGGACACATGGGAGCGAGCCAGGAAGGTCACATATTGGGCCTTTGCCATCCCCACCCTTTTTTTTTCTTCTTCTCTGGTCTCGCCGTATTTTTGGTGTGCGTCTCTTTTTTGTTCTCCTTTATTGTTTTTTGTTCCTGATGTCTCCCTTAGATGATGTTACTCTATTGTGTTCTTGACTATGCTGCCTACTTGTTTGAGCTCTTGTTTTTCTATTGTACCTTTGTGAAACTTAAAATAAAGAATTAAAAAAAAAGAGCTCAGCTCACAGGGGTGAAATGGCTCAGCAGTGAAAGAGTAAGTTAATGACTGGAGCCATGATATTTAACAGCTCCAGATGTTTACTTAACCCCTTCACTACCGAGATCCAGAGGACTCTGGCTTTAAAGGCACCATCCGGTGCCCCGATATTGAGATCTGCAGTCCAAAGCATATGAAATTTGTTTTCTGCAAACTAATTTAGTTTGCTTTAGTGCTGCAGAAGGTGCCGCCAAAGTTTTAGCCCTGTGGGCATAATGCCCAAAGAGCTAAATCTGTAAAATCGGCTGATGGATGCTGTGATATATCAGACTTTGAGCAGCATTCAGCAGCCCGAAGCGGGGGGGGAGGAGGAGGAGGAGCAGCTACAGCTGTGATGGCTGTAACTCAATTTGCCAGTAGAGGTTATTTACAGTAAGAACTATTTCTTACAATATAATTAATTAAAAATGATTTTACAAAAAAACACTGCTTTCTGACAAGGGTTCTTTGGAAAATCACTTGGTAGTGAAGGGGCTAACAAATTGAGCCACTATTCATCCTTGACTCACATGACATTTTAAATAGCTGAACAATTTTTTTTTAAATTATCTTTGATCCTATGGTGCAGAGGATGACATGGTCATGACTTGGTCCCTTAAGACATTCCTATTTAGGGAAGCCTGCCACCCGACTCACTGACGCAACCAGTCCATCATTCCCACCTTGCACTCCATCACTCTCTCAACTTGCAGTCCATCACTCTCACCTTGCAGTCCATCACTCTCACCTTGCAGTCCTCTCCTCCTGTTTCCACCACCAACCCTTCTAGATTGTGAGTTTCCACGGGAATATGGCCCTCATTTCCTCCTGTACTGGTTTGTCAAAATGTTGTTCAATGTATTGTAAGCCTGTCTATACTGTGCTCATTGTACAGCGCTGCTGAATATGCTGGCGCTTTATAAATAAAGAATAATAATAACAAACCTCATAGAGAAGTGATGGTTACTCTATCAGAGAACGTCGAACAGCATCGAAAAGTTTGTGAAATGCCCAGTGCTTTCATTCGACAAGCTTAAGCAGACAAATCCCATTGGTTTCAATGTAAAAAAAAAAATCTTGTTTCTTTAAACCATTCTTTTCATTTGCAGGAAAAAGTCTTTTTATTAATACATTTCTTTTGAATTTTTAGGCATTTTTCGGCCAAATTTTTGATTCAATTTTTTTTTAAATGGTGTTTTTTTTTATTCTGTAACAGACCTTTTTATTCATAGGACCTTATGTATTATTTCCATGCATTACTTTTGTTTAAAAATAGCAGGTTTTTTTTAACTGTATATACGGTGGTCGGCTTTTTTCGGTGGCGTTCAGTGGTCTGTTCGGTGGTGTTCACCGGATCGTCGGCTGCATTCGGTGGATCATCGGCGGCGTTCTGCTGATCCATTCGGCGCACTTTGGAGACCCTGCAGTGAATGCTAAACTCACCGCAGGGTCGCCGAATTGAACTCGCTGAATCACACCAAATGAAAGAGCACTGAAATTTCTGTGCTGTTTCATTAACCCCTATAACCTTTGGTTATAAGAACAAAAAGAGGTAAACAGGGGGGATAAGAGTGATCATTAACAGATGTAAATTTTTTTTAAAAAAAGGTAAACTACCCACCAAGTCGTGGGGGGGGGGGGGGAATCATGGCTACAATCGCATGGTGCTGTCAGAGTGCGTGTAGGCTTCATATATCGAATAAAAACTTTATGCTTGCTTACGCTTTAATGGTCTGTTATTATTAGTACTAAATCTGTAAAAAAAAAAATACTTTGAAAAGACTAAAAGTAGGCTTCAACAAACGCAAAACAACATTGTTTTAGTTGGACTTTTCAGAACTACTGTTTCTATAGCTACAAAAAGCATGCTCCTCTTTCAAGGACCAAATCATCATTTTTGCTAGATATTTCAATGTTAGTATCTTCTTTCTATATAAAAAAAATTGAAAAATGCTTTAGTTTGTTGCTGGGCGTTTGGGGAGCATATAAAAATTCATGAAACAACACCACTTGTAGGTTTTATCTGGTAGGAAAGATTATACATTCTTTATGTAAAAGGGACAATCCGATCATCATAACAACTTGGTATTGTATGGTCCCCCATTCCATCTCCCTGCTCTCAGTGTCTTATCACTGTAGTACCTTGAAAAGCTTTACATAGGCAAAAGTCTGTCATCTAGTTCAGTGGTCCCCAACCGCGGTCCTCAAGTCCCCCTTACAGGCCAGATTTTGCAGATCACCTTGGGGGAAAAGCAGACTGAATCCTGCAATCACATCACCTGTGCTGTGCTTCACATATCTGGAAAACCTGACCTGTTGAGGACCGCGGTTGGGAACCACGGATCTAGTTCATAAAGACACCAGGGACAGCCTTGCTTTTTAATGATTGTTCACCTGAGAGTTTGCACTGTAGATAACTTACAAATGCCCTTCCATTCCCATGAAACTATTCGGTGCTGGGTTTTATAGTCTAAACCACGGATCTTAAACTCTGGCATGCAATAAATGACCAGAGAATCATTGGAGATGTAGTTCAGAAACATCTGGAGTGCAAGACCTTGACATCCTTGGTCTAAAAGTATAAGGGGTTGTTCAAAGAGAGACAAATTGGCCACTGAATTGCACCGAATGGTGTATTTCACAGAATGGTGAAATCTCGTAGGTTTTCAACAATTCAAAAAGCTGACAATTTGCCAAATATTGGTGAATTGTCAGCGAAATATGGTGTAATTTGAGTGCAGTGACATTCCCCATAGAGAAGTAATGGTTAGTCTATTCAGAGAATACTGAACAGCTGGGAAAAGTCGGCAAATGCCCTGTTTTTCAGTGGTTTGATTCAAAAGGTTTAAACAGGCGAATCCCATAGGTCCCATAGTACCGTATATTCAGTGGAAAGCAAATGTCTACACACCCTTGTTAATATTCTTTTACATCACAGAAACCTGACATGAGTCAAAGATCAATCATTTCAGAACTTTCTCCACCTTTTAGGCTAGGGTCAGACGAAAGCATTTTTCCCCGCGAACGTGAAAAAGTGCGTCCGAACGCATTGACGTATTTTTTCACGGAATGCGCAAAAACGGTCAGACGACGCGCATTTTCGGGCGTCATTTTGTACGGATCGTCAATAAAACTCTTTTTGCGTCTGGACGTTATATAGGCTGGACATTAGCAGTGTCTGACATCTCCTAATCACGCAAACACGCCGCTATGCCGCAGCTGCGCACTCAGTACGTCAGTACTAAGCTGGGATGGAACAAGGAAACCTAACTGGAGCCATCTTCCTTGATTTTGCCAAGGCCTTTGACACGGTAGACCATGGCATCTTGTTAGAAAAACTTAAAAACTCTGGCATTGGTGATCGCACGCTAACCTGGTTTCAATCATATGTATCCGACCGATCACAATATGTGTCAATTTCTGGCAGCTCCTCCCTCCCGCTCCCAGTCACTTGCGGTGTACCCCAAGGCTCAGTACTAGGCCCCCTGCTATTCACAATATTCATAAATGATCTGCCCAACGTCTGCAAAGCCTCAACTGTACATATGTACGCAGACGACACTGTGATCTATACCAGCAAACCAAATCTCCCGCAGCTGGAGGCCGTGCTGCAAGAACAATTCACAGAGGTAGAAAAGTGGATCAAAAACAACAAACTTTTTTTAAATACTGACAAAACTGTAACGATGCTCTTTGGAACAGCACCTAAACTACATAAATTGCAAAATCCCCATCTATGTGTTGGGACAATATCAAATGGCACACTGACCACAGTCACTTCTCTCAAATATCTAGGTATGTGGTTGGACCCTAATCTATCCTTTGGCCCCCACATCGAAAAACTCTCATCTAAACTTTACCCCAAACTAGGTGCCCTGTACAGAAACAAATCCTGCCTGAGTCCCGCGGTAAGAAAGCAGATTGTACAGCAAATGCTTATGCCGGCTATTGATTACGGAGATGTAGTGTATGCAGCCGCCCCGCAAACACACCTTCATAAACTTACTACACTGTATAACTCATTCTGCTGCTTTGCGCTACAATGTAACTACATGACCCACCATTGTGACATGTTAAAACAGCTAAACTGGCCATCGCTAGAATCCAGACGCACCCTTCACCTTTCCAGCCTGGTGTTTAAGAGCATCTCTGGGAAGCTGCCACCCTACCTGAATAGACTGCTTCCCCCAGCAGCTCCCTCATCCTATAACCTCCGATCCAGGACCAGCACCTTACTTGCAATACCACAATACAAAAAGACAGTGGCTCGGTCCTCATTTTCCTACAGAGCACCACAATTATGGAATAACCTCCCAGACACCATCAAATCTTCCACCAGTCTTAAGTCACTCAAAATTTCCCTGTTAACATACCTCAATACAGAATGCACCTGTAAACATGTAACCTAGTGACTATATTTCCTACATATTTATTTTCTGTTAATCTGTATATTTGTGTTGTTAATATCTTACATTGTATTATTTTGTATTTCTGTAAATGTAACACTTCAATGTACTTGAACCCAGGACATACTTGAAAACGAGAGAAATCTCAATGTATCCTTCCTGGTAAAATCCTTTATAAATAAATAAATAAATAAATAAATAAACTAGCGGTTCAGCGTTCTCAGAAAAATGCGTTCAAATTCCACTTGCGTTGCACGGCCGGACTTTTGTGCGGCCGTACATCGAATATTGTCCGTCATTGCCTGTCATCTGCTGCTAGTGCAGCCGTAATTATGTGCGCCAGAACGCACGTTAAAAGTGCGCTGGTCTGACCCCAGCCTTAATGTGACCTATAAACTGTACAACTCAATTAAAAAACAAACTGAAATCTTTTAGGTGAAGAGATATAAAAAAACTAAAATAATATAGTTGTATAAGTGTGCACACCCTCTTGATGTAGCCGTGTTCAGAATTAAGGAAATCCCATTCAAAACCATGTTTTTTTTCCTTTCAATAGGAGTCAGTACACACCTGTCACCATTTAACCCTTTAACGCCGCAGGATGTTCCATGACGTCCTGGTGGCGGGCGGGCTTTGAAGACGTGAGGCGTACAGGTACGCCCCGCTGTCTTCAATGGGGCCGCCTTGGCCCCTCCCCGCAGCCTGCGCGCGCTGACTCGCGGTGCGCGTCATTGGCTGCACAGGGACGGCCTGAAATCAAGCCGTTCCCTGCAGCCAATGACGCGCACTGCACGCCGGCTGCGGGGAGGGCCCGAAATTAGTGCTGCGCGACGGCACCTGTCGGCGAGGCGTACCTGTACGCCTCGCCGGCAAATTTAAACACCTTAAGGGTGTCACCCCTGCGTCCTTAAGGGGTTAAAGTGCCTCTGATTAACCCCAAATAAAGTTCAGCTGTTCTAGTAGGTCTTTCCTGACATTTTCTTAGTCACATCCTGTCACAATCCTCCTTGATATATGAATGTCTGATCCCTGTACGCAGCTCAACTATCCTACATTTCTGATCCTTCGTTTGGTCTGTGTATCTAACTATATCGGAATCGGAGGAGAACATAGCCAGTAACAGACTAGGGGTTAACACAATACGTAATGTCAGGGCATTTACTAGACCTACAACAGGATTTAGTGGTGCGCTTACACCCCAGAAAGGAAGGATCGCTGTATACAACCCAAAGGTTGGGGTATTCTCCCCAATACCTCAAAGTCACAATAATTTACACAAAAAAATGGGTAGCGCTCCTTCATGTATAAAGTGAAACAAAAAAACAAAGAAAGAGGGGAGAAGGAGAAAAGAGGGAATTTCCTTACACAGCAACAAAGTGGTAATCTTTTCTTCAGAGCATTCCCAAACTTCTTCCAACAAGGAAATACATATGTATGTCTTGCATATACCTCAAAGGAAGGGGAGAGGTTACATAGCGTAATAAGCTAAATAAGTGACTAGGAGGATTTGAAGCCGCCAAATCAACACTCACAGTTTGTGAGAGCTTCCAGCTCTCATATGATCGCCTTTTCAGGTGTTAAGTAGGCCACCTTAATTGCCCGTGTCCCCAGGTAGACGATTTCCCTGGTACTGGTCGTCTCTCGATATATTGGGTACTTTGGGGAAACCCAAAAAAATAAACAAGAACTTTTTTCTTTTTAAATCAAAGAAGATTTTTATTGCTCAGTAAAATATTGTATGAACATAATAAAATAGGTGGCTATACGCGTTTCGCACCTCCCGGCGCTTCCTCAGTAGCAAAAAAGATAGAAAAGTAAAAGTTACTGTCCTGGTGCATTACCGTCCTTTTATGTTGAAAAGGGGAGACCACCTGACTCAATGTATCCCGGCGAGATAATTCCGATGCCGCCCAGTGGCGTCCGTCGCGATCCAATGACGTCCGTCACAACGGTTTCCATGGATCCCCATGCAAACAAAGTGGGGACTCGCTTGCATATGATGGTCTCTGCCAACCATAAAATCCCGAACACTGAAGAAGGAATTGTGTATACGCTTCATTAATTCAGGTCTCCGGCTGACAAACAATGCCCGATGATTCTTACCCCAACAGGGTGGATACACGTACCGGAACGGCAAATGGAAAGAAAAATGAAAAGAAAGCAGCAATTAAAAACAATTCCAAAACATGGAATTATCGCGCCGGGATACATTGAGTCAGGTGGAGAGTTCCATCAATGTCCACAAGATAGGAGCGTGGTGCAACCTTTTGCAGACAAGTACCCATTCTCCAACGACTTGTTCGATCTCCAGGCAGTGGTTTCATACGGATTCGTCCCCCAATATTCAATTCAGGCAAATCTCTTGCAGATGTGTCATATTGTGCCTTGAACACTTGCCTCTTAAGCCGTAACTTTTCCGGTACCACTTGTATCACAGAGGGTTCAAGTAGCTTGCTGGCCAAGAGATAAGGAAGTCTTTAATCTTCATGATATCAGTCTCTGTGCTGGGCTACTATCCATGCCCACAGTTGGAGTGTTCCTCCAGTGTAAGATGGCCTATCACTTTGTGCTTTCTTGCATAAATTTTTTACAATCTTCACTGCAGATTCAGCTTTGCCGTTAGCCTGTGGATGACGTGGTGAGGAAGTTACATGCTAAAATTCCCATTCAAAGGCAAATTTTCTGAATTGTAAGCTTGAGAACTGAGGGCCATTATCAGAAATCACTTTATCAGGTTGGCCATGACGTGCAAACTGTGCCTTGCACCTCTTAACTGTAGTTTCAGTGGATAAGTCAGGAAGCAGTTCAATTTCCCAGAAGTCTGAATAATGATCAACTAATATCAGGTACTCTTTTCCCGCATAGTTGAATAAGTCCATACTGACAATCTGCCAAGGACGTGTAGGTATCTCATGCGACATCATGGTCTCTTTTTGTTGCAAGTGTGCAAATTCATTGCAAGTGGGACAATTTCTGACAAAATCTTTGATTTTAGCTTGCATACTAGGCCAGTAAAGCATATCGTGAGCTTGTCTGTAGCACGTCTCACCGCCGATGTGGCTTGAGTGAATGCGTAATAACATTTCTGCTCTCAGTGACCTTGGCACTATAACTCTTGGG
Source organism: Leptobrachium leishanense (assembly GCA_009667805.1). Lineage (NCBI taxonomy): Eukaryota > Metazoa > Chordata > Amphibia > Anura > Megophryidae > Leptobrachium > Leptobrachium leishanense. The sequence continues at coordinate 131,963,339 of CM019063.1, read as the reverse complement.
CCTTTGTACAAAATGCCATTTTGTACGCTGATCTCATCTCTGAAAGACCAATACTCCTTCACAATTGCAGGTGCTGTATCCTTGTCATCAGGCCACCCGCTTAGAACAATAGACTTCAGCGATTGTAGAGTTTCATCTCGGTCTGTGTGCTGTTGAAGCTGATGTAGACGCTGATCTGTGACGTTAAGATTGTCTTCAGCAAAGAAAAGTTGTTCCTGCTGCAGCAAACAAACTGTATGATGCTCATGCTTATTTCTGGGTGTCACATGATTCGTAGTAGCTCTGCTCAGGGTATCACTGATGTACATTTCACTTCCTGGCTTGTAGACAACATCGAGGTTGTAATGCTGCAATGTAAGCATCAACATACTTAAACATTCTTTTTCAATTTGAGCATAATTTTGCTCAGCTGATGAAAAAGCTCTGGACGCATTTGCAACTGGCTGCTCCTCTTGCAGTAGACAACATCCTAGGCCATTTTTGCTTGAATCACTTTGTATTGTAACAGGCTTTGTGACATCATAATTGGTCACTGCCGCTCCGGTGTTGAAATATTGTTTTATTTTCCCCACTGCCTGGTCATGTTTGGGAAGCCAGTGCCACACTGCATCCTTATCCAGAAGTCTTCTCAATGGCTCACACACCTCAGACAGGTGTGGTATGAATTTAGCTAGATATGTGACAAAGCCAATAAAACGCTGTAATGCTTTGGCATCGGCAGGCTGTGGCACGTCCACAATGGCTCTAATCTTATCAGGGTCTGCTTTTAAGCCTTGCGAGGACAGGATATGTCCATGGAAATGGACTTCTTGCACCTTGAACTGCAATTTCTTTACGCTGAGTCTCAGCCTCCCCTGCCTGCAACGATCCAGTAGTGCTAGTAGCTTCTCATCATGGTCATGTGCAGCTTCTCCTCAGTGTAGCTGCTGCAGGCTTCTCATGTAATCCTGTTGCTAGTGAGTAATCCTCAAACTCAGCTCTGAAGTTATCCCAGCTACTGCTGCAATCCCCACTCACCCTCATTGTCTCAGGTAATGGAATGCTGTGTGCAGCTGCCATGATGCTGGTTTTCTTGCTTCCAGTGCTCAGCTTTCAGTACAGGACTGCAATCACTACAGGAGGCACAGTCAGCTCTAAGGCCTCTCACTGCAAGACTGGCAAGCTTTCAGCGTCCCATGAGTAGTAACAGCGCAGATTCAAGTGCTTCTGACACCATGTTTTATGTGGATAATAATGACAGTGCAAGCAGGTTATCAGTAATGCCAGGGGTCGTACACCTGAGCGGGTTATCAGGAATGCCATGGGTTGTATCACCAGAGTAGTGTCAGCCAAATGCCAGAGCTTTTATTGCCAAATCGGGTAATCAAAGGAATGCCAGCGGGGTAAGAGCCAGGAGAAGAGTCACACAAGCCAAGTCGGTACACAGAAATCACAATATAAGATATACGAGCACTGAGAGGAGTGAGAACCACGTCAAGGCAACGAGCATAACTGGTTTTAAACCTAGCAGGTGTCGCGTCATCATGCCCCACCCCCTGGCCACATCACGTGATTGCGACCATCCGCTTCTTTTCTCAGCAGCCAGCCAGCGTGCAGCATGGAAGGCGCTGCCAGCTGCCGAGCTACACAGATGGTGTGGGACATGACACATGCTACAGCAAAAGCCATGTTCCGCAGAGAGCTTCCAAAGCATCAGAGGGATCTCATTGTTAAAAGGTATCAGTCAAGAGAAGGGTACAAAAGAATATCCAAGGCATTAGATATACCATGGAATACAGTGAAGACTGTCATCATCAAGTGGAGAAAATATTGCGCAACAGGGACAATACCAAAAACTGGACATCCCTCCAAATGTGATGAAAAGACTAGAAGAAAATTTGTCAAGGAGGCTGCCAAGAGCCCTACAGCAACATTAAAGGAGCTGCAGGAATATCTCGCAAGTACTGGCTGTGTGGTACATATGGCAACAATCTCCCGTGTTCTTCATATGTTTGGGCTATGGGCTAGAGTGCCAAGACGGAAGCCTTTTCTTACAAAGGAAAACATCCAAGCATGGCTACATTTTTCAACAACACATCTGAAGTCTCCCGAATGCATATGAGAAAGTGTGCTATGGTCTAATGAAACCAAGGTTGAACTTTTTGGCCATAACTCCTAAAGATATGTTTGGCGGAAAAACAACACTGCACATCACCAAAAAAACACCATACCCACAGTGAAGCATGCTGGTGGCAGCCTCATGCTTTGGGGCTGTTTTTCTTCAGTTGGAACTGGGGCCTTAGTCGTAGTGGAGGGAATTATGAACAGTTCCAAATACCAGTCAATATTGGCATAAAACCTTTAGGCTTCTGCTAGAAAGCTGAACATGAAGAGGAACTTCATCTTTCAGCATGACAATGACCTAAAGCATACATCCAGATCAACAAAGGAATAGCTTCACCAGAAGAAGATTAAAGTTTTGGAATGGCCCAGCCAGAGCCCAGACTTGAATCCGATGGAAAATCTGTGGGGTGAACTGAAGAGGGCTGTATGCAGGAGATGTCCTCACAATCTGACTGATTTGGAGTTTTTCTGCAAAGAAGAATGGGCTAATATTGCCAAATCATGATGTGCCATGCTGATAGACTCATACCCAAAAAGACTGAGGCTGGGGTCAGACGAACGCAGTGTTAACGTCCGTGTTGCCCGCACATAAGTACGTCCGTGATAGCATACAATTGTGTTAAATGGAGCCCCACACACAAAGTACGTCCGCACAGAAGTGCGGGGGCTGACGGACGCTGCAAACGGACGCAGGTTAGGCAAGAACGTAATACTGCTAGAACGGACGTGCAGAGTGCGCCACGTCCACAACGTCCGCATAGCTTTGTGTGTGAGTGATGGAGCATGGTCAGATGGACTGCATTAATACGTCCAGCATTTTTGACGGACAGAATGTTCTTTCATTGTAATTTATTTTCCCTGCTACATCAGTCAAAAAATCCGTCAGTGAAAAAAACGGACTGTGTGGCCACTACCTTGTTGTCAGTCAGTAAGTATGTCCGTACTGCACGGACGCACAGTCCGTACAAAATGCGCTAGTCTGACCCTAGCCTGAAAGCTGGAATAAAATCAAAAGGTGCTTCAACAAAGTATTAGTTTAACCCTCTCACTGCTGAGCCATTTCACCCCTGTGTGCTGAGCTAATTTTTACCAGTTTCACGCATCATGTTTAAACGCGATATGAAGTCACGTTTTTTTATACAACCCAGACAAATATATATATATATATATATATATATCGTTCTTTCCGGCAGACTCGGCAGATTCATAATATATCATTATTATATGTATACGTCATGTCCTGCTTGAATATTATAACAAAAAATGCAATAAAATTCAAATTTTAATCACCTACAGTGTGTAAAGTGTTTTTCTCACATTTTATCATGCCAGCCTTTGTGATTATATTTTCTATGGGGTGCGCTTGTTGAAAAAATTAGAAATGGGGACTCGTTAATTTTTTTGGGGGGGGAAATTATGTGATTTTTAGCAATTGCTCCCATAGAAAAAATCGTTAGTGCAGCATCATTGTTCACTTTGTAATTGAAATTGGAAACATTAACCCCTAGCTGCCACTGCTCAGGAGATAGGGGGTTCATTAGAACCCCCTATCTCCACCATAGGTGGCAGGTAGGGGTTAACTCCCAAACTGCCAGTAGGCAGGGGGAGATCCTGGAAGCTTGGTCGAGATCCAAGAGGTCAGCCAGCTCCGGGAGGGGAGCCTCTTGGCGCCGAATCGCGATCCAGCCCCCAAGGGGTTAAAGGCAGCCACCACTTGGAAGGGCAGGCTGTGCCCTTCAAAGCGGTGCCTGCCTTTTTTTTTGTGCCCCCAGCCGATTGGGAGGGAGAGCGGTCCACAGGACCTACCCCCTCCCCTTCAGGAACCTTCCCCGCACTGGCGGGGGGGGGGTGCCTGGAATAGACGTCATCGCACCTGACGCGATGACTCTATTCCTGCCCGCTGGAGTCCCGGAGGCTGGGATGACATCAAGGATCTCAGCCTGCACCGGGGGCTGCAGCGATTGGCCGAAATACTGGCCGATTGCTGCCTCCTGTGCTAGGACGCGCTCAGCGCGTCCATAACACAGGAGAACCACTTGGCTGGACGTGCTGAGCGCGTCCTTAGCAGCCAAGTGGTTAAGGGTGTGCATACTTATGCAACCATATTTTATTTTTCCTTCACCTTAAAGATTTCATTTTTTTTTTTCAATTGAGTTGTACAGTTTATAGGTCACATTAAAACGGAAAAAAATTCTGAAATGATTTATCTTTGTCTCATTTTTTTACATCACAGGAACCTGACATTTTAACTGGGGGTGTTGACTTTTGCTATCCACTGTATATGTAATAAAGTTTATAATTGGAGAAGACATTTACACACCCCAGCAATACAGAGAACCGCTTTGACCACAGAGCTCATGTGCTACATTCCCCATATGCAGCAAGGAACTCTGGGTAGGACTTGAAATTAAGTCTCCAATTTCTCACTGTTTTGCATCCAGGGTCTGTTTAACACAGGACCCTTTTTGCCAGTGCAGTGCCATACTGGACGGCTTTTTAGCAAAGGGCAGGTTATGCAACGAGTCACAGTTGTTTTGGGCTTGCTATGCCCTCACCAGCAGGAGATAGACTGTGACTCTTTGCTATTTGATGCTTTAGCCAGAGGGCAAATCAATAAACATTTAAGTTATGATGGAGAGCAAAAAGTGAGATTAAAAGCATATATATATATATATATATATATATATATATATACATACATACATACATACACACACTAAAAACTAAAATAACTTGAGTGACATTTTTTGTCCTGTCTATTGCACAAGGGATCATATAGTAACCATGCAGATTGCTTGACGTTGTTTTCTAATTAAGGACCCTGAAGCGCTAAAAAATCCAATTACTCCTCTAATCAAATCACTTGAGGTAGGGGTTTGCTTAGTCAGTTCTGTGTGACACTCCTCTAATGAAAATATAAAAGGAAGTGAATTATTTTATTCCTATATTGAATTGCCTTCCCGCTTGATATGGGTTTGTGACATTATGTTCTCATGCCTGTGATGACGACATATTTGGTATGTGTATGCACGATGTATATGCATGACTGTTAAATTCTGATCTTAAGAAAATGACAGCCACTGTGACATGGGCTGATACCTGATTACAGTCTCATGTGTATCTCAAACTCTGGCCCCGAGATGTTTCTCAACTACATCTCCCATGATTCTCTGGCCATTTGTTGCATTCAAATAATTCTGGGACTTGTAGGCAATAATCATCTGGGGGCCATTCTTGGCACTGAATATTACAGTGTTACCTCATACTTTAACACTCCTACTGAAATGTACTTATTGAATAACCATGTATGTGGTGTCTGAGCTCACAGCATTTAAGCAGTAATGCACATAGAAGAAGTGAATAATATTGGAATAAATTAAATCTCATTTTAAATGCAGTACTTGTACTTATTCTTATGACTCTGATGTCTGAGCATGACTAGCTACTTGGAGTATGTTTATCTTTACAATTGTGTACTCTGAAGGGGTTATTCAGAGAGAGGCGATTAGGCCTCGACATTGCACTGAACATTGAATTTCCCCATATGGTGTCCATTCGGCTAGTCAGAAAGCAGGCAGTTCTTCAAATTTTGGCAAATTGCCAGCGAAATACAGTGCTGTTCAGTGTCAGTACAAAAATCCCCATAGACAAGCAATGGTTAACCTATTCAGAGAACAGTGAACAGCAGAGAAATGTCAGTAAAATGCCCTGATGTTCGGTGCTTTCCAGAGACGTAACTAGAAACCGCAGGGCCCGGTGCAAGAATCCCTGAAGGCCCCCCCCGGTGCGAGTTTTGCATTTTTACTAAAAACATTTTGCAAAAATACCTGTATACATGTCTCCTGCACTATCCAAAAATTTCTGGTTTCAAAACCTAATAATAATACTATAACCCTGTGGTTCCCAACCGCGGTCCTCAAGTCCCCCTAATAGGCCAGATTGTGGTTTGATTCTCACCTTGGGGAAATTCAGACTGAATCCTGCAACCACTTAGCAGCAAATTATATCACCTGTGCTGTGCTTCAGCTATCTGGAAAGCCTGACCTGTTGGGGGTACTTGAGGACCGCGGTTGGGAACCATTGCTATAACCTATTGCCTAGTATCACTATTATGTTAATATTACCATAACATTAAATTCCATAGCTAATGGATATATAATAGGTTTTGAAACTAGCAATTTTTGGATAGTGCAGGAGACCTGTATTTTTTGCACTCTTAAAATGGCCATACAATTTGGAAGTATATTTTAAGAATGGGTTATGGGTCCTTCCTTATATAGATTTCTCTTGTGTTATATGGTGGAGTATTAATTAAGATCTAGTTTAATAGTCCTCTCCCCCTCCTTTTATAACCCTTTTTTAATGAAGTTTTTCTCTTTTAATGGAGTTTACAAAATGTTTTTAGAAAGGATGCAAAACTCTTTCTCCATTAAGGCTAGGGTCAGATGAGCGCATTTTGTACGAACTGTGCGTCCGTGCAGTTTGGACGTACTTACTGACTGACTGCAAGGTAATGGCCACACAGTCCATTTTTTTTCACTGACGTATTTTATGACTGATGTAGCAGGGAAAATAAATTACAATGAAAAAACATTCTGTCCATCAAAAATGCTGTACGTATAAATGCAGTCCGTCTGACCTCGTTTCACTCACACAAAGCTACACGGACGTTGCAGACGTGGCGCACTCCGCACCTCCGTTCTAGCATTATTATGTTCTTGTCTAACCTGCTCTGTTTGCCGCGTCCGCCATGCATCCGCACTTCCGTGTGGACGTACTTCGTGTGTGGGGCTCCATTGGTCAGAATGCTATGCTGCCACGGACGTACAAATGTGCGGCAACATGGACGTGATAACTGCGCTCATCTAACCCCAGCCTTAACTGAATACGTTAATAAGAGAATGCTCCTTGACCACCTAGCATCTATAGATACACTTCTGGGTGGTGGAGATTTGGCAGCATGTGATTCAGAGAAATGTTTGTATAATTTGTAAGAGAGTGAGAACACATTCTATTTGGGTTCTGTTTAAGCCTTGCATTTGTTTGCATTTATTGTTACATTATTTATTTATAAAGTATTTTACCAAGAAGGATACATTGAGATTTCTCTAATTCAAGTATGTCCTGGAGGAGGCAGAGAAAGATAATGACACATCACAATTGAGTGATCACAAGTGAGTGTGAGCGACTAGACCCTGCAATGAGACACCAGGAAGTGTCAGACTCATGAAAAACAACAAGGCCTCTGCTGCCTAATTAACCCCTTAAGGACCAATGTCAGAACTGTTGAGTCATAAATGCATTGACTTTTAAAGTGTCATGGGTGGGGTCTGGCATGGGTGCGCAGGCGTATGGGTGTGAGCCCAATGTGCAGCGAATATAGCAGCAGACAGGTTACAGGGCAAAAAAGGGGTTTATTAAACAGATATAAAATCAAGATAGGAGGTACTGGGAGGCAGGATAAACAGATAAATAACAGAAGGGGAACACCGACAACAATCTCCAAGCGAAAGTACAAATGGATACAGAATTAGAATAGTCAAAGTCTAGCATAGGAAGGCAGGGCAATGGAGGATACCGGAGAATGATGGTTCAAAGCAGAGGAAAATCAGGAATGTCAAATGTTCAGAGGGGATCCAGGCAAAGGTCTCAGGAGTTCAGGAGGAGATCAGGAATACAGGTCTGCTCAGGGCAAGGCTGGAAACTTCAATGAGGAAGCGTGGGATCAGGGGCGTAGCTTCCTTATAAGCAGGTCAGATCAGGCTGGAAGAGGTGCAGGTGATGGATCAGGTTCTGAATGCAAAACAAATCAAAGTCCAGAACTGAGCATGGGGAAAGGAAAAAAACCCAAAAACAAAACAAAGTCCTGGAATCAGCATAGATCATGCAAAAAAGAAAAACAAAAAGGTGCATCAGAGGGTCAGGGGGTCCGGGCCGTGACAACACCCAGGTGGGCCATGACATCACCCCCCCTCCTGACGGGTGCACTCCGGGCACCGAAGCTGGAACAGCGGACATAGAGTCCGGATCTTTCTTAGAAGCATGTAGAGCCTGCTCAAATATGTCCAGGTCGTTATAGCGGACAGAAAAAGTTCCAAGAAGCAGTCAACTGGAGTCAGACGAGACATCAAGGTTTCTCCAGAGTTCCGGGTAGCGCCTGATCACTTCTAAGTACACCTCCCGGACCAATACGCCAGAGGGCGTCCTGGAGTAGCCCGTAGGGGCAGGTCCCGAGGTAGGGTATTTCGTGCCAGTTTTACTACTCGGATTCTGGAAGTCCTCGTAGAGAGCCGCGAGTACAGCCCTTTCAGACCCAGTATCGGGAATAGAGTCATGGGCAAAACTCGGCGGAGACACTATAGTTGCAGGGCTCGGAGGGGCAGCGCCCTTGGTGAGGCTTTGCTGGTTACTGAGAAGCTTGGCTCGACGGCGGCGGCTACGGCCCTTCGGCGGAGACAGCTTGGGGACGACTGCTGGGCTCTGAGGCGACACCACTGCTGGGCTCTGAGGCGACACCACTGCTGGGCTCTGAGGCGACACCACTGCTGGGCTCTGCGGCGACAGCAAGGAACCGGCAGCTGGGCTCTGCGACGACACCACTGCTGGGCTCTGCGGCGACACCACTGCTGGGCTCTGCGGCGACAGCAAGGAACCGGCAGCTGGGCTCTGCGACGACACCACTGCTGGGCTCTGCGACGACACCACTGCTGGGCTCTGCGGCGACACCACTGCTGGGCTCTGCGGCGACACCACTGCTGGGCTCTGCGGCGACACCACTGCTGGGCTCTGCGGCGACACCACTGCTGGGCTCTGCGGCGACACCACTGCTGGGCTCTGCGGCGACACCACTGCTGGGCTCTGCGGCGACACCACTGCTGGGCTCTGCGACGACACCACTGCTGGGCTCTGCGACGACACCACTGCTGGGCTCTGCGACGACACCACTGCTGGGCTCTGCGACGACACCACTGCTGGGCTCTGCGACGACACCACTGCTGGGCTCTGCGACGACACCACTGCTGGGCTCTGCGACGACACCACTGCTGGGCTCTGCGACGACACCACTGCTGGGCTCTGCGGTGACACCACTGCTGGGCTCTGCGGTGACACCACTGCTGGGCTCTGTGGCGACAGCAAGGAACCGGCAGCTGGGCTCTACGACGACTTCGTTACAGGAGCCTGAGCAGGCTTAATGACAGAGGCCTGAGAAGGCTCGGAAACAGAAGCCTGGGAAGGCATAGTGACAGAAGCCTGAGACGGCTTAGGGACAGAAGCCCGTGAAGGCACAGAGATGGAGGCCTGAGACTGCTTGGAGACAGAAGCCTGCGATGGCTCAGAGACAGAAGCTTGTGATGGCTCAGAGACATAGGCCTGAGAAGGTTTGGGTACAGAGGCCTGAGAAGGTTTGGGTATAGAGGCCTGAGAAGGCTCAGAGACCGGGACCGGAGAAGGCTCGGGGACAGGAGCCTGAGAAGGCTTAGTGACAGAAGCCTGAGATGGCTTGGATACAGAGGCCTGAGAAGGTTTGGGTACCGGGGCCTGAGAAGGTTCAGAGACATAGGCCTGAGACATGAACGTGGTTCCTATATAGGTGGTTCTCATGCACCCAATGAACCGGCCAGGTAGTCCTCGGGGGTGACGTGCAGTCTCCTTAGGTAGTTCCTCTTCTGAGTCTACAGAACTCCATTCATCAGAAGAGCAATACTCAGAAGCCGATGGGTAACATGAGATACGCCGACTGGAAGGCACTGGAGTGGTAAAACAGTTAGCCGTGAGATGCTGGCTTGGAGTGGTGGGTGTCATACCGGAGGGTAGGACAGACGCTATCTCCATGGGCACAACGGGGTCAGGCTCTGTTGATACGCCGGGCTCTTCCTCCATAGGTACGGCTGGATGAGGTTCTGTAGGCAGGGTGGATTGGAAATCCATAGGTTCAGCTGAGTTGTAATCTTGATACACGATCTCAGGACCATCTCGAATAGACACCTCTTTCTTGGGTTTAGAGTCGGTGACGGACCGCTCGGGCAAGGACTTGGCAGACAGATTTTCTTGCTTTGGCTTGAAGGATGTCGTGTCTCTGACAGGAAATGTCTTCTTCGGCTTGGTGGGCAGTGCTTTAACGGATGCTGACCTTTTAGGTTTAGTGGAGGTAGACTTGGAAACAAAAGTCTCTTTAGCAGACGCTGACTCAGGTGGGGTGCTAGGTGGCTTGGGTGGGCGTAGAGGGCAGGCCGATATTGTGAGCAGGCCACTCCCACAATAAAAGCACAAGTTGTTGGACCTTCTCCTTTGACGCTCCTCCAGGGTTAGGAGTTCTCTGGGCCCCTTCTTTGTAACTGGAACGCGCACCTTAGTTGAGATGCCCCTTAACCACTTCAATGCGGAGGACGCGCTCAGCGCGTCCTCCGCATTACTGCTGGTATGCGGAGGACGCGCTGAGCGCGTCCTCCCATTGGGGTCAGCGTTCGGCCGGGTTCCGGCCGATCGCTGGCCCCCCCGGTGCGGGCTGACATCCTCGATGTCAGCCCAGCATCCGGAACCGCAGCCGCTGAAATTAGGTGTCATCGCGGCAGCGCGATGACACCTAATTCAGGCGCCCCCCCGCATGTGCGGAGGAGGCGCCTTAAAGGGAGGGGGGGAGGTCCATTGGACCTCTCTCCCTCCCGATCGGCGGCGTTGTGGGGGTTAACCCAGGCACCATTTGGAAGGGCACAGCCTGCCCTTGCAAATGGTGCCTGGCATTAACCCCTGGGGAGCTGGATCGTGAATCGGCGCTGAAAAGCGCCGGTTCGCGATCCTTTCCCGGAGCTGGCCGACATCTTGGATGTCGGCCAAGCCTCCGGGAACTCCCCCTGAGGACTGGCGTCATCGTGCATAGCACGATGACGCCAGTCCTAGAGTTAACCCCTAACTGCCACCAACGGTGGAGATAGGGAGTTCCAATGAACTCCCTATCTCCCGATCCGTGGCAGCTAGGGGTTAAAGTTTGGTATGGTTGGATCGGCCAGAGCATGGCCGTTCCAACGATACCAAACTCGAATGTGAAAAAAGGTTTTTTAAAAAAATTAAAATTAAAATTAAAAATAAAAATATATTTAAAAAAAAAAAAACATTTTTTTTTCTTTTTTTTGGTTCATTAATGCAGCAATATTGTTCCCATTTCAATTATAATGTGAACAATGATGCTGCACTAACGATTTTTGTATGCGGTGCGTTTGTTAAAAATCGCGTAATTTTCCCCAAAAAAAAATGTAACGAGACCCCATCTCTAATTTTTTTAACAAGCGCACCCCATACAAAATATAACCGCAATTGCTCGCATGTTAAAATGTGAAAAAAACACTTTACACGTTGTAAATTATTGAAAATACATATTTTATTGCATTTTTTGTTATAATATACAGACATCACATAACGTATACATATAATAATGACATATTATGAATCTACCGAGTCTGACGGAAAGAACAATATATAATATGTCTGGGTCATATACTAAAATAAGCCTTCAAAACACGTTTAAACATGATGAGCAAAACCGGTAAATATGACCTCAGCACAGAGGCGTGAAAAGCCTCAGCAGCGAAAGGGTTAAGCCTTTAAGCAGGTCAGTAAATAAAGTGTCCATTTGCTGCAGGATTTATTCCATTAACCCTTCCACGTACACCATAACAGCTTTACTCACTGCGGGCTCACTGGTTGATGGCTTCCTCATTCTGTCATGGGTGGGGTCTGGCATGGGTGCGCAGGAGTATGGGTGTGAGCCCAATGTGCAGCGAATATAGCAGCAGACAGGTTACAGGGCAAAAAAGGGGTTTATTAAACAGATATAAATCAAGATAGGAGGTACTGGGAGGCAGGATAAACAGATAAATAACAGAAGGGGAACACTGACAACAATCTCCAAGTGAAAGTACAAATGGATACAGAATTAGAATAGTCAAAGTCTAGCAAGGGTCTGGTACACGAGTAAAGTCAAGCATAGGAAGGCAGGGGAAAACAGGGTAATGGAGGATACCGGAGAATGATGGTTCGAAGCAGAGGAAAATCCAGAGGGGATCCAGGCAAAGGTCTCAGGAGTTCAGGAGGAGATCAGGAATACAGGTCTGCTCAGGGCAAGGCTGGAAACTTCAATGAGGAAGCGTGGGATCAGGGGCGTAGCTTCCTTATAAGCAGATCAGATCAGGCTGGAAGAGGTGCAGGTGATGGATCAGGTTCTGAATGCAAAACAAATCAAAGTCCAGAACTGAGCATGGGGAAAAAAAACAAAAACCAAAACAAAGTCCTGGAATCAGCATAGATCATGCAAAAAAGAAAAACAAAAAGGTGCATCAGAGGGTCAGGGGGTCCGGGCCGTGACAACACCCAGGTGGGCCATGACAAAAAGACCCTTGGTCCTTAAAGGGTTAAAGAGTCACCACTGTATGGGCCCCCCTCCAGTGGTGGAATGCCAGAGCCCGGTCGCAAGTGTGACCGACCGCTGTGACCCTGGTAGTTACCCCACTGGTACTTTCATTCGGCAGGTTTAATCAGGCTCCAATAGAGTTACATAGTTACATAGGCTGAAAAAAGACATGCGTCCATCGGGTTCAGTCTCTCACACATCACCTACTGCTGTTGATCCAAAAGAAGGCAAAAAACCCAGTCTGAAGCGCTCACCAATATGCAACACACTGGGTAAAAATTCCTTCTTGACCCCAGAATGGCAGCCAGATTTCTTCTTGGACCAAGAAGCTTACCCACATTAAATATTATAACCCTTAATATTCTGTGTCTGCAGGAAGTCATCCTGTCATTTTTTAAAAGTCTGTACAGTCTCTGACCCAATCACCTCACCAGGCAGAGAATTCCACAGCTTTGTCGTTCTCACCTTAAAATAACCCTTCCTATGCTTTAGGCTGAATTTCCTTTCATCCAGTCTAAATGGGTGACTTTGTGTCCTGTGTATAGTCCTGTTAATGAATAGGTTTCTAGACAATGGTTTATAATGGCCCTGTATATATTTATATAAGGTTATCAGATCCCCTCTAAGGCGCCGTTTCTCTAAACTAAACAGGTTTAAACTTGTTAGCCTTTCCTCATAACTTAAACCTTCCATTCCCCTTATTAATTTAGTTGCCCGTCTCTGCACTTTTTCTAGCGCTATAATATCCTTTCTTAAAACAGGTGCCCAAACCTGCACCGCATATTCAAGGTGCGTCTTACCATTGATTTATAAAGAGGCAAAATTATGTTTTCATCCAGAGAGTGAATTCCCATTTTAATGCATGCCAATACCTTGCTGGCCTTGGCAGCTGCTGTTTGACATTACACATTGTTACTTAGTTTGAAGTCTATGATTATTCCCAAATCCTTCTCCTGCTTTGATTTCCCTAGCTCAGTACCATTTAGGGTATACGTTGCTTGTGTGTTCTTCACTCCAAAGTGCATAACTTTGCATTTATCTACATTAAATTTCATCTGCCATTTAAGCGCCCAGTTCTCCAATCTATTTAAATCCCTCTGCAGCAAAGTAACATCCTGTTCACATTGTATTACTTTTCCTAGTTTTGTGTCATCTGCAAACACTGATACATGACTTTCGATGCCTATCTCAAGGTCATTTATAAATAAATTTAATAGAATTGGTCCTATAACAAACCCGTGAGGGACAGCACTTACCACTGATGTCCATCTTGAAAATGTACCATTTACGACCACTCTCTGTACCCTATCTTTTAGCCAGTTTTCTATCCAAGAACAAGTATTTTCATCTAGACCAATTTTTCTTAGTTTAAAAAGTATCCTCTTGTGTGGAACTGTGTCGAAAGCTTTGGCAAAACCCAAGTAAATTACATCCACTGCGACCCCCTGATCTATACTTCTACTTATTTCCTCATAGAACGCAATTAGGTTAGTCTGACATGATCTGTGTTTCATAAAACCATGCTGATGTTTGCCAATTACATTATACCTCCCAATAAATGCTTGAATATTATCCCTTAGTAACCCCTCACATACTTTCCCAGCCACAGATGTTAAGCTCACAAGTCTATAATACCCAGGCGCAAATTTTAAACCTTTTTCAATGTTTCAATGTTAAAAAATATTCCCGTTTTTTTTTCAATATCTATTAAACCTTTTATTCTTTTAATCTGCAGCAAAAACTTTATTCTGTAACTGGGCTTTTTAATTATTATTCATAGAACCTTATATGTTAATTGCATTTTCGTCCAGTAGTTTTTTTTGCAACAGCGTTTCAAAGTTTCAATCGTTTTTTTGTTTGTTTTTACCTGTGGTGGCTTGCCGGATTTTTCCTGCAGCTGGCCGGTGGTCTGTTCATCAGGTCGTCTGCTGCTTGCGGGTGTGTTTGACGGTTGTCTGGTGGGTTTGTGACAGCTGTCCAGTGGGTTGGTGGCAGCCGGCAGGTTTGCGCGACAGCCAGTGGGTTTGCAGTAGCTGTCCGGCGGGTCGGCGGCAGCGGCCGGCGGGTTTGCAGCTGCTGTCTGGCAGGTTGCCGGCAGAGTGCGGTGGCCTAGTCGCTGAACTTCGGGGACCCTGCGGTGAATGCTGAATTCAACTCAGGGTCATTGAATCTGACTCGTTGAAGTGCGGCGAATCAGGGAGCAACAAAATGTCACTGACATTTCAGTGGTCTCTTAATAACCCTGTTAGTAAAAAGCACCTAATGTGCAATTATGTTAGTGTGCGTTTCTGCACAGAAGAAATCCTGGGCGCTCTACAGACCAAGCCATTATGATTAATGAGTGAAATGTTATGTATAAAGGCCCCCAGCCATTAATACTAATGTCTCCAATCCCACTCCATCTGAGCCAGAAACCTTTCTTCTGCTATCAGGAATGCTTACTGTAAATTAAATTGCTTTCTTTATATAGGAAAGTGTGACAGACCAAGGCTGCAGGGGTCAAATATTTCTCTGGGAATCTGTTTGGGGGTGTTGAGAAAGTCCTCCAGGGGTCTAGGCCTAATGGCCAGTTACCGCAGAAAAACTATCTTTGGTTCATTAATGCCCTATCCTCTGATGTTTGTGATTTATTCCCTCTGTATAAAAACACTTTGCTTTCTGTATAATGTAGAAAGATTCCCTTTGTTTTCCCTGCTTCCCTCAATCTCCCCCCCCCTCCTGCCAGCTCTCTTCCATTGTTCTTTACTGACGTTATCTGATATAATCTGTAGTGTATTCTGGAAGGGAGGGGGTTGTGTCTCAACTGAATTTTACCTGTGTGTTTTTTCAATTAAAAAGTCTGTCTTTGTTTTGCTGCTCAACAAATCTGGTCGTGCCTGGATCTTTGTAGAGAGAAGGTTTGGGGGCTGCTAAAGCTGGATATCGGGGTCCATCTTTGAGAAAGTTAGTGTTTGACAGAGGCACACGGCTGGTAGAGGCAGCTGGATAATAATGAGTGATTCCAAGGTCACACATTAGTCTCTCTTGTATCTGGCGATGATGAAAAAAACAGCTGCTAAAACCTGGTGTACATGATTTTGCTTTAGCAAACAAAAACTGAAATAAAAAAATCAAACACTCTCCTCCGGTCCCCAATCTGCTGACTCCTTGCATTGCTAGCATTTGGACATTGTGTGTTCTCTGGAGAACTATGGGCGCCAGGAGACGCAAGCAGTATTAGTGCGTGCCACCACAGCTCATAACTCTAAGCAGTATCCTATATTAAGAGTCGAGCTGCTAACATAACTGGCATTGGCCTCAATTTAATTTAGCTCAATAGCTGAAATTGGCACATTTTATTGCTGCATTATGGCCATTTATTGGTTTGGGATATTCCGTTTGGGATGTTTTACGGCATTTTGATTCCCATTACAAATCTTGTGCAAATATAACGCGCAAGTCCGTACTGCAAGATGTGCCCTGTTACAGTGAAACACGGAAAGCACATCTGTCCACAAGTATTTACACTACTGTTTTATGAGATTTTTTTACCAGCCCGATAGTTTTTCTAAACAGGAACATTTTTTTGGAATATGTCTTGAACATACACCACACAATAGCCCCCTGGAGCCTTTTCTAAACATTCACTCCTCCACCACATTGCCTCTTAAATACTGTACAAGCTACACTACAGCTTTAACGTAAAACGTTTGCACACATTTTGGTGAATGGTGCATCATGAAAAGAATTCACAAAATGGAAACAATAGATAAACACCTAACTTTATACTTCCTATTACATGCAATTACGTAGTGTCCCTTCCATGACAAATTTCAATGGTGGGCCATGTATTACCCCTTCATCAGGTATACGAAAAGGAGAGATTTTCTTTAGCTTAAAAGGCTGGGCAGTGATGCATAGCTCTGTGCACTGCGGTCCAGCCAAAGCCTCTCAATGCATATCGAGAATGAGGCTTTACAGTGAAGGGCTTTCAAGGTTATTACAGATACGTTAAGATAAAGGTGAGAACCCCTATCACATCTATGCCATAGAGTATCAATATAGTAACATATTAGTCTTAGAAATGGAGGAACTTATGATTATTTGCAGGAATGTAAGCATAGACATCTCATATAATTGACATTGCAGGCATATAATATTTTGTGCTAATCGCCATTTGGCGTATTCGCCATTTGCCTTTGTGATAAGGCAATTGTCTGTATTTACAGTCACGCAGATGATACTATGATAGTTGAGGCAGCAGCTGTTTGTATTACCATAAGATTAGCCAGGGACCTGTGACCCATACATTGGAGGTGGAATCCAGAGTGCATTGAATTGCTTTTGGGTCTTATGTTTAATACATGAGATAATATTTAACAAAATTATATTAATATATGTCACGCATCTGTAAATTATCATATTATGCCAATAGCAACAGCAGTTATTGTGATTATTAACCTCATTAATAGATCTCATTGCTTTTCCACCTTTTGGTCTTTCTATGCGAATCAAAAGGAAGTCCATGAAATAAAATATTATTGCCTTATTGCCTACGATTTTGGTCAGCAGTTTAGGTCCTACTGAAGCGGTGAGTATATGAATGCTTACTGTAAATTAAAATGTTTTCTTAATATAGGAAGGATTATGGTAGGGGCAGCTGGATAATAAAGAGTGATTCCAAGGTCACACATTAGTCTCTCTTGCATCTGTTGATGATGCAAAAATTGCCAGCTCTTAAAACCTGGTGTTACATAATTTTGCTTTAGCAAACAAAAACTGGATTAAAAAAAATAATAATAATAAATATATAAAAATAGGGAAAATATTGGGAAGCATAAGTTTGCGGAAGAGAATTTCTTCCACTAACCATAAAATGTTACTGATGGAAAAATCGATTTTAAATGCAAGTGCAAAGGACTCGGGGTATAGATTAGTAGGGTTATTCAGAGAGAGGTGAAAAGCAGAAGAATGAATGGAGAATGGAAAATTCTAGCAGGGTTATTCAAAGAGATCCGAATTGTGGCTGAAAGGTAACCAAACAGTGAAATTCAGCGTACAGTTACCTTTCCTGGCCATTGGCTATTCAAATCCTGGCGAATTGCCTGCTCATACGGTGCCTGTTCGGTGCCTGTTCAAGGGCAGTGAAATCCCCATAGAGAAGCAATGCTTCGTCTATTCAGAGAACAAAGACCAACAGTGAAAAGTTGCCGAATTGCCCTGCTGTTCGGTGCTTTCATGCGGCAGATTCATTCAGGAGAATCCCATAGGCTTCAATGTTTAATATGTGGGTAAAAGCTTCTTGATCCAAGGAGAAATCTGACGCCATTCTGGGGTCAAGAAGGAATTTTTTCCCAGTATGTTGCATATTTCAGACTGGGTTTTTTGCCTTCCTTTGGATCAACAGCAGTAGGTTATGCGGGAGAGGCTGAACCCGATGGACACATGTCTTTTTTCAGCCTATATAACTATGTAACTATGTAATGTTAAAAATATTCCCGTTTTAATTCAATATCTAATAAACCGTTGATTATAATATTCTGCAGTATAAAGTCTCTTTATTTATAGATTTTTAGGATCTTTTAGGCATTGTTCGGGATTTTGTAGCGAATTTTTTTTCTGTTTTTTTTAAATCGTATTTTCTTTTTCTGTAACAGCCCTTTTTATTATCATTCATTGGATCTTATATGTAAATTTCAGACATTTTCGCTCAGTAGTTTCTTTGCAAACAGCGTTTCACTTTTCAAACATTCAAGCGTACTGGTTTTTTTTTTCCACTCCTTTCGTCTGCGGTGTCGGATTTTTCTGGCGGTTGCTCTGCGCTCTGATCGGCGGCCGCTCGGGTTTTCTCCGGCGTGTTCGGCGGGTTTAATCCAGATGTTTTTGCGGGTTTCGGTGTGCCTTCGCTGGGTTTTGCGGTGAGTATTCGGCAGGTTTGCGGCGGCTTTTCCCTGCACTACGACGGCCCTTTGGTGCTTGCTGAATACAACGCAGGGTCGCCGAAATGGGATTGCCAAATCGCACCGAATTGAAGAGTACGAAAAGTCACTGAACGTGCGGTGACTTTTCGATTCTCTTTGAATAACCCTGTAGGTCAAAATAGCCAAACCAGAAAAATTCTCCCATTTATCTCCCTATCCAAATCGGCTATTTTGACCTAGAATTTTCCATTCTCCAGTCAGTCTCCTGCTTTTCCCCTCTCTCTGAATAACCCTGATAGAATGCGGAGAATAGAGTAAAACATAAAAAATAGTTCATAAAACTAAATAATGCTTATTCCTCTAGCAAATCTTCACTATTCATGCACTGGAGAATTTGCTGTGGAAATATAAAAAGAATTACATATATTCACATTTAAAAGACTGACTTGGTTTTAATATAATAATACCTGCCAATCAATTTAATTTAATTTATGGAAATGTCACTGCCATTAGTTCCTTTAGGTCTAGGAAGGACGGGTCTATTTAAATGTCAGTAGCTGCTGAACTTTAAATTCTTCTGCTATAATAAATAGCTCCATGGGGGCTTAAACAGCTTGCTAACTATGTTCTTGATGACTCATTATAGAGAATAATGAAGTTATACCAATATATTTCATTCTAAAGCTCACATGCTTCATAGAAACATTACAGTTTTTCCATTCACTACATAAATAGTCATACATTTATGGCTCAATTCTGAAGGTACAAAACATGCATTATGTTCTAATTGGCGTAATTGAACAGCAAGGATTAGAGATGCTTTTGTCGTACCTGTCACTGACGTTATAGAAAATTCAGAACTATGCACTTTGCTCCCGTCGCATATACACAATTAATTTCCTCACAAATGCATCAATTGAATGAAAGCTGCCTGCGCCATTTAAGGCATTCCTAACCGTATTCAATGGTCTTTTTCTACAATGCTGCCGCGCAAATACAAAAGAGAGTTATACACACACGCTTTTCTCACTGCGGTTTCACCTTTAAAATATGTCATTGTAGAAGATGAATAATGTATTAATGCCTGTAGATTAAAATCGAAACTACAGTGTGTTCTGCAGAGATTTATAGCCGAGAAACAAAGAACATGTAAGGAAGTAGAAAATCATTATTATTATTATTATTAATAATTATTTTTATGAAGCAATAAACCACAAAATAAGAATTTCAGAGATGACCAAAAAAAAAAAAGTCTGTGTTAATTTCCTGAAAATGATTACGCAAAACAAAGGGCACTTGTCATATTTTCATTATTTTTAAGTAGGAATAGGGAACTGTAAAAAAAGATTTTTTGACACATAGGGTGTTAACGTGAAAATGGTTTGGTCTGTGTATTTTATATATAGATACGTTGCTCTTGTAATGCAAACCTTACAAAGTCAATTTATTCATGTGAATATCATATCAGAGTAGACATGTAAAAAAAATGGGCTTTCAGGAGGAGAACAGGATTTTACCTTGAGTATGAGGTCTGTTTTTTAATTGTGCTGATCAGACATTTAACACCAGGCAGTAATACAATGCCATAAGTATCATTATTTAATAGCAACATGTAAAAAGCCCTAATATGCTGAAAAAACATTCACTATTTATTAGTCAGCTGCTGTGCAAACTTTGAATAAAGGCAACTATGTCAGAGCTTGCACATGATGTAAGGATTCCTGAAGACATTCAAGCTTTCCATTTCCTGTGTGGTCTTTGGTCAAGGGCATTGTGCACTGTTCCATTCAATGGCATTGTGAATTTAAATAGGGGTTGGATTCCGAAATGTCTGTATTATATATTTTCTGCATATTAAGGAGGTTGCACGAATGTACCCGAATTTTGCTGAGTATGTGAGCCTATTTTTTGCAATAACAACTTAATTTCGTCTAGACCAGGGATCTCAAATTCTGCCTCCCCATAGATGTGTCACATCCCGCGCTGTCCTGGCTGCCGGCAGTGCCTTCCTCGCTGCTCGCTGGCCAGCCATTGAATAAACTATCGGACGGATGCAGTCACGGGTCGAGGTTGCGGGCACGGTGTGGCGTGATGACGCGGCACCCATCGGGTATAAAAGCAGATGCTTGAGACATGTTCCTTTCCCTGATGTGGTTTACACTTCTCTCAGTGCTCTTGCTTATACCTTCTGTTTACCTGTTTCTGACTCTGGTTCATCTGACATTTATCTTCAGGCTCTTAACCTTTGGCAATCCTCTGACTACTCGCTCTGGCATGAGACCTCTGGCAATCCTGACTACTAGGGATGTGCGTTTCGGGTTTCGGAATTTCAGAATTTTCACGAAATTTCCCGATTCGTGTTTTCGGATGCGGCCGAATTTCCGAAAACTTTTAGATCCGAAAATTTCAGATCCGAAATGTTTTCCGAGCCGAAACGAAATATTTTCGGATTTTTCGAATGGACTTGAAATGTGTCAAACGAGGAGAACAGATGTTCCGAAAAACGAAAATTTTCAGAAAAACGAAAATTTTGTAAAAACGAAAATCTTCTGAAAAACAAAATTTTTTCGAAAAAACGAAAAGTCGATACAAAAAACGGGCAAAATGACACGAAAAATATGAAAAATGGTCGATATTCCGAAAAAAAAATGTACCCGAAAAACGGACCGAACCGAATCGAATCGAAACCGAAATCGGTCGAAACGAGCCGAATCGAAAAGTTTAAAAATCCGAAAAATCAAACCGAATCGAACCGAAAAAAAAAATCGGTGCACAAGCCTACTGACTACTCGCTCTGGCATATAACCCCTGAAAATCCTGACTACCCACTGTGGCATATGACCCCTGACAATCCTGGCTACTTGCTTTGGCATACGACCCCTGACAATCCTGACTACCCGTTCTGGCATATGTCCCCGGGCATACCTCTGTTGACCTGATTGTATTAGCCCTTAATAGTTGATTCACGAGCAATTCTGGTGTTAACACCTGGTGTCTGTGGTTCTGCTCTGTGAATACCTTTAGTTCTATCTTTAATTCGGATATAGGTAGATATTCCGGCTAGTTAAAGGGCCGGTAGTGTAGGATAGCTCATCTGCGTACAGGGATCAGACATTGTATCCAGGAGATACGTGACAAGATGTTTCTGAACTGCAACTTCCTTGATTCTATGGCTATCTATTAGATTGAAACAATTGTGGGAATTGTATACATTTCTAAGGCTATATTGCAATATATTTGTATTCTCATTACATAGGATTTTATACTACCTTGTTATGTCTACTGATCTGTAAAGAAGGATGAGGGCCACCTACTGGAAGTACATCCTAGTCTTTATACAGAGTTAAGTATTTTGTCTTTCATGTAACTTTGTTCTTTTTTGGGATGTGTTGCAATGATACACTCAAGTTGACAGATGCTGTCCATGGTACGTTAAGTAACTGAATGGAGGAGTAAAGTCATATAGGGTTATTCAGAGAGAGGTTAAAACCAGGAGAATGACTTGAGAAGTGAAAATTCTAGGTCAAAATATCCAAACCAGAAAAATTCTCCCATTTATCTCACTTTCCAAATCAGCTATTTTGACCTAGAATTTTCCATTCTCCAGTCATTCTCCTGGTTTTCACCTCTCTCTGAATAACCCTGCATTTATTACACCTAGAATGTTCAGAAAGGTTGATTTAATTGAGGAGATTGTCACTAGTTAGGATTATTAAATATAGTATTGGAATTTGGACAGAAAAAGTAACATTTATGACCCAGTCTCCTCAACAGTTGCTTCTGATCTCATTAAACCTCTTCACACAAAGTAATTTGCTTATCAAATGTTTTAAACTGTTATTTTCATATTTGTTTCATATTTCACTTTTGAAAAGAAAGATGTGGGAGAAGAATAATTTAATCCACGGACATAATGAGAAAGTTCCTGTGCAAGCTTTTGCGAAGGAAGTGCTTTTAATTATGCTGCGGTATGGAAACCAATTATTGGTAAGACTTTAGTCAGTGAGGTGCAAAATGATCATTTATAATGCACACAGCAATAAAAAGCAATTCTCCTAATTAAGGTGAGTTGACTATGGACCATATAAAAAACATCACCTTCATGCAATTCAAAAGGTTTATTTTACCCTTGTTAGATAAAACATAAATAGCTCTGCAGTTATTCTCTAAACAAGTAACTACATGTCCTTAAAGGGGAATAGCATATATTAACGCCACATAGAGAAACTGGACCTATTCTGCGACTCAGTTTTTTCTTATTTATATATTTATTTATTTATAAAGGATTTTATCAGGAAGGATACATTGAGATTTCTATCGTTTTCAAGTATGTCCTGGGTTCAAGAACATTGAAGTGTTACAGTTACAAAAATACAAAGTAATACAATGCAAGATATTAAAAAAACAACACAAATATACAGATTAACAGAAAATAAATATGTAGGAAATAGTCATTATGTTACACGTTTACAGGTGCATTCTGTATTGAGGTATGTTAGTAAGGAGCTCTTGAGTGACATAAGACTGGAAGATTTGATGGTGTCTGGGAGGTTATTCCATGATTGTGGTGCTCTGTAGGAAAATGAGGATCGAGCCACTGTCTTTTTGTATTGTGGTATTGCAAGTAAGGTGCTGGTCCTGGATCGGAGGGTATAGGATGAGGGAGCTGCTGAGGGAAGCAGTCTATTGAGATATGGTGGCAGCTTCCCAGAAAAGCTCTTAAACACCAGGCTGGAAAGGTGAAGGGTGCGTCTAGATTCCAGCGATGGCCAGTTTAGCTCTTTTAACATGTCACAATGGTGGGTCATGTAGTTACATTGTAATGCAAAGCGGCAGAATGAGTTATACAATGTAGTAAGTTTCTGAAGATGTGTTTGCGGGGTGGCTGCGTACACTACATCTCCGTAATCAATAGCCGGCATAAGCATTTGTTGTACAATGTGCTTTCTTACCGCGGGGCTTAGGCAGGATTTGTTTCT
This sequence comes from Leptobrachium leishanense, assembly GCA_009667805.1. NCBI lineage: Eukaryota > Metazoa > Chordata > Amphibia > Anura > Megophryidae > Leptobrachium > Leptobrachium leishanense. The sequence goes on along the minus strand of CM019063.1, from coordinate 131,939,952 downwards.
GTACAGGGCGCCTAGTTTGGGGTAAAGTTTAGATGAGAGTTTTTCGATGTGGGGGCCAAAGGATAGATTAGGGTCCAACCACATACCTAGATATTTGAGAGAAGTGACTGTGGTCAGCGTGCCATTTGATTTTGTCCCAACACATAGATGGGGATTTTGCAATTTGTGTAGTTTAGGTTTTGTTCCAAAGAGCATCGTTACAGTTTTGTCATTATTTAAAAAAGGTTTGTTGTGTTTGATCCACTTTTCTACCTCTGGGAATTGTTCTTGCAGCGCGGCTTCCAGCTGCCGGAGATTTGGTCTGCTGGTATAGATTACGGTGTCGTCTGCATACATATGTACAGTTGAGGCTTTGCAGACGTTGGGCAGATCATTTATGAATATTGTGAATAGCAGGGGGCCGAGTATTGAGCCTTTGGGTACACTGCAAGTGACAGGGAGGGGGAGGGAGGAGCTGCCAGAAATTGACACATATTGTGATCGGTCGGATACATAGGATTGAAACCAGGTTAACGTGCGATCACCAATGCCAGAGTTTTTAAGTTTTTCTAACAAGATGCCATGGTCTACTGTGTCAAAGGCCTTGGCAAAATCAAGGAAGATGGCTCCAGTTAAGTTTCCTTGTTCCATCCCAGCTTGGATATCATTGCAGACTTTTAAAAGGGCGGTTGTACTTGAGTGATTTGGATGAAAGCCGGATTGATCTGGGGTTAAGTAGTTCCAATATTGATAATAATCACGTAATTGTGTGTAGACGCATTTTTCCAAAATTTTTGACATTACAGGGAGCAACGATATCGGACGGTAGTTGGATACCAAAGTACTGTCACCACTTTTATGGATAGGTACCACTCTTGCAGTCTTCCAGAGTTTGGGTATGTATCCAGTCGCCAGTGATTCATTGTTTAGGGTTGCGACAGGATTTGCAATTGCCGGTGCACTTATTTTCAGCAGCATTGCTGGTATTTGATCAGGTCCAGACTGGTATTTAATTTTTTGCTTACGGAGAAGTTTAGTAACAACACTGACAGGCACTGGTCTAAAACTGAATTCCTGTCCGATACAGGGACTTTGCACAGTTGGAGGGGCCTGACCTGCATGAGGCCTTTCTGATTGCATGTCATTTCCTAGCTTGGCAATCAAAGTGGTGGCGCATCCAACAAAATAATCATTAAAGGCATTTGCTACATCTAGGGGGTGTTGCAGGGTTTGGTTGTTTACTTTGACAGCAGCCGGCTGGGAGTGGACTGGGGGTGCTTGTATGTTACTTATGGTTCTCCAAAATTTTCTAGGGTTTGATATGTTATTGTTTAGATTTTCATTGAAGTAATGGGCTTTAGCCATTTTTGTTTGTTTTGTGCATTCATTCCGGCATTTTCGGTATTCGCAGTGATCGTTCATGGAACCAGTACTTTTGAAATTTGACCACAGTGAATCTCTAAGACGGTACATTAGTGTAAGATCAGCTGTAACCCAGGGGAGATGGGTCCCTTTTACTCGCACTTTACGCAGCGGGGCATGGGAATTCCAGACTTGCAGGAGCTCAGACTGAAAGTATTCAATTGCACAGTCTAGGTCTGGGATTAGGTTTAGTCTGTACCAGGGGAGCTGTTTGAGATCACTTAGGAAGGATTCAAGAATAAATTTCTTGAAAGACCTGGTGGTTATTACCTTTGGGGAAGATTTCATGGCCTTTATTTTGCGCACGCAGTATACTAGACAATGGTCACTATAGCTATTAGCGAGAACACCTGCCTCCTGTATTCGATCAGGAGATGAGGAGAGAATCCAGTCCAGCAAGGTATGGTTAGGGCTTTTCATATTAATGCGAGTGGGGGAGGAGATTAATTGAGTTAGCTGCAAAGTTTTAAACAGCGAGCAGTGTTTATTGTTTTTAGGATTTAGCCAATCTGTATTAAAATCACCGAGGACCAGCATTTCACTTTTTTGGTTTTGGGCAAGTAGGTTATTAAGGATTTGAGATATGTCAGAGAAGGAGTGCACTGGAGAGCTCGGTGGGCGATAGAATCCAGCAACAATGATGGATTTACTGAATGGAATCTCAATTAAACCAGAGAGGAAATCAAAGGTGACAGGGGAACTAGAAGTCTGTAAGGGGGTGAACTTTATGGACTCCTCAACATAAATAACAATTCCCCCTCCTCTCTTTGCTCTGTCCTTTCTATAACATGAATACCCCAGTATTGATATGGCAGAGTCTGGTACTTTTGGGGTTAACCATGACTCTGTGAGCACAATGATTTTGAGTTTGTAATAGCAACACCAAGCCTGAAGCCCATCCAATTTAGGGAGTAAACTGCGGATGTTACAGTGCACAAATGAGAGGCCTTTTTTAGTGGGGAGACTAAAGGTTGTGTCACCTATAGGACCAGGGTTAGTTTCCACATCGTTTGCCAGGGAAAGTAGCAGGATAAATAGGAATTTGGACAGAGTTTTCTTTTGGTAACAACGTGGTTGCAGAGTTTTAAATCTTTGTCTGGGGTGGGAGGGCTGGATTTTAACACTCTCCACCAACACTCAGCTGATAGGTTAAAAGAACTGAGCAGGCTGTGGTGTATTGGAACTTGTTTTCCATCCTGGGGCAATTGGAAAGGTGTATAGAAGGAGAGAGAAGTTTTAGAGAGAAGGGATGAGAAAGAGAAGAGAAGCAATAGTGGCATAAAAATTATAGAGAAAGGTGTTGGAGGTGAGTAAACAGGAAATAGAGAGGTACCAGAGTAAATGGTGGCTCTTAATGGGTTAATCAGGGATCTCAAACTCTAGTCCCCCAGATAGGAACAAATATATGGCAGAGTCAGCGCTTCCTTCAACAATCATCACATTCTTTCGGTCTTCCTCTGTTTAAGGTCAATTTGTACCCAAAGAAAACAGAAAAAAAACATAGTGCAGCAAGCGGAGTTCCACATAAATTATGATAAAGAAGAGGGAGTTTTATTCTGAGGTGTCTAAATCAGACACTAGGGGCCATATTACATAGTTGGTGCTAACTTAACCAGAGCTGTTGTAAACTTACCAGAGCCATTATAGGGCCATATTACATACTTGGCGCTAACTTAACCAGAGCAGTTGTAAACTTAAAACCTCCATAGGCTATAATGGCTCTGGGAAGTTTACAACAGCTCTGGTTAAGTTAGCACCAAGTATGTAATATGGCCCATAGCCTATGGAGGTTTTAAGTTTACAACAGCTCTGGTTAAGTTAGCACCAGCCTCGTAATATAGCCCTAGATGTAGTCAGCGACCAGTGATATTAGAGGGAGCACCGGATCTCCCACACAGCCAGCAAAATCCTTTTCGCACCAAACAGAATTCAGGATGCAAGGAATTAAAAGCAAGGCTAATTTATTAATACAAGAAATAATAAAATAAACAGGCAACACATCCAACACACCATGCAATAAATAGCCAGAGAAGTAAGGCAACTTACCTGTTATACCCTAAAATTCCATGTTCAGGGGTTCTGCATTGTGTGGAGTCAAGCTACATCTATGTGGTGACAAGTTGTGATATAACAGTTCACACCTATTATATCCTGGAAGGAAACAGCTCATATTTTCTTGCTTTTTAAATACTTAACGACCATGCGACAGTCTATGTCATCATGCTGTGCAGGGCTTTAAACCCAGGTAACGGAATAGACCTTAGTGCACTGAAATCCCTATTCTGGCACCTCCTGTCAAATAATGCATATATTTGAAATTGTGCTCTGGATATTTAAGGAGTTACATTTTCCTTTTGCTACCCAATTACTGTCAAGCCATATTATAATCCCCAAATGACAGCTGACTGCATTGGCACTGATGGGATGGCCTCCACTATATTTATTTAGTTTAATTTCATTCATATTTTGTGATATTTCGTTCCCCCCTGTATTTATACGAACAAATTCCCTTGTTAGAATTATTGTAAAATGTTTCCTGTTTTGTAATTAATTGTGTTCCCCCTGCAATGACTCACGCCGATCCTGTCAGTCACCGCTTATTATTATTAATCTTTATTTATAAAGCGCCAGCATATTCCGTAGTGCTGTTCAATGGGCACAATATAGACAGGGTAATAATACATTGCACAACATTTGACAAACCAGTACAGGAGGAAACAAGGGCCCTATTCCCGTGGGAACTCACAATCTAGAAGGGTTGGGGGTGGAAACAGGAGGAGAGGACTGCAAGATGGGAGTGATGGACTGCAAGGTGGGAGTGATGGACTGCAAGGTGAGAGTGATGGACTGCAAGGTCCATGGACTGCAAGGATGGACTGCTTGCATCAGTGAGTTGGGTGGTAGGCTTCCCTAAATAGGAAAGTCTTAAAGGAGCGTTTGAAGGAAGAGAAACTAGGGGAAAGTCTGACAGTACAAACAAGGGAGAGCGTTCCAGAGGATGGGGGCTGTGTGTGAGAAATCCTATAGTCCAGGGCTCAAAATTTCAAGTCCCAAGCTACTAGCCAGACCATAAGAGTTACTCGCCACCAGTTGCCCCACCTACCCTGCCCTAAACTCCACCCCTAAACACGCCTTCTTAAATTATCTTATGAAATTACACTGTTAAAGGTTTTATTCAGAATAAAGTTACAAAATAATAAATAACATTAATACCCAGTCATCAGATACATGTATACCCAAGCACCAGACCCAGACAAGTAGTTTCATCCATTAAGTACAGACTCCTCTCCAACAGTTTTTAGGACCAAATTAATTTGGTGTTTATGCATCCATTTTATCAAGTGGAACCTAATACTCACATTATTCATATGCCAGGTTATCATTAGAAGTTAGAAGACCCCAAAGTCAGGTTTCCCCCTTGGATGCTTATATATATGAATCCATTAATTTTAGTCTGCGATACTTCCATCCCCATTTTTTCTTTTTTTTGCTCCTTCTGTATCACCCATCTCTTTCTTTATAAATAGGATTTATTTTGCATAACCTCAAATGCCTCATAACCTCACCACCATTTCACCAATTATGGCCTCTAGTGGGCGTTGTAGTAGCGGCGCTGGTTCTGGCGTCACTTCTGGCGCGCTGACAGCTTGGCAGCTTTTTTACTTTCCCTTAGTTTACACCAGGGGTGGGGCCCCCTTTAATTAATTTCTCTCCCCACTTGAATTCATTTCTCCCTCCCTTTAATTTCTTTTGCCCAATTAATTTCTCTCTCCCCATTTATCTCCTCCTCTTCATTCATCTCCTCTTCTTCATTCATCTCCTCCTCTTCATTCATCTCTCTCCATTTCTCCCCCCAATTCATCTTCCTTTCCATTTCCCCCATTCATCTTTCATTTCTCCCCCCAATTCATCTTTCATTTAATTTCTCCCCCCACTTCATCTTTCATTTCATTTCTCCCCCCAATTCATGTTTCATTTCATTTCTCCCCAAATTCATCTGTCATTTAATTTCTCCCCCCACTTCATCTTTCATTTCATTTCTCCCCCCAATTCATGTTTCATTTCATTTCTCCCCCCAATTCATCTTTCATTTCATTTCTCCCCCCAGTTCATCTTTCATTTCATTTCTCCCCCCAGTTCATCTTTCATTTCATTTCTCCCCCCCAATTCATCTTTCATTTCATTTCTCCCCCCAGTTCATCTTTCATTTCATTTCTCCCCCCAATTCATCTTTCATTTAATTTCTCCCCCCCAGTTCATCTTTCATTTCATTTTTTCCCCCCAATTCATATTTCATTTCATTTCTCCCCCCAATTCATCTTTCATTTAATTTCTCCCCCCCCCCATTCATCGCTTTCTCTCCATTTTAACCCCCTGCCGTTTATTTCATCCCCCCCTCCGCTTACCTGACCTGGAGAGTAGAATGAGGGGGCGGAGATTATCCTTCACGCTGTGCCCGGAAGATAAGGGGCCCAGCGTGAGGGAGAAAGATCCAGCGTGCAGCAGGATGGTCTGATAAAGGTGCCGCGGGTGAGAGCAAACCCCCCCCCCCTCCCAGGAAATGATTCCGGCCAAGTCCCGTTTGCTGAAAAAAAAAAAGCAGACTGGCTGACCTGGAGAAAAAAAACAACACAGCCGCCGGCTGAAAACGCAGCGCAGGCAGCACGATAGACTTTATCATGCTGACTGCGTGTACAGTTTTACTCGCCAGCGCTTAATTTCCCCTCGCAAAACGCGAGTATGCGAGTGGAAATTTTGAGGGCTGCTATAGTCTATCATGTGAAGAGGGGGTGCGGGGAGAAGCTAGGCGCAGGTCACTGTTTGATCTCAGGGAGCGGGCTGGGGCGTATTTGGTGATTAGTGAAGACAAGTAGAGGGGAGCTGAGTTAGTGAGAGCTTTGTAGGTCAGGGTAAGGATTTTGAATTTAATTCGGCAGTGGATGGGGAGCCAGTGAAGGGACTCGCAGAGGGGAGCAGCAGAGACAGAGCAGTGGGTGAGGTGGATGAGCCGGGCAGAGGCGTTCAGAATGGATTGTAGGGGGAGAGGCGGGGGAGAGGGAGGCCAGCTTAGTTTAGTTGCAGCAATGCATCTTCTATGTGTTCACAGCTGTAATCTCTCCCTCATGAGATGGCTCAGCTGCTTCATTGACTGTTCTGTCCTGTGCTGTTAATATTTCGTTCTTACGTTATGTTATGATATTTTGTTTCCCTGATGTGTGTAAATTATGTTCCTGGTTTTAATACTGGTCCCCAATGCATCCTGCTCAATGAGAAATTGTGTTTCTCCTACACCCTTTCTGCGTGCATTGGGCAGCTGCCAGCGAGACCTGGCAATTGCCTGCCAGACTTTAACCCCGAATGCTCCAGCCACTATACACTCCAAAGCGCTTTTTGGTTAGTATGTCCCTAAAAACAGGAGCCGGCTATCGGGAACCCCATTATCCAGCCTCCTCCTCCTCATGCGGGGATGGCATCCACTCTGCTGCCCGGGTAAATTACAACAGCCACCGGACTTCTACAGCTCACTGCTCAGTGCATCCTTATCTGTTTGTTTTTCTAAATTCCTAGAGGTTTATTGGGAATTAGGGAGTGCACCCTTGCTTTTACAGTGTGCAGAGCAACTGAACTTTTGTATTCTAGTGATTCTCTCAGTAACACAGGTCAGAGTGCTGACGAGGACAAGACTGGGGATCACTCTGTCATGCCTATTAAGTTAGAATAACAGACTGGAAGCTTTAATAGGAAAGTGGTGCTTGAAATCATTGTTCTTCCTTTGTCAACCATGGTTACCTGCAAGGAAACATGTGCAGTCATCATTGCTTTGCACAAAAAGGGATTCACAGGCAAGAATATTACTGCTTGTAAATTTTCACCTAAAGTAACCGTTTTTCGAATCATCAAGAACTTTGCAGAGAGATGTTCAATTGTTATGAAGAAGGCTTCAGGACACCCAAGAAAGTCCAGCAAGTGCCAGGACCATCTCCAAAAGTTGATTCAACTGCGGTATCAGAGCACCATCAGTGCAGAGCTTGCTCAGGAATGTCAGCAGGCAGGTGTGAATGCATCTGCACACAAAGTGAGATGAAGACTTTTGGAGGATGGCCTGGTGTCAAGAAGGGCAGCAAAGAAGCCACTTCTCTCCAGGAAAATCAACAGGAACAGACTGATATACTACAAAATGTACAGGGAATGGACTGCAGAGGACTGGGGTAAATGTACCGTTTTTTTCACTCCATAAGACGCACCTGACCATAAGACGCACCTAGTTTTTAGAGGAGGAAAACAGGAAAAAAAATATTCTGAATCAAATAGTGTAATAATGGATATGCCCTCATGGATATGCCCCAGGAGCTCTCATGGATATGCCCCAGGAGCTCTCATGGATATGCCCCAGCAGCTCTCATGGATATGCCCCAGCAGCTCTCATGGATATGCCCCAGCTCCTCTCATGGATATGCCCCAGCTCCTCTCATGGATAATGCCCCAGCTCCTCTCATGGATATGCCCCTGCTGCTCTCATGGATAATGCCCCAGTTGCTCTCATGGATAATGCCCCAGTTGCTCTCATGGATAATGCCCCAGTTACTCTCATGGATATGCCCCAGCTCCTCTCATGGATATGCCCCAGCTCCTCTCATGGATAATGCCCCAGCTGCTCTCATGGATATGCCCCAGCTGCTCTCATGGATAATGCCCCAGCTGCTCTCATGGATAATGCCCCAGCTGCTCTCATGGATATGCCCCAGCTCCTCTCATGGATAATGCCCCAGCTCCTCTCATGGATAATGCCCCAGCTCCTCTCATGGATATGCCCCAGCTGCTCTCATGGATATTCCCCAGCTGCTCTCATGGATAATGCCCCAGCTCCTCTCATGGATATGCCCCAGCTCCTCTCATGGATAATGCCCCAGCTCCTCTCATGGATATACTGCCCCAGCAGCTCTCATGGATACTGCCCCCAGGCCCCAGCTCACCTCCTGCCGCCGCCGCGTGTTCGGCTCCCTCTGAGTGTCCGGCAGCATGGAGCTTGGGCGCTCGCCTGGGGGAGCCACATGACCAGCCGCGAGATCTCGCGAGAACTCGGCTGGTGACGTGGTTCCCCTTGGCGAGCGCCGAAGCTCCATAGCTTCGGACGCTCGCAGGGAGCCGAACACTGCAACGTGCAGTATTCGCTCCATAAGATGCACACACTTTTCCCCCCATTTTTTTGGGGGGAAAAAGTGCATCTTATGGAGCGAAAAATACGGTAATTATAACTATTTTACCAGGCAGTATACGTTGTGGTTTCTCGCATTTTCAAGTATGTCCTGTGTAAAGTCGTTTTTTCTGAGGAATCCACTTTCCGATTGATTGGGGGCATCCGGAAAGAATCTTGTCCAGAGAATAAAAGGTGAGTGCTACCAGCAGTCCTGTGTCCTGCCAACAGTAAAGCATCCTGAGACCATTTATGTGTGAGGTTGCTTCTTAGCCAAGGGAGTGGGCTCCTTCACAAATTTTCCAAAGAACACACCCATGAACAAAGGATGGTACAAAAACATCCTTCGAGAGCAAATTCTCCCAACCATCCAAGAACAGTTTGGTGATAAGCAATGCCTTTTCCAGCAGGATGGAGCACCTCGCCATAGGGCAAAAGTGATAGCTATGTTGCACAGGGAACAAAACAATGAAATTTTGGGTCCATGGCCAGGAAACTCCCCAGACCTTAATCACTTTGAGAACTTGCAGTCAATCCTCAAGAGACAAATGGACAAATAAAAACCTAAAAGTTCTGATAAACTCCAAGCCTTGATTATGCAAGAATGGGCTGCTATCAGTCAGGAAGGATGTGGTTCAGAAGTTGACAGACAGCATGCCAGGGCGAATTGCAGAGGTCTTGAAAAAGAAGGGTCAACATGGCAAATAAGGACTCGGTGCATAAACTTAATGTTATTGTCAATAAAAGCCTTTGACTTTTGAAATGCTTGTATTTATACTTCAATATACCATAGTAACATCTGACAAAATGATCTAAAATCACTGAAGCAGCAGAAATTGTAAATATTAATATCTGTGTCATTTTCAAAGTTTTCTCCATGGCTGTATGTGGACACCCAAAAATATGAGCTGAGCACACCTATGATATTTTTAAATTATATTTTAAAGTTTAATTTAAATAGTTCATGTTTAAATTATAGTGTTAACAGATACCACAATTTTAACAGCCCCGACTGACAAATTCAAAAATTTTCCACAAACTATAGGGGTTATTCAGAGAGCACCGAAATGTCGCCGACATTTTGGTGCTCTCTTGTTCCTCTCAGTTCCCTGCACTTCGAGGAATCAAAGTTCCCCACCCTCCGGTGAATTCAGCATTCACCGCAGGGTCCCCGGAGTGCAGGGAAAACCCGCTGCAATCCCGCCAAAAACCCATCGAAAATCCACTGGAAAAACCAAGCTGAACACGCCAGAAAAAGCAGATAAGCCGCCGATCACAGCACAGACCAGCTGCCGGAAAAAGCCGACAAGCAGACGAACCGGATAAAAATAAGCAAAAAACAGTACGCTTGAAAGTTTCAAAATAGAAACGCTGTTTGCAAAATAACTACTGAACGAAAATGCCTGGAATTTACATATAAGGTCCTCTGAATAATAAAAAAAGGTCTCTTACAGAAAAACAAAGGATTGTAAAAAAAAAAAACAGCAAAAAAATTCGGCCGAAAAAATTCAGAAAAATGCCTAAAGGCTCTTTACTGCAGATTAAAAAGACTGCAAATAATAAATGGTTTATTATATATTGAATTAAAACAGGAATATTTTTTAACATTGAAGCCCATGGGATTCTCCTGAATAAACCTTTCGAATGAAACCACCGAACATCAGGACACTTTGGCAACTTTTCACTGCTGTTCTGTGTTCTCTGAATAGAGTAACCATTGCCTCTCTGGGGGATTTCACTGCTTTTGAACAGGCACCATACGTGCAGGCTATTCGCCAAAATTTGGCGAACTGCCTGCTCTCTGAGTAGTCACCATATGCTGAATTTCAGTGTCCGGTTACATTTCAGTGACATTTCGGACCTCTCTGAATAACCCCTTATGCTTTACAACATATACCAATATCTACTACTGGATTTTACAATATTGAGCAAAGCCGTTGTTACAGAAGAAGGTGCAGCATTCCTATGTTAGCGTCAAATGAACACTGGTGTTTTGATAGCAGAAAACACTATGTTCTTTTTTCATGGTATTATTCCTCATTACTTCTTTTGAACTGACATCCAAATGCATTTTTTTTATTTTTGCTTTTAAATGTAGGTTTTCTGTCACTTAATTATAAAGGTGTCATCTTTTTTCTAATCAATTCACTTGAAAAGGTCCACAGTGTCTATAATGAATTCAAAGTAACCATGAAAGCCATGGTACTTGGCAATTAAATGCCTGATTAGAGCATTAAACCACTTCATGTCCTGCATTACTTAGTCAAAGTCAATCACCCAAATCCAACAGATGGGTACAATAAATGTTTTGGACAAGTGTATAGTCACCCCCCCCTGTAATTACTACTTCTCAGTCAGAGATATTTGGTTGTGTGTATATTTAACCTGACAACCTTGTATGCCCTTAAATAAATGGATGATAATATTTCACATGAATATTATAAAATTAAGACATATACCTCAGAGACATGTCCTGCTAATTCCTGTGCATTTTACCCTCGTCCCGGATAGATTTTAGTGGCGTGACATTTATTCTATGGTATAAAAAAGAAGCAATATTGAGATTTTTTTTCTTTTCAGAATCACTGCAGACTCATAAAAAACCTTCCACCTACTTGGTCTAATTTTATAAATAAAATATCTTCATAGTCTATAAACCCTATAAATCTATATACTCATGGACATAAACAAGTTGTGCATAACAATGAGCTCCGTCATTAAAACTTGAACACGTTGCAAGCTTAAACTTTCCACATAAACATTGCAGGGATTCTGGAATGCCTTAACCCCTTCACTGCTGAGCCATTTCAGTCTTTAAAAAAAACACATTTTCTTTTTCTGTATTATTATTGTTTTTTGTTTAATTTAAACATGATCATGTTTGGTATCATTAGAAAGGCCATGCTCTGGCCTTTCTAATGATACCAAACATGACCCTGCTAGCTGAAACAACGGCGATATCTGGTTCAAAGGAACCCTTATCTCCACCCTATCTTCCTAGGAGTCAATGAGGACGTTCCCCACACGTCCTCAGCAGTGAAATGGTTAACCAATTCGCTGCGGAGGACGCGCTGAGCGCGTCCTCCCACAGAAAGGGTTGGCTGCGGAGGACGCGCTGAGCTGGATTTCGGCCGATCGCTGTGCCCCCCGGTGTGGGCTGACATCCTTGATGTCAGCCCGGCACTCCGGGACCGCCGCGGGCACAATAGATGTCATCGCAGCGGCACGATGACTTCTATTTCAGGCGCCCCACCCGCGTGTGCGGAGGAGAATTTCACCGTATGGCGCGATGTCGGGGCCATTCAACTATTCAGGAGGAAGCCGGCAGTTGGCCAAATTTTGGTGAATTAGCAGCGAAATATGGTGCCTGTTCAGCAGCAGTGAAATCCCCATAGAGAGGCAATGGTTAATCTATTCAGAGAACACCAGAGGATTGTCAGTGAAATGCCCTGATTTTCGGTGGCTTCATTCAGCAGGCTAAGGATAGGGTCAGACGAGCGTGATTTCTACGGACTGTACGTCCGTGCAGTACGGACATCGTCAGTACGGAAGACGCAGTAGTGGTCACACAGTCCGTTTTTTCACTGAAGTTATTTTTTGACTGATGTAGGAGGGAAAAATAAATTACAATGAAAAAACATTCTGTCCGTCAAAAATGCTGGACGTATAAATGCAGTCCGTCTGACCATGCTCCATCACTCACACACAAAGCTACACGGACGTTGTGGACGTGGCGCACTCCGCACGTCCGTTCTAGCAGTATTACGTTCTTGCCTAACCTGCGTCCGTTTGCAGCGTCCGTCAGCCCCCGCACTTCTGTGCGCACGTACTTCGTGTGTGGGGCTCCATTTAACACAATTGTATGCTATCACGGACGTACTTATGTGCGGCAACACGGACGTTAACACTGCGTTCGTCTGACCCCAGCCTTAATCAGGTGAATCCCATAGGCTTCAGTGTTAAAAAAACATTTCCTGTTTTTATCCAATATCTAATAAACCGTTCATTCTTTTAATCTGCAGCAAAAAGTTTATCTTTCTTTTAAGAATTTTTTTAGGCATTTTTGGCAAAAAAAAAAAATTTAATAGCGTTTTTTCTTTTTCTGTAACAGAACTTTTTATTATTATTCATAGGACCTTATATGTTAATTCAAGACCTTTTCATCCGGTAGCTTTATTGCAAACAGCGTTTCAAATGTGACACTTTCGTTAGTTTTATTAATTTTTTTTTACCCCGGTCATTTGGCTTTTTCTGATGGCTGGTTGATGGATCATCGGCTTTTTCCGAACGCGGATCGGCAGATTTCCGGTGGCTTATGGAGTCGGATCAGATGAAACCCAATAATTACTGCGAATTTTAAAAAAAAAAAACGGCGCAAAACAGCCGAAATTATCGGATCTGATAATTTTGGTGGGATCCTGCGGTTTATAGAATTCCATAATCTGACAGACCTGCCAAAATTATCAGATCCGATAATTTTGGCGGTTTTGCAGCGTTTTTTTTCTTTCTGCAATCAGCAGTTTTGCGGTGGCTTTTCCCTGCACTTTAGGGACCCTGCAGTGAATGCTGAAATCACCGCAGGAACGAGAGAGCACCGAAATGCTGGTGACATTTCGGTGCTCTCTGAATAACCCCTTTGCTGTTACTTTCCCAATAAAGTGAAGAAAATACAATGGACTTTGTGTGCTTTCAAAAGGGGATGAGTTAAGCTATCTGACTTCAATCATATCTTGCATGTGACATTCACTTTGTGCATATGACACTGGGGTTCCAGAATATTGTAGCCCAATAGATCCTGTAATTATCCTGTGACCAGTGTTTTTAAATATAGCATTGCGTGTCATCAATCATATCTGAAAAAATGACATATTGCATTGTGTTCTATATTTAAATGCAGGCTACACTGATGCTTAGTGACCTTATTGGCCCTGTAACTAAATGTTTTGGCGGGCATATGTCCCACCCTCACATGTCCCATTGTGCTTGTGTCCCATCCCTTTTTCAACTTCCTCTAATATGCACTCCGTGTAGTGTCATTACCCTATCTGCATCTCTGCTTGATGGCATTGTCATAGTTTCAGCTAATTTGATGACATTTTGTACCACAATAGCTACATGGTGCAAAGGCTTGAAACTCCAGCTCCTATAGTCCTTAGGCTAGCTCTGCTAGGACTATATTTAAGGTGTCAGTCTTTCAATATACATTCTTTTGAGTTGTTCTTTTCTACAATTAATTCATATTACTGTGAAAATCAGAGAACTCAACAATTAAACGCCTGGTTAGAGCTGTAATTCACTTCAAGTCCTGCATTACATCGTCAACGTTTCCTGAATCTAGCAGATGCTACATAAATATTCACTGCTCTTTTGGGGGATTAGATCATTTTTGTTTATTTCTGAATGAATATTGAAAATATTCAGTTGGATACATAAAAACAGACGTCATTCGAAAATGGAGAAGGGAGGCTAGCATTCTTGTATATTATTCAGATATATTAGAACAATCATCATGTTATATGTGTTCCTCTCAAAGTATTTTCTAAAATATATCCTTTTCCACTTAACATTTTAGAGCAGAATTGCTGGTAGGAATCTCTTGTCTAGAAAAAAAAAAGAAGCCACCCCCAATATTATACATTTACCAGAATGACTATAGACTGTCAACTTGAGGATTGAGCTATTTTCAAGTATATTCTTTAATTATAAATAGATAAGATTAAACTTGCAGTCAGATTGCCATTTATGACTGTTTTGCTGACTATTACATTATTCTTCACTCAGCAAAAGAACGGTTATGTTGAATGTTACATCCATTAGAAAAGCCAATAATTTCATTGAAGTTGACATTTACCATTGGATCAAGCACACCTTATTTTTTTAATGCCGTTACAGGATCAGGCACTGTAGAGACAGTATCAGTTTGAACAGATATTAAAGAAAATCCAATATTCAAGGTATAAAGTCATGTTTCTAAAGTTCACTACCACTTCCCATAAAAGACCACAAAATTAATTGGGATCTGATTGCCAGCTTACAGGAGCATTTTTTTACTTGACAAATTGCTGGTTGAAAGGAACATTTTAAGCGATTATAAAGACATTATCAAGGAGCAGAGCTGATTGCAGACGAGAGAGGACCCACTTCGCCGAGCTCCCTAGCTGACCTTTCAGTTTTCAGTATTCTTGGCGTCCCTCTGTCTGCTTTGTGCCCCACATTCGGTGGCTGATACTCCTTGGTGGTGACGACCGTATGCCAAGGCAGGCAGCGAGTCCTCTTGCCGTCGACGGGGGCCGGATTCAGGCCTACTGGTACAGCCTCTCCTGGTGGCCATTTCTGCAGCCAGTATTGTCTCCTCGGGCCATGGTGCCTTATGCGCACCTGTCTCCTCCCTCTGCTTTCCTGCATCGATGGACTACACTGACTCTTGGCCCCTGACGAGGGGAACACTGGCGGAGCTGCTGGGAGCCTCTCAGAATGGGTGGATCCAGGCTCAGCGACAGGGTGGCTGGGGCTGCTCGGCGACCTTGGCTGAGGCAGCTGTCATTGGGCCTACTGCGGAGCTGGTGGAGGTGCGGCTCTGCGATGCTGTGAGCGGCTGGGACTTCAGAGATCCAGTGGACGTGGCTCCTTCTCTGATTGAGCAGCCAGTGGATGTGCACCCTGACTCCCCAGCGGTCTCACCTGCCACAGAGCTGGTTGTCCGAATCGTTGACTGTTGCGACCCAGTGGGGCCTTCCGGTCCTCTGCTCCCTTTTACTGTGCCGGGCGGCATGGTTGATACATTAGTATACCACACATGGATGATGACATGATTCAGGGGGACCCTGTTCCCAAGGGAACATACACTCTATTAGAAGTA
This sequence comes from Leptobrachium leishanense, assembly GCA_009667805.1. Taxonomy (NCBI): domain Eukaryota; kingdom Metazoa; phylum Chordata; class Amphibia; order Anura; family Megophryidae; genus Leptobrachium; species Leptobrachium leishanense. The sequence continues at coordinate 131,924,497 of CM019063.1, read as the reverse complement.
CAGGTATTTTTGTTAGGTAGGTACATCCATATCGTATCATATAAGGACACTTGCTGGTGGCATCTTCTGAGTGAAATCGAGCCGTCTCTCCATGATTGTAGATCAGTGACCCAGTGGTCAGGTTGAACCCTTCTCCACAGTTGTATTGGCGGGATCTGCTAAACAGGATTTGACTCGCTTCTCCATGGTCGAAAGGCATAGATGTTACCACTGGGCTCCACAGTCGATATTGTGTGGTAGGCAAGTATGTAGCGTTTGATGTTTTGGCCAAGGACACTTACTGGAGGGGTGCTCTGTCTGGTATTTGAACCGGAGTCTCCACGGTTCCAGAGCAGTGATTTTACCTCTGCTCCATCCAGCTGGTACTTATTAAATATATTATATCCTTCATCTCTCAATAATATGTTTCTAGGCAACATCTATTTTACATCATAAAGCAATCACCTAATTTTTAAACTGTGATTAACTTTTGCATATCGGCAAAAGCCTCCATTAAAAAGTAATGGCATAACCAAGCTTAATATAACAGGCAGAACAAACAAATGAAAAAGTAAAACAGTTTTGAAGTACTGAACCGCATCGGAACATAGAAATACTACACTGCGCAGAAGAAATTTAAGCAAATGTCCACTGGGAAATAAAACGCAGTTTTTATCCCTGTATATCCTACAATCTAATGTGTAATTAATAATTTAATATTTCTTGCTCTAACAGCATGGTTATTTCCTTTTTTTTTTATTGATTCAATTTTCCTGTTGCATTAAAGAAAGTGTTTTGCTGTGATACAGCAGGCCTCGCGCATGAGCCCCTAGCTCCATAAACTTATCTTTTCTTTTCTGCACCCAATATAAAACCATGATAATACAACTTTAATTATTTTTTTATTAGGGCTTACAGGTACAATGAAAACTTTCATTACTGTTTGAGCTCAGATTTATTGCTTCATTTAAAAGTGAGCCTTATCACTCCATTATAATTACTGATAAGGCTCCGTGCCCAAGGCATACGGCATGATTAGTGTGCGAGAGACATTAAATATTTAAGGATTAAAATGAAAGATAGGCAAAATGGAATGCATAGTAAATAAACTTTGTGCTTTATACTGCCCTGAATAACATTTTACCATTTCATTTTAATGTCTTAGTAATAGTAAGTAAATATCATGATGTCAGCAAGTGTTTAAAGGGAAATAATGCTCAAAATACAGATTAAGTATATGCGCATGCTATTATCATTGAACAATTGGAATAAGGTAGTAGTTTGTTACAAAGTAGATTCGATTTTCCTTAAAAAGCAAGGAAACAAGCAGTAAAAATTGACTTTTTTTAGTTAGATGGAGAATGAGGTTATCACAATCCTAGAGGTTGGCATCTCCTGGTAACATTCTTTGTGAAAAGGGTCCCTACTTGTGATTGAGGGCTGAGGAAAACCAGTTGTGGGACAGCAAATATCTTCTCCTATATTGGGTTCCCACTCCATTTGCCTACCATGTACCTGTACAATTAAGATCTGAATAACCGGGATAATGTGTTGTATCTAGCACAGTGAAAGAATGCAGGAGGTGGCCCTTGCCAGTCACAAATATTAACCTAATCCTTATTTCAATCCCTAACCCTACAAATAAAAAAAAATTGAAAAATGGTGCAATTCAGAAGTGTGAAAGGATTTTACCAGGAAGGATACATTGAGATTTCTCTCGTTTTCAAGTATGTCCTGGGTGGCGAGTATGTACCGTTAGGTGTCTTGCCCAAGGACACTTACTGGAGAGTGATTGAAAAGTTTTCACAGGTGTTGACATTTTTTCCGTTTTGTTCCCGAGAAACACTCCTGAAAATGACGAGGGACCTTGATTTCAGACGTGTCAGAATGACGTCTTCTCTTATTTGACGATATTTTTATCTCGTCTTTCTTGTCGGTGGCCAGGAGGTGGCATCATTTGTTTATTAGCACTATATGAAGAAACATAGTATAGAAATCTTTTTAATAAGGTCTTCCCAATTCTAAAAATCGAATCAAAATTGTATAATACACTACTTCTAATATAGCAGAAGGCTTAGGTTGACACAATTATTGAAAGAAAAGATAAGGACTAGAAGAGACAACCAAATTTTTAGATGATATGGGTGGAAAGAAGTACTATTGAACAGTATTAGAGATGAAAGAGTAATCAAACAACATACATCTATATGGGAATGTAAAGAATAGTAACAGGAGGACTTAAAGGTTGTGAAAGTAATTGGTTTTCCCCCAGGCTGTTGAAAATTCAATAGACAGTATGCTATTTCTAGAAATATACATTCTTCAAAGGTATGCATACATTTGAATAATTATGTATGAATTTCTTCCACGCTGTGTTTTTTCCACATAAGAGCACAGTGGATTTGAACACTACGTATTCCGGATGCTAAGGTATTTGAATGACGTTGAAGATGGAATCATATTTAATTCAAAATATGTGAATAGGAACGGAGCGAGAGTGTATTTCTAAAATAGCTTACAAAGGATTTAATGTGTGAAAGTCTGTGGTGGAGAATAATAGGCAAACTTGGGTGCTCAGTCCTCTCTGAAAGTAACACTATTGCCATAGGAGGCCAAAATCATAAAAGGAGATTTAAAAATCACTCATCACCCATTACTCGACGCGTTTCGCCTACAGAGTGGCATCCACAGGAGTGTACTGGGAGTGATAATAAGTATAGGGTCTGTGAAGATAGTGCAGGTTTAATCAGCAGATTTATTCAATGAATATTGCCAGCTACCCATGATCAGATGTAATAATGACTGGTTTATCCTGCTATAATAATAAATGCCCATATAGTATGTAGGAATCCTTCTGTATACAATGTGAGTGCATGTTTATAGTTGTGTGTACATCCATGGAGAGTGCATGTATGTATTTGTGTTTATGATGTTTCTGTGGATGTGTGTGTCAGTGCAGGAGGATGATAACTTATCTAACACTATTTACGAATTGTGTTCTCTAAGTATAGGGTGTGCCAAGTACAGTAAATTAGTGCAATCACTGATGCGCTAACCATTTTTTTCCCTGATTAGAGTGAGGGATGTAATATGCGTTAAAGTCACTTATCCGGACGTTAACGCTTACGTATCTGAACATTAATGTTAGCGTTTGTCATGTAATCTAGCCCTTATTCAATTATTGTGAGCAATAATATATTAATCTGTATAACTGTAGCTTGTAATTGTATTGTTTTCTATCGTATGACAGAAACACTATCTATAGTTAAAAAGGTATACAGTATAGTATATGCAAGATAAAGAACTGTAGCACTCACCATTTTCCATAAGGCAGGAATGAATATGGAATTAATTATGTTAATTGTTAGAACAGTAAATAACAATAACAGACAGTAAATTCCTCTTTTCTGAAATAAAAGTAAACATTTATGCAATTTTTAAAGTCAATTTCTCAGTTTTACTGTAATGAATCTTGATATGAAATTGCTCTTAGTGTAAAAAAAAATTCACATAATTTTACATCTAAATTTATAAGTACATTATTTATATCATGGCGTTTCCCATATATCATTGTCTTCTAGAAGGATTATAGTACTTCCAATGAAGTTCATAACTAATGAACAGGTCCCCTTACCCAGCATCTACTTTCTACATGCTCATTATTATTATTGCAACACTGGGGATATGAGGAAATGTTATTTATTTTTAAGAACAAATTTTATATTCATTATTTTGAAGAAAAGTCAAAAAAGGTTGGGAATAAAAAAATGGTTAACTGGTAGAAACACATTATTTACTGGTGTATCTGTTTTCTTTTCATATATTTAATTTGTACATTTTCCCCTCATTTTTTACTGTTTTTTACAGAGCCCCACCGTTGTCAAAGGAAAAAAATAGTTAACACGTGGGCACAATGTGTAACGTCGTTTAGACAATCTACAAAATTGTGCCCACGTGTTAATTATTAGTGTGCGTATAATTTACAGGTAACAGGGACAGAGGGTCCCCTCCCCGTGCCCTCCTACCTCAGTCTGGGTACTAGCCTTCCTCGAGACGTTTCAAAGTTTGTTTACTGTATGTTGCTCGTAGCTCTCTTCTCTTCCCCGGATCACCTTATCACAAGAATTTGGATGCATGTTGGCTTGGAACAAGACTAGAGTGGACAAGACTGCACCATGGGGGCAAACGCACCCTCCTCTAGATAAGGGGATAACATATTGAGAAAATATTTGAGTTTCACACTTGCCACCAAATAAGAATCACCCTTCACGTGTGAACTGTTCCTCATTTCTTTGACACTGGCAAGTGTGACACTGAAATATTGTCTCAATATGTTATCCCTTTATCTAGATGAGGGCACGTTAGCCCCCATGGCACATTCTTGCCTGCTCTAGTCTTTCTCCGAGCCACCATGTGTCCAAATTCTTGTGATATGGTGATCCGGGGAAGAGAAGAGCTATACGATCATCGTAAAGTAAACATACTTTGAAACGACACAAAGAAGGCTAGTCCCCACTCCGAGGTAGTAGGGCTCGGGGAGGGTACTCTGTTTCTGTTGCGTGTAACTCATGTGCATGCTTATAGTTAACACGTGTGCACAATTTAATAGATCGTTCCCCACGATTTACATAACGTGCCTACTTGTTAACTTTTTTCCCTTGACACCAGTGGGGCTCTGTGGTTTTCCAATATAACAAAGAGAATATTTAGGTAAACGTTGGTTATACATATATTATAGGAGAGATTTTCCTGCAAAATTTTCTTTTCATATTGATATATATGATTTTGTTTAAAAATCAGCGTAGAAAGTTTATTTTTCAAAATGCTTTCCTGGAAAATGTTTCTTTCCAGTTGGACATTCACCCTTTGCAGTACATTAGTAGCTCTAGTCACAGAATTCTGGAATCTGTAAGAGCAAACTATAGCTGGATTTCATAAATTCTTATCCATTTTGACCATTTCTTTTCACAGTCTGGATTACAATAGCCACTAATAGATATGAAAAATGATGTTGATGTCTCTAAATTACTTATATTCCAGAGTCCTACAGAGGACCTCCCAACCTTTGAAAGTCCAGCAGAGAATTCATTACAAGCAGCAGGCTGCTTAATTGGGTTTATCAACAAGCTGATCAAGAGAGTAAATGACCTTCTTCAGGAACCAAAGATTTTACATGTTACATATTAACTTTCAAGAGTTCAAATAAGACAGCTTTATTTTCAAATTCTAAGAGCACGGTCTACATGAATCAGTTTATTTAAATAAAAAAAAATACAAATTAAAGTATATACAGTTGCAAAATTAAAGAGGTAATTTATTAATTTTGCATTTAAATTGTATAATTTGTTTAGAATAATGTGCCTAAAACTGTTTTGGAATGTAGTATAAGTATATATTTAAAAAAATATAAAATATTTTATTTTGGGCATATATTTGAGAACTCAGCTTGCGTGGTTGTTATCTGTATTTTCTGTGCAAATTAATATATATTTGTACCTCAAATTTAACGTAAGTTTGTTAAATAGGCTGCATATGCTTACCTGATTTTTTTTTCTTTAATAATTATTAGCATTAATAATGCAAACAACTCGTCAAGAGCTAGAAAAAAGATTCTTCCACTAGAGCCCACCATAGACACCATTTACAAAAACACTGTATCAAATTATACTGAAATGACTGTTTCATCCATATAATCTATCATATTGGCCTAGGTCCAATGGCAAAACCCCTCCCAATTTGACCCATGTATGTAAAATTGTATAGCTGTATGGCGCAAAAGGGGAGATCAAAAGTACTCATTGCGTGGCCCAATTCTATGGATGAGCTGATCATAGCCGAAACATTTGGCCCTGTCAACCCATAGTCCACCCTTGAATACATATCACAGATCCGCCTACAGTCCTATCCCTACTTCAGCCAATTGATGGGCCCATTATGGTCTTGTGTGTGTGTGTTTATATACTGTATATATATCTGCAATAAATTACTTGTTTCACCATGTTAAAGGAAAGGATTGTTGAACATCTAAAAACACATAGATTACAGGATCAGAAACAACATGGGTTTACCTCAGGGAGAGCATGCCAAACTAATCTTATTGATTTTTTTGATTGGGTAACAAAAATAATAGACACAGGTGGTGCAGTAGACATTGCTTATTTAGATTTCAGTAAGGCTTTTGATACTGTTCCGCATAGAAGGCTTATCAATAAATTGCAATCTTTGAGCTTGGATTCCAATATTGTTGACTGGATTAGGCAGTGGCTGAGTGACAGGCAACAGAGGGTTGTGGTAAATGGAGTTTATTCGGCGCAAGGTCTTGTTACCAGTGGGGTACCTCAGGGGTCAGTACTTGGACCCATTCTATTTAATATTTTTATTAGTGATATTGCAGAAGGTATTAATGGAAAAGTATGTATTTTTGCTGATGACATAAAGATTTGCAACAGGGTTGACGTTCCTGGAGGGATCAGCCAAATGACAAATGATTTAGGTAAACTAAAAAAATGGTCGGAGATGTGGCAATTGAGTTTTAACGTGGATAAGTGCAAGATAATGCACCTGGGACGTAAAAACCCAAGGGCTGAATATAGAATATTTGATACAGTCCTAACCTCAACATCTGAGGAAAGGGATTTAGGGGTCATTATTTCAGAGGATCTAAAGGTAAGTAGTCAATGTAATAGAGCAGCAGGAAATGCTAGCAGAATGCTTGGTTGTGTAGGGAGAGGTATTAGCAGTAGGAAAAGGGAAGTGCTCATGCCACTGTACAGAGCACTGGTGAGACCTCACTTGGAGTACTGTGTGCAGTACTGGAGACCGTATCTCCAGAAGGATATAGACATCTTAGAGAGAGTTCAGGGAAGGGCTACTAAAATGGTGTACGGCTTGAAGGAGAAAAGTTACCAGGAAAGGCTTAATGATCTTAACATGTACAGCTTGGAAAAAAGACGAGACAGAGGAGATATGATAGAAACATTTAAATACGTAAAGGGAATCCACAAGGTAGAGGAAGGGAGTATATTTAAAAGGAAACCAAGTAGCAAAACAAGAGGACATAGTCTTAGATTAGAGGGGCAAAGGTTTAAAAGTAACATCAGAAAGCATTATTTTACTGAGAGGGTGGTGGATACATGGAACAGTCTTCCAGTAGAAGTGGTTGAGGCCAAAACAGTAATTGAATTTAAGCAAGCATGGGATAGGCATAAGGCTATCCTAAACAAAAGATAAATCCAGGTAAAGTATCCATGTAATTGGGCAGACTAGATGGGCCGAAAGGTTCTTATCTGCCGACATTTTTCCATGTTTCTATGTTTCTATGAAGACCCTTCAGTGGGTTTACCTTTTTGATCTAAATGTCTCTATTCTGTACAGTTTAGGCTGCTACAGGTTTGCAGAAAATACAATTTGGAGTCAATTGAGAGTTTTTTTAATTTAATATACTGTACAATATTAGGGTTATTCAGAGAACGGTGAAACTCTGGAGAACTTTTGGAGAAGTGAAAATTCTAGGTCAAAATAGCCGATTTGGAAAGTGAAATAAATGAGAGAATTTTTCTGATTTGGCTATTTTGACCTAGAATTTTCACTTTTCCAAATGTTCTCCAGAGATTCACCTTTCTCTGAATAACCCTGAAAATTAATACAGATGTCCCTTATTCATCAGTCTTCTAATAATATTAACAAACCTTCTCAATAAAGGTCAACGCTGGTAACTCAGCTTTGTTTTCTTGGCAGCAGAATCACTTGAATATGTTAGTGCTCTCTTCCAGTAAGAAGAATTCTTATACTGCAGGAATGAAAAATCCCATTGCCTTAAATAGTTGGCGGATTTAACGCTTTCAATTTAGGAATGCCACATCCTATTTGGGAGAAGTTTCAAGCACCGCTTGTTCGCAAGTAGAAGTGATATATGTCCTGGAAAACATGGCTGAGATGCAAACTCCGGTATGAGGTGCGGACGCAGGCATTGTTTCCCTATATGATTAACATTTTATGCGTTGTTCTTAAAGATTCCATGAATGTAGTGTTAATTTAGTTGACTATTAATTTTTGTCAAACACTTCGTTAACTCCATTTATTCAGTGACGAAAACTAGACTTTAACTAAGCTATGATGACCAAAACTATGATGGAAATCATTTGACATTTTCAGTGTCTAGTAAAACCTATAGGAAAATGTTATGGAGGGGCTAATTAAAATTTTGTTTTAGTCATAGCCCCTTATGACATACAGGTCTATTCAGTGAAAGGTGAAACTCTGGAGAATTGACAGGAGAAGAGAACAATCTAGACCAAATAACAGATTTGGAAAGTGAGATAAATGGGAGAATTTTGACCTAGAAGTTTCACCTTTCGTTGAATAGACCTGTAAGTCTAAATGACATTTTAGCAATTTCAGTTGCAGATTTTGATGAACATCTATTGACACTTTCATCAACTAAGAGAAACTAGATGAACATGATAGGGAGGGACCAATTTTAATTTAAGGGATTATTCAGTAAGCGGCGAACTTGCCAACGAATTGCACTGAACAGTGAATTTCACCATACAGTGCAATTTTGTGGCAGTTCGTCTATACACTAATCTGTCAATTCGCCAGATACTGACGAATTGACAGCGAATACGGGACAATATGCTGCAGATCACCACAAATCAGCAATTCTCAATTGTCCCATAGAGAAGTAATGGTTAATCTATTCAGGGAATGCCAAACTGCACCAAAGTGTCAGTGAAATGCCCTGATTTTTCAGTGATTAAGTTCGCCAGGATTAAACAGGCGAATCCCATAGCATTCAATGTAAAAAATAATATAATGTTTATTTATTTTTTGTTCAACTTTTCATTTTCAGCAAACCATTTTTTGTTTATTTATTTTTTTTGGGAACATTTTGTTGTATCTGTTGTACTTTTAGACAAAATTTTTGACTCAAATTTTAAAGGTGTCTTTTTTATTCTGTACCAGACCATTTTATTATTTTTCATAGGACCTTTTTTTTTTTATTGTTCACATACCTTTTCTTGCATTTTTATTGGTTTAAACACCTTTTAGAAGAATAGCATAGTTCCTTTTTTTTCCCTGCAATTCGGCAGCTCCATGATCGGAGCACTTCGGAGACCCTGCGGTGAATAGTGAAGCCGAATGAGAAAGCACTAAAATTTTGGTGCTTTCTGAGTAACCCCTTTAGTTTTAGAAGTAGTCCTTTGACTAAAATGCCGTTTAGCTTTCGTCATATTTTAGTCAACTAAACACTACTTGAATGCTTTTTATAATTTGTATATGTGTATTTCTGTGCAAAACATTCTTATTCATTAACATTATTTTCTTGCTCCAGATGAAGCCGACGTGCAGCCGGCGAAACATATGTTGAGCTAATGTCCAACTTTTTATTTTAAAGTTGTCTATGTTGTGTCATCATCGCTAGGGTCAGGATAGAATTTATGAGCATGAGGTCTATCAGCATTAGGGCAAGTTTGGGTTGTTCAATCAATTGTGGTGCACTTGAGTGAGCTTAATGGGGCTTTTTTTGCTCTATTTTCCCTATGTGGACTGTATTATTACACAGTATTAGTGCCTTTTAGTGTTTTCCATTCAGCCCATTACTCAGCCTATTTATGCTTGGTTAGTTGTCCAATTTACCCTACAATGCTGTGTGTGTATATGTATTTTAAAGTTTGGGATCTGAGAGTGTTTTTCGGTTAATAAAGTTCATTAAGTACTAGCCACTCCCTGATCATCAGATGATGGGCCCTGTTGCCTGTTATACTGGTTATTTTCTTTTGGTTTTGTATATGTGTATTCCTGTGCAAAACATTCTCACTCCTTTCTATTTTCAAACAATGAGAACTGATTTGTTTTGGAATTTTATGTTTAAGCTTCTTCGAGTTTATATTTATTTCTTAAGCTAGATAAACCTTGAACAATAACACTTTTATTATGCCACTGCATATTGAGATATTCATCTCAGCATATTGTGTGTTTTCATGTAGAATTCCAATAGTTATTTATTTGAAACCATCTAATGAATGGAATTGTCCATCTCGTGTTTGATGGCCTTTATTGCATATGGCTATTGTGTTACTGTGGTGAAAGCTAAGGGATGTCATCTCAAACCTCTATTATGTGTCAATATAAATGTATTAAATCATGCTTGAATATGACCCTCACATTCTCTGCCTCCTAACACATTTCAATTAAATTTTCTGCATTAATGTGCAGCATTTCTATTTTGAAAACTCAAGTCCATTAATGTTAAATGGAAAAAAATTCAGATTAATGAAGTAGCAACTGTAAAAGCAAAGTCATAAAAATATGTCCACTCTACACGAGTCTTACATTTCTTTTCAGCAAAATTTCCATTTGGAAAATTGCTGCTTGAAAACATTTAACATCTCTTATTCCTTTTTAAGTTGATTTGTGGAAACAGCTCATAAGAACTGCACTGTATAGACCATATCATTCTGACATTATTGCTTTATCAAAATTATACGCTTTGTGCTCAACATTTTTCTTATACTATATTTGGCTCACTGCAAAACATTACATCTAAAAAGGCACTTACAGTGTCACCATCTTGAAATGAAATTGTGCAATCTCTGGGTCAATCTGCAGGCTTTGTTGATCCAAAAGAAGTAACGGATAAAATAAAGCATAAAAAATCCTATACGTGTCACTATATTTTGCCTTTCATATGGCTAAAATCCTTCATGTTTCTATTTTTTTCTAGTAAAGTCTTTGGTAGCCTCTCTAACTAACGATAAATCCCCAACTGACCTTGTTAAGTCTGAAATCCCCAAAAGTGTAGCGGGCAGGTAACAAACTGAAGGATCCAATTACTCAAAATGTTTCTGCTACGATCCAAAATACACTTTTTTTTATTATTATGATTCACTGGACATACAAACGATTTCTTTAAACCATGCTATATACCTTTGTTTTAATCCCTTTTCTACCATGGTTGAGTATACACGATCTTTCAAAGGTTCTGCAAGAGCCTTACATTGAGTAAACTTGATCTGGTCATATTCTGGAAAAATGCAAAGAAATCTCATTTACTACAAATGAAATACATTAGCAAATGTGCTCCAGAATATGTCCCAAATTTTTCAGCACCTTGGACATGTCATCCAAGGTACAGAAGTTGCTTGAACAGCTTGGAGATCCATGTTACATCTACAGAACAAGGGATACTCAGCTGTATTCTTTTATTTGTCGTTGCACTTTTTGGCAGTCAGGGGGCATCCTCTGTCCATCGAACAAATTATTGTATCTAAAAGGTATTTTATAACTGGTACATTCATTTTTACTCTCTCTGCATTGGAAAGTGTTTTCTTTTCATAAACCCAATGATTCTTGGTAGTGATTTTATGGAAAACAGCTTCTCATGTACCATGACTCAAAGCTTATTTTTTTATTACTATTTTGTGTTCTGTGTTGAATCTGCTGTTTACTGCTGGCTCCTATCTTTCTTGTTATTTATTTTCCCTGCTGGGCTTCCTTAGTCTAGTTGTAGTCAGCATGCTCCTCCCTTTCTGTCTCATTTCCTGTGCTGCTCCTCATCCTGGTTTGCAGCAGCCATCTTTTCTTCATGTTAGCAAAACTAGTGCCTTGTCAGGATCCCCATCGCTGACCACCCCAGGATCACATTCCTTGCTCAGGCAGCACATGTAAAGTGCTGCCCCATTCCAATCCAGCAAGGAGAGGGGTTAAACAGTAAAAGCACAAGCACCACACACACCACACCCTCCTGCTTGCAAATAAAGAGACACTCCCACCTTTCTACCATGGCTTCGCATTGCAAGTCTATCATGAAAACATCGCTGAACTATTGTTAAAGACTTACTGTGTATCAGACCCCTGCTTGCTTCAACGACTATCCCGCTGTACCAGTCCCTCGACCTAGGATCGCCTGCTGACAATTCTCCTGGATAAACCCCATTGTACCACGCCTCGGATCATAACATCAGCCTAACCAAGGTACCTTCAGAGCATCCCTGCATCCTGGGCTTAGACTCCCTGAACCTGCGGTGCCACCCCGGTGCCATTCCTGACAAAATGCGAAGCCCTACAACTAAGCCCGCGGGGATACTGCAAGCCCTGGACCGTATGGACTATCAGCTGTGTGGGGTGTTGGAGGAATTATGGGAACTGAAGGACTCCCTCAAAAACTGCAATAATAAGGTGTGTGTTCCTCCTGTGAAAAAGGTCAAAGGCCCACTAACTCCTGAGGAGCGATTCAGAAGACAGACCCAGAATCTCTGCTGGTACTGTGCCTCTCCAAATCACTGGGTCTCTGAATGCCCAGAAAGGCCCATCAGACAGCAAATCCCGGTGGCAAGCCCTTCCAGGGAACCCCAGCCCATGTATGACACCAGAAGGGCTCCTGCTCCCAAGGCGGAACCCCAGCCCAAGCGTGGAACTAGAGGGGCTCCTGCTTCCAAGGCAGAACCCCAGCCCAAGCATGTAACTAGAAGGGATCCAGCTCCCAAGGCTAAACCCTGGCCCAAGCATGAGAACAGAAGTAATCCGGTTCCCAAAGCTGAATCCTGGTCCAAGTCTAGACCCAGAGGAGATCTGCCCTCTTTACTTGCTAAACCTGGGAGCATAGAATTTCAAGCTGCCAGGTGTAGAGAGGAGGAAGACCCTGTCACCCCTGTGGAAATGGAGGTAACCACAGAGAACGACCTGGAAACCCCCATGGACATCGCCAGCACCATACCCTGGGTGGTGACACCTACAACCTCATGACCTTGTATCATGACGTGCGTTCCTTCCACCCCGGAACCTGCATGCATAAAAACTACTGCTTCAACCACAGGTGCTCCAGATCCAGGTCCTCCCAGTCATATATATGCCTCTAATGGAACCAGGGTTTGCAGAGAGGACCTAAAAGTATTTGAAGAAGCATTAATGATGAGGAAAGCTGCAAAACAAATCGTGGACTCTATTCACATATTGACTGCAACTCCCATCACCCTTGCAGATCGTTGCATCTCCTCCCCTACTCCAGTCCTCGGACAGTCTGCAAGAAGAGAGCCAGCTATGCCCACTTCTGCCAGGAAGTACCACATGCCATGGGAAGACCTACCACCGCCTTCACCGTGTCTCTCTCGACAGGACTCAGAGTCTGACGGCGAGTGGGAGTCCCTGGAGTCAGACAGTGAGGGGTTGGCAGCCCAAGACCTTCTGTGCCTTCCAACGAATCCGCTACAGACAGCACGGTGCTCCCGAGGGTCTCCTTGTGGCTATGCCAGGTATATTAGCACTACCGCTTCATATCCTGCTACCTACCCAAGCGGTACCACTCCTTTCAAACATACAGAGTACACTGTTGCTTCCAATGGTTTTGTGGTCGAAAAAGCCAACATTGACACCTATGAGAGGACATTGGTGAATAAAAGAAAGATCAAGTCTCCAAGGATCTCTGCTGACCCCAGCCGGTCTGACATGGAGAAAGATCAACTCCTTGACCTTGTACTACCAGACGCGATCACCAGAAGTGCCATATATACCACGCTGAACACCCCGCTGCATCAAGATTCTCTGGATCCCTATGTTGCTCCCACAGACAATGCTGGCCTGGCTCCTTTCATGATAACTGAGGAAGCTGATGAACCCCAGTGCACTTCCCTGCAGCCTGAGGAATCCATGTGCGCTTCCCTGCAGCCTGAGGAATCCATGTGCGCTTCCCTGCAGCCTGAGGAATCCATGTGCGCTTCCCTGCAGCCTGAGGAATCCATGTGCGCTTCCCTGCAGCCTGAGGAATCCATGTGCACTTCCCTGCAGCCTGTGGAATCCATGTGCGTGTGGCACTCTGTGTATTAAATCGGTATTAAACTCATTGCACCCCAAAAGAGTACTGTAAATAGGACTAAGTAGAAAGCATTTTGTTTTGTTATTATTGAAATTTACCAGAACATAGTTCTGTTGCTGCTGTTCTGACCTCCTACCAGCGGGTGTCACTGCTGTGTCCTCAGCCACAGAAACTGTACTTAATACCATGTGGTTGTCTCAGTGATTTCAGTAATCCTGAAGTTACCACTGGATGCAGTTAAGAGAGAGTGTTCACAGTGCATCCAGAGTAAAAACAGAATCTTTTATCTGTTTCAGGTAGGCAGAAAAGTATCTAAAGTCTAACAGTTAATGTGAAAGGTTATTAGAGATTTTATGTAAATAGGAGTTTGGTCAGACAGACCCCTGCAGACTGATTGCTGTGACAGGCCTGGTGTAATATGCATTGTAAACTGCAGTAGCTGTATTAATGTCTGTATAGTTGTTCTCTCCTTTAACATGGAGAATGTCATTTAACAGAATGAAGGAAGCATCAGTGTTTTATGCTTTTAAATCGGTCTGGTTACACAGGTTGCTAAATGGATTCACTGCAGCCACGTGTTGTAATCAACATGGCTGAATTAGGAAAGCATGCTAGTATAGTAACAGAAGCCTTATGTACGAGGAACTCCAGTTCCCAGAATCAGTTTTAAGTAGGTTTTATTTCTGAGAAAATGTGCAGAATGTTATTACTTGTGTATGATATTTGTTCTGTGCAATCTCCAACAGAGATTGAAAGTGAAACCAGATTATATTTTGTTGCTAGGTAGATTTGTTGAATTCTAGATATGTTTGTACCAATTGTTATTTAAGATAGACTATATAACATAAAATCCTAATCTATTATACAGATTCAGTAATCCTGAAGTTACCACTGGATGCAGTTAAGAGAGAGTGTGCACAGTGCATCCAGAGTAAAAACAGAATCTTTTATCTGTTTCAGGGGAACTCATAAAATAAATGTGTTGTACCAGAACAAGCTCCGTCTCTTATTCTAAAGAGTGCAACATGCGCTTCCCTGCAGCCTGTGGAATCCATGTGCGCTTCCCTGCAGCCTGTGGAATCCATGTGCGCTTCCCTGCAGCCTGTGGAATCCATGTGCGCTTCCCTGCAGCCTGAGGAATCCATGTGCGCTTCCCTGCAGCCTGAGGAATCCAAGTGTGCTTCCCTACCGCTTGAGGAATCTAAGTGCGCTGCCCAGCCGCTTGAGGAATCCAAATCTATGCCTGCTTTGCCGAATGAAGAGGTACATGTCAAACCCACTTCGATGCCAGCTTGTGTGGTTTTTGACAAGGCCCCAGAAATATCAGTGCTTACTTCTACTGTTGTTACCCTGGCAAGCCAGGTTGATTCCCTCTCCGACATCCTACAGAATCTCCAGAAAAACCCCGCTTTCCTGCTGAAACAACTGGCTAAAATAAGCACCACTGCCGAAATGCCACCATCTGCTGCAGTTGTACCACCTACCTTTGATCCATCCTCAGAGACGGGGCTTGACTTTATTGATTTAAATGGTGAGTCACCGCTGCAGACTGCACAGAGTGACCAAGAAGGGGCATTCCTAGGGACTACCCTCACCACGTCTATGACATCCAGCAAAGAGGAAGAGATACCCATCATGGAGGAGATTGGTCCAAGTGTGGCTCCGGTTCCTTCCTTGTGTGCAACCATCCTGGCCAAATCCTCCAAATAAAGGGCAAGGAGGCGTCAGAGAAAGAATCATCTCCAAGCTAATGCTGTCCCCTGTGCCCAGAATTCTGCCTGCTGCGGGGCGATCCTCCTCGCTTCCGACACCTACCAGAGTGGTCCTATACCTTGTGATGCACAGTCCAGAAACTCTACTAAAGATCAAGATTCTTATTGTGTGCAGGGAATATTTTCCTATGTGTCTCCTGCAGCTGAACCCAGCCTACAAGCATATCTGGGCCGCACGGGGTTCGGCCTTGAGGGAGGGGCTATGTCAGGATCCCCATCGCTGACCACCCCAGGATCACATTCCTTGCTCAGGCAGCACATGTAAAGTGCTGCCCCGTTCCAATCCAGCAAGGAGAGGGGTTAAACAGTAAAAGCACAAACACCACACCCTCCTGCTTGCAAATAAAGAGACACTCCCACCTTTCTACCATGGCTTCGCATTGCAAGTCTATCCTGAAAACATCGCTGAACTATTGTTAAAGACTTACTGTGTATCAGACCCCTGCTTGCTTCAACGACTATCCCGCTGTACCAGTCCCTCGACCTAGGATCGCCTGCTGACAATTCTCCTGGATAAACCCCATTGTACCACGCCTCGGATCATAACATCAGCCTAACCAAGGTACCTTCAGAGCATCCCTGCATCCTGGGCTTAGACTCCCTGAACCTGCGGTGCCACCCCGGTGCCATTCCTGACATGCCTTTTCACTTGCATCTCTGTACACATTTCAAAGATTGTCAGCCAGAATACCCCTTCCAAGTGTTAGTTTTTCTGAGTTGTTGCTGTCTGCATAACTTCATCGGGTGAGTTCAGGACTGTTCAGACTTATCAGATTGTCCCAGCTACCTCATCTTACAGCTTTGCAATGGAGGCAGAATACAGCTTGGTAGTGAAGAGGTGAAGCATTCTGCCATCTCGACGTGAGCACTGCATGTGTAGAAACGGTTAAAATCTTCCTTTGGCTGCACTTCTCTTTATAACAGTGTTGGTTTCAAACTTAAGGGTCTATTCACAAAGATCCGAAATTGATCGCAATTCCGATGCTTTATTTTCACCATTCTTTGGTGCACTTTGGCAGTTCTATTTTGCTGAAAATATGGTGAACTCAATATCTAGTGAATGGTCACCGTATTTTGCTGAAATTTGAGTCACTGAGGCAGTTATTGGATGTCGATGAACACCGCCAAACTGCACTGATAGCTGCCGAACTGCGATGAATTGGCATTGGTGAATACCCCCAAACTGCAAAAATAAAAAATTATTAAAATGTGTCTAAATAGTGAGGTCCTTTAAGAAAAAATAAAAAGGTCTGTTACAGAATTTAGAAAAAAACAGCTTTTAAAATAATTGAGAAACATTTTCTAAAAAAATACATAAAGGTGTTCTAAAAAATAAAAAGGGCTTTTGCTGAAAATGAAAAAAATAAGTGGTCTTTGTGAATAGACAAAACATTACTTCTCTATGGGACAATTTCACTACCACGAAGAGTGGCAAACTGCACCTTATTTTGCCATCAATTCACCTGTATTTGGAGAATTGCCATAGTGAATAGACAAACTGCCCCAAATTGCACTGTACAGTGAAAGTCACTGAAGGTGCAATTCGGTGGCAAGTTCAGTGCTTAGTAATTAAACCCTTTACTCTTGGTTTACTTCTTTCACCCTATATCATCACAGCTCTCAATTTGCATGATATGACATAACCATAAAACATACCACACAAACAGAAATCAGACAAGTGCACTTACACCATCTATCATTCTTCTTAAATTCACTCTGTTGGTGGCCATTTCACTCTTAACCCCTTCACTATCAAGTGATTTTTTCCAAAAAAACATCGTCAGAAAACAGTGTTTTCTTGTAAAATCATTTTTAATTCATTACAAAGTAAGAAATATTTGAGCTTATACACATTGTATTTCTTACTGTAAATAGCCTATTTTTTGCCAGTAGATAGAAGTTTGAGCAGCTTGTCTAATTTCTTAATTTTTTTCCCTGCATCGGTTGCTGAAAGCCCGATATTTCAGAGCTTTGAGCAGCTGATTTTACAGTTTTAGCTCTTCGGGCATTATACCCACAGGGCTGAAACTTTGGGTGCACCTTCTGCAGCACAAAAGCAAAAAAAATTTGTTCACAGCAAACGAATTTCATTTGCTTTTGGGCTGCAGATAAGCATCTGTAATGAATGCAGGTGCCAGGCTTATTTTTCTCACCAGGCGCACCTCGCGTACCTCCCCCTCTGCCGGTCCCTCCATTGGCTTCCTGTATGTTCTAGGATACAGTTATATCAATAACTCCACTCCTTCCTACATGTCTACGTTACTCCGCAAGCACGTCCCATCTAGACAACTCCCGTCAGCAGGCGATCTATACCTGTCATCTGTCTACACGCGCACCGCCAACTCTCGCCTCCAAGACTTCTCAAGAGCAGCACCGGTCCTGTGGAATGACTATCAAACGCTCCCCTGATCTTAAGGCCTTCAAGAAATCCCTCAAAACCCATCTCTTCCGATTAGCGTACCACATCACTGATGCAACTCATCCCTCGGCTCACCTACTCACACAAGATTGAAGCCGCTTCTATTGGCCCACTATTCCCAAACCACTGGCAATAATGATCCTGCCGTCCAGTAAAATTCCTCATCTTCCTCAACCCCAATCCCTCTAGATTGTAAATTCCTATCAGCAGGACCCTTTACACCTCTTGTTTCCATCATATGTCCATTTATCTTATTCCCTTTGGCTATTGTAAAGCACTGCAGAAACTGTTGGCGCTATATAAATGATGGTAATAATAATCTCGATATTGGGGCACCAGATGGTGCCTTTGAAGCTTGAGATATCTCAATATCGGTAGTGAAGGGGTTAAAAGCTGTCAAGTCACTGTTTAAAAGTCATCTTGTCCGGTATATTATAATGGAAAATTAAAATGGATGCCTGTAGCCATCTTCTTTTAATGTAAAGTATTTTTTTTCTCAATTTTCGCCTAGTTTTAGAAATGGACAGAGATTTTTTTTTAAATAGTTAATGGCTAGGTGAACCATAAGATTTATGGGTGTTTTTATAAGTGCTATAGACGATAAAATGTCTTTATTTGATATAATGCTGAGCTAAGTGCCAGACATGTCATATTTAAATTTATTGGTTTGTTTTAACAAGTCCTTGAATTAAAGATATTTTTCTTTTTGGGTATAGGAACATATTTAAAATCTCTACGTAAGTGTATAAATATATTCGCAGTAAAAATAGATGCTCCAATATATATATTTTGTAGAGTGTAGAACTATATAACGGTATAATTACTGAAGAATAGAATAAGTTATTTAAATATAGAAGTATTTTTGCTGATCTAATTCTAAAGGAATTTAGCTGATAAAGAGTACTCAGTAAAAACCTTGAGGAATAGAAATAACAGAAATATTAAATCAAAAATGACAGGGGAGACCCAAAGTCTAGGATTGAATATAGGGTCTTTGTTAAGACAGATTGACCTCTGACCTGAGATAAGGGATATTAAAAATAATTTGCGAAACATATTTGAAGAGCAACTCTGCCCTCTTGAGGTCTAGTAAATATTATATTTTAGAGAAAGTAATATTTAAATGAAGGGGTAGATTTTCAGTGACGTAAAATTTACTATAACTGGATCTGTATTGTTCGTTGCATTCATTCAGATCATTCCAGGACAAGACACACAATGCATTCAGGATATTACATCTCACTTAATTAGGACCACACCTAAAATTTCCCTCATGGGAATGCACAATTCTAACTCACATGTATTGCATATCTGACATTGATAATTTTCACATATTCCAAAACATTATATTATATTCAAAGAATATTGCTGCTGTAACTGCAGAAACATTGAATTATATAACTATAATATAAAAAGCAGAAGATTAGAAGCTTAATTCTCGATATTAGGGAGGATTCACTAAATAACTTTTTATTACTTATCATTCTAGAAACAGAATAAGTGATAGCTCATCTTTTGTTGATCAACGTAGCATAGAGAGATACATATATCTCTACGAAATCTAGCTTGTTAAACATTGGTTTGCTGGGAAATACATGTTAATTGTTTTCGTTAAGCAGAAATGTTTATTAACCATCTGTGTATAGTTACTAACTGATAAAGTAAATGATATTAATCATACATGCAGTTACTAACAGGAGATATATATATTGGGAGGCTAGTAGTCTATGTGCTGATGGATGTGGTTGTTTATAAATCTTTGTTTATGATATGAGATTTGAAACTTTTTTGTATACGTAATAAATATATTTATGTTTTTATCCGGTAATTGATTATTCTATTTTTCAAAGCAAAACACATACAATTAAAAGAATTTAGGAGAATTTCTAGGAAATATAAACGATTGATATTTATATTTCATATAAGTTTCTTAATTGAATATATATCTCGACAATCTTTGTAGATACTTCTGTCTGCCTCCTTCCCTAAACTAAAAATCTTGACACATGAAAAGGATATGGGTATAAAGCTATATACCATGATACATGGGCGCCTATATACAGTGGCAAGAAAAAGTATGTGAACCCTTTGGGATTACGTGGAGTTTTGCATGAATTGGTCATAAAATGTGCTCTGATCTTCATCTAAGTCACAGCAATTTGAAAAACACACAGGGTTATTCAGAGAGCGTGAAAAGCAGGAGAATGACTGGAGAATGAAAAATTCTAGGTCAAAATAGCCGATTTGGAAAGTGAGATGAAAGGGAGAATTTTTCTGGTTTGGCTATTTTGACCTAGAATTTTTCATTCTCCAGTCATTCTCCTGCTTTTCACGCTCTCTGAATAACCCTGACAGTCTGCTTAAAATAATACAACACAAACATTATATGTTTTCATGTGTTTATTGAACATAACATGTAAACATTCACAGTGCAGGGTGGGAAAAGTATGTGAACCCCTAGCCTAATGACTTCTCCAAGAGCTAATTGGAGCCAGGAGTGAGCTAACCCTGAGTCCAATCAGTGCGATATTATTGGATGTGTTGCTGAAAGCTGTCCTGCCCTTTAAAAACACACACACCAGTTTTGGGTTTACTGGTTTCAAGAAGCACTGCCTAATTTGAACCATGCCTCGCAGAAAAGAGCTCTCAGAAGACCTACGATCAAGAATTGTTGACTTGCATGAAACTGGAAAGGGTTACAAAAGTATCTCCAAAAGCCTTGATGTTCATGTGTCCACGGTAAGACAGACTGTCTACAAATGGAGAAAGTTCAGCACTGTTGCTACTCTCCCTAGGCGTTGTTTTCCTGTAAAGATGACTGCAAGAGCACAGCGCAGAATGCTTAATGAGGTAAAGAAGAATCCTAGAGTGTCAGCTAAAGACTTACAGAAATCTCTGGCACATGCTAACATTTTTGTTGACACATCTACAATAAGGAAAACATTAAACAAGAATGGAGTACATGGGAGGACACCACGGAGGAAGCCATTGCTGTCCAAAAAGAATATTGCAGCACGTTTGAAGTTTGCAAAAGAGCACCTGCCACAGCACTACTGGCAAAATATTCTGTGGACAGATGAAACCAAAATTGAGATGTTTGGAAAAAACACACAACACTATGTGTGGAGAAAAAAAGACACAGCACACCAACATCAAAACCTCATCCCCACTGTAAAACATGGCAGAGGGAGCATCATGGTTTGGGGCTGCTTTGCTGCCTCAGGGCCTGGACGGATTGTTGTCATTGATGGAAAAATGAATTCCAGAGTTTATCAAGGCATTTTGCAGGAAAACGTAAGACCATCTGTCCGCCAACTGAAGCTCCGCAGAGGATGGGTGATGCAACAGGACAATGACCCAAAGCATGCAAGTAATTCAACAAAAGAATGGCTTCAACAAAACAAAATACGCCTTCTGGAGTGGCCCAGTCAGAGTCCTGACCTCAACCCGATTGAAATGCTGTGGCATGACCTTAAGAGAGCGATTCACACCAGACATCCCAAGAATATTGCTACACTGAAACAGTTTTGTGAAGAGGAGTGGTCCAAAATTACTCCAGATCATTGTGCAGGTCTGATCTGCAACTACAGGAATAGTTTGGTTGAGGTTATTGCTGCCAAAGGAGGGTCAACCAGTTATTAAGTCCAAAGGTTCACATACTTTTTCAACCCTGCACTGTGAATGTTTACATGTTCTGTTCAATAAAAACATGAAAACATATAATGTTTGTTGTATTATTTTAAGCAGACTGTGTTTTTCAAATTGTTGTGACTTAGATGAAGATCAGAGCACATTTTATGACCAATTCATGCAAAACTCCACGTAATCCCAAAGGGTTCACATACTTTTTCTTGCCATTGTAGCTATATATATTGTTTTTACCAATAAATGCAGTTATAATGATAAGTGATATGATGCCGCCCTGGGATAAAAAAACACAGAAAAAACAACCAAAATCTGTGCTAAACAAAGATGAGAGAGGTGTGGCAAGTATCCCTGACAGTGCATCAATAGTGCAAAACTCTAGAATGCAATTGAAACATTTGCATATGCATATATAAATAATGAAATAAAACTCATTTAAATGTGAGTGTTATATACCTCTACCAGTAATAATCTTTGTCCAGTTTGTCAAAAGGTCTCCTGCACTAAAGCTTTCCCCGTGTGCTTCTCCCTTCACTTTTATGAAATCGAGGATGTGACGAACTTTCCACCGGAATAAGAAGGAGCACCACAAACATTGGGACTTCTGAGTATTCCATCTTCCATTTTCACAGACTGCTATATGCACTATTGCACTCAATTGAAATATTGGACACTTTTTGCACTTTTTGTGCATGTCCATCAGATTAGCATTAGACATTTAAATTGTGCACTTTATTGATTATTATCTACGTATCCTCCTATAAGCACGATTGCACTAAGCTCTGTTGTTTTTATTCTTTTATGGCACTGCTGCACTTTACTGTTTTATTGCACTTTATTTCACTATTGTGCCTACTGTTGATGCACTTTATTTCATTATTTATATATGCATATGCAAATGTTTCAATTGCATTCTAGTGTTGTGCACTATTGATGCGCTGTCAGGGATACTTGCCACACCTCTCAAATCCTAACACATGATTGTCACTATTAGTATGTACCTGTTCCTGATGCAAGAGCATTTTTAGGCTGGGCGCTGCCCTAAGGACTTCAAATGCTACTGCCCTCATTCCCAGTTACATAGTTATAAAGGCTGAAAAAACACATGCCTACATCGGGTTCAGCCTCTCCCACATAACCTACTGCTGTTGATCCAAAAGAAGGCAAAAACCCCAGGCTGAAATATGCAACATACCGGGAAAAAATTCCTTCTTGACCCCAGAATGGCAGTCAGATTTCTCCTTGGATCAAGAGGCTTTTACCCACATATTAAATATTATAACCCTTAATATTCTGTGTCTGCAGGAAGTCATCCAGTCGTTTTTTAAAAGTCTGTACAGACTCTGACCCAACCACCTCAACAGGCAGAGAATTCCACAGCTTTATTGTTCTCACCGTAAAATAACCCTTCCTATGCTTTAAGCTAAATTTTCTTTCTTCCAGTCTAAATGGATGACCCCTTGTCCTATGTATAGACCTGTTAATGAATAGGTTATCAGACAATGGTTGATAATGGCCCCGTATATATTTATATAAGGTTATCAGATCCCCTCTAAGGCGCCGTTTCTCTAAACTAAACAGGTTTAAGCTTGTTAGTATTTCCTCATAACTTAACCTTTCCATTCCCCTTATTAATTTAGTTGCCCATCTCTGCACTTTTTCTAACGCTATAATATCTTTTTTTAAGACAGGTGCCCAAAATTGCACGGCATATTCAAGGTGCGGCCTGACCATTGATTTATACAGAGGCAAAATTATGTTTTCATCCCGTGAGTGAACTCCCCTTTTAATGCATGCCAATACTTTGCTGGCCTTGGCGGCTGCTGTTTGACATTGCACATTGTTACTTAGTTTGAAGTCTATGATTATTCCCAAATCCTTCTCCTGCTTGGATTTCCCTAACTCCGTACCATTTAGGGTATAAATTACTTGTGTGTTCTTCACTCCAAAGTGCATAACTTTGCATTTATCTAGATTAAATCTCATCTGCCATTTAAGTGCCCAGTCCCCCAATTTATCTAAATCCCTCTGCAGCGAAGTAACATCCTGCTCACATTGTATTACTTTTCCTAGTTTTGTGTCATCTGCAAACACTGATACATGACTTTCAATGCCTAGCTCAAGGTCATTTATAAATAAATTGAATAGTATTGGTCCTATAACAGACCCTGAGGGACACCGCTTACCACTGGTGTCCATCTTGAAAATGTACCATTTATGACCACTCTCTGTACCCTATCTTTTAGCCAGTTTTCTATCCAAGAACAAGTATTTTCATCTAGACCAATTTTTCTCAATTTAAATAGTAACCTTTTGTGTGGAACTGTGTCGAAAGCTTTGGCAAAATCTAAGTAAATCACATCCACTGCGACCCCCTGATCTATACTTCTACTTACTTCCTCATAGAACGTAATTAGGTTAGTCTGACATGATCTGTGTTTCATGAAACCATGCTGATTTTTGCCAATTACATTATACCTCCCAATAAATTCCTGAATATTATCCCTTAGTAACCCCTCAAATACTTTCCCAGCCACAGATGTTAAGCTCACAGGTCTATAATTCCCAGGCACAAATTTTAAACCTTTCTTAAATATAGGGACCACGTCAGCTTTTCTCCAATCCTCTGGTACTATTCCTGAAAGAAAAGAATCTTGAAAGATTAAGAACAGAGGTTTACATATTTCAACACATAGCTCCCTCAGTACTCGTGGGTGAATTCCATCTGGCCCTGGGGCTTTGTTCACATTCACATTGTTTAATTTCTGCAAAACCTTGTCCTGAGTCAACCAGTCACTTTGAATTAGTAAGTTTTTATTAATGAATTTCATGTCTCCTGTTATAGGTTTCTCTTTGATAAATACTGAAGAAAAATAATCATTTAAAATTTCTGCCTTATCCTGATCTTCAGTTAACAATAACCCTGACTCAGATTTTAGTGAACCTACATTTTCACTCTTGGGTTTTTTAGAATTTATGTACCTAAAGATTCTTTTAGGGTTGGTCTTGCTCTCTTTGGCTATTTATTTTTCATTTTCTAGTTTAGCCCATCTAATCGCATTTTTACATGCTTTATTGGCTGCCCTATATGCTTTATAGGATGCCTCAGATTTCTCAAATTTAAAAGCTTTAAATGCCTTCTTTTTATTTTTCATTTCCTTCGTTACCTTCCTACTAAGCCACATTGGTTTCAGTCTGTTTCTTTTATATTTATTAACCAGTGGAATGTATTGTGACGTGTACTTTTCTAGTGTTAGTTTAAAGATATTCCACTTATCCTCAGTGTTTTTCCCGTGAAAGAGTTTCTGCCAGTCAATGACATTGAGAGCTTCCTTTATTTTTATTTTATGAAATAAATATAAACATGTACATAATAATGAAAGTAAAACAAATATTTGCAACATATAGGTGTTAGCTACTGTATGTAAAAAATAATTTAGAATAAAAGTAGTACCTTTTTTACTCCAAGCAATTTCTGACAACATTTACTATAGATCAGACGCTCATTACTTTGAGTTTTATTGCTTTGCAGCTCTGTTATATGCTTGCACACCTCAAATATGTTTGACCTCTAAAAGTAAAGACAATAAGATAAAAATGTGGCCTCCTCCAGTCTGCTGCCCTAAGAATACACCCCTGTATTGATGCGTTATAAAGACAAAAAGGTTCCAAGCATACATAAAGTAAAGGAGAAAGCCCAGACACTCCACTTAGCGTAGCTTTACTGGGAAATTAGAGATGTTGTCCATAAAATGGCTTTACTCGAGTCATTCAGAAACTGGCTTCAGAGAGGCCATGTTATGGCCAAATCATCGCTATTGTCCCAATAAAGGTATGCTGTCTGAAGTCTAAGTGGAGAGCCTAGGCCTTCTTCTTTAATGTAAGTGTCTTCTTGTTAGACACATATAGGGCCCTAATCCCTACTGTGCGCCAAAATGGGGATGCTAATGGGGGAAAAGCTGTTCTTGCAGTTTTCCCCGTCGCATCCCCATTTCAGCGAGAGATCCTGGGGCAAGCTCTACCTCCGCAGCGGATCAGGCCACCGTGCTCGCCACGGGATGAGAGGTGAGTATCAAAATTATTGGGGGGTGGTTTAGGTGGTGCTAAATGATTTTGCAAAAGTGGAATAATTTAGCACCGGCTTTTAGGTGTAGCTAAAATTTGCAGGTCTGTTCAGTGAAGGTGAAACTCAGGAGAACAGGCAGGAGAAGTGAAAATTCTAGGTCAAAATAGCCAAACCAGAAAAATTCTCCCATTTATCTCACTTTCCAAAACGGTTATTTGGTCTAGATTGTTCTCTTCTCCTGCCAATTCTCCTGAGTTTCACCTTTGTTGAATAGACCTGATGGTCTCTTGCATCCCTGCGGTAATTAGTGGTAGCACTTTGTAATACTTTACTTATCGAAACGGCAATTACTGATTGCGCTCCCCATCTTAAGTATAGGATGCGCAAAGTACAGTAAGCTCACGCAAGCTAGCACAATCACTGATGCGCTAAGTGAATTTTTACATATTAGGAATGTAATATGGGGCATGTGTTAAAGTCACTTATCCTGGCGATAATACTTACATATCTGAATGCTACAGTTTCACTTGGAATACTACAGCATTCACTAGGGTATAGATCCCATACAAAATTATATGAGATATGTGGGGAAAGTAGAGTAGAACACTGTGAAATTGAAATACTTCATGTATTGCACGACAACTTGTTTGGGACCCAAAGCACTATATATTTTCCCAGAAACTACTGATACAAGGGGTTATTCATGGTGAAATTTCGGGGCCATTCGGCTATTCGAAACCTGGCAATTACTCCAAATATTGTCAATTTGCCAGCAAAATATGGGTGATCTTCGGCAGCAGTGAAATCCCCATAAAGAAGCAATGGTTAAACTATGGAGAACACCGAAAAGCAGAGAAATGTCAGTGAAGTGCCCTGCTATTAAGTGGTTTCATTCAACAGGTTTAATCAGGTGAATCCCATAAGTGTTTCAATGTTACAAATATTCTCAGTGAATTGAAATGGGTGTAGTGTCTGTATGGCGCCACTAGATGGCTCTATTGGCATAGGCAGGAAAATAAAAGGAAATGGACTGTATATAAAAAACTAAAAATAAGTAGGAGACTCACTGTGTGAGAAGACAGTATTAACCAGAAACAGAATAAAAAAGGATAAAAATTATTATTAAGCAAAAAAATACATATGGAACCACAAAAAAATGTGACATCCGTGAACTTACAAAGGACGTGACTTAATAGTAAAATGTGTACTACAAGAAGAAAAAAACAAAAACAAAAAAAACCACAAACAATAAGATCAAACAGTGTTAAATGTAATGAACTCTGCAAAAATAGATGATTTGTAGGTAGCTCTAAGGCTAAAACACCATAGATATGGGCTGAACACAATCAGTGAGCAAGGTGCTCTATAAAGGGCGTGGTAATTTGTCCAGATGCTGGAAATAAGGCACAGTGCTTGATCCTTGTGCTGCAGTTAAAATACTAAGCAAAATACAATAAATAAGTGAAAAAAAATTTCTTTAAAAACGAATAAAACAATTAAAGGTGAAAAATGAAGTGAACAGAAAAAATGGAATAAAAGATAGTGTGTATAAAAATAGTCCTTACATAAAAAGAAAAAAGCTGTTTATACTAGCCAGATCCGAGATGCAGCAGCCGGGCTGTCCAAACAAACGGCAAATCCCCAAAACCATTTAGGTATAAAGATGCAGGTTACAGAGCTGGTGTCCGGCGCTAGCACTCACAATCTTCAGTTTCAATAAAAGATATTCAGCCAGGGATCGAGTCCTCAATGAAACAGTTGATGGAGGTGGAAGGAAAAAAGGGAAAAAAATGCAAGGGAGGAATTAAGTGCAGACTGTATCGTCCCAGATAGGAGTGAAAAATAAGAGATATACTCACATATTCTGGTGCCGATTTAAATAAATGGGCACCAAACAGAAGGCAGATCGGTGGATTTAAATCAAGGGGCACCGATTCCCCAACCTCAGGTCCACAAGGCAGGAAACCAGATCCTTAGAAATATCTATTCAGGATGCCGAAGGAATAAATCACCCAGGATCATACAGGGTGGAAATTCACAATCGGTTTTATTAAAACAATAAATAAAATACACCGCAAACGCGTTTCGCTAGAAGTAGCTTCATCTAGCTACTTCTAGCGAAACGCGTTTGCGGTGTATTTTATTTATTGTTTTAATAAAACGATTGTGAATTTCCACCCTGTATGATCCTGGGTGATTTATTCCTTCGGCATCCTGAATAGATATTTCTAAGGATCTGGTTTCCTGCCTTGTGGACCTGAGGTTGGGGAATCGGTGCCCCTTGATTTAAATCCACCGATCTGCCTTCTGTTTGGTGCCCATTTATTTAAATCGGCACCAGAATATGTGAGTATATCTCTTATTTTTCACTCCTATCTGGGACGATACAGTCTGCACTTAATTCCTCCCTTGCATTTTTTTCCCTTTTTTCCTTCCACCTCCATCAACTGTTTCATTGAGGACTCGATCCCTGGCTGAATATCTTTTATTGAAACTGAAGATTGTGAGTGCTAGCGCCGGACACCAGCTCTGTAACCTGCATCTTTACAAATATTCTCGTTTTTACCCAATATCGAATAAACCGTTTATTCTTTTAAATTTGCAGCAAAAAGTCTCTTTATTTTTTTTAGGATTTTTTTGTCATTTTTTTTGGGATTTTTTTTAGGCAAAATAAATTTTTCCGATATTTTTAAATAGTGTTTTTTTCTGTAACAGACCTTTTTACTATTATTTATAGGATCTTAGATTCTATTTTCAGGCATTTTTGTGCAGTCGTTTTTTTGCAAGCACAGTTTTAAAGTGTCAGTGTTTTTTTTGTTTTATTTCTAATTACCCCGTTCGGCGGCTTTTTTCAGATGGGTTCGGTGATTTTGAGGCAGATCGTCGGTTGCATTCGGCTTTTTTTTTTTTTTGCAGTGTTTCGAATCGATCTGATTTTTCGAATCTTATCGGCAGGTTTTTGGCCATTTTTCTGATCCATTCGACGGCTTTTCTCTGCACTTCGGGGACCCTGCGGTGGATGCTGAATTCACCGCTGGGACGGGGAATTTGATTCCCCGAAGTGCGGTGAACGAAAGAGGACCAAAATTCCGTTGGAATTCTGGTGTTCTTTGAATAACCCCTACAGTAAATGAATCTTTTAAACTGTATACAATAAATATTTATAGAAAATAATATAGGGTATTAACAGTTTAGTGGTGGCTTAGAACAAAACAGTTAAAAAGAAGTTTTATTTTCCCATCTTGGTACATTGTAGCGGGTTTAACTTTTGAGTATATTGCTACACTAAAACAAGCTGAAAGGAATAGATACTAAAAGAAATGCGTGTAAAAAGTTTCATACTGAGAATTTAACGCACACTCCCAGAAACTGTTAGTCACACAGAACATTAACATTGAGATTTATGAGGCCTTTAACAGCGAGTCGATCCACAACTGTAGACACAGGAGAGGCAGACTCATACAGAACATTCCTGCCTCCATTAGTGCCACAGGCAAATAACAGGACAAATCTGATCATTTGCTCATGACATATGGATGCCATTACTTCTTTTAGTGGTAAGTACACGTAATAACACAGGGATCTATATTGTAATTGATTAGTGGACTATTGGGAAAATAGTGCCTTTCTGCAGTGGAAGATGCGGCGTGTGATTTAAAAGGTTATGCGGTGTGGGATTTACAGTGCAAGGCTTGCAGTATCAGTCACAATCTCAGCCACAATTAAACAGCACCTGAAAGACAAACTATGCACCTTGGGTTACGTGATACATTAGATGGCCCCGTATACCAATAGTCCATGTAAGAAGTAGCCATTATGAAAATAATTGTATCCCTTGTGGAAAATTAACTGTAGCGTGTATTGAATTGATTCTGTATCAGTGAGAGCAATGCAAGATGTTGTGCTTTGAGCCTACCGTTGCGATAACCAGGAGAGCTAGCTCTTCTTTGATGCTGTTTGAGAGGTACAGCTCTGCAGGAAGAGTTAAAACAAAGATGCATATTTAAAATCTCAGGGTTTCGGGGTGAATGTTTAAAGTCTCGGGGTGAATATTTAAAATCTCAGGGTTTCGGGGTGAATGTTTAAAATCTCAGTGTCTCAGGGTGAATGTTTAAAATCTCAGGTTCTCGGGGTGAATGTTTAATATCTCAGGTTCTAGGGGTGAATGTTTAAAATCTCAGGGTCTCGGGGTGAATGTTTAAAATCTCAGGGTCTCGGGGTGAATATTTAAAATCTCAGGGTTTCGGGGTGAATGTTTAAAGTCTCGGGGTGAATATTTAAAATCTCAGGGTTTCGGGGTGAATGTTTAAAATCTCAGGGTCTCAGGGTGAATGTTTAATATCTCGGGTTCTCGGGGTGAATGTTTAAAATCTCAGGGTCTCAGGGTGAATGTTTAAAATCTCAGGTTCTCGGGGTGAATATTTAAAACCTCAGGGTCTCGGGGGTGAATGTTTAATATCTCAGGTTCTCGGGGTGAATGTTTAACCACTTGAATGCTAAGGACGCGCTCAGCGCGTCCTCAGCATTCCCGCTGGTGTGCTGAGGACGCGCTGAGCGCGTCCTCACTTTGGGGTCAGCGTTCGGCCGGGTTCCGGCCGATCGCTGGCCCCTCCGGTGCGGGCTGACATCCTGGATGTCAGCCCGGCATCCGGACCAGCAGCCGCCATTATTAGGTGTCATCGCGGGGGCGCGATGACACCTAATTCAGGCGCCCCCCGCATGTGCAGAGGAGGCGCCTGAAAGGGAGGGGGGGAGGTCCTTCGGACCTCTCTCCCTCCCGATCGGTGGCTCTGCGGGGCTTAACCCAGGCATCATTTGGAAGGGCACAGCCTGCCCTTCCAAATGATGCCTGGCATTAACCCCTGGGGAGCTGGATCGCGAATCGGCGCTGAAAAGCGCCGATTCGCGATCCTTTCCCGGAGCTGGCCGACATCTTGGATGTCGGCCAAGCTTCCGGGAACTCCCCCAGAGGACTGGCGTCATCGTGCGTAGCACGATGACGCCAGTCCTACAGTTAACCCCTAACTGCCACCAAGTGTGGAGATAGGGAGTTCCAATGAACTCCCTATCTCCACACTTGGTGGCAGTTAGGGGTTAAATTTTGATATGGTTGGATCGGCCAGAGCATGGCCGTTCCAACGATACCAAACATGAAAGTTAAAAATTTTGTAAAAAAAATAAAATAAATAAAAATAAAAAAAATAAAAAAAACACTTTTTTTGGTTTGTTAGTGTAGCAATATTGTTCCCATTTCAATTATAATGTGAACAATGATGCTGCACTAACGATTTTTGTATGCGGTGCGTTTGTTAAAAATAGTGTCATTTTCCCCAAAAAAATATGTAACGAGACCCCATCTCTAATTTTTTTAACAAGCGCACCCCATACAAAATATAACCGCAATTGCTCGCATGTTAAAATGTGGAAAAAAACACTTTACACATTGTAAATTATTGAAAATACATATTTTATTGCATTTTTTGTTATAATATACAGACATGACATAACGTATACATATAATAATGACATATTATGAATCTACCGAGTCTGACGGAAAGAACGATATATAATATGTCGGTGTCATATACTAAAATAAGCCTTAAAAACACGTTTAAACATGATGCGCAAAACAGGTAAAAAAATGACCTCAGCACAGGGGCGGGAAAAGCCTCAGCAGCGAAAGGGTTAAAATCTCAGGGTCTCGGGGTGATTATTTAAAATCTCAGGGTCTCGGGGTGAATATTTAAAATCTCAGGTTCTCGGGGTGAATATTTAAAACCTCAGGGTCTCGGGGGTGAATGTTTAATATCTCAGGTTCTCGGGGTTAATGTTTAAAATCTCGGGGTGATTATTTAAAATCTCAGGGTCTCGGGGTGAATATTTAAAATCTCAGGTTCTCGGGGTGAATGTTTAAAATCTCAGGTTCTCGGGGTGAATGTTTAAAATCTCAGGGTCTCAGGGTGATTGTTTAAAATCTCAGGGTCTCGGGCGAATGTTTAAAATCTCAGGGTCTCGGGGTGAATGTTTAAAATCTCAGGGTCTCGGGGCGAATGTTTAAAATTTTAGGGTCTCGGTGTGAATATTAAAAATCTCAGGTTCTTGGGGTGAATGTTTAATATCTCAGGGTCTCCGGGTGAATATTCAGAGACCCTAAGATTCTGAACATTCACTCAGAGACCCTGAGACTCTGAACATAAACCCAGAGACCCTGAGATTCTGGGTGAATGTTTAGAATCTTAGGGTCTCTGACATTCACTCCGAGTACCTGAGATTTTTTTGCTGCAATCAGTGCACTTTGGCGACTTGTACATAGGAGTCATTCATTCAATGGTTTTCTATGGAACAATTTTTGCTGCCACCAAAGTGTACTGAACTGCATAGCACACCTCGCTAGCATCTAAGGGCCGTCACAGTCCCACCCACCAGTCGGTGACAGTCCCCCTGGAGCAAATGACGCACAACAGCTGTGTGGTGGGCCGCAGGAAGGGCACGATGCAGTAGCCAGCAAGCGTGGTGTACTAGTATGCCCCACCGGCATTAACGCCCTGCAGCTGGGCACAATTCACCCGGCAGTAAGGGATTAAAAAAACATGTGGAAGAATTCTATAAACAAAATGGAAATTTAAAAAAAGCGATTCCTTTTTGATTTTTTTTCCTGCCACATATGGATTATACATAGTGCAGGGTTGCAATTTTCATGCACAGCCCCTCCACAAGAATAAGTGATATATGTTCAGGAAAACATGGCCAGTCTGGCAACCCTAAACTATATCAATACAAATAAATCTAATTATAATATTAATAGTGTTGCCCATAGACTAAGCCTCATAAATCAAATCCAAAAAATGACTAAAAACACTTAAGGGGTTATTCAGAAAGCACCGAAACTTTGGCGATTCCAGTTCGCCGAGTCGACCCTGTGTTGAATTCACTATTCACTGCAGGATCCCAGAAGTGTGCCAAATGTGGAGCGGTAGAGACCGCCACGAAAACCAGGGCATTTCACTGAAACTTTGACATTCTCTGAAAAGATTGTCCCATTACTGCTGGGACAATTTCGCTGCCGCCACAGATTGCAGAATTGCAGTGATCTGCACCATATTTCGATGTCAACTCGCCAGTATTTGGCGAATTTATAGGTTTCAGAACAGACGAACTGCCACGAAATTGCACCATATGGTGAAATTCACTGTTCGGTGCAATTTGGTGGCAAGTTCGTCGCTAGGGATGAGCTGTTCGGTTCGATCTGTACGGAGTTTGATTCGAACATCGGCTGTTTGTCGAACTCCGAACATTGCCGCGTATTCGCCCACAATGCACCACAATGGACCTTTCCACTGGCCTGAAGCTTGTAATTGGCTACAGCCTTGCACCTGACCACAGGTCAGGTGCAAGACAATGCCAATCACGGCTCAGAGTCCTGATTGGGCAACGTTTGCTCAATCATGGGCTCACAGAGCTAAATCCTGCAGCACACTCATTTCTACAAAATATCTGGGAATTGTTGTAATCTTTGTGTTCTCACTGCCAGCAGCTATTGTGGGGGTCTCACTTCTAGAAGATATCTGGGAATTGTTGCAATCTGTGTGTTCTCACTGCCAGCAGCTATTGTGGGGGTCTCATTTCTACAAAATATCTGGAAATTGTTGTAATCGTTGTGTTCTCACTGCCAGCAGCTATTGTGGGGGTCTCACTTCCACAAGATATCTGGGAATTGTTGTAATCTGTGTGTTCTCACTCACTGCCAGCAGCTATTGGGGGGTCTCACTTCTAGCAGATATCTGGGAATTGTAATCTATGTCTTGTCACTGCCACCCATCAGGGGGGCTCACTGATTTATAGGAGGTTCCTGGGAATTGTAATTTGTGTCTTGTCACTGCCACCCATCAGGGGGTCTCACAGATTTATGGGAGGCTTCTGGGAATTTTAATCTGTGTCTTTTCACTGCCACCCATCAGGGGGTCTCACTGATCTATAGGAGGTTCCTGGGAATTGCAATCTCAGGGGGTCTCACTGATTTATAGAAGGTTTCTGGGAATTTTAATCTGTGTCTTGTCACTGCCACCCATCAGGGGGGTCTCACAGACTTGTAACATATATCTAGGAATTGTAATCTGTGTCTTGTCACTGATGCCAGCTATCAGGGTGTCTCACAGAGTTATACCAGAGTTATGGAAATCTTTAACCTATCAGGGGGTCTCACTGATTTATAGGTGGTTTCTGGGAATTGTAATCTGTGTCTTGTCACTGCCATCCATCAGGGGGTCTCACTGATTTATAGGAGGTTCCTGGGAATTGTAATTTGAGTCTTGTCACTGCCAGCTATCAGGGGGTATCACTGATTTATAGGAGGTTCCTGGGAATTGTAATTTGTGTCTTGTCACTTCCACCCATCAGGCGGTCTCACTGATTTATAGGAGGTTCCTGGGAATTGTAATTTGTGTCTTCTCAGTGCCAGCTATCAGGGTGTCCCACATACTTCTAGCAGTTATCTGGGAATTGTAATCTGTGTCTTGTCACTGTTGCCAGCTATCAGGGGGCCCTATCAGGGGGTCTCACTGATTTATAGGTGGTTTCTGGGAATTGTAATTTGTGTCTTGTCACTGCCACCCATCAGGGGTCTCACTGATTTATAGGTTGATTCTGGGAATTTTAATCTGTGTTTTGTCACTGACTGCCAGCTATCAGGGTGTCTCACAGAGTTATACCAGAGTTCTGGAAATCTTTAATCTAGATAACACAGTTGAATCAGAGTTCTGTATATCTTTAATCTATATATCACTCACCATGACAGAAAAACCAAAAAGGACAGGCAGACGCTCCCAGACACAGATAAGAGGGCAAGCAGTCTCTGGGTCGGGAGGCTGTGCCTCTGGTCGTCGTAGACGTGGTACATCCTCTGCAGGGGCACGCTTGTCCTTTCTAACTGGTGCTGGTCGTCTTAAGCAGCAGCAACATACAGAGGATTTGCAGGATTGGCTAAACAGGCCATCCTCATGCTCCGAGTCCTCTGCAAGCCAGGCTTGTAGTGGTTTACAGTCCACCTCAGCTGCCAAAGCATCCAATGCAGCCTCCATGTCCACAGCTACTCCTGCTGTAGCCTCACTATCACACACGGAGGAGTCAGCTGAATTGTTTGACTACAATGACAGTGACATGCTGCTTGACGATGCGCAGCAACTACAGTGCTCTGATTCAATCTCTGAGGTTGAGGAAGGGAGTATAATCAACCTAGAGGAAGGGGGTGCCAGTGACACACAAATAACTGGCACCCATGTTGCCCCAGCAGCTGCAGCATACTGCCAAGTTGGCTCCAGTGACGAGGAGATAGGGGGTGATGACGATGATGAGGTCACTGACTCCACCTGGGTGCCTGATCGAACAGAGGAGTCAAGTGAGGAGGAGGAGGAGGCACAACAAACACGAGGCACAGTGTCCTCTATGACCAACCATAGCCAGTCCAAGGCATCAGATGTCAGAGCTGCTCAGGTGCAGAGCGCAGTTGTCTTGCAGCACACGTCCAGGATCTCTGCTGTCTGGGAGTTGTTTAAAAAATGTGCAGCAGACTGCACCGTTGCTATTTGTAATCTATGTCAGATGAGGATCAAGCGTGGGAAAGACATCCCACGCTTGGGTACCACGTGCTTGAGGCGACATGACCACCTGTCACGCATCCCGTTGGCACAACACTTTGCATGGGTCCTCCTCCTCATCTGTCTCTACCCCACTATATGTCCTGCCATGTCATTTCCTACAACCTCCACTGACAGGGATGATGCTACAGTAATGGGTGTACCAGGTCCTTCCTCAGAATGTGACAGCATCCCATCAGCTGAAGTTTTACGCAGTCAGATTACGTTGCCCCAGCTTCTGCAGCGTAAGAAAAAATATAGCCCCCAACCATCCCCAAGCACAGCGTCTAAATGCCAGCTTAGCAAAATTACTTGCATTACAGCTGCTGCCTTTCCAGCTGGTGGACTCTGCTTCCTTCCGTGAATTTGCTGAATGTGCTGTACCACAGTGGCAGGTTCCAAAACTCCATTTCTTTTCACGGAAGGCCATTCCAGCACTATACCAGCATGTGGAACACAATGTTATGTTTCTTTGGGAAAGGCAGTCAGCAGCAAGGTGCACATGACTTTAGACACGTGGTCCAGCAAGCATGGACAGGGCCGTTACATTTCCTTCACGGCACACTGGGTAACTCTGATTGTAGCTGAGAGGGATCCAAGTTGGGGCTCTGTGCTGGAGCTTGTTCATCCACCACGTCTCCAGAAAGCAACTTGTATGAGGTCTTTCTGCTCCACCACCTCTTCCTTCTCCTCCTTCTCTGTCTCTGGTGAAGTGGCAGTTAAACCGACGCGTGGCAGGGGCTATGCAATGGCTCAAGCAAAAAGATGCCATACTGTGCTTGAGCTGTTTTGTTTAGGGGACAGGAGCCACACCAGGCCAGATATTCTGTCAGCTCTGCAGGGGCAGGTGCGGAGATGGTTAACACCACGCCAGCTTGAGCTGGGAATGGTCATCTGCGATAATGGCAGCAACCTTCTCTCCGCCCTACGCCAGGGTAAATTGACGCATGCGCCATGCTTAGCACACGTCCTAAATCTGGTGGTACAGCATTTCCTAACCATGTACCCAGGGCTGCCAGAGCTTTCAGCCAGGCAGAAAGGTCTGCAGCACTTCAAGATGGTCATTCCCAGCAAGTGTTCGCCTGGCAGAAATTAAAGAGAATTCCACTTTCCCACAAACCGTCTGATCTGTGACATGCCCACCAGGTGGAACTCGACATAGCATGCTGCAGCGCCTGCACAAGCAGCAGAGGGCCATCAATGAGTACCTGTGTAAGTATGGCACACGGACAGGTTCAGGTCAAGAGGAAGAGGAGGAAGAGGAGGAATATTTAAGTAGTGGGGGCATTGAAGGTGGGGATTCCTCAAGGGAGGGTTTTGTGTACCCAGAAACCCAAGGACTAGTACGTGGCTGGGAGGAGGAAGCGCACGATGGGGTCATCCTCATTGACCAGGAAGACTCGGAAGCTAATGCCACCTCCAACCTACGCTGCCTGGGCTCCCTTATCCTGCAAAGCCTGGTAAAGGACCCCAGGATTCGTGCTATTAAGGAGAGGGATTATTACTGGTTGGCAAGCCTTCTTGATCCACGATACAAGGGTAAAGTTGCCGAGCTCATCCTGCCCGCACAGAGGGAGCACAGGATGAAACAACTTGAGGGCGCTCTAAAGCGACACTTGTGTAACACCTTTCCAGGCACTAATAGGTTACCAAGTGATGACACAGGTGCTTCTGAGGCTGCGGATGATCAGAGTAAGAGCGGTGAAGGCCGGGGCCGCTTGACTGACCCTTTTACATTTTTTTTAGTCCACGACGCCCAGGAACGTCAAATGTAGGCACCCATTGCCAGCGTCTTCACCATATGGTGCAGGACTACCTAGGGGCAAGTGCAGACCTGGATACCTTTACAGCAGATGATCCACTGGCTTACTGGGTGTTGAGATTGGATCACTGGCAGAATTTAGCCAATTGCTATGCATGCTAGGTTGCCCTTCATCCAGTGTGCTTTCTGAAAGGACGTTCATTGCCGCTGGAGGTTTTGTCACAGACAAAGAGTGCGTCTGTCCACCGACTCTGTAGACCGGCTGACATTTATAAAAATGAATCAGTCCTGGATCAGCAGCTATCAATCCCCTGATGCTGACGTAACTGAATAGATCGGGGATCTCTTCTGCATTCCCAAAACCTCCACCACTGCACTCTTCCACAATACCACAGAGGGGTTACTTACGGTGTGAAGGCACTTGCTGCCACCAAAGGCACAATATTTGGGTGCACTGACGCCTGTACCAGATTCATATCATTTTAATATTGGACCACAGGGTCCAACCCTGCACTCTTCCACAATACCACAAAGGGGTTATGGTGTGAAGGCACTTGCTGCCACCAAAGGCACAATATTTGGGTGCACTGCCCCTGATGCTTATACCAGATTCATATAATTTTAATATTGGACTGCAGGGTCCAACCCTGCACTCTTCCACAATACCACAGAGGGGTTACGGTGTGACGGCACTGTTGCCGACTAGGGATGAGCTGTTCGGGTTCAGACGGTTCGGGGTTCGACCCGAACTTAGCCTGTTCGAGCAGATCGCGAACCCGAACATTTCCGGGGTTTTGCCGCATGTTCGACCACAATGGACCACAATGCATTTTCCCACTGCCTGAAGCTCGTAATTGGCTACAGCCTTGCACCTGACCACAGGTCTGGTTGCAAGACTGGTTGAACACTATGCAAATCACCGCTCAGAGTCCTGATTGGGCAAATTTGACCAATCATGGGCTCACAGAGCTAAGTTCCCGCAGCACACTATATAAGGTTTCAACGCAGCGTTTGCTGCACGCATTTAAGAGGAGATATCAAAGAAGATTAGTTGTGTGTTTGTACTGCCGGTCTGCCACGCTACTGGGGGGGTCTCATTTCGCCCAAATATCAGGGAATTTAGGTGATGTGTTTCTTGTCACTGTGCCAGCAAGTTTTTTTGGGGTTTACAACTTTATTTAAAACATTGTGTATTGAGGTGATTTTCTGGGTCTTGTCACACTGAGCCAGCAAGTCTTTTTGGGTCTCATTTATACCAAATTCAGGGAATTTAGGTGATTGTGTCTTGTCACTGTGCCAGCAAGTTTTTTTGGGGTTTACAACTTTATTTAAAACATTTGTGAATTGAGTGTGATTTTCTGGGTCTTGTCACACTGTGCAGCAAGTCTTTTTGGGTCTCATTTTACCAAATATCAGGGAATTTAGGTGATGTGTGTCTTGTCACTGTGCCAGCAAGTTTTTTTGGGGTTTACAACTTTATTTAAAACATTTGTGAATTGAGGTGATTTTCTGGGTCTTGTCACACTGTGCCAGCAAGTCTTTTTGGGTCTCATTTATACCAAATATCAGGGAATTTAGGTGATGTGTGTCTTGTCACTGTGCCAGCAAGTTTTTTTGGGGTTTACAACTTTCTTTAAAACATTGTGAATTGAGGTGATCTTCTGGGTCTCGTCACACAGCCAGCAATTATTTTTGGGGCTCACTAATTTCTTTAAAACACTTGTGAATTAAGGTGATCTGTGTCTCGTCACACAAAAAGTACCACGCTGTATTTTGGGGCTCACTATTTCTTTAAAACACTTGGGAATTAAGGTGATCTGTGTCTCGTCATACAAAAAGTACCGCGCTGTATTTTGGGGCTCACTAATTTCTTTAAAACACTTGGAATTAGGGTGATCTGTGTCTCGTCATACAAAAAGTTCCACGCTGTATTTTGGGGCTCACTAATTTCTTTAAAACACTTGGGAATTAAGGTGATCTGTGTCTCGTCATACAAAAAGTACCACGCTGTATTTTGGGGCTCCCTAATTTCTTTAAAACACTTGGGAATTAAGGTGATCTGTGTCTCGTCATACAAAAAGTACCACGCTGTATTTTGGGGCTCACTAATTTCTTTAAAACACTTGGGAATTAAGGTGATCTTCTGTGTCTCGTCACACAGCCAGCAATTTTTTTTGGGGCTCACTAATTTCTTTAAAACACTTGGGAATTAAGGTGATCTGTGTCTCGTCATACAAACAGTACCACGTTGTATTTTGGGGCTCACTAATCTTTTAAAACACTTGGGAATTAAGGTGATCTGTGTCTCGTCATACAAACAGTACCATGCTGTATTTTGGGGCTCACTAATTTCTTTAAAACACTTGGGAATTAAGGTGATCTGTGTCTCGTCATACAAACAGTACCACGATGTATTTTGGGGCTCACTAATTTCTTTAAAACACTTGGGAATTAAGGTGATCTGTGTCTCATCATACAGACAGTACCACGCTGTATTTTGGGGCTCACTAATTTCTTTAAAACACTTGGGAATTAAGGTGATCTGTGTCTCGTCATACAAACAGTACCATGCTGTATTTTGGGGCTCACTAATTTCTTTAAAACACTTGGGAATTAAGGTGATCTGTGTCTCATCATACAAAATGTACCACGCTGTATTTTGGGGCTCACTAATTTCTTTAAAACACTTGGGAATTAAGGTGATCTGTGTCTCGTCATACAAAAAGTACCACGCTGTATTGGGGCTCCCTAATTTCTTTAAAACACTTGGGAATTAAGGTGATCTGTGTCTCGTCATACAAAAAGTACCACGCTGTATTTTGGCGCTCACTAATTTCTTTAAAAACACTGGGAATTAAGGTGATCTTCTGTGTCTCGTCACACAGCCAGCAATTTTTTTTGGGGCTCACTAATTTCTTAAAACACTTGGGAATTAAGGTGATCTGTGTCTCGTCATACATAAAACAGTACACGTTGTATTTTGGGGCTCACTAATTTCTTTTAAAACACTTGGGAATTAAGGTGATCTGTGTCTCGTCATACAAACAGTACCACGCTGTATTTTGGGGCTCACTCATTTCTTTAAAACACTTGGAATTAAGGTGATCTGTGTCTCGTCATACAAACAGTACCACGCTGTATTTTGGGGCTCACTAATTTCTTTAAAACATTTGTTAATTAAGGTGATCTGTGTCTTGTCATACAAACAGTACCGCGCTGTATTTTGGGGCACACTAATTTCTTTAAAACATTTGTGAATTAAGGTGATCTGTCTCTTGTCACTGGCTTCCAGCTATCAGTGTGTCTCACTGAGTTAGACCAGAGTTATTTAAATCTTTATACCAGAGTTGAATCAGAGTTCTGTATATATTAATCTCTATCACTCACCATGTCTGAAAGAACAAAAAGGACAGGCAGACGCTCCCAGCCACAGATAAGAGGGCAAGCAGCCCCTGTGTCGGGAGGCTGTGTCTCTGGTCGTGGTGGACGTGGTGCATCCTCTGCAGGGGCACGCTTGTCCTTTCTGACTGGTACTGGCCGTCTTAAGCAGCAGCGACATACAGAGGACTTGGTGGATTGGCTAACCAGGCCATCCTCATCCTCCGAGTCCTCTGCCAGCCAGGCTTCTAGTGCTTTACAGTCCACCTCAGCTGCCAAAGCATCTAATGCAGCCTCCATGTCCACAGCTACTCCTGCCGTAGCCTCGCTATCACACACGGAGGAGTCAGCTGAATTGTTTGACTACAATGAGAGTGACATGATGCTTGAGGATGCGCAGCAAGTACAGTGCTCTGATTCAATCTCTGAGGTTGAGCAAGGGAGTATACTCAACTTAGAGGAAGGGGGTGCCAGTGATGACACACAAATAACTGGCACTCATGTTGCCCCAGCAGCTGCAGCATACTGCCAAGTTGGCTCCAGTGACGAGGAGATAGGGGGTGAAGATGACATTGATGATGATGAGGTCACTGACTCCACCTGGGTGCCAGATCGAACTGAGGAATCAAGTAAGGAGGAGGGGGAGGAGGAGGCACAGCAAACACGAGGCAGAACATCCTCTGTGACCAACCGTAGCACTAGCCAGTCCAAGGTATCACATGTCAGAGCTGCTCCGGTGCAGAGCGCTGTTGTCTCAAAGAACAAATGCAGGAACTCTGCTGTCTGGGAGTTCTTTAAGAAATGTGCAGCAGACCCCACCATTGCTATTTGTAATCTATGTCAGAGGAGGCTGAAGCGTGGGATAAACACCGGACGCTTGGGTACCACGTGCTTGAGGCGACATATGAACAAGTGCCACACATCCCGTTGGGGCAAAACTTTGCGTAGGTCCTCCTCCTCCTCATCTGTCTCTACCCACACTGTATGTCCTGCCATGCAATTGCCTACAACCTCCACCGACAGGGATGATGCTACAGTAATGGATGTACCAGCAGGTCCTTCCTCACAATGTGACATCATCCCAGTAGCTGAAGATTTACGCAGTCAGATTACGTTGCCGCAGCTGCTGCAGCGAAAGAAAAAATATAGTCCCAACCATCCCCAAGCACAGCGTCTAAATGCCAGCTTAGCAAAATTACTCGCATTGCAGCTGCTGCCTTTCCAGCTGGTGGACTCTGCTCCCTTCAGTGAATTTGCTGAATGTGCTGTACCACAGTTTCAGGTTCCAAAACGCCATTACTTTTCACGCAAGGCCATTCCAGCACTATACCAGCACGTGGAAGACAATGTTATCCAGTCATTGGGAAAGGCAGTCAGCAGCAAGGTGCATGTCACTTTAGACACGTGGTCCAGCAAGCATGGACAGGGTCGTTACATTTCCTTCACGGCACACTGGGTAACTCTGATTGCAGCTGGGAGGGATCCAAGACGGGGCTCTGTGCTGGAGCTTGTTCATCCACCACGCGTCCAGAAAGCTGCTTGTATGAGGTCTGTCTGCTCCACCACCACCACCTCTTCCTCCTCCTCCTTCTCTGTCTCTGGCGAAGTGGGAGTTAAACCCTCGCCTGACAGGGTCTACGCAATGGCTCAAGCAAAAAGATGCCATACTGTGCTTGAGCTGGTTTGTTTAGGGGACAGGAGCCACACCGGGTCAGAAATTTTGTCAGCTCTGCAGGGGCAGGTGCAGAGATGGTTTACACCACGCCAGCTTGAGCTGGGAATGATCGTCTGCGATAATGGCAGCAACCTTCTCTCCGCCCTACGCATGGGTAAATTGACACATGTACCATGCCTAGCACATGTCCTAAATCTGGTGGTACAGCATTTCCTAACCAAGTACCCAGGGCTGCCAGAGCTTCTCATCCAGGCCAGAAAAGTCTGCAGCCACTTCAGACGGTCATTCCCAGCAAGCGTTCACCTGGCAGAAATTTAAAGAGAATTCCACCTTCCCACAAACCATCTGATCTGTGACATGCCCACCAGGTGGAACTCGACATTAGCAATGCTGCAGCATCTGCACAAGCAGCACAG
This sequence comes from Leptobrachium leishanense, assembly GCA_009667805.1. Lineage (NCBI taxonomy): Eukaryota > Metazoa > Chordata > Amphibia > Anura > Megophryidae > Leptobrachium > Leptobrachium leishanense. Next base: position 131,881,940 of record CM019063.1, on the reverse strand, counting down.
GGCCATCAATGAGTACCTGTGTGAGTATGGCACAAGGACAGGTTCAGGTCAACTTGGTTTTTTTTCGCCCCCGCAGTGGCTGATGATCAAGGATGCATGCACTGTACTGTCACCATTTGAGAAGGCAATGAGGATGGTGAGCAGGAACAGTGCATGCATCAGTGACACAATTCCTTTAGTGTTCCTGCTGGAGCACACTCTGCGAGGAATTATAGATGTGGCTCTAGAGGCAGAGCAGTGGGAGGAAGAGGAGGCCTTCCCTAGTTCTCAAGGCCCCAGTCTTTCCGCAGACAGCATTCCAGCGGGTCCTACTCAGATCAGACAGGAGGAGGGTGAGGAGGAGGACTATTTAAGTAGTGGGGGCAATGAAGGTGGGGATTCCTCAAGGCAGGGTTTTGTGTGCCCAGAAACAGAAGGGCTTGTGCGTGGCTGGGAGGAGGAAGTGCACGATACGGTCATCCTCATTGACCAGGAAGACTCGGCAGCGAATGCCACCTCCAACCTACGCTGCATGGGCTCCCTAATGATGCAAAGTCTGCTAAAGGACCCCAGGATTCGTGCTATCAAGGAGAGGGATCATTACTGGTTGGAAACCCTTCTTGATCCACGATACAAGGGGAAAGTTGCAGAGCTCATCCTGCCCGCACAGAGGGAGCACAGGATGACAAAACTTGAGGACGCTCTAAAGCGAAACTTGTGTAACACCTTTCCAGGCACTGTTAGATTACCAAGTGCTGACACACGTGCTTCTGAGGCTGCAGGTGATCAGAGGAATAGCGGTGAAGGCCAGGGCCGCTTGACTGATGCATTTTTAAATTTTTTTAGTCCTCGACGCCCAGGGACATCAAATGTAGGCACCCATTGCCAGCGTCTTCACCATATGGTGCAGGACTACCTAGGGGCAAGGGCAGACCTGGATACCATTCCAGCAGATGATCCACTGGCTTACTGGGTGTTGAGATTGGATCACTGGCCAGAACTTAGCCAATATGCTATGCAGCTACTAGGTTGCCCTTCATCTAGCGTGCTTTCCGAAAGGACGTTCAGTGCCGCTGGAGGTTTTGTCACAGACAAAAGAGTGCGTCTGTCCACCGACTCTGTAGACCGGCTGACATTTATAAAAATGAATCAGTCCTGGATCAGCAGCTATCAATCCCCTGATGCTGAAGTAATGGAATAGATAGGGGATGTCCTCTTCTGCATTCACAAAACCTCCAGCACTGAACCCTTTCTACAATACCACAAAAGTGTTACAGTGTGAAGGCACTTGCTGCCATGAAAGGCACAATATCTGGCTGCACTGACGCCTATTAAAAAAAAAAAAAAACTTTTCAATATAGGACCACATGGTCCACCCCTGCACTCTTCCACAATACCACAGAGGGGTTACTGTATGATAGAAACATAGAAACATAGAAAAATGTCAGCAGATAAGAACCTTTCGGCCCATCTAGTCTGCCCAATTACATGGATACTTTACCTGGATTTATCTTTTGTTTAGGATAGCCTTATGCCTATCCCATGCTTGCTTAAATTCAATTACTGTTTTGGCCTCTACCACTTCTACTGGAAGACTGTTCCATGTATCCACCACCCTCTCAGTAAAATAATGCTAAAATAAAAAAAAATATTTGATGATGATACTTGCTGGCCTGGCACCAAAGGCGCAATATCTGGGTGCACTGACGCCCATTACCAGATCAAAAACGTTTCAATAAAGGACCACATGGCTCACCCCTGCACTCTTCCAGAATACCACAGAGTGGTTACTGTATGATGATACTTGATGGCCTGGCATTAACGGCACAATATCTGGGTGCACTGACGCCCATTAACAGATAAAAAAAAACACTTTTCAATATAGGACCACATGGTCCACCCCTGCACTCTTCCACAATACTACAGAGAGGTTACTGTATGATGATACTTGATGGCCTGGCATTAAAGGCACAATATCTGGGTGCACTGACGCCCATTAACAGATAAGAAACTTCTCAATATAGGACCACATGGTCCACCCCTGCACTCTTCCACAATACTACAGAGGGGTTACTGTATGATGATACTTGCTGGCCTTGCACCAAAGGCACAATATCTGGGTGCACTGACGCCTTAACCAGATGAATATCTTTTCAATATAGGACCACATGGTCCACCCCTGCACTCTTCCACAATACCACAGAGGGGTTACTGTATGATGATACTTGCTGGCCTGGCACCAAAGGCGCAATATCTGGGTGCACTGACGCCCATTACCAGATCAAAAACGTTTCAATAAAGGACCACATGGCCCACCCCTGCACTCTTCCAGAATACCACAGAGGGGTTACTGTATGATGATACTTGATGGCCTGGCATTAAAGGCACAATATCTGGGTGCACTGACGCCCATTAACAGATAAAAAAAAACACTTTTCAATATAGGACCGCATGGTCCACCCCTGCACTGTTCCACAATACCACAGAGGGGTTACTGTATGATAGTACTTGCATGCCTGGCACTAAAGGCACAATATCTGGGTGCACTGCCATTGACGCCTGTATCAGATTCATATCCTCAGAGGGGTTACGGTGCGACGGCACTGTTGCCGACGCTAAAAGCCCAATTTTAAAGCACCTATTGTTACTTTCATCCAAAACCTGCATAAGTTTCACAATAATTTAGCCCAAAAAAACACTAAACTTTTTCTGCGCGTCCTAAAATGTCTTTTCATACAGGCTGCCGCCCCAAGCAGTTGTTTATGGATAGATTAAAGGAAAAGCATTTACTGTCATATGAAACGTCATTTATTTGTTTTTAAGTGTTTCTATACATCCTAGAAATCCGCCACTTCACGGGCAGGTTATGGGGACCTCCTAGGCACGATATTTGAAGGAATTTTTAGTTTTTATTTTTAACCCTTATTTCATGGAAAACTCACTGTCCCTTTAAAAACTTTTTTTTAAAACTTTTTGTCCTTGTTTCCTGTCCCCCAGGGCACTACCCGGACCCCCATACACCTTTTATGGCAAATATGTAGCATATATGCCCTCTTGGAGGGCACTCAAAAAAACCGAATTTTCAGCCCCATTGACTTGCATGGGGGTTCGGGTTCGGGTTCAGGCCCGAACAAATGGGAAGTTCGGGTTAGGGCTCGAACTGAAATCGGGGAGTGTTCGGCTCATCTCTATTGCCGACACTAAAGGCCCAATTTTAAAGCACCTATTGTTACTTTCATCCAGAGCCTGCATAAGTTTCACCATAATTTAGCCAAAAAAATCACTAAACTTGTTCTGCGTGTCCTAAAATGTCTCCTCTGTTCATACAGACTGCCGCCCCAAGCAGTTGTTTATGAATAGATTAACCCCTTAAGGACGGGAGTAATTGTACAAGTTCGGCGCTGTTTCGAAGTAGATGTTTGCTGAGCTCATTTTGACGGTTTTAAACGCGGTTTTAAGTTACGTATTATTGTACTACCCAGGCAAATTATATATCGTTCTTTCCGGCAGACTTGGCAGATTAATAATATATCATTATTATATGTATACGTCATGCCCTGCGAAAATGTGAATTTTCAATAAAATTTCAATCATCCACAGTGTGTAAAGTTTTTTTTGCATTTTATTACCCGAGCCTTTGCGGATATATTCTATGGGGTAGATTTGTTAAAAAATTTGAACAGGGAAGCCATTTATTTTTTTTCTGGGGAGAAATTACGTGATTTTAGCTAAACCCCCCAAAAAAAAATCATTAGTGAAGCATCATTGTTCACATTATAATTGAAATGTGAACAATAGTGCTGCATTAAAAAAAATAAAAAAAGCACGTTTTTATTTTTTAGTAATTATTTTTTTTATTATTTCTTTTACACTTTAATTTTACTAGTAATATGGTCATGTTTGATATCATTCGAAGAACCCCCCCTATCTCCACCATGGGATTTCCTTAGGAAATCCCTTGGCAGCTAGGGGTCCTTGGTTAACTGACGTCATCGGGCCACGCCCAATGACGTCAGTGGACGTGGGGAGTTCCGGAGGTGGCGGCTCCCACTGGAAAAAGGCTGTGACCTTCACCGATTAGTGCTGTGTCACAGCCTTGTCACCAAGCGGTTAATGCCATACATCCCTGGAAAGGCCAGGCTGTGCCCTTTCCAGGGATGCCTGACATTAGCTGCTAGCACCCGGCGATGAGGCGATAGAGGGATCCAAAGGACCCCCCCCTCCCCTCCAGGCGCTTCCCCTGCTCCGGCTGGGGGGGATGCCTGAAACTGACGTCATCGCGTCTGGCGCGATGACGTCAGTGTGCCGGGAGGTGCCAAAAGTGCCGATCTGACTCCGTGGGAGTCAGAGCAGCGAGGGAGCCACCGGAGGAGGTGAGTATCGGCCCCCGGGGGGCTGCAGACGCCGGGGGACGTAGAGTTACGTCCTGCGGCGTTAAAGCCCGCCTAATGCAGGACGTAACTGTACGTCCTGCGGCATTAAGGGGTTAAAGGAAAACCGTTTACCGTCATTTGAAATGTAATTTTTTGTTTTTAAATGTTTCTCTACATCCTACAAATCCGCCACTTCACGGGCAGGTTATGGGGACCTCCTAGGCACGATATCTGAAGGAATTTTTCGTTTTTATTCTTAATCTTAACCTTTATTTCATGGAAAACTCCCTGTTCCTTTAAAAACGTTTTTTTTTTTACTTTTTGTCCTTGTTTCCTGTCCCCCAGGGCACTACCCGGACCCCCATACCCTTTTTATGGCAAATATCTTGCAAATATGCCCTCTTGGAGGGCACTCTAAAAATCAAACTTTCGAGTCTCATTGACTTGCTTTGAGTTCGGTTCGTGTTCGAACTCGAACTTTTGAAATTGTTCGAGTTCGAATGTGAACCGAACACGGGGGTGTTCGGCTCATCCCTATTCGTCGCTTATTGAACATCCCTTTTAGCTGCTCTTTAAAAATGGGGTTACAGTGCATGCTGTGTGTGTGTTCCCATTTTTATATATTTCCACAGTGTTTTTTTGTTATTCACAAATAACGATCAATGACATGTTTCGCTGCTCATCGATAGTCCATTTCAAAATCAGATTGAACAATAACATTTATAAAATGTATAGCAGTATTAACCATTAGATTGCCACTGTTGGTAAAATGCAATATTTTCAACTGGAACTTCAAGGGACGATTTTCACAGATTAAAATGAATGAGTTTATGCTTTTTTTCACAAAATTATTTGGAAGACTTTATCTGCTGAATATTTGAACAAGTTAATTAATGGAACCGTATCCTTACTCCCACACACAAAAATTTTAACAGTTCATTTCTCTGTATGATCATATATTGCCAAAAAATACTCATGAATACCACTCGGAATGCAATATAATTGTGCATATTACTCATCACATCTGTGGAGTTTGAGCTTATGACATCTTATTATGGGAAATATTCCAAGCAGAAGAATTCATTAGAAAATTCTCGACTCTCGTCTAAAGCACCTGACAAACTGAAGATGACGTAGAACGCACAAACACCCGACCTGTTTAAGTTGATGCAGGTGGTGATTCCATAAAGTCATTATGAAGCTGAATGAATGCACAGCTCATATGTTAAAAATGTGAAAAAAGATAAACGTTTGTGTTTTCCAATCAGCAACATAATATTTTGTCACACTGATCTGCTATGCTCAAAAAGAAGGGAATAATTTTCCGTGAGCCATGCATTTTTTATTTTTTTTTACTTTAATTCAACAACTGTTGAGTTGGATGAGTTGGATCCAGGAACTTCATATTTTTTTTACAAAGAATGTCATATTCCCTCTGTAGAAATGCATCATTATTGGTGGGGTTGGTTCTGGATGATGCATTGCTCTCGAATCTCATTAAAACAGGAACTTGGTATGATGATGGATTAAAGTAATGAGTCATTTATACCCTACAGCAAAAGTACTCTATCTCTAATGAGGGAGAGGGTGGAGAAAATGGGCCCACGAGCACTCAATCTAGTGGAAGGACAGGGAAAAGTTGGTGGATACTCGTATATGAATCATTAAACTGTCACCTTGTGTTTGGTAATAGAATATATTTCTGTATTAATATATGCCGCTGCTGCATTCATATAATGATGTTCGAAGAGATAACAGAAAATTTATACTACTCTGCCAGGATATGCTGCTTTATTGTTGCTTTCTAAGGTAATTTGAAATCCAGAGTTTTCATTACTTTCAGTTTAAGCGTACACCTCAATTTTTAATTTAGTTCTTCGGACTCTAACCCATACATCTCATTGTCGAATGCCGTACTGTCTCTACTTCTGTAACTTCTTTTTTTTGGATATTTTTTAATGTTGAGACCCTTAAGCCTTGAGCTCTATTTCCCAATTCCCTGCCACATGTCCACCCATAAACTCCACTCATGCACAGCAGTTGATGGCTTTTGATAAAAGTGAGGGGATCCTACCATTGGACACCCAGTTCCCTGATATGGGCATTGGGTGAGGGCTATTGAAATCCTGGGAGTAGACATGCCATTGTAGCCCACAGATCTGCTCACAGCTAGTAAGGTTGGGCTATTAATAGAAGGAGGGACAGACATGTCCATTGCCCACCACCAATGGGCATTTGTTTGGAGGCTATTGAAACATTTAGGTGAGGGACATCTCCAGTCCTTTCCTACCCCCACCCAATGTGGCTATTAATAAAAAGTGTTTTGTAGAATATGCCCTTGTTCCCCTACCCCACAGCACCCCACCTATGGGCATAAGGCAGAGAGTTATTGAATTTGGGGGGTGGGGACATTTCATTGTCCACACTCCTAAATTTGGAGTTGATAGAGTTCCTCAAGTCTCTAGTACTTACCCCAAAAATAAAAAATTGACTACCCCTCAGGATAATAATAGTGAGGGGGAACACAATTATTGAATACCTGTAAAAGTTTGGACTTACCTGCTGACTTGTTTTTAATCCTCCCCCCCAAAAAAAACCATACAATCAATTTTTAATTAAAAAAAGAACTAGATGCAACCCTTACCCTGATGCTAAAAATATAATACAGATCTTTCTTGTAGGGAACTGCGCAAAATGCGTTTTCAAGGTGGGGCCATCCTATGCCTAACATTGAGCCCTCTGATTGGTTGGTTTACCTGTTCTGCCTGGTATCAGAATACCAGCACAGATCTGCAAATACTCCAGCCACAGTTTTAATAAAAATTAACGTTTTAGAGTTCAGGTGCAGACTGGAGGCATGAGAGGCCAACGTCGGAGTACAGAGCAGGCTCAGCATATGAGGAAAGGGATCCATGCACACCAGTGTTAGTGTACATAGCTGTGTATTTGCAGTGTGTTTGTAACCGTGTGTGCTTTGTGGTGTATATATAGTGTGTAGAGAATAGTTTGTGTGCAGAATGTGCAATGAATTTTGTATACACAGTATTACAAAGCTGCTGCTAACTTAACCAGAGCCGTTTTAAACTTAACCCATAGACTATAATGGCTCTGGTAAGTGTACAAAGTTAGCACCAACTTTGTAATACTGCCCAGTATGTTCTATGCTTATGTATGTGCAGTGTGCTTAGTATGACCAGTGTGTACTCAGCCAACCGAACACTCATGTGGGCACTCCTAAGGCTAGGGTCAGACGAAAGCATTTTTCCCCGCGAACGTGAAAAAGTGCGTCCGAACGCATTGACGTATTTTTCACGGAATGCGCAAAAACGGTCAGACGACGTGCATTGTCGGTCGTGATTTTGTACGGATCGTCAATAAAACTCTTTTTGCGTCTGGACGTTATGTAGGCTGGACATTAGCAGCGTCTGACATCTCCTAATCACGCAAACACGCCGCTATGCCGCAGCTGCGCACTCAGTACGTCAGTACTAGCGGTTCAGCGTTCTCAGAAAAATGCGCTCAAATTCCACTTGCGTTGCACGGCCAGACTTTTGTGCGGCCGTACATCGTATATTGGCCGTCATTGCCCGTCATCTGCTGCTAGTGCGGCTGTAATTATGTGCGCCAGAACGCACGTTAAAAGTGCGCTGGTCTGACCCCAGCCTAACACTCAGCCAAACTCTTCAACCTCATTCTACCAGTCCCACACTGACTCCTACTTGACTTGGACAAACTCACAATCAAATACTCTATTATCTCACTCAGCCAGATACACACTCACTCCCATCTCAGTCAGCATACACATGCCTACCTGCCTCTGCCAACCACAATGCTCACTCCCTTCTCACTTTTACTGCCAATTCACATAGGAAACCCCACATGCATTCACATTCCATTCCATAGATTATACACATGTATGCTAATCAAAGTAATACTTGTTTATTGAATTGGTTTTAAAATTGTTTTCTAACTAAATCTTGCCAAACAGGATTCCTCATTTTTCCTCCCTTCAATATGAACTCCTTGCCCTCAATGCAAATAGACAGCTGCATACATTACACCCTGACTTTCCAAACTCTCAAAATATTACATTTTGCTATCACACGATTGTTCACTAATCAGTGGAACAGTCAGAAAAAAACATTTACGGAGATGGTCACAATTTAAGCAAAAACTCACTCTGAGATCTCCAATGACTGCAATCTCCTAGTGAGTCCACAATAAATTCATGCATCCTTGACCCGCTCATTGCAAACATGTGGGAGAAGTTGTCTAGTGACATGCTGGGGTATGAACAAGGTTCCTCAAAAGGTCATTGCTTCTTCTGCAGCAATGGATGATTTTTACCCCCCCCCTAAAGCTAAACCCCGAATTTTGAATGTAATCCACATCCTTAAGGCTAGTGTCAGACGAGCGTTGGAGAGCGGAAGGAACATCTGTGAGAGTGGACGTTCCTTCCACTTGACGCCTGTCTGGCCACCTCGCTGAGTGCGCTCAGCGTTGCAAAGCGTGATCCTCCTATGGAGAATCGCACTTTGCAGCTCCGTCAACGTGCGTCCTAGCGCTTTGACGGAGAGGCTTGGATAACGGACGCTTGTTGCGCGTGCATTTCGTGCGTGCGCACAAGCGTGCACAAGCGTGTGACCGGCTCCTTTGCCGCATCACAAGGCCGCGCCGGACGCCGGTAAGCACATCAGTACGGGCACATATAGCACGCTCGTCTGCGCCAGCCTTAGTCGACAGGATCCAGGTGATCCTTCCAGGCTCGAGTCTTGATGAAAAATGAGCCAAATAGAGCAAATAGAGTTGAACATGGAATGCTATCCATTTCCAACACATTCCATGTTAAAATTATATCTCAAATAGTGAGCTTCATCTAGGGAGTGCTCTCATTGTTTTGATGTAGTGTGGACATGTATACCAGAATTAAGCCATCAAAGAAGAGGTGAAAGGGCTCTTCTCTCATTGGTCAACTTTGTTCAAATGGGCACACTATGGCAAACCAATCAAACACACACACACATCACCGATTTGATTTTGTTTGTCAGATAATCAAAGCATTTTAGTGGAACAGAAGGGGTTCATGATGCCATCATTGGCCATTGTGTAGTTCAGCTTGCGCTGCAAGCATCTGCTTGTTTCTGTACTTCTAATGATGAGGATGTCATGACTCCACTGGGTAGGCTTAAATTTTGGTAAATGTCCCTAGTTAGTCTCGGTGCTACATCATGGTTAAATTGCAGCCAGTGCGTTTTTTTAAAAAAACGATGTTTAGTGAATCTAATACTTGATTAGACCAAGTAACAGATATTAACGGGCTTGGTTATACTGATATTTGGGCTCAGGTATCAGCTCGAATATGTGACAATAACAATATTGTATCGGTTTTAAAGATGTAAAGGTTTATATAGTATTGCCAATGCGGAGAGGCTAGTCTAGTCTGGCTTGGCACAATGTTTTGTTAGTATTGCTCATTTGTTGGGGATTTAAATTCTATGTCAGTCTCACTTTAAACATAAAGCTATAAATATACTCTACATATCATATGCACATTTAAGTTAATAGATGTTAAAGGTGTCAAGTGATGTGTTATTTAATTTATGTTACTTGTGAAATCTATGTTCCCCATCTCAGCATGTGGTGTCATACTTTACAAATTCTCATAGACAACACTTCTTGTTCTTGTTCTACTTGTAGCCAATTATTTTTGAGGTCTTTGATTTCTGTTTGGCAAATACTTTTATGACATTTCTGCTGTCATCCATTGTCAATCAAGCCACATTATCCTTTTTCCAGGTTATTTCAGTGACTTCAGTGAAAGATATTTTGATGTCTCCTCTTGTTTATTATATTCTATACTGAAAGTGGTGGTGTGGGTGGAATTCTGATTCCTATCACTCGCACTGGCAAAAATGAGTTAAATGGTCACATAATTTTGCCTTCCTTTATCCTATCTTGCAGATAATTTTTCAGTATTCTCTTGGAATGGATCTGTCACTCAATACTGTGGGCTTACACTTGAACCTCAGAACAGCCTGATCCTTAATCTAATGTTAGAAACAGAGAATTACTAACTGAGGATTTGCTGTACCTATGTGAAATGTGCTTTTTTACCCCCTTCAATACCAAGTGATTTAAAAAAAATCATTTTCAGGAACCAGTGTTTTTTTTGTAAAATTATTTCTAATTAATTATACTGTAAGAAATATTTGACCTTGTACCCCCATGCGTTTCTTACTGTAAATAACCAATTTGGCCAGTAGATGGCACCATCTACTGCCAAATTGAGTTACAGCCATTTGAGTTGCAGGTCTATATTCTTTTTTCCATGCCTTGGCTGCTGAATGCTGCTTAATTCCCGATGTCGAAGCATTCAACAGCTGATTTTACCCAATTTTAGCTCTTTGGACATTGTGCCCAGATGACTAAAACTTTGGGGGCACCTGCTGCAGCCCAAAAGCAAACAAAATTAGTTTGCTGCAAACAAATTTCCTTTGGTTTTGGGCTGCAGATCACCAGATGGAGATATCTTGATATTGGGACACCGAGTGTTGCTTTTGAAGCCTGAGATATCTCGAACTGGTAGTGAAGGGGTTAATATATCAATCCAAGTAGGAGGATACAAAACCATCTCATATATTGCATTTTTTGTTGCACATGTTCTATCCTGGAGTCTACAGGACTCCATCGAGACAAACCCAGGACCTCGTGAGATTTATATGCATCACATGCAATCTTATGGGATCACTCAGTGTTGTCAGAAGGGCACTGGATTAATATTTGTTCTCTGTGTTCTTCGCTGTACAGAGAAAAGATGTGGTGGATCAGGATCAAAGCCATCTTTGCACTGTGGGGTGAGAGGTAAGTTTCACATTTTTTTTTAACCTTTTGCTTTTCAGCATTAAGTGATTGGTTTTGCGTTTCTAGTTTGGGATCTGAAAATTCTTATTTTGGCCACACATTGCATAATGAGCGACTGAGACAGATTTTTCTCTGGCTCCAACTACATTATTACTTCCTGTACAAAGTATGGCAAGTGTAACTGTACAGTTAGCTGGCACAGAAGCCAAAAAGCAGTAGAACTTGCAGTTCCTCATGGACTGGCCATTTATCATTCATGATTGAGGCCATTATACTTAAAGGCTTACACCAGGGATGTCCAAACTCCGGCCCCCCAGATGTTCCTGAACTACAACTCCCAGAAATCTGACTGCATTAGGCTGGTGTCAGACGAGCGTAGTGTTCACGTCCGTGATTGCGCCTAAAAGTACGTCCGTGATAGCATGAAAGAAAGTCCATTGGAGCCCGACACATGAAGTACGTCCGCACTGAACTGCGGACGCACAACGGCCGCGGCAAACGGACGCAGGTTAGGCAAGAACGTAATACTGCTAGAACGGACATGCGGAGTGCGCCACGTCTGCAAGGTCTGCATAGCTTTGTGTGTGAGTGATGGAGCATGGTCAGACGGACTGCATTTATATGTCCAGCATTTTTGACGGACAGAATGTTTTTTCATTGTAATTTATTTTTCCCTCCTACATCCGTCAAAAATAACTTCAGTGAAAAAACGGACTGTGTGACCACTACTGCGTCATCCGTACTGACGATGTCCGTACTGCACGGACGTACAGTCCGTAGAAATCACGCTCGTCTGACCCCAGCCTAAAATGGATGGAGAAGCATGGGAATTGTAGTTCAGGGACATCTGAGGAGCCGGAGTTTGGATATCCCTGGCTTACACATTAATGTTACTGGCCCCACTGAAATAGGGCCCTCAGGGAACAGGAACTCAGACTGCACATGCATTGCTCTTATTGCTTGTGCAGGTGAACCTGGTGTAACATTGCTCATTCGTTGGGATTTAATTTCTACCTATACATAAATAGTGTTGGTTCTCTGGGTCTACACAATCATTGCTCTAAAAACTGCAAGAATATATAAAACAGTGATCAGAGAAAATGTAATAATAATTGCGTTGAATTATTTTTGCTCTAATTGTATTTTAATTTGGAAGATGAAAATGACCTCTAGTCTGGTTACGAAACTAAATATCTTGATTAATATAGTCCTTTTAAAATTCTGAGAAACAGGGAAATTAAATAAGAAATAGAATGAACTACAATCTTCAAGGATAACATGCATTAGAAACTCCCTCACTGTGATTATAAATAAGTAAACACACACAAAACACCATGCTGCGTGCTTTAATCATCTCTGTCTTTATTGCATTCAAAGTGACTTCAATTAGCAATAGTCTGCACTCATATAAAGTAAAATCAAACTCAAACCCTTCTGTAAATGTCCAGCGCATTATGATTCAATGTTCTTTTGAGTAAAAGGAACACTTTTTTTAAAATAATTTTTTCTCCATACTATTTCCAGTAAGTATATTCTTGGCAGAGCATGAATGCTTCAGTAAATCCACTTATAGGGAGTTTTTGGCTTCCTCCTTTGTTTGTGGCAATACAGGTGCATAATTACAGATACCACCTGTAATTTGTAACAATGTTCAAAGGTTCCAGGTTTACTTCTTAGCTCATAATAATTCAGGGTAGACTCAATGGAAAACCCTTGGATGCGAGCAGAGGTTGTAGAATTGTGTTTCTCTCATAAATACTAGTCAGCAAATCTGAGTGTGTTACTGCTCAGTGAGTGTCGGTATAAGAGACTAATTTAACCCTTTCGCTGCTGAGGCTTTTCACACCTCTGTGCTGAGGTCATTTTTACTGGTTTCGCTCATCATGTTTAACCGCGTTTTGTAGCCATATTTTGATATATGACCCAGACATATTATATATCGTTCTTTCCGGCAGACTCCACAGATTCATAATATGTCATTATTATATGTATACGTTATGTCATGTCTGTATATTATAACAAAAAATGCAATAAAATTAGAATTTTCAATAATTTTAAATGTGTAAAGTGGTTTTTTTTTCACATTTTAACATGCGATCGTTTGCGGTTATATTTTGTTTGGGGTGCGCTTCTTAAAAAAATTAGAAATGGGGACCCATTACATTTTTTTTTGGGGAAAATGTTGCTATTTTTAGGCTGCTGTCAGACGAGCGTAGTGTTCACGTCCGTGATTGCGCCTAAAAGTACGTCCGTGATCGCATGACAGAAAGTCCATCGGAGCCCGTTACACGAAGTACGTCCGCACTGAACTGCGGGCGCACAACGGCCGCGGCCCACGGACGCAAGGCAGGCAAGAACGTACAACCCCTAGAACGGCCGCACAAAGTGCGCTGCGTCCGCAACGTCTGCATAGCTTTGTGTGTGAGTGATGGAACGTGGTCAGACGGACTGCATTTATACGTCCAGCATTTTTTTCACGGACAAAATGGTTTTGCTTTTTAATTTATTTTCCCTCCTACATCTGTCAAAATATTTGTCAGTAAAAAAAACAGACTGTGTGGCCACTACTGTGTCTTCCGTACTGACGTACGTCCGTGTGCACGGACGTACAGTCCGTAGAAATCACGCTCGTCTGACCCTAGCCTAAACAAACGCACCGCACACAAGAGTCGTTAGTGCAGCATTATTGTTCACATTATAATTGAAATGGGAACAATATTGCTGCATAAACAAAAAAAAACGTGATTATTTTATTTTTTTAGATTTTTTTTTAAAATATATATATATATATATTATATATATATATATATATATATATTTTTTTTAAAACTTTTTTCATTATGTTTGATATCGTTGGAAAGGCCATGCTCTGACCGATCCAACGATATCAAACATTAACCCCTAGCTGCCACGGATTGGGAGATAGGGGGTTCATTGGAACCCCCTATCTCCACCATTGGTGGCAGCTAGGGGTTAACTCCAGGACTGGCGTCATCGTCCTCAGGGGGAGTTCCCGGAGGCTTGTCCGACATCCAAGATGTCGGCCAGCTCCGGGAAAGGATCACGAACCGGCGCTTTTCAGCGCCAATTCGTGATCCGGCTCCCCAGGGGTTAATGACAGCCACCGTTTGGAAGGGCAGGCTGTGCCCTTCCAAACGGTGCCTGGATTAACCACCTGCTCCCCGGCGATCGGGAGGGAGAGAGGTCTGAAGGACCTCCCCCCTCCCTTTCAGGCACCTCCTCCGCACATGTGGGGGGGGCGCCTGAATTAGAGGTCATCGTGCCGCCGCGATGACATCTAATTGCTCCGCCGGGGTCCCGAGTGCTGGGCTGACATCCAAGATCCATCCAGCCCGCACCGGGGGGGGGGGCGCAGCAATCCGCCGGAATCCGGTGGATTGCTGCCTCCTGTGCATGGACGTGCTCAGCGCGTCCATAGCACAGGAGAACCACTTGGCTGGACGCGCTGAGCGTCCATAGCAGCCAAGTGGTTAACATGTTAAAACCAGCTCAATAAGTACAAGCCTGGAGCAAATATTAGCATAAATATTAAGGGATAGAGCATATAAATACAATAGAAACGTCTATCCTGCAGAATATACAGTATACAAATGTCTCCCGTGGCAAAGAATGGAAACGCCTCCCAAATCAATAAGCGTTCATAAACAAGAGTAAGAATTAATATCTATAATGAAAATAAAAGAGTATATATAATGTAAACATTGACCTTTTGAAAAGATCATTTGACATACAGGGTGATACCTACAGACCTGAACCCAAAATCTTTATTATAAAATTTAATCGAAAGAAATAAATAATGAGTTTCAAAAAACCATACATCCTCTTTTGTTGTGCACATCCCTTCACAGCACATACTGGAAGAAGCTACTGGGTGACAACACAGCCATGACAATAGTGCAACAAGGAGAATGGCACTCCCACGGAACAAAATGGCTTACTTTAGAACTAACACAGGGTTACTTCGAGCAAGATGGCGCAACATGCCACACAGCCCATGAATGACCATGTTATTTTGTAGAATCTCTGGCCAATCCGGTCTCCTAATATTACAAGTCCAGACTTCATTTTGTGAAGGAACGAGTATACGGTAACAAGCGCTGGTCGATTGATGGTCTTAGCGAAAATTTATTGTTTGGTTTGGATTATTTCAGAATCCCAAAAATTTCAGATTAATCCACTGATTATGAAATTCAGAAACTTATTTCACCATCGGACTGATTCATTATATCAGAAGAGTTCAGTATGTTTGGCCTTTTTCGGTATTCCAAAGTGTGATGTATTAAAATACTTCTTTTGAAGAAGGAACAGGAACTGTTGCCTAAAAATATAACAAAAGGGAGCAGAATCTAATGGTTAAGATTGGTGGTTAGAGTTAACTCTTAACCTAAAAGCAAGCTTAACCCTAAAACTAGCATATGTTTATTTGCATGAATATGGTGATAAGTTGCACTGAATAAGCAAGGAAAGTGTGTTTTGTTTCGTTCCATATGACTTTCTTTCTGCGCATCTAAATGTAAGTAACATTTTTACATTGGCAACTTTTCGGACACAACATTTCTATCCTTGTCCACAAGGTGGAGACTTCGTTATACTATACACAATAAATAGACAGGTATATTATGTATCTAATATATAAATACTTATCTCAATAATGATCACCTCGGATGGCTCCTCCTCTTCATGTGCTTAAAACAATTACTAACCTCCGAATTAGTCCTGAATTGTACCGAACGGTGAATTTCACCCATCAGTGCAATTTCGGAGCAACTCATCTTTTGACAAAGCTGTCAAAGGCTTCCTTTTTTAACTACTCTTACTCATAAATAGGGATGAGCGGTTCGGGTTCGGACGGATCGGGGTTCGACCCGAACTTGGCCTGTTCGATGAGATCACGAACACCGAACATTTCCGGGTGTTCGCCGCATGTTCGACCACAATGGACCACAATGCATTTTCCCACTGGCCTGAAGCTCGTAATTGGCTACAGCCTTGCACCTGACCACAGGTCTGGTGCAAGACTGGTTCAACACTATGCCTATCACCGCTCAGAGTCCTGATTGGGCAAATTTTGCCCAATCATGGGCTCACAGAGCTAAGTCCCGCAGCACACTATATAACGTTTCCATGCGCCGATTCTGCACGCATTTCAGAGGAGATTTCAAAGGAGATAGTTGTGTCTTGTTACTGCCGGTCTGCCACGCTACTGGGGGGGTCTCATTTCTACCAAATATCAGGGAATTTAGGTGATGTGTGTCTTGTCACTGTGCCAGCAAATCTTTTTGGGGCTCACTAATTTCTTTAATACATTTGTGAATTGAGGTGATCTGTGTCTTGTCACACAGCCAGTACCCCGCAGTATTTTGGGGGTCACAAATTTCTACAAAACATTTGGGAATTGAGGTGATCTGTGTCTTGTCACTGCCAGCAAGTATTTTGGGGGTCACAAATTTCTAAAAAACATTTGGGAATTGAGGTGATCTGGGTCTCGTCACACTTTCAGTACCACGCAGTATTTTGGAGCTCACTAATTTCTTTAAAAATGTTGTGAATTGAGGTGATCTGTCTCTTGTCACACAACCAGTACCACGCATTATTTTGGGGCTCACTAATTTCTACAAAACATTTGTGAATTGAGGTGATCTGTCTCTTGTCACTGCCAGCAAGTATTTTGGGGGTCACAAATTTCTACAAAACATTTGTGAATTGAGGTGATCTGTGTCTCGTCACACATCCAGTACCACGCTGTATTTTGGGGCTCACTAATTTCTTTAAAACATTTGTGAATTGAGGTGATCTGTCTCTTCTCTTGTCACTGGCTGCCAGCTATCAGTGTGTCTCACTGAGTTATACCAGAGTTCTTTAAATCTTTATACCAGAGTTGAATCAGAGTTCTGTATATATTAATCTATATATCACTCACCATGTCTGAAAGGACAGGCAGACGCTCCCAGACACAGATAAGAGGGCAAGCAGCCCCTATGTCGGGAGGCTGTGCCTCTGGACGTGGTGCATCCTCTGCAGGGGCATGCTTGTCCTTTCTAACTGATGCTGGCCGTCTTAAGCAGCAGCAACATACAGAGGACTTGGTTGATTGGCTATCCAGGCCATCCTCATCCTCTGAGTCCTCTGCCAGCCAGGATTCTAGTGCTTTACAGTCCACCTCAGCTGCCAAAGCATCTAATGCAGCCTCCATGTCCACAGCTACTCCTGCCGTAGCCTCGCTATCACACACGGAGGAGTCAGCTGAATTGTTTGACTACAATGAGCGTGACATGCTGCTTGAGGATGCGCAGCAAGTACAGTGCTCTGATTCAATCTCTGAGGTTGAGCAAGGGAGTATAATCAACCTAGAGGAAGGGGGTGCCAGTGATGACACGCAAATAACTGGCACTCATGTTGCCCCAGCAGCTGCAGCATACTGCCAAGTTGGCTCCACTGACGAGGAGATAGGGGGTGAAGATGACAATGATGATGAGGTCACTGACTCCAACTGGGTGCCAGATCAAACAGAGGAATTAAGTGAGGAAGAGGGGGAGGAGGAGGCACAACATCCTCTGTGACCAACCGTAGCACTAGCCAGTCCAAGGCATCACATGTCAGAGCTGCTCCGGTGCAGAGCGCCGTTGTCTCAAAGAACACATGCAGGAACTCTGTTGTCTGGGAGTTCTTTAAGAAATGTCCAGTAGAGCGCAGCGTTGCTATTTGTAATCTATGTCAGGTGAGGCTTAAGCGTGGGAAAGATACCGGACACTTGGGTACCACGTGCTTGAGGCGACATATGAACAAGTGCCACACATCCCGTTGGCGCAAAACTTTGCGTAGGTCCTCCTCCTCCTCATCTGTCTCTACCCCCACTGTATGTCCTGCCATGTCATTGCCTACAACCTCCACCGACAGGGATGATGCTACAGTAATGGATGTACCAGGTCCTTCCTCACAATGTGACATCATCCCAGTAGCTGAAGATTTACGCAGTCAGATTACGTTGCCGCAGCTGCTGCAGCGAAAGAAAAAATATAGTCCCAACCATCCCCAAGCACAGCGTCTAAATGCCAGCTTAGCAAAATTACTCGCATTGCAGCTGCTGCCTTTCCAGCTGGTGGACTCTGCTCCCTTCCGTGAATTTGCTGAATGTGCTGTACCACAGTGGCAGGTTCCAAAACGCCATTACTTTTCACGCAAGGCCATTCCAGCACTATACCAGCACGTGGAAGACAATGTTATCCAGTCATTGGGAAAGGCAGTCAGCAGCAAGGTGCATGTGACTTTAGACACGTGGTCCAGCAAGCATGGACAGGGTCGTTACATTTCCTTCACGGCACACTGGGTAACTTTGATCGCAGCTGGGAGGGATCCAAAACGGGGCTCTGTGCTGGAGCTTGTTCATCCACCACGCCTCCAGAAAGCTGCTTGTATGAGGTCTGTCTGCTCCACCACCAGCCACCTCTTCCTCCTTATCCTCCTCCTTCTCTGTCTCTGGCGAAGTGGCAGTTAAACCGACGCCTGACAGGGTCTACGCAATGGCTCAAGCAAAAAGATGCCATACTGTGCTTGAGCTGGTTTGTTTAGGGGACAGGAGCCACACCGGGTCAGAAATTTTGTCAGCTCTGCAGGGGCAGGTGCAGAGATGGTTAACACCATGCCAGCTTGAGCTGGGAATGGTCGTCTGCGATAATGGCAGCAACCTTCTCTCCGACCTACGCAAGGGTAAATTGCACACGTCCTAAATCTGGTGATACAGCGTTTCCTAACCAAGTACCCAGGGCTGCCAGAGCTTCTCATCCAGGCCAGAAAAGTCTTCAGACGGTCATTCCCAGCAAGTGTTCGCCTGGCAGAAATTCAAAGAGAGTTCCACCTTCCCTCAAACCTTCTGATCTGTGACATGCCCACCAGGTGGAACTCGACATTAGCAATGCTGCAGCGTCTGCACAAGCAGCAGAGGGCCATCAATGAGTACCTGTGGGAGTATGGCACAAGGACAGGTTCAGGTCAACTTGTTTTTTTTTCTCCCCCGCAGTGGCTGATGATCAAGGATGCATGCACTGTACTGTCACCATTTGAGGAGGCAACGAGGATGGTGAGCAGGGACAGTGCATGCATCAGTGACACAATTCCTTTAGTGTTCCTGCTGGAGCACACTCTGCGAGGAATTATAGATGTGGCTCTAGAGGCAGAGCAGCGGGAGGAAGAGGAGGCCTTCCCTAGCTCTCAAGGCCCCAGTCTTTCCTCAGACAGCATTCCAGGGGGTCCTACTCAGATCAGACAGGAGGAGGATGAGGAGGAGGAGGAATATTTAAGTAGTGGGGGCATTGAAGGTGGGGATTCCTCAAGGGAGGGTTTTGTGTGCCCAGAAACAGAAGGGCTTGTGCGTGGCTGGGAGGAGAAAGTGCACGATACGGTCATCCTCATTGACCAGGAAGACTCGGAAGCTAATGCCACCTCCAACCTACGCTGCATGGGCTCCCTAATGATGCAAAGCCTGCTAAAGGACCCCAGGATTCGTGCTATCAAGGAGAGGGATCATTACTGGTTGGCAACCCTTCTTGATCCACGATACAAAGGGAAAGTTGCAGAGCTCATCCTGCCCGCACAGAGGGAGCACAGGATGAAAAAACTTGAGGACGCTCTAAAGCGACACTTGTGTAACACCTTTCCAGGCACTGGTAGATTACCAAGTGCTGACACACGTGCTTCTGAGGCTGCGGGTGATCAGAGGAATAGTAGTGAAGGCCAGGGCCGCTTGACTGATGCTTTTTTTAAAATTTTTTAGTCCTCTACGCCCAGGGACGTCAAATGTAGGCACCCATTGCCGGCGTCTTCACCATATGGTGCAGGACTACCTAGGGGCAAGGGCAGACCTGGATACCTTTCCAGCAGATGATCCACTGGCTTACTGGGTGTTGAGATTGGATCATTGGCCAGAACTTAGCCAATATGCTATGCAGCTACTAGATTGCCCTTTATCTAGCGTGCTTTCCGAAAGGACGTTCAGTGCCGCTGGAGGTTTTGTCACAGACAAAAGCGTGCGTCTGTCTACCGACTCTGTAGACCGGCTGACATTTATAAAAATGAATTAGTCCTGGATCAGCAGCTATCAATCCCCTGATGCCGAAGTAACGGAATAGATCGGGGATGTCTTCTGCATGCACAAAACCTCCAGCACTGAATTCTTCCACAATACCACAAAAGGGTTACGGTGTGAATGCACTTGCTGCCATGAGAGGCACAATGTTTGGCTGCACTGACGCCTGTGCCAGATTTATATCATTTTAATTTTTTGAACAGCAGGGTCCAACCCTGCACTCTTCCACAATACCACAGAGGGGTTACTGTATTGATGATACTTGCTGGCCTGGCATTAAAGGCACAATATCTGGGTGCACTGACGCCCTTTACCAGATCAAAAACTTTTCAATATAGGACCACATGGTCCACCCCTGCACTCTTCCACAATACCACAGAGGGGTTACTGTATGATGATACTTGCTGGCCTGGCATTAAAGGCACAATATCGGGGTGCACTGACGCCCATTACCAGATCAAAAACTTTTCAATATAGGACCGCAAGGTCCACCCCTGCATTCTTCCACAATACGACAGAGGGGTTACTGTATGATGATACTTGCTGGCCTGGCATTAAAGGCACAATATCTGGGTGCACTGATGCCTTGACCAGAATCATATCTTTTCAATATAGGACCACATGGTCCACCCCTGCACTCTTCCACAATACCATAGAGGGGTTACTGTATGATGATACTTGCTGGCCTGGCATTAAAGGCACAATATCTGGGTGCACTGACGCCTTGACCAGAATCGTATCTTTTCAATATAGGACCACATGGTCCACCCCTGCATTCTTCCACAATACCACAGAGGGGTTACTGTATGATGATACTTGCTGGCCTGGCATTAAAGGCACAATAGCGTGGGTTTAACAAAGCAGAGCATACATTTATCAAGAAAACAAACAAAAAAACAAACAGCCAAAATATTAATAGATAGATGCAAGCATAAAATATTAACAGTAGGATTAAAGTAGGATACATACAGACAGTTGGAATCATTCTTACTTTGACCACTTTTTGGATGCATTCTTTCTATCCTTGTTCACAAGGTGGCGACTTTGTTGTAGTAAGCTTGAACAGAAGTGGAGCCGGCTGGATGAGTTGGTTCTGTTTGTCCACCTTTTAGGTATCCATTAAAACTATTTGAGTTTGTTTTATATGGATCACCATAACGAACATGAAAACTCCTTGTCATTGTTTATATTATTTGTTCACTCCATAGCACCATAAATAACCTTGAGGTTGAGTGTGAGGTGTTCTGTTACAAATTGGTTTTGAATTTTAAAGAATTCATATCCTTTTAAATTTGGAGACTATAAGCCTATGTTGCGGTCACTAGTTTTAAAATGCACCTGTCATACTTACCTACCTGATGGCACCATCGTGGCACAGCAATTTTAGGTCCAATCAGAGCTACTGATGTTTATCTGTCATGTGTTGGCGATGCCGGCACCATGAGTAAGTATGATGAGTGCACTTAAAAAATTAGGATTATAAAACTATGTAGAGAATACTAATGAAAAGGATCCCCCGAATTTGAGAAACAAATGGTTTATACCAAATAGTACAGTTTTAATGTTTGTTATAAGGTCTTCAAAAAATGTAGGTCAATTAAACTTCTGCATAAAGTGAACATTTAAAAATTAAAGAACGCCTACATTCACGATATTTTCCCCCATCGTTAGCTATGAACCTTGCTACCAGTATTCAAATAGCCAGACCAATGGAACTGTTCAATTACCTAGTTATAGAAAATAATATGTAGTGCCAGTGACATAAAATGTGTTTTTTTGCCTCTGCATATTGATTCAAACATCCTATATAAAGTAATCTCTAAGGGCTGTTCTGTCGCAGAATACAATACAAATGAGATTTATGTCAAACAGTAAGAATATTCTCATAAAATGAGTGGCTGTAGCAAAGCAATTAAAAGAACAGCGTGTGTCAATCATTGTTTTATCATTAGCCTGCTGGAAGTGTTACCCTTCCAGGAATTTCTTTTTCCAGATGTTAAAGGTATCGGAAGAAACTGATAATGCGGCTCTGGTTATAAACAGGTAAAGCATCATAGCATGCACAATGCAATTACATTTGATCGCTCTTTAATGATTGGATGACATTAAAATATAGGGTGTAATCTGTCTGTATCCGGAGGCTGGAAGTCATTATCCAGCCCTGCTTGAAAACGAGTACAACTCTACAGTCACAAATTGGAATCAGAATGATTAAAATGTTATCAGCAAATGTAATGGCCATTATAAATTTTTTACTATGAGTCAGTCCTGAATAGCGAGTACAAAATTAAACATTTTTTTAAGGAATCTGCATAGTATTACATAATACATATCATCATTAAATTAATATTAAAGCTACTCTAAACAAATAACACTCTGCACACATAATTTATTGTTTCTACCTATGGGCTGATAAGGGGCAGTAGAGGTAGCACCCTGGGTCAACAGCCTACAGGGTTGTGGGCCACATCCCTGCAACGCCATTCTTCCGGTTAAATGCTTAATTGGGTGTACTGGGATGTCTATACATGCAACACTGCAGTAGATGTCTACTTGCCATGCGGTTAAATTTCGAAGGCCTAAATTATATCAATTACTTGTTTTTACTGTAAATTCTGGCATAATTTTGTCCTGCATATTTTTTCAGCAGTTCTTTAACCTCTTAAATGCAGAGCCATCTCGCACAGTATCCTAATGGCATGTCATCAGCTTGCGGCTTTGCAGAAAATTGATTTGTTGAAAACTAAAAAGCCATATTTTTGTTTGAAAAATTGGTGAAATAGTTTAAAAAAATTTCATTGCAATTTATCACCATAATTTTGTCATATTTCTATGGTTAGCATTGGTATTCGGGATAGGGTTACGATTTATGATTGATATATGGGTGAAGGTTCCTTTTAGTACAAGAGTTAGGGTTCATATTAGTGTTAAGATTACAATTTGTGCTTTTTTTAGGGTTACTTTTAGTATTAGTGTTCGGGTTAGTATTAGCTCTAGGTTTACTATTTGTGCTTGTGGAGGGTTTGTCAGGAGTGGGATATTCTGATTGTGGTTAGGAGCACAGGATGTGGTACCTGCATATAGGTGTAGTGTCCAAAGGCGAGGTATCTAAAGGGTAATCCACAAAATAAATCCGTAAATCAATCGAAGGGTCGAGCAGGCTGCAGATAAGAATAATCCAAAAGTGAGGTATTCAAGGGGTAATCCATAAAACAAGTCCGTAAATCATGCCACGGGTTGGGGCAGGTGCCAGACAAGGGATAATACAAAGGACTAGCAATGGTTAAGTAACAGAAAGGCAATCCAGGAAATAAATCTAGCAGGAAGTGTTCACTAGGAAGCGCAGAAAGTCTGAGCTCTTCCATGCGGGTCCAAAAGGTTTAAATAGTGGTCACAACCCTTCACATCCCTATCTCAGTTTCCAGAAAACAGGTGGTGCCAGGGTTCCTGACACACCTCCTCCCACGGCTCTGACAATGAGTAGCTGCTCCCCAAGGTCTGGCACTTCCCTCTTGATGTCAGACACCAGAGGGGAGACACGTGTCGAAGGAGATTGCCGTGGTCTGTGATCTGCTACCAGGTGCTGACGAACTCGCACGCCTCTCAGAGAAGCAAAGGTCGAGCGCCGCATCACCCCAGAGGGGTGAGTGGAGGACGCAAGTCCAACGGGGCTGCTGCCTGACAGGATTATGGTTAGGGTTAACCTTAACCTTATCCCAAACCAACAGAATTTGCTCAGTTTTTCTACATACTGTAATTTTCACTACAATTCAATCATTCATTTTAGGCAACAGTTTCTGCTCCTTTTTTTTGATGCTAGCAAATGGTCCAAAGGTGCATCAGTAAAGGTTTGCCATGTCTCAACCAGAAGGCATGCTCCATACACAATGTGGCTAAGCATGGCAATTTTTTTGGGAGGACTTGTCAGATTGGCATTCATTGTGACACACCACATCAACATCAGCAGGTTGGTCAATATCTCATAACGCATTGAAAAGATTTGAACAAACTCTTATTTTTCCTATATTATGGAGCCCACCTTCTCTGATTTATAGTAGACCGCCAAATCCATTATGGGTGAAGAAAAATGCCTGGAAACTGATATACCCATAGGTCAACTTTGAAGACTACAGGATCTCCTAAAGGACCTTTTGGAAGCCTTGAAAGTTTGCGCGGACTTTGCTTAGTTTACCTTTTCTGGTGATGTCCAGTAGCTACTGAATGAATCAGAGCAGATGAATGAGAGGTTGAACAATGTCTTCTGATTTTACCTATGAATCCCCTGGCAAAGCTGATTATGGTACCAATTCCACACCTGTTGCCAGCTGTTAATCCTATTACTACTTATCAAAAATCTTGTTTTGACACTTCTTTTGTTAGCATTTGTGAATTGCTGTTATACCTGTACACAATATATGTTTATGGCTGCATTTGTGAATTGACTGGAAGATTTTGTATAACATCATATTTTGTAATTAAAATCTACGATTCTGTAGATTATAGACCATTTCACCAAATGAAAGGTGGGATATTTTCTAGATCTGCATTACTTTAGGTTAATAGAAATTTTAAAAAAAAATGTCAATTGTACTCCCTCACTCAACTTTGACTTTGCGAGAAAGCTTCCGACTAAACGTGTGAGACAATTATCTGCATCTCATTTTCAACAGCAGCATGTTACTTCTCTTCTCAAAATCTACCCCAAAGGGGTTACCCTGGAAGAAATGCAATTATTAAATATCTGTTTTCACACTGCTTCCTGCATCATGTACACTATTGCACCCGCTGTCTCTAAAATTAGTCCAAGAAACAATTTCCCTGTCTGTTTTCATCCTCATTAGATTACCAAGAAAAATTTGACTGCACCTCTGTGAGTTTTTCCAATCACAAGTTGTTTCACGATACATACACGGCAGGAGACTGTCGTTAGGCAATTTAATTGCTACTTTCCAACTCATAATTAGGAATCTAACACATTTCACTCATCTTCTACCTAGAGTGGCAGGGATGGCATGTAATCTCATTTTGCTTACTGTGTGATTACAGAAGTAGGCATGAGACACAATTTCCGAGGTGTACACGCTGTGCTGGGCCTGTCATCCAGAGAAATATATCGGAAAATCACGTCACTTGGATGAATGCAAAAATGTGTTCTAGGCGAATGACACCTTTACATACAGCACATTTTGGACTCCTTTCCTGTTGTAAGAGTTTAGACTATGACACTACCAAAGTCTTCAAAACAGACAAATAACAAATGATCTACTTTTATGTATTTCTTGATTCCATTTTCTAAACCACTATTAGGATTGAAGCACCTTTTATGATGGCAGTTTTGTTAAAATGAAATCTGAAAATTGGTTTCTCCATAGGAGAGCTATATTGAGTTGTAAATAAGTATTAAAACAGATATCTACCATTATTTAAACAGAAAACAAATAATAGTAGCATAGATGGACAGAACCATTTGGTTTTTAATGGATTACGCCTTGGAAATACAAAATAATACAGGGAGAAAGGGAGACAAGCCTACAAATTGCTCCTCTTGCACTGTGATGTATAACTTAACTCTGAGAAATTCTGTTTATTCATGAAACCACTAAACTGTGAATATGCCGCGAGTTATCTGATTAAATCTCAGTTTTAATTGGAAGCTAAGTTACGGTTCAGAATTCTTGGCACAAACCAAATCTCTCTTCTATCATCACATATCAATTTGTCTATGTTATTTTGTTATATTTATTTTTTTCTTCCTCTAGTGGCAACATAATGGGTACAGCAATTAAAGTTTAAAGCAGTTAGTTTGTTTATGTGACAGGAGAACCGTCTCATTATTTTTCTTATAACTGACACCAGATTAACTAATGGATTTTAGTATTTACAAATAAAATATCTATTAATAATATATTCATTTTATATTTGCAATATTGGTATGTAAGTGTTAAGCAGCAAAATACATATGCAGATTTTGTGAGTGATATATAGAGAGGGTCAACTCATTGTGCATTAGAATATCTCAGATTCCATTGTTTGGAAATTGTACTTCTGTAATATTCTGGGAATTGAAAACCACAACAAAAAGAGCTCAATAATTATTAGTTAAATAACTCACCTCATAGTGATTTACTTACAAAGAGTGGTTAGGGCAAATACTTGTTGAAGTTTTGAAAATTGACTTAATTTCTTTACTACCATGATTGACATACAAGCACCCCCTGTCCACTCTCAGCCAGCAGCTGTCAAAGTAAACAACCAAACCCTGCAACACCCCCTAGATGTAACAAATGCCTTTAATGATTATTTTGTTGGATGTGCCACCACTTTGATTGCCAAGCTAGGAAATTACATGCAATCAGAAAGGCAGCATGCAGGTCAGGCCCCTCCAACTGTGCAAAGTCCCTGTATCAGACAGGATTTCAGTTTTAGACCAGTGCCTGTCAGTGTCGTTACTAAACTCCTCCGTAACAAAAAAATGAAATACCAGTCTGGACCTGTTCAAATACCAGCAATGCTGCTGAAAATCAGTGCACCGGCAATTGCAAATCCTGTCGCAACCCTAATCAATGAATCATTGGTGACTGGATACATACCCAAACTCTGGAAGACTGCGAGAGTGGTACCTATCCATAAAAGTGGTGACAGTACTTTGGTATCCAACTACCGTCCAATATCATTGCTCCTTGTAATGTCAAAAATTTTGGAAAAATTTGTCTACACACAATTACGTGATTATTATCAATATTGGAACTACTTAACCACAGATCAATCAGGCTTTCGTCCAAATCACTCAACTACAACCGCCTTTTTAAAAGTCTGCAATGATATCCAAGCTGGGATGGAACAAGGAAGCCTAACTGGAGCCATCTTCCTTGATTTTGCCAAGGCCTTTGACACAGTAGACCATGGCATCTTGTTAAAAAAACTTTAAAACTCTGGTATTGGTGATCACATGCTAACCTGGTTTTGATCATATGTATCCGACCGAACGCAATATGTGTCCATTTCTGGCAGCTCCTCCCACCCCCTCCCAGTTACTTGTGGTGTACCCCAAGGCTCAATACTCGGCCCCCTACTATTTACAATATTCATAAATGATCTGCCTAACATCTGCAAAGCCTCAACTGTACACATGTACGCAGACGACACCGTAATCTACACCAGCAAACCAAATCTCCCACAGCTGAAGGCCGTGCTGCAAGAACAATTCACAGAGGTAGAAAAGTGGCTCAAACACAACAAACTTTTTTAAAATACTGACAAAACTGTAACAATGCTCTTTGGAACAGCACCTAAAACACATAAATTGCAAAATCCCCATCTATGTGTTGGGACAAAATCAAATTGCACGCTGACCAGTCACTTCTCTCAAATATCTAGGTATGTGGTTGGACCCAAATCTATCCTTTGGCCCCCCACATCGAAAAACTCTCATCTAAACTTTACCCCAAACTAGGTGCCCTGTACAGAAACAAATCCTGCCCGAGCCCCACGGCTTATGCCAGCTATTGCTTATGGAGATTTAGTGTATGCAGCAGCCCCGCAAACACACCTTCAGAAACTTACTACATTGTATAACTCATTCTGCCGCTTTGCACAGTAACTACATGACCCACCATTGTTGTGACATGTTAAAAGAGCTAAATTGGCCATCGCTGGAGTCTAAACGCACCCTTCACATTTCCAACCTGGTGTTTAAGAGCTTTTCTGGGAAGCTGCCACGATATCTGAATAGACGGCATCCCCTAGCAGTTCCCTCATCCTATAACCTCCGATCCAGGACCAGCACCTTACTTGCAATAACACAATACAAAAAGACAGTGGCTCGGTCCTCATTTTCCTACAGAGCACCACAGTTATGGAATAACCTCCCAGACGCCGTCAAATCTTTACCCAGCCTAAAGTCACTCGAGCTCCCTATTAACATACATCAATGTGGAATGCACCTGTAAACATGTAACATAATGACAATTTCCTACATATTTATTTTCTGTTAATCTGTATATTTGTGTTTTTTTTAATATCTTGCATTGTATTACTTTGTATTTCTGTAACAACTGTAACATTTCAATGTTCTTGAACCCAGGACATACTTGAAAACGAGAGAAATATCAATGTATCCTTCCTGGTAAAATACTTTATAAATAAATAATATAAATGATGACAACAATAATAATAATAACACAGAGTCTACCGAAAGAAAACGAGAATAACCTCTCACAGCAAATGAGAACAAATTAACAAGTACCTAACCGTAACTGAACTTGCTCCTGGGAAACTGACTAAAATATAACTTGAATTGCAATACATGAAAAAAGGTACTGTATGTCTTGTTAATTTGTTGTCATGGGACATGTAGTTCCAAAACGTCAACAATGCAAAGGTTCCAGGGCTGGATTAAGAGTATCATGGGCCTGGTGCTGAGGATTTCGTGGGGCCTTTTTATAGATAATGAGGCAACAATCAGTCCACGCTGTTTTCTTGTTTAGAGAGTAAGGTGGCGCACTGTGCATATCTCATGCTATGCCAACATCAGAGCAACTGAAAAACCTGACACTTAGTTCTGGTTGCCCTAGCGGGTCGACCATATTACAATACGAACGTTAACAGGTTAATAAAAACTGTTAGCAATTCGGAGATTACGCTTTTGAGCGCGAGGTTACTGTACTTTGCACTCCCTATACATAACATGGGGAGCACAAAGAGTTAATTAGCGTTAGTATTACAAAGTCCCAACACTAATTACCGTCCCACTGCGGTTACTGAAAAGTTACTCACAGCTTGGAGCTGGTGCTAAATGATACGGCTTCTGCGGAATCCATCAGCACCAGCAGAAAATCCCCCCCCCCCAAAATCACATACTCGCCTCCCATCCTGCAGCGAGAACCGCGGCGCCATCCGCCTCTTCTTGCCGCCGGGAGCAGAGAGAGACTGAGGGGAAAAGTCCCACAGTCTCCCTCTGCGAATCACTCCGGCAAGATCATGCAGTTCATGTGACTGGCAGCAGAAGCCTCAATGGAGTCCTATGGACACCATCGAGGGGTTTGTCGCGGCAGCACTTAGCGCTGCGTCGAGCATCCCGACGCTTAGTGCCACGTTACTTTACAGGCTGCTAGATTAGCGCCTGCACCGTAATATCACGCTAAAACAGGGATGCTAAAGAGACACTTGCAGGCACACAATATCCACCTTAGTGTCCCCGTTTTAGCGTGATGTTTGTAATATAGCCCACAATTATTCAAAGATCAAATTTTTGCAAACAATAGCGGCAAAGTTTGGGGTTTCACAATAGAGAAATCTAAACTGTAGCAGGAGAAGCTTCAATGTGACGGTTCCCCTGTGGCTGTTTGGATTCTCCTATTGTGAAACACCCAAATTTGTCATTGTTTGAAAGATCCACTAACACTGGCTTTCTTTGACACAAACAGCACAGGTATATATACACACATACACACCCCAGAGGCAATATATATATATCACACCTGGGCTGTGCTTGTGTGTATATGTGCCTAAGCTGTATGCGTGTATATATATATAAATCACGAGTATAGCAGTCTGTAGTGATACCTTTTTTATTGGACTAACGTTATGTTTAAAATACTCTCGAAAGCTTGTATTTTAAATGTAACGTCCAATAAAAAAAGGTATCACTACAGACTGCTATACTCGTGATATATATATATAAATGTAAAATGTCAATGTTCTTGAACCCAGGACATACTGAAAACCTGAAATCTCAATGTATCCTTCCTGGTAAAATACTTTATAAATTAATAAATGTGTGCGTGTATATATATGTGTGTATATATATATATATATATATATACACATATATATACACGCACACATTTATTAATTTATAAAGTATTTTACCAGGAAGGATACATTGAGATTTCAGGTTTTCAGTATGTCCTGGGTTCAAGAACATTGACATTTTACAGTCGTTACAGAAACACAAAGTAATACATGGAAGATATTAAAAACACAAATATACAGATTAACACAGAAAATAAATATGTAGGAAATATATTCACTGTGTTACATGTTTACAGGCGCATTCTGTATATAGTCACTGTGTTACATGTTTACAGGCGCATTCTGTATATAGTCACTATGTTACATGTTTACAGGCGCATTCTGTATATAGTCACTGTGTTACATGTTTACAGGTACATTCTGTATATAGTCACTGTGTTACATGTTTACAGGCGCATTCTGTATATAGTCACTATGTTACATGTTTACAGGCGCATTCTGTATATAGTCACTGTGTTACATGTTTACAGGCGCATTCTGTATATAGTCACTATGTTACATGTTTACAGGCGCATTCTGTATTGAGGTATGTTAATAGTACATACATACATACATACATCACAGCTCAGGCACACATAGGCATATACACACACTACACAGGCACTGGTATATATATATATATATATATATATACACAGAGCACATACTTACATATTACCACACGCAGCACATATGTATACATAGAAAACACATTAATACAGAACAGCAACATTCCAATGGGTGATAGTTTAATGTCACATAAGCAAGCATTGAGCATTGTGTGCAGTTGAGACCTGGTCTATCAAGAGTTAAAATTGTTTAAAGCTCGCCAGTAAACCCCAGCATTCTGTCCAGGTTATTACTGTGCTGTTGCTGTCCTCCCTGTCACTGGCAGCATTCTCCCAGCAGGACAGGTTCCCCATGATGCTGAAGGGGGGGGGGGAGGGGCCAGGCTGCGAGCAGGCAGGCATAAAACCTAAAAGAAAGGAGCCCACAGGGACTTTCCTAGAGGTCAGCCGACTTTGATTTTTGAAGTTCATTTCAGGGCAATTGGAGAGAGGAAGCAGAGAGACATGCTGGGTGCCCTGTGCTGCCTTCCCACTGCTCTCACCCTCCCTCGAAAGGTGCTCTCCTGCAGGCTGATTGTCCTACTCCCAGCACATGTCACCAAGACCCCCCCCCCTCTACTCCTACTATAACAAAGACCCCCCCCCCTTCCATAGGCTACAGACAGAGGCTGAGACCATCACACCAGCTCAAACTGTGCAGCCCAGTGAGCCCCCGGTGGCCTAATGTGCCCCCCTCCCCTCTGACTCCTAGGCCCCTGGAAGCTCTGCCCCTGCATTAATCACTTACTGGGCCAGCCGCCTTGTCTCTCCTCTCTCCTTGAGCTCACGTTGACAGCGATGCTTCACTGCTGTCTGCACGCAGCTGCAGCTTGGAGGAGCTGAGGAGGGATAGGGAAATAGTCACCGGATATGACTACTTTTCATATCCGGCGCACGGCTGTAGCTGAGCATCCGGGATGAGTGAGTTTACATTACGGACACTGGGCAGCCCAGTGCCAGGGTGGTCCCCGCGCGACTGACCACCTCCTGACCCCACTTATTACACCTCTGACAGATTCAGAAGCAGCCTGTCTGGCGGTGATTCTAACAAATTGCTAATTTTGTTAGAACACCGACCAGCTGCTCATCCACTTGGCTGTGGGCCTATTTTAAGGTAGGGGCCTGGAGCGGCCGCTCCATCCGCCCCTATGTTAATCCGGCCCTGAAAGGTTCCCATTCTCTGATCTAGAAGAGATGGCAATATGCTCTGGACGTAAATGTGTCAACAGGACCCATTAGGACTGAAATTTCATAAGATTCTATTGGCTGTCACTGGGTAACACTGATCCAATGTTTTTCACTCATCAATGGACTATTTCAAGGTGTAGATATGAGCCTGAATTGGTCTAAATTAAAAATGAAAAAAAGAGAAACAATATTCTTATGGCAAACAATTTTATACTTCGAAATGTAGGATAGATACATACAGGGTAATTCAAAGAGATCCGAATTGCTTGAGAAAGGTAACCGAATGCTGAAAATCAGCGTTCGGTTACCTTTCTTGACCATTCGGCTATCCAGAGAGCAGGCAATTCACCAAATGCTGGCGAATTGCCTGAACATATGGTGCCTGTTCGAGGGCAGTGAAATCCCCATAAAAAAGCACTGCTTCAGCTATTCAGAGAACACAAACCAGCAGTGAAAGGTTCCCGAAATGCCCTGCCATTCGGTGGTTTAATTCGGCAAGTTTATTCAGGAGAATCCCATAGGCTTCAATGTTAAAAATATTCCCGTTTTAATACAATATCTAATAAACCGTTCATTCTAAAATTCTGCAGTAAAGAGTCTTTTTATTTATAGTTTTTTTAGGATATTTTAAGCATTTATCTGATTTTTTTTTTTTTAAAAGTCCGATTTTTTTTTTATTTTTTAAGTTTACTTATTTTTTCTGTAACAGCCCTTTTTATTATCATTCCCTGGACCTCATATGCAAATTTCAGACATTTTCACTCAGTAATATATTTGCAAACAGCGTTTCACTTTTCAATCATTCATGCAAACTGTTTTCCTAATTTATTCACTTCACTCTGTCTGCGGTCTCGGCTTTCTCGGCTTTCTCCGGAGGCTGTGCTGTGTGTTATCGGCTCCTGCTCGGGTTTTTCCGTGGTTTTTGGCAGGTTAATCCATATGTTTTTGAGGGTTTACGGCGTGCATTCGCCGGGTTTTGCAGTTCGTTTTTGAGGGTTTGCGGTAGCTTTTCCCTGCAATTCAGGGACCCTGTGGTGCTTGCTGAATACACCACAGGGTCACCGAAATGGGATCGGCAAAAGGAACCGAATTGAAGAAAACGAAAAGTCACCGAACGTGCGGTGACTTTTCGAATCTCTTTCAATTACCCTGACAGTGTTACTTTTATTCAATGACGTGAAATTATTATTAAGACACAAATATTTAATGGATTGGCTTGTGCTCCATCTCCATGTACCTTCAGATTCAATATTTATTTATTTTGAGACTATTCCCTTTAGGCTCTTGGTTGATTTGTTATGATGCTAGTAAGGGTTGTCCTGTGGATTGAGGAGTTGAATTAAGAAAGGAATTGAATTGACACATATTAAACTCTATGTCAAAGTAGAAATTGAAAATATAATTCCTTGGCATGGAAATGCAGAGAGCATAAAACCACGAATGGTAATTTACAGCTGACATATGGCCGGCCGTAACAATGTCACTGTGATGTAAGTTAACTTGTTTGTGTGATTTCCCACAATATGAAAAACAGCCAACAATGCCATTAAATTAAATATTACTGGGAGTGTAACCAGATGGTTCTGTAGAAGAAACGGCAGTGTCAGCAACCTTTAAATTTCAGTCCTCCTTTAAAGTATTTACCAGTGCTGTAGTGTTCCTCGACTTACTTATTAAGCTATGCCACTGAAAATTAAAAATAAAAAAGGTGTAAAGATTGCACAAAAGAAACCAGGCAGGTCCTGTTTACTGGTCAGGCTTCCTTAGTTTAGAGGGACCTTCCCCTTCATATCTTTAAAATAAATATCCCTTATATTGAACTAAATCCTTCTTTTTTTGTATCTAGGTTTCACATTATAAATCATAAAAATCAGCAACAGTGCTAGGTAACACCAAAGTGATCAACAAATGAAAATAAGGTTCTGTAGACAGATTCTTACCAGTAACAAAACATTATTAAATACAAAACCATATAGAATACAATCCACAATGATTCTTTAATAATGACAGGCCAGAACACAACCGGGCTGTTAAGCACAGCGATTGAGTCGAACAGCATAATGGCCCAAGCACTCTGTTTACTTTTATAACATCCTATTGCATCTGAGCAGTGGAGCGGGGCGGAGCAGTGGCTCAGGGCGACAAAATGCTGCTCTCAAGGGCCGCGGCGGAGTACCCGTCCTGGACAAGGCACGGCCCTCCAGCATCCTGCTAAGCCAGACTGCGCCCGCCCCTCTCGGCAGGGCAGCACCCGCCCTCCTCACACGCAATGAGCGGCTCCCGCCCCTTCACACAGGCAGAGCGATGCCTTCCCCCTTCACATGTACCGAGCGGCACCAGCCCCCTACGCACATGCGGACCAACGCCTCCACCCTTCATTGCAGGAGGATGTAGCCCACCATTTTCACAGGCCTGGTCCGGTGATTTTAAAGCCTTCCAGCATGGGTCTGAAGCCAGGCCCAGAGCCAGCCTCGGAGCAAAGCCTCGGCTGGAGCCAGCCCTCGACCAGGCTGGGAGCAAGAGCCAGGCCGGGAGCAAGAGCCAGCCCGGGAGCAAGGCCTCGGCCAGGCCTGGAACCAGCTCTGGTGCCAGGCCTCAACCAGGCCCAGAGCAAGGCCTCGGGCCAGGCCCAGAGACAGCCACAGGGGCCAGGCCTCGACTAGGCCCGGAGCAAGGCCTTGGCCAGGGCCAGGCCCAGAGACAGTGCCATGCCTCGACCAGGTTTCAAGTTGCGAGTGTGCTGGAGCTCGACCAGGCCAAACGGTGTCCAGCAAGCCCTCCACTGTGTGGGTAAGTTTGTGTGTGTGACTGCGTGGATTTATGTGTGTGTGTGTGTGTGACTGTGTGGATTTGTGTGTGTGACTGGATGTGTGTGTGTGACTGTGTGGATTAATGTGTGTGTGTGTGACTATGTGGATTGATATGTGTGTGACTGTGTGGATTTATGTGTGTGTGACAGTGGAGCTCTGTGATACGCTCATACACACTGCACATTACTGTATCACAGAGCTCCACAGCAATAAAACTCACAGTAATGTACGGTGTGTATGAGCGTGAGTTTTATTGCTGTGGAGCTCTGTGATACGCTCATATACACTGCATGTTACTGTGAGTTTTATTGCTGTGGAGCTCTTTGATACGCTCATACACACCGCAAATTACTGTGAGTTTTATTGCTGTGGAGCTCTGTGATACACACCGCACATTACTATGAGTTTTATTGCTGTGGAGCTCTGTGATACGCTCATTACACACCGCACATTACTAGGAGTTCTATTGCTGTGGAGCTCTGATACGCTCATACACGTCACGTGTTTTTTTTTTTTAGGGGGGGGGGCAGCATTTCATCTTTCGTCCAGGCAGCACAGTGGCTTGGGCCGGCCCAGCATTTGAGACACAAGTTCTGTTTGCGCCTCGGTGTAATTACTGCTTACTGGACATTATGCTTTGTATGGGAAACATCAATGCGCCCCTAGCAGATGGAGAACGAGCTGTTCCAACTAGCTAATTCTCCATCTGTGCCTGATGTCGTTATTCTAGTTTGAATAATGTCTTTCAAACCACTGTGTTTCTTACTATTTGTTTCCACTCTTACTCTGGATCACGCTGACCTCTTCACCACAGGATGAGAGGTGAATATATGTAAAAAATAAGCTGTTACTCTTCTTGTTCTCATCCACCCAACAAGATTGTAAACGTGTCTGAGAAGGGCCCTCTTCATCATTTATTTCTGCTTTCTAAATTTGCTTGTTAAGTGCTGTGGTGTCAGGGATCAGACCGAGCATGGTGTGCAGCGGGGTGAGGTGTGAGCCCAGGATGCAGTGAAATATACTCAGACAGGGTACAGGGTAACAACAGGCTTTAATAAGTAAAGCAAGTAAACAGACAGACCTGAACTAATGCACAATAACAGAATACACAAGAGATACTAACATTGGAGGAGGCTGGGCAAGATAGGAAAAGGCTAGAGCGCAGAGGAGATGCAGGAAAAAGGGGCTGCGGCAAAAGAAGGATGGCTGAGAGTAGTGGGAGTACTGAATATGGGAGTAGATAGGAAGCAGGAGAAACAAGGAGTAGCAAGAGGAGACTGAAATACTTAGAAGGGGCGAGAGAAGCTAGAATACATAAGGGGAAACCAATTACATAGGAAGGGCAGACGCTGAATAAACAATAATACAAAATAAACACAGATACACAGATCACGGTATCAGATAAGGATCAGGCAAATAGAATGGTCAGATATACGAACTTCGAAGCAGGGGTCTGGTACACAGAATCCTAGATAGGGGGGCACAGGGAGCAGAGGAAAGTCTATGGTGAATGGGATGATACAGGCAAAGTCTCAGGCAAGGTCTCAAGAGGTTGATGTGCACTGATGCACGGTCCAGACTTCAATGAGGAAGCAAAGTCTTCAGGGCGTTACTTCCTTTTAAGCTGGGTTGATTGGTCACGGCGGAGTTCAGGTGAGGCTCCAGAGCTTGAGGCAAAATCACTCAGGGGGAAAGTCCCG
This sequence comes from Leptobrachium leishanense, assembly GCA_009667805.1. Taxonomy (NCBI): domain Eukaryota; kingdom Metazoa; phylum Chordata; class Amphibia; order Anura; family Megophryidae; genus Leptobrachium; species Leptobrachium leishanense. The sequence continues at coordinate 131,845,526 of CM019063.1, read as the reverse complement.
GAAACCTGCATATTCCAGGCAAATCTGCAGGGTTTTGGTTACTAGGGGTCAGAATGTCCAGGCCCTGGCATGTGGGAACTGTTGATGCTATATTTAAATGATAATTGTAATACTGTAATACAAGTACAGTTGCAAGAAAAAGTATGTGAACCCTTTGGGATTACGTGGAGTTTTGCATGAATTGGTCATAAAATGTGCTCTGATCTTCATCTAAGTCACAAGAATTTGTAAAACACAGTCTGCTTAAAATAATACAACACAAACATATGTTTTCATGTGTTTATTGAACATAACATGTAAACATTCAAAGTCCAGGGTGGAAAATGTATGTGAACCCCTAGCCTAATGACTTCTCCAAGAGCTAATTGGAGCCAGGAGTGAGCCAACCTTGAGTCCAATCAGTGTGATATTATTGGATGTGTTGCTGAAAGCTGTCCTGCCCTTTAAAAACAAACACACCAGTTTTGGGTTTACTGGTTTCAAGAAGCACTGCCTGATGTGAACCATGCCTCGCAGAAAAGAGCTCTCAGAAGACCTACGATCAAGAATTGTTGACTTCCATGAAGCTGGAAAGAGTTACAAAACTATCTCCAAAAGCCTTGATGTTCATGTGTCCACGGTAAGACAGACTGTCTACAAATGGAGAAAGTTCAGCACTGTTGCTACTCTCCCTAGGCGTGGTCGTCCTGTAAAGATGACTGCAAGAGCACAGCGCAGAATGCTTAATGAGGTAAAGAAGAATCCTAGAGTGTCCGCTAAAGACTTACAGAAATCTCTGGCACATGCTAACATTTTTGTTGACACATCTACAATAAGGAAAACATTAAACAAGAATGGAGTACATGGGAGGACACCACGGAGGAAGTCATTGCAGTCCAAAAAAAATATTGCAGCACATTTGAAGTTTGCAAAAGAGCACCTGGATGTTCCACAGCACTACTGGCAAAATATTCTGTGGACAGATGAAACCAAAATTGAGTTGTTTGGAAAAAACACACAACACTATGTGTGGAGAAAAAAAGGCACAGCACACCAACATCAAAACCTCATCCCCACTGTAAAACATGGCGGAGAGAGCATCATGGTTTGGGGCTGCTTTGCTGCCTCAGGGCCTGGACGGATTGTTGTCATTGATGGAAAAATGAATTCCAGAGTTTATCAAGACATTTTGCAGGAAAACGAAAGACCATTGTCCGCCAACTGAAGCTCCGCAGAGGATGGGTGATGCAACAGGACAATGACCCACAGCATACAAGTAATTCAACAAAAGAATGGCTTCAACAAAACAAAATACTCATTCTGGAGTGGCCCAGTCAGGCTGGGGGCACACTAGGCGTCTTCTTGTGCGCACTAGCGCGCGTTACCGGTGCCCGTCGCAGCGTTGTGATGCTGTGGACGGAGCCGGTCACATGCTTGCGCGCGCGCTGATAGTGCGCGCGTAGCATGCTTGCACCTAGCGATCATCACTAGGGATGAGCCGAACACCCCCGCGAACACGAACCGAACTCAATGCAAGTCAATCGGACTCAAAAGTTCGATTTTTAGAGTTCCCTCCAAGAGGGCATATATGCAAGATATTTGCCATAAAAGGTGTATGGGGGTCCGGTTAGTGCCCTGGGGGACAGGAAACAAGGACAAAAAGTTTAAAAAAAGACGTTTTTAAAGGGACAGTGAGTTTTCCATAAAATAAGGGTTAAAAATAAAAACGAAAAATTCCTTTAAATATCGTGCCTAGGAGGTCCCCATAACCTGCCCGTGAAGTGGCGGATTTGTAGGATGTATAGAAATATCGCCATCAGAGACCCACACACGACACCTAGCCACCCTTAACCCTTTCGCTGCTGAGGCTTTTCCCGCCCCTGTGCTGAGGTCATTTTTTACCTGTTTTGCGCATCATGTTTAAACGTGTTTTTAAGGCTTATTTTAGTATATGACACCGACATATTATATATCGTTCTTTCCGTCAGACTCGGTAGATTCATAATATGTCATTATTATATGTATACGTTATGTCATGTCTGTATATTATAACAAAAAATGCAATAAAATATGTATTTTCAATAATTTACAATGTGTAAAGTGTTTTTTTCCACATTTTAACATGCGAGCAATTGCGGTTATATTTTGTATGGGGTGCGCTTGTTAAAAAAATTAGAGATGGGGTCTCGTTACATTTTTTTTTGGGGAAAATGACACTATTTTTAACAAACGCACCGCATACAAAAATCGTTAGTGCAGCATCATTGTTCACATTATAATTGAAATGGGAACAATATTGCTACACTAACAAACCCAAAAAAATAAAAAAAAGTGTTTATTTTTTATTTTTTAATTTTTTTTTTACAAACTTTTTAACTTTCATGTTTGGTATCGTTGGAACGGCCATGCTCTGGCCGATCCAACCATATCAAAATTTAACCCCTAACTGCCACGGATCGGGAGATAGGGAGTTCATTGGAACTCCCTATCTCCACACTTGGTGGCAGTTAGGGGTTAACTGTAGGACTGGCGTCATCGTGCTACGCACGATGACGCCAGTCCTCTGGGGGAGTTCCCGGAAGCTTGGCCGACATCCAAGATGTCGGCCAGCTCCGGGAAAGGATCGCGAACCGGCGCTTTTCAGCGCCGATTCGCGATCCAGCTCCCCAGGGGTTAATGCCAGGCATCATTTGGAAGGGCAGGCTGTGCCCTTCCAAATGATGCCTGGGTTAAGCCCCGCAGAGCCACCGATCGGGAGGGAGAGAGGTCCGAAGGACCTCCCCCCCCTCCCTTTCAGGCGCCTCCTCCGCACATGCGGGGGGGGCGCCTGAATTAGGTGTCATCGCGCCCCCGCGATGACACCTAATAATGGCGGCTGCTGGTCCGGATGCCGGGCTGACATCCAGGATGTCAGCCCGCACCGGAGGGGCCAGCGATCGGCCGGAACCCGGCCGAACGCTGACCCCAAAGTGAGGACGCGCTCAGCGCGTCCTCAGCACACCAGCGGGAATGCTGAGGACGCGCTGAGCGCGTCCTTAGCATTCAAGTGGTTAAGGGGTTAAAATGCACAGGGACTGGCTACTATCCTGTTAGATGAGGGAATGTATTATATGTATAAAGCAAGGTATATATGACAATGGATAGTCAGAGACTCTAGGGACTCCAGCTTGTACGCTTTATGATAGACATTTTCACGTTGTGTTGTGTTACTAATGCAGAAGCAGCAAGCCCTTCCACCACGCAGGCACCAAAACTATAGATCTAACACAATAATAATTGTATGCTCACATAGGCCCTTCGGGAGAGGTACATGACATACAAATACTGGAATATTACGTTTAAATCTAAGGAGTGTGATAAAGATTTTATTAAGCCCTTGATGACAAATGACGTAACATCTACATCATTAACCCTTTCGCTGCTGAGGCTTTTCACACCTCTGTGCTGAGGTCATTTTTACCGCTTTCGTTCCTCTTGTTTAACCGCGTTTTGTAGCCATATTTTGATATATGACCCAGACATATTATATATCGTTCTTTCCGGCAGACTCCACAGATTCATAATATGTCATTATTATATGTATACGTTATGTCATGTCTGTATATTATAACAAAAAATGCAATAAAATTAGAATTTTCAATAATTTATTATGAGTAAAGTGTTTTTTTTCACATTTTAACATGCGAGCGTTTGCGGTTATATTTTGTATGGGGTGCGCATGTTAAAAAAATTTGAAAAGGGGACTTGTTACATTTTTTTGGGGAAAATGACTCGCTTTTTATCAAACGCACCGCATACAAAATTCATTAGTGCAGCATTATTGTTCACATTATAATTGAAATGGGAACAATATTGCCGCATTAACAAAACAAAAACAAACCAAAAAAATTTTTTTTTTTATTTTACTTTTTTTTTTTTTTAAAAACTTTTTTTATTATCATGTTTGATATCGTTGGAAAGGCCATGCTCTGGCCGATCCAACAACATCAAACATTAACCCCTAGCTGCCACGGATCGGGAGATAGGGGGTTCATTGGAACCCCCTATCTCCACCATTGGTGGCAGCTAGGGGTTAACTCCAGGACTAGAGGGGGGGAGTTCCCAAGATGTCCAAGATGTCGGCCAGCTCCGGGAAAGGATCACGAACCGGCGCTTTTCAGCGCCGATTCGTGATCCGGCTCCCCAAGGGTTAATGACAACCACCGTTTGGAAGGGCAGGCTGTGCCCTTCCAAACGGTGTCTGGATTAACGTCCTGCTCCCCGGCGATCGGGAGGGAGAGAGGTCCGAAGGACCTCCCCCCTTTCAGGCGCCTCCTCCCAACGCGCCGGCGCGATGACATTTAATTGCTACGCCGGGGTCCCGAGTGCTGGGCTGACATCCAAGATGTCAGCCCGCACCGCGGGGGTGCAGCAATCCGCCGGAATCCGGCGGATTGCTGCCTCTTGTGCATGGACGCGCTCAGCGCATCCATAGCACAGGAGAACCACTTGGCTGGACGCGCTGATCGTGTCCATAGCAGCCAAGTGGTTAATGATTGGCTTTACAGAGCCCTGGTCCTTAAGGGGTTAAACAGCACATCAGAGGAACATAGAAATGAACACTTAGAATTCAGAAGCACAGTGTTCATACATGTGCAGGAGCCACACCCAGTCTGCAGGCAATGTATCAAATTCATGAGACCAGAATAATTAGAAGCACATTTTATTTCCAAACACTAATTAACACCTGTTGTTTACGCCGTTTGAGAGCCCTGCTGTAAGCACATGTCATTTAGAGGTGAGAATCTTTGCACCTAGACATTAGGCAGACTGTAAAGCATGCTTTCCTTGTAAGCTAGAAAATCCACATCACCCATTGCAGCATTTTAAAGATGAAACACACAGGCGGCGTAAAAAATCCTATGCAAGCCTCATGCACAGTATGCCAGGGGTCTCAAACACACGCCCCCCCCAACATGATTTGGACTACAAGTCCCAGGATAATTTCAATGCAATACATGGCGAGGGAATCCTGGGAGTTGTAGTTCAAACACATCAGGGGCACCAGAGTTTGAGAGCCCTGCTGCGAGCACCTGTCATTTAGGGATGAGAATCTTTGCACCTAGACTGTAAAGCATGCTTTCCTTGTAAGATAGAAAATCCACATCACCCATTGCAGCATTTTAAAGATGAAACACACAGGCGGCGCAAAAAATCTTATGCAAGCCTCATGCACTCTAAGCACATGTAATTTTGAGGTGTGAAAGTTTCAGAAAAATGTACACATGTGCAAATATTTTAAATAAAGCCAGAATAATTTTATGACAGTCACATTTGTCTGACAAACAGATAATACATTATGCTGCAGCATGTGTTGACATATGTTGGTAGATGTATGTAATGTGTGTTATGTGTATGTAACATGTTTATGCTATTATACATACCGCTTCTTGACGACATACACAGTCCGTCCATTGCTAATCATCGCCCACATGCGTGCCTTCTTGCCCTGGGTAATTTTTAATTCAATATCTAATAAACCATTGCTTATAATATTCTGCAGTAAAGAGTCTCTTTATTTCTAGATTTTTTAGTATTTAAGCATTTTTTATACTTTTTTAAAAGAAAAAATTTCGAACTCGAACCGAACATGCCAAAATGTTCGAAGTCCGCGAACTTTTGAACTGGCAATGTTCGAGTCGAACTCCGAACTGATCGAACCGAACAGCTCATCCCTAATCATCACTGTCGATGCGCTAGGATGGCCTTGTGGAGGGCGGCAGGTGGGCATCAGGGGGCCGGTGCATTAACGTTTTCTTTAACGCAGTGGTGTATTTAGGTTTTGTGCTGCCCTAGGCCTGACTAAACTCGTGCACCCCTAATTTAAATTTGACGCACCCCTTCCTGTCAAGGGCACACCTCTTCCTGGTTAATCCCCACCCTTCCTATTTAAGCTCCACCTTTTCCTCTTAGAGCTCCGCCTTTTCCTCTCTTTATATTAAAAGTGGATACCAAGTGCCTACTTGTATATTTTGTATACCATTTCAAATGTATCTATGGAGATAAAGAAAATTATGAAATGTTTAAATTCAAGTATTTTTACAAAGAACAGCCACGCATGTCAAGTAAACGGGATCACAGCCGCTCTAATTGGTGGAACAATAAAATCCACAGAAACGTGCACTGCATATGAGCGTATCACAGAGCTGCATAGCAATAAAACCCACAGAAATGGGCACTGTGTATGAGCATATCAGAGCTCCACAGCAATAAAACCCACAGAAATGTGCAGTGTGTATGAGCATATCACAGAACTGCACAGCAATAAAACTCACAGTAATGTGCAGTGTGTATGAGCATATCCCAGAGCTCCAGGGCAATAAAACTCACAGTAATATGCAGTGTGTATCACAGAATCCACAGCAATAAAACTCCCAGCAATGCAATGTGCGGTGTGTATGAGTGCATCAGAATTCACAGCAATAAAACTCACAGCAATGCAATGTGTGGTGTATGTCAGCGTATCAGAATCCACAGCAATAAAACTCCCAGCAATGCAATGTGCGGTGTGTATGGGTGCATCAGAATCCACTGCAATAAAACTCCCAGCAATGCAATGTGTGGTGTGTACAGCGTATCAGAATCCACAGCAATAAAACTCCCAGCAATGCAATGTGCGGTGTGTATGAGTGCATCAGAATCCACTGCAATAAAACTCCCAGCAAACCGAGTATATATGAGCACACAGCAATTATTTATTCTACATTTACCGGCCACTGTCCGTGGTAGGGCTGTGTGCAGAGTCAGCAGGGACTGTGTACAGACTCAGCAGGAGGTCCCTCCAGGCCACGTTAGGATCACGGCTGTGCCTGTGCGTGGAGCCATCTTGTCAGCAGTGGGGTGCCACTGCCAGAGGGTGCACCGTGGCTTTGATTCCCTTCCCGGTGGGTGTTCAGTCCAGAATAGAGTGACAGTCCATGTTAACGAAAGGGCGGGCAGCTGCGTGCATGCGTGTCACGTGGTTCAGCCAGTCAGGTGGTACTGAGACTCAGTACCACCTGACTGGCCGGACCGAGTGTGACCTGCACACAAGCAGCCTCACCAGGAGCCAGGCAGCTCAATGACAAATTTCTATCACTGCAGTGCTGGTTAAGGAAAGGTCCACTTTAAACAGCAGTAAGCAGACAGGGCTTCATATTCTGCTGAAACCCCCCCCCTTTACCTTCCCGTTTACTGTCATCTTCTCTCTCTGGACACAAATCACATCCCCCTCCCCTCTCCTAGAGCTGCTGTGGGGCAGGGGAGGAGCTATGGAGGGAGGAGAGGGGGATTTTTATTCTATTCAATTTTATTCCGTATGCAAACGCCATGCTCCGCTGCTCGTTGTTTGAGAACACAGCTCAAAGCTGACACACAGTGACAGTGGCACCTCCTAGTACCCCCTAATGACACCCCAATAATCACTGGTACCTGGGGCGGCCCGCCCTCCGCCACTCCTCTAAGTACACCACTGCTCTGGTGATATGCTCACACACAAGTTTGGTGAACTGCCAGCAAGTACGGTGCTGTTTGAAGGCAGTGCAAATCCCCATAGAGAAGTAATGGTTAATCTATTCAGAGAACACCAAACAGCAGAGAAATGTCAGTGAAATGCCCTGATGTTCCGTGGTTTCAATCAGCATGTTTATTCAGGCGAACCCCATAGGGGTTTTTTTTGTACCTTTTAGTGATTTTTCAGAATTTTTTGGGCTAAATTCCCCCCCTTTTTTTTAATAGCGGTTCTCCTTTTTCTGTAACAGAACTTTTTATTATCAATCATAGGATCTTATATGTAAATTCCAGACATTTTCGTTCTGTAGTTCTTTTGAAAACAGCAGGCCATGGGTTTGCGGTGACAGCATTCAGCGGCCGACTCCATGCACTTTGGGGACCCTGCGTTGAATGGTGAATTCACTGCAGGGTTGGGAAATTTTATTCCCCGAAGTGCAGGGAACTACAGAACACCAAAATGTTGGCGTCATTTCGGTGCTCTGTGAGTAACCCATTTAGTGGTGAGGTTTTTTGTTGCCCCCTGAAAGTGAAAGCCTAGGCCTTGCCTTTTTTTTTTTTTAGGGGTGGGGCCACCCAGCGGGCCGCCGCCCCCTGGAAAGTGCCGCCCTAGGCCTGGGCCTTGTTGGCCTAGGCCAAAATACACCAGTGCTTTAACGCACGCTAATGTTTGTGTTGTATTATTTTAAGCAGACTGTGTTTTACAAATTGTTGCGACTAAGGCTAGGGTCAAACGAAAGTATTTTTACACGCGAACGTAAAAAAGTGCGTCCGAATGCATTGATGTATTTTTTCACGGAATATGCGAAAACGGTCATACGATGCGCATTTTCGTGCGTGATGTTTTACGAATCCAAACCAGGAAACTTTTTGCGTCTAGACGTTATGTTGGCCGGACATGAGCAGGGTCTGATGTCTCCAAATCACACACACACACATCGCTAGCGGGCGCAGCGCACTCTGTACGTCCGTACTAGCAGTTCTGCATTCTCGAAAAAATGCGTTCATTTTCCACTTGCGTTGCGCGGCCGGACTTTCGTGCGACCGTACTTCGTATATTGGCTGTCATTTTCTGTCATTTGCTGCTAGTGCGGCCGTGATTAAGTGCGCCAGAACGCACGTTAAAAGTGCGCTGGTCTGACCCCAGCCTTAGATGAAGATCAGAGCACATTTCATGACTAATTCATGCAAAACTCCACGTAATCCCAAAGGGTTCACATACTTTTTCTTGCAACTGTATATATCCTCATTGGCAATGGAACCATCACCAGTAATCACTTAAGGGTTATTCAGACAGCACCGAAATGTTACTGACATTTCGGTGCTCTCTAGTTCGCCGTACTTCAGCGAGTCAAATTTGCTGACCCCCGAAGTGTCACCACAGGGTCCCTGAAGTGTGGCGAATCGACCGAACGCATCCTCAAACCGCAGCAAAACCACTGCATCAATTGGAAAAAACGTCACAAAACCGCCAAATCGATTGGAAAAACTGCCATCTGTAAACCCACCAAAAAAAGCCGTCGATCTGCCGAACAGACCACCGAGTCGATCCTCTAACAGCCTATGACCAACCAAACAGACCGCCGACCAGCTGCCAAAAAAGCTGACAACTTTTAAGATGCATTTTAAAAAAATATTGCTTGAAAATGCCTGAATATATAAGGTTCTATGAATAACAATAAAAAGGTCTGATACAGAATAAAAAAACAGCATGTAAAAAAAAATCTGAATTAAAAATTTTTGCCGAAAGAAATACCGAAAAATGCGTAATCAATCCTGAAAAATAAATAAATATGAGACTTTTTGCTGAAAATGAAAAGAATTAACGGTTGAATAAATATTTAATAAAAACTGGGATTTTTTTTTACATTGAAACCTATGCGATTTGTCTAATAAAAAACTGTTGAATGAAATCACCAAAAATCAGGGCATTTCACTGACAATTTGGTGGTGTTCGGTGTTCTCTGAATAACCATAACCATTACTTCTCTATGGGGATTTCACTGCCTCCGAAGATCACTGCATTTCACTGGCAATTCACCAATATTTTACCAATCGCCAGCTTTTTGTATAGTCGAATGGTCAAAAAATTGCACCGTATGGGGAAATTCCCTGTTTGGTGCAATTCCATGGCCAAATCGACTGTCTTTGCATCTTTGAATAACCTCTTTATTGTGCCTGGTACGCGAGTTATGGTGTATAATAGCACGTCTACAGAAACATATTGCATTTTACATCTCTAGAATTTTTGATAATTGGATATTCCATTTGCTTCCATTGCAGTCTTGCAAACATTTGATCCATTTATAATCTTCAATTACTTAGCCCTTGAATTTGAAAATTAAGAAAAAGTCTTTCCATATCTCAGTTTTAAATCGAATTAATTCTGCTTAGTATAATGAAGCAGTGTATCACATTTGTATTTGCTGAAGATAAAGTAGTCTTTAGAAACAGATATAATTATATTTTCTTTTGTAAATGATTTTTTACGATCTACAGCCATGTTCTATGAATGTAAATTGCAGTTGGATACACATACCGCAGATTATATTCATCAATATGCATTAAAAAGTATTAAAATCTGTGTGTGATAATGAGGATAGGAGTAGGGGAGGTTACTAATGCTTTCCTCTAACAGTCATGAATAACAGTTCTGTGCCCAGAGCCTTGATCAGAACAAAGCATCTTCTGTAGGTCTGATGCCAGCAAATCTCCCTTTAACCTATTCACTACCAAGATTGACTATACTTGATCTGCTTGACACCTCCTGCTATAGTTGATATGGTATTCCACAGTACAGTGGTACCTCGGTTCAAAAACTTAATTGGTTTCACGACTCTGGCCGCGAACCAAATTGGTCGTGAACCGAATCACATTTTCCCATAGGGTTCAATGTAAATCAGGTTAATCCGTTCTGAACCACATGGGGGGAAAAAAAATGTAACCACAAAAATATGCTTTGAAACCTTCTTGTTACCATTCTTGCTCTGCACTTTCTTGTTACCCTCGTTATTGCGCTACACTTTCTTTTTACCACCATTCTTGCTCTGCACATTCACGTCACCTTCAATAACGCTCTGCACATCCTCGTCACCTTCAATAACGCTCTGCACATCCTCGTCACCTTCAATAACGCTGTGCATATTCTTCTCACCTTCTTTAACGCTCTGCACGTTCTTGTCACCTCTCTGCGCTTTCTTTTTCCCACCACGCTTGTTCTGCACTTTCTTGGGAGCCATGCTGGATTTAATACAGTAATACTGAACAGTACTGTGCTAAAAAGTAGCCCTGTCTGCGACCGCGATCCGTGTTCGTAATCCGAGGCGGAGTTCGTGAACGGAGGTAAAATGTTGATGAACTTCCTGGTCGTGAACCGAATTGTTCGTTTACATCGGCGTTCGTGAACTGAGGTACCACAGTACAAATGCAAAGGATTTATGTTTATTGATTCATTTGGGCTCAGAACATGCCACTAAATTTTTAGAAACCATGGGCATGATGCCTGAGGTGCTAACACTTTTTAAAACCACCTAGGGCTATGCCTGACTGATATCTCTGCAGCTGATCCTACACAGAGTCCTAAACTACAGTAACTCCTTTTTGGCCAGCAGACTGGGGACCTAGGGGCCCGTTTCTGACATCATCACTTCGTTGTGGGGGACGCAGTGGCAATATACACGTTGTCTGCATGGAATGGTAAATATAGATGACCTATGTATCTTGTCCTCCGCAACTAACAGGTAAAAGGTACACTCTACAAAAATAGTACCCTCCCTCCTTTTTCTCCCCTTAAATAATCAGCATATGCAAAGTTATTTTTTTTAATCTGTACTTAATGTAAATACTTACCTTTTCTCCCTTTAGCCTATTTATGAAAACTAGGTAGGCTTCCACAAAATGATGCTGCGAGCTTTTAGAAGACTGGATGATGTCAGCACGCAGAGCATACAGCCATCTTCGGTCCCTCAACTGGTTCCAGAAGGGCAAGACATTCAAAATATTGGCTGCCAAATAACAGGTAACAACTGTGTGAGTGGAGGAAACATCAAACCACTGTATAAACCAAATGGAGGGAGCTGGAGGAAAGGGGGGATCTCTCCAAAGGGGTTATTCACAGAGCACAGAAATGTTGTTGACATTTCGGTGCTAAGTTGTTCCCTGCACTTCGGGGGGATCAAATTTTGCGACCCTATGGTGAATTCACCATTTACCGCAGGGTCCCCGAAGGGCAGGGAATCTGCCGCTGCCAACCCGCCGGCCGCCACCCGCTGAAAACCCACTGCCCGCTGCCGCCAACCTGCCAGACATCCGCCGCAAACCCACCGCCACCAGCACTGACAAGCCACTGGACGGGTAAACCCCCCCCCAAAAAAAAAAACAATTGACAGTGTCAAAATTAAAATGCTGTTTGCAAAAAACACCTACTGAACGAAAATGTCTGAAAATAACATATAAGCCATATAAGGTCCTATGAATGATAGAAGGTCTGTTACACAAAAAAAGAGAACACACTATTAAAAAACATGGAAAAAAAATTGCTGTAAAAATTCCTAAAAGATCCTAAAAATTCCATAAAGACACTTTTTACTGCAGATTAAAATAATAAACGGTTTATTAGATTTTGAATATAAGCGGGAATATTTTTAACATTGAAGCCTATGGGGTTCGCCTGAATAAACCTGTCGAATGAAACCACCAAACAGCAGGGCATTTCGGCAACTTTTCTCTGCTGTTCAGTGTTCTCTGAATAGATTAACCATTGCTTCTCTATGGGGACTTTCACTGCCTTTGACCAGGCACCGTACGTGCAGGCAATTTGCCAAAATTTGGCGAACAGCCTGCTCTCTGAATAACCTTGAAATGTCACCGTACATGGAAATTCCCTGTTCTGTGCTATTTCGTGGCCAGATCGTCTCTCTCTGAATAACCCCTCAAGTAGCCTGACCACTTTAATAAGCTAAAGTGATCAGAGTGCGTAGAGTGCCCCTGTAATAATGACAGGCACGGTTCCAATAGTTTTTTTTATTTATTTATAACTGTACTGTAGAACTCTAAAAATCCTAAAATCAATTGTGTACTGGACCCATGTACATATTATACGTTTCCATATGAGAACCCAATTAGTTCTGCCTTTCACTGTCTGCTCCTGTATATATAGTATGGATAAATGCCTCCTACTGTAAAAATGAGCGCCGCAGGTCTTGGTATGTTATAAAGTAACAATGTGAGCCATGGAAAATCTAAAGGTTACATTTGAGATATGAATTATTCACATTGTTGTGGTGTTAGTTTTGTTTTTCCCCATCTCTGATGACTGTGCAGACAAAGTGATAGATGGAGCCCGTAAAAGACTTGGAGGAAAATTCTTAATCATAACTCACTGACAAATGTTGAGGTTATATATGACGGCATTGTACACATTTGTCAACATTCATGTCACCTGTGCATTATATATACTAATGATGCAATTTCTGGTTACTCTGTATAATTTATCATTTTTTCCATTTAAGATTATTTTATTGATTCTGGTTTATTACAATGCAAACTATCTTGAATTATGGGATCTTCTGTTTTCTTACGATGGTCTGCAGAATCACTGCCTTGGTGTCCACCCAGAAATACTGCATCCAATAAAACTGGAAAGTTGAAACAATGTGTTCTGCAATGTGTCCTATTTTTACCATTCTATTCTTTTAAGGCTGGGGTCAGACGAGCCTTTGGATGATTTTTAACCCTCCCTAAAGCTAAACCCCAAATTTTGAATGTAATCCACATCCTTAAAGCTAGTGTCAGACGAGCGTCTTTGGAGAGCGGAAGGAATGTCCGTCAGAGTGGATGTTCCTTCCACTCGACGCCCGTCTGGCCACCTCGCCGAGGGCACTCAGTGCGCTCAGTGCTGCAAAGTGTGATCCTCCTATGGAGGAACGTCAGTACGGGCGCACCTAGTGCGCTTTTCTGACGCTGGCCTAAAACAGGGTCATTCAAAGAGAGCCGAACTTGCCACTGAATTGCACCGAACCAAAATATTGACGAATTGGCAATGAAATACAGTGAAATTCCCCATAGAGAAGTAAATGTTTAATCTATTCAGAGAACGCCGAACAGTCCCAAAGAGTTAGCAAAATGTCCAGATTTTCAGTGCTTTCGTTCAACAGGTTTAACCACTTCGATGCTGAGGACGCGCTCAGCGCGTCCTCAGCATTCCCGCTGGTATGCGGAGGACGCGCTGAGCGCGTCCTCCCATTGGGGTCAGCGTTCGGCCGGGTTCCGGCCGATCGCTGGCCCCTCCGGTGCGGGCTGACATCCGGAACAGCATTCGGACCTCTCTCCCTCCCGATCGGCGGCTCTGCGGGGGTTAACCCAGGCATCATTTGGAAGGGCACAGCCTGCCCTTCCAAATGATGCCTGGCATTAACCCCTGGGGAGCTGGATCGCGAATCGGCGCTGAAAAGCGCCGGTTTGCGATCCTTTCCCGGAGCTGGCCGACATCTTGGATGTCGGCCAAGCCTCCGGGAACTCCCCTGAGGACTGGCGTCATCGTGCGTAGCACGATGACGCCAGTCCTGGACTTAACCCTTAACTGCCACCAACTGTGGAGATAGGGAGTTCCAATGAACTCCCTATCTCCCGATCCGTGGCAGCTAGGGGTTAAATTTTGGTATGGTTGGATCGGCCAGAGCAAAAAAAATGAAAAATAAAAAAAATTAAAAACAAAATTATAAAAAAAAAAATAAACACTTTTTTTTTTCTTTTTTTTGGTTTGTTAATGCAGCAATATTGTTCCCATTTCAATTATAATGTGAACAATGATGCTGCACTAACGATTTTTGTATGCGGTGCGTTTGTTAAAAATAGTGTAATTTTCCCCCAAAAAAAATGTAACGAGACCCCATCTCTAATTTTTTTAACAAGCGCACTCCATACAAAATATAACCGCAATTGCTCGCATGTTAAAATGTGAAAAAAAACACTTTACACATTGTAAATTATTGAAAATACATATTTTATTGCATTTTTTGTTATAATATACAGACATGACATAACGTATACATATAATAATGACATATTATGAATCTACCGAGTCTGACGGAAAGAACGATATATAATATGTCTGGGTCATATACTAAAATAAGCCTTCAAAACACGTTTAAACATGACGGTAAAAATGACCTCAGCACAGAGGCGGGAAAAGCCTCAGCAGCGAAAGGGTTAAACAGGCGAATCCCAAAGGTTTCAATGCCAAAAAAATCGAGTTTTTATTAATTTTTTATTCAACCGTTTATTCTTTTCATTTGCAGCCAAAATACTTTTTACTAATTTTATTTTTGGATTATTTCTATTTTATTTGGCAAAAATTTTGATTCAGTTATTTTTAAAAATGACGTTTTTGTTTTTTATTCTGTAACAGACCTTTTTATTGTAATTCATAGGACCTTATATATTATTTCCATTATTCATTATTTTTGTTTAAAACATCTTTTAAAAATTGCGTTTTTTTAAAAAAAATTTTACTTCTGTTCGGCAGCTGATTTTATTTTCAGCGATGTTAGGCAGTTGATCGGACACATTCGGTGGTCTGTTTGGAGGTTTATTGGATGCATTTGGAGGGTTTATCGGCGACGTTCGGTGGATCTATTTGGCGCACTTCGGAGACCCTGCGGCGAATACTGAATTCATTGCAGGGT
This sequence comes from Leptobrachium leishanense, assembly GCA_009667805.1. Taxonomy (NCBI): domain Eukaryota; kingdom Metazoa; phylum Chordata; class Amphibia; order Anura; family Megophryidae; genus Leptobrachium; species Leptobrachium leishanense. The sequence continues at coordinate 131,830,335 of CM019063.1, read as the reverse complement.
CAGCGAATTGAGCTTTCCAACGTATCAACCCCTTGTACACTGATTTTGTAAAGTGCTGCTATGTAAAGTAAAGTGCTGCTATGTAAATAAAGGATAATAATATCAAAGGAGAGCATTCACTAAGCAGTCGATGTAGGCGGTAGGCATCCAATATTGTCATGAGGTTTCTTGCGGCGTTCACAATCATGCATTATTGCAGATATCTCAGAGTGTAGCATTGCAAGCTTGAAATTCAGGATACACCCAGCTCAGAGAATGGGTTCACCTAATATTCGCATAACATATCATTCGTTGTTAAAAAATGGATTCACTCCACTCATTGCCTGAAACAGATTGGCAATGTTAGCTCATTTTGACCAGTCAGAGAAGCCTGTTCTCTGATAGGTGTGATGGACGGTAACCATCACGGTTATTCGGAGAGAGGTGAAAAGCAGGAGAATGGCTGGAGAAGTGAAAATTCCAGGTCAAAATAGCCAAACCAGAAAAATTCTCCCATTTATCCCACTTTCCAAATCGGCTATTTTGACCTCGAATTTTCACTTCTCCAGTCATTCTCCTGGTTTTCACCTCTCTCTGAATAACCCTGCTAATGTACAAAAGTGACCTATCAGATAAGAGGTGAAAGGACAGCTTGATATTTTGGCAATGTGTTGCCAATTTAGACAACTTGTGAAGCTGGGGGTTTGGGGGTGTTTCAATGAGATATCAAGACTAGCTAGTGAGAACGATGGCTAGCCACTCAAGTTTGAATTATGCAAGGAAAGTGTTTTTTTTCCCTTTCTCGAGCATTGTAAACTTGAAGGTTGCGAGGGGGCCTTATATTTGGCCATCTGCAATATTTGTTCCTAAAAGTCTTTGGTACTATTGGGAGGGTTTTTAATTTTCATCAATAAATTTCCCTATGCGTATTTTTTTGTGTGCAGGTAGGGGCTCCTGGTTGTGGCCATTTTGGCCGCCAGGTGCATGAGCTCGCATAAGCTGTGTGTGAGTTCCTATACCTAGAATGGGTCTCACAAATCCACTGGGTAGGCTTAACACTTAAGGCTAGGGTCAGACGAAAGCATTTTTCACGTCTACCTTCAAAAAGTGCGATGATGCGTCCGAACGCATTTTTTCACGGAAGACGCGATAGCGGTCATATGATGAGCAATTTCGGCCGTGATTTTTGACAGAGCTATTAAAAACAAATGGACGTGATATAGGCCAGACATGTGCAGCATCTGACGTCTCCTAATCACGCACACACGCCGCTATGCCGACGCAGCGCACTCTGTGCGTCAGTACTAGCGGTTCTACGTTCTCAAAAAAATGCTTTCCTTTGCAGCTTGCGTTGCGCGGCTGAACTTTCGTGCGGACGTACTTCGTATATTGGCCGTCATTGGACGTCATTTGCTGCTACTACGGCTGTAATAAAGTGCGGCTGCACGCGCGTTCGCACTGCGTTCGTCTGACCCCAGCCTTAGGGGTTGTTCACTAACCTCCAAGTTGTTCACCGAATTTCAAGAAGTGGTAAATTTCATCGTTCAATGCAAATCTGTGTCAGTTTGTCTATACCCCTGCACCAAATACCAAATACAGGCAAAATGACAGTGAAACGCGGTGCAATTCACCGCAGTTCAGTCTTTGCCGGTCTTCGGCAGCAACTAAATTGGCCCATAGAGAAGTAATGGTTCGTCTCTTCACAGAACACCGAACAAACAGGGTTATTCAGAGAAAGGTAAACCTCTGGGAGAACTTTTGGAGAAGTGAAAATTCTAGGTCAAAATAGCCAAACCAGAAAAATTCTCCCATTTATCTCACTTTCCAAATTGGCTATTTTGACCTAGAATTTTCACTTCTCCAAAAGGTCTCCAGAGTTTCACCATTCTCGGAATAACCCTGAAAGTGTCGGCGAAATGCCTTGATTTTCAGTTTGACAGGTTTAAAAATCCCATAGGATTCAATGTAAAAAATTTAAATCATTTTTAAATTTAAAAAAATATATATTCTTTTCATTTTCAGCAAAAAGCTTTTTTATTTTTTTAAATGGAATCATCATATACTATCAATATCTACCATTTATTTAGAATTCAAGCATATAACTCAAGTTATCATTTGTATCAGTTAGCCGGTAAGTTTCATAATACTGACTAGAACATTTCTGGAATAACAGCTCACTTTATTTATTTATTTTTTTGAGAAAGGATTTTACCAGGAAGGATTCATTGAGATTTCTCTCGTTTTCAAGTATGTCCTGGATGGCGAGTATGTACCGTTAGGTGTCTTACCCAAGGACACTTACTGGAGAGGTGCTCTTGCCGGGATTCAAACCTGTGTTTCCATGGTCTCCACGGTTATAGAGCAGTGATGTTACCTCTACTCCACCCAGTCGGTATTTACATGTAATCCTGAAAGGTCTTGAATAAGGCCTTTAATGTGTAAGTGTTTAAATATGTTTCTATGTTATTGTGCCTGAAACAACACAATTACATAAGCTTTTTTTCAAAACTGTGGACTTGGGTCTTTTAGGACCGGTAAGCGGCGAGTGTAAGCTCGGTGAGTTACCGCTTCCTGTCACCTGCTTGCACGAGCAGTTTAATGTGGCAATCCAGATAGTAGAGCAAAGCTTTTTATGCCAAGAGCTACTAAATTGAGCAGTGGCAGACAAAGCTAACAGGATATTCTCTGCTGCGCAAAGTCTCGTAAAAGAGATCTCATGACGTGCAAGTTCTGACAAAAGAATACTGAAGAACTATTTTTCTTCACTGTACTTTCATTTTCTTAAAAATAATACAGTGTTTTGGGATGAGGACTTTGCGGGAGGGGGGTCCTTTGAAGTGAGTACAGATGTGGGGGCTATATTTTAATCACTATTTATCACTAAATCACTTTATATTGGGCTTTAGTAGGTGCAAATGCTGCATGGGTTTTGAATTCAAAACACTAATGACAAGCGACACCCTTCTCCTTTCCAGCCTGGTGTTTAAGAGCATTTCTGGGAAGCTGCCACCCTACCTGAATAGACTGCTTCCCCCAGCAGCTCCCTCATCCTATAACCTCTGATCCAGGACCAGCACCTTACTTGCAATACCACAATACAAAAAGACAGTGGCTCGGTCCTCATTTTCCTACAGAGCACCACAATTATGGAATAACCTCCCAGACACCATCAAATCTTCCACCAGTCTTAAGTCACTCAAGAGCTCCTTACTAACATACCTCAATACAGAATGCACCTGTAAATATGTAACCTAGTGACTATATTTCCTACATATTTATTTTCTGTTAATCTGTATATTTGTGTTAGTATTTTTTAATATCTTGCATTGTATTACTTTGTATTTCTGTAACTGTAACACTTCAATGTTCTTGAACCCAGGACATACTTGAAAACAAGAGAAATCTCAATGTATCCTTACTGGTAAAATCCTTTATATATAAATAAATAAATAAATAAATAAGTCACTCATCATTACTAGGGATGAGCTGTTCGGGTTCGGACGGTTCGGAGTTCGACCCGAACTTTGGCAGTTCGAAAGTTTGCGAATTTCGATCTTTTTGGGCGTGTTCGGTTCGGGTTCGAAAAAAAAAGAAATTTTGAAAAAGTATAGAAAATGCTTAAAAAATACTAAAAAATCTAGAAATAAAGAGACTCTTTACTGCAGAATATTATAAGCAACGGTTTATTAGATATTGAATTAAAAACGAATGTGTACGTGGAAAGATTATCAACTCTAAGGCTAGGGTCAGACTGAGGCAGTGCGAACGCGCGTGCAGCCGCACTTAATCACGGCCACACTAGCAGCAGATGCCGGGCAATGACGGCCAATATACGAAGTACGGTCGCACAAAAGTCCGGCTGCGCAACGCAAGTGGAAAATGAACGCATTTTTTCGAGAACGTGAAACCGCAGGTACTGACGTACAGAGTGCGCTGCGTCCGCTAGCGGCGTGTGTGTGTGATTAGGAGACATCAGACGCTGCTAATGTCCGGCCAACATAACGTCCAGACACAAAAAGTGTTTTATTGATGATCCGTACAAAATCACGGACGAAAAATGCGCATAGTATGACCACTATCACGTATTCTGTGAAAAAATGCGTCCATTCGTTCGAACGCACTTTTTCACAGACAACATAAAAATGCGTTCGTCTGACCCTAGCCTTAATGACCTCTGTTCACAAACGGGCATAACACCAGGTGTTTTTAGTCTGGTAATCAATTTTATACATTGTACAATATACTGAGGGTGGGGTGGTGTCTGGTGTCTGCTTCTGATTGAGATTTGAGAATTAATTTCCCTAAAACATCCTAATATGCTCCATTTAACTGGTGTTTGAAAAACATCTAAAGCAATGTTATTTTTCACATCGGGATTAAACATTCACAGGGTTATTCAGAGAGCGGTGAAAAGCAGGAGAATAACTGGAGAATGGAAAATTCTAGGTCAAAATAGCCAAACCAGAAAAATTCTCCGATTTAGCTCACTTTCCAAATCGGCTATTTGGTCTAGATTGTTCTCTTCTCTTGCCAGTTCTCCTGGCTTTCACCTCTCTCTCAGGGTTGTTCAGAGAAAGGTGAAAACCAGGAGAATGGCAGGAAAAGAGAACAATCTGGACCAAATAGCCGATTTGGAAAGTGAGATAAGGCTAGGGTCAGACTAACGCATTTTTCGCAGCGACCATCAAAAAGTGCGTCCGAACGCATTGCCGTATTTTTTCACGGATTGCGCGAAAACAGTCATACGATGCGCATTTTTGTGCGTGATTTTTTACGGATCCAAACCAGGAAACTTTGGGTGTCTGGACATTATGTTGGCCGGACATGAGCAGGGTCTGACGTCTCCAAATCACGCACACGCCGCTAGTGGACGCAGCGCACTCTGTACGTTCGTACTAGCGGTTCTGCGTTCTCGAAAAAATGCGTTCATTTTCCACTTGCGTTGCGCAGCCGGACTTTCGTGCGACCGTACTTCGTATATTGGCCGTCATTGCCCGTCATTTGCTGCTAGTGCGGCCGTGATTAAGTGCGCCTAAACGCACATTAAAAATTCGCTAGTCTGACCCTAGCCTAAATGGGAGAATTTTTCTGGTTTGGCTATTTTGACCTAGAATTTTCCATTCTCCAGTCATTCTCCTGCTCTTCACCGCTCTCTGAATAACCCTGACAGGGTTATTCAGAGAAAGGTGAAACTCAGGAGAATGACTGGAGAATGGAAAATTCTAGGTCAAAATAGCCGAACCAGAAAAATTCTCCCATTTATCTCACTTTCCAAATCGGCTTTTTGGTCTAGAAGTTTCCATTCTCCTGCTTTTCACCGCCAAAAAAATCAGTAAACTTTTTCTGCGTGTCCGAAAATGTCTCCTCTTTTCATACAGACTGCCGCCCCAAGCAGTTGTTTATGGATAGATTAAAGGAAAAGCATTTACCGTCATTTGAAATGTCATTTTTTGGTCTTTACGTATTTCTATACATCCTAGAAATCCGCCACTTCACGGGCAGGTTATGGGGACCTCCTAGGCACGATATTTGAAGGAATTTTTCATTTTTATTTTTAACCCTTATTTCATGGAAAACTCACTGTCCCTTTAAAATTTTTTTTTTTAACTTTTTGTCCTTGTTTCCTGTCCCCCAGGGCACTACCCGGACCCCCATACACCTTTTATGGCAAATATGTAGCATATATGCCCTCTTGGAGGGCACTCTAAAAAACCGAATTTTCAGCCCCATTGACGTGCATGGGGGTTCGGGATTGGGTTCGGGTTCAGACCCGAACAAATGGGAAGTTCGGGCTCGAACCGAACTCTGGGTATGTTCGGCTCATCCCTAGTAATGATTATGTGAGGCTCCACAATAATTACCAAGCCTCACACATTTGTTACCGCATCTAATGGGATAGAGCCCTATCTGTTTATTTCTCATTTCTGTAAACTGTATCTCCCGGGATACAATGTCCATTTGGAATATACATCCAAACACTATGGGCCAACTGATTCATGGACAAAGGAACCTCGAAGCCATGCAGGCGTCCTCTATTTTTTATTTTTTTGAGAAAGTATTTTACCAGGAAGGATACATTGACATTGCTTTTGTTTGCAAGTATGTCCTGGGTGGAGAGTATGTACCATTAGGTGTCTTGCCCAAGGACACTTACTGGAGAAGTGCCCTAGCCAGGATTTGAACCTGTGACTCCATGGTTATAGAGCAGTGATTTTGCCTCTACTTCACCCAGCCGGTACACCCAGACGGTATTTTGGTTGTTATTACACTTTATCAAATATTACCAAAATTCAATACAACATTTTCCTGTTGCAGTTCACTAGTGTAGGATACAATATCCTTTTAAGGGATATATGAATCCTGGACTACTCTGCATTCCAAAGTCAACATGGTGCTGGTTTGTTGTACTGCTTGTGCCACCCTCATATATAGTGGATAGGGTCCCTGCCTAACTGATGCACTACTATTTTAATCCAGAGATGGAATGGACCATATTTAACCCTTTCGCTGCTGAGGCTTTTCACACCTCTGTGCTAAGGTAATTTTTACCGCTTTCGCTCATCATGTTTAACCGCGTCTTGTAGCCATATTTTGATATATGACTCAGACATATTATATATCGTTCTTTCCGACAGACTCAGCAGATTCATAATATGTCATTATTATATGTATACGTTATGTCATGTCTGTATATTATAACAAAAAATGCAATAAAATTAGAATTTTCAATAATTTATTATGTGTAAAGTGTTTTTTTTCACACTTTAACATGCGATCCTTTGTGGTTATATTTTGTATGGGGTGCGCTTGTTAAAAAAATTAGAAATGGGGTCTCGTTACATTTTTTTTTGGGGAAAATTTAGCTTTTTTTAACAAACGCACCACATACAAAAATCATTAGTGCAGCATTATTGTGCACATTATAATTGAAATGGGAACAATATTGCTGCATTAACAAAAAAAAACAAAAAAAACTTGTTTATTTTTTTTTAGAATTTTTTTTAAAAAAAATATATATATATATTTTTATTTTTTTAATTTTTTAAAAAACATTTTTCCTTTTCATGTTTGGTATCGTTGGAACGGTCATGCTCTAGCCGGTTAATATTAACCCCTAGCTGCCACGGATTGGGAGATAGGGGGTTCATTGGAACCCCATATCTCCACCATTGGTGGCAGCTAGGGGTTAACTCCAGGACTGGCATCATCGTGCTATGCACGATGACGCCAGTCCTCAGGGGGAGTTCCTGGAGGCTTGGCCAACATCCAAGATGTCGGCCAGCTCCAGGAGAGGATCACGATCCGGCTTTTCAGCGCCGATTCGTGATCCGGCTCCCCAGGGGTTAATCACAGCCACCGTTTGGAAGGGCAGGCTGTGCCCTTCCAAACTGTGCCTGTATTAACCCCCTGCCCCCTGGCGATCGGGAGGGAGAGAGGGCCGAAGGACCTCCCCCTCCCTTTCAGGCGCCTCCTCCGCACATGCGGGGGGGGGGGCGCCTGAATTAGAGGTCATCGCGCCGACGCGATGACATCTAATTGCTCCTCCGGGGTCCCGAGAGCTGGGCTGATATCCAAGATGTCAGCCCACACCGGGGGGGGGGGGCGCAGCAGTCCGGCTCAGCGCGTCCATAGCACAGGAGAACCACTTGGCTGGACGCGCTGGGCAGCCAAGTGGTTAAGTCACATATAATGCAATCTCATATTTAAGAAGGGGAGGCACAGCTCACTGTAGAATAGATGAGCCGTGTCTGGCATTTAGTATTCATATAAAAAGTTCTATTCTTTGATATTCCATATACTGTACAGTTACAATTGTAAACATTTTATTCCTTAACTCTACATGCATATCAACCAAGAGCATATTTGTAAAAGTTAGCAAGATGGATTTGTCTGCATCAATAAATGTGTATTACATAGAATCTAATAACCTGCAGGGTTTCCCTGCTGTAATAGTGTAATGATCATGCTAAGATACAATGTTAAGAATCCTGGGAGGTTCTCATTATGGAGAAAGAACATTTGTATAGTTTGTGTTTCCAGCAAAGGGTATTGTTACAGATATTGTATTTGCAGAAACAGAACTGTGATTTCCTCCAACATCACACTGATATACGAAATCTCAATACCATGGTCTTGTAGGATATCCCAGTGAGAATTTTACGTATTTATAACACGTAGAATGGTTATTAGTGGTAGACTCAAAACCATCCATACTAACTTTCTGTTTTTGCTTTCACCATATAGAGCAGGGACCTCAAACTCTGGCTCCCGAGATGTTTATTACCTACAATTCCCAAAGTTCTTTGAATACAATTAATAGAGAATCTTCAGAATTGTAGTTCAGAAACATCTGGGAGGCCGGAGTTTGAGATCCCTGATATAGAGTATTACATCTATTTTGGTCATCTCGTTCTGCATGCTTGTCACTAAAAATGCCCAGTATACAACATTTGTTATCTGATTTTATGTAACGATGTTAGTATTTATAACCTCAGAGGTTACATTGTTACCTGAATACATACAATTAAATATTCATGATACAGATTTTTTTGTAATCCTAGCTATTTGTATCATGAATTTGGTTGTGGATTTTTTTTCTTGTTTATTTAAAGGAAAAGTGTTTTATCACTATTGAGACACTATTGCTTCATCACTGTATCAGCACATCATCCAGGGGCGGACTGACCAGTAGGACAAATCAGACCTGGGACTGCTGATGGTCTGCCTTACCTCTTAAATAATGCAAGTCGCAATGACCGCAGTAGGTCATCGCAGACTCAGCCACCAGCATACTACAGCCACCACACGCTGGAGCCCATCATTCTGCCACCATAGGGGGCCCAGAATGAGCCCGTAGCCTATGAGTGCCAGCCAGCCTGCCAGCCTTACCTGCCACAGCCAGCCTGAGCCACACAACATTTTACACAAGATGAACTTGGTGGAGGATATGAAATATTTAATAGAATATGATATATCGGCCAGGGGTGCACAGAGATTCTGGTGTTAAAGGAAAACTCCACTGAAAATGAAGGACCCTTTTTGTCATTTAAAAAAAATATTTATTAATTTATTCTTATTTCATTTTGCCAAGTTTTGCTCACCTTTTATCTCACTCAAGTGTAAGACTTTTCTGCAAAATTACGCGAAGGGACAACTTGTGAACTTTACATGTGCATGTTCCGTAGCGCCTGCACAGAGAAATGGGTCAGAGTTGTACACGAATGCACAGATCTGATCCATCGCGGCCTCTCTGAGAGCGTTCTCTATGTGATTGGTCTCAGAGATGGTGATGGCGGCACACTTCCCATGTGCCAACGTCACTTGTAACCGTCAGCCAGGAAATGCAAATTCTCTGGCTGCTGGTGACGCTAGATGGAGTGGAGGACACTCCTCCACTTCATCCAGTGCTTTAACAAAAATGGGGGCGGGGCAGTCCACAAGGGTCACGCCACACATCCTGACCATTTAAAAAATATAATTTGGTCAGGATGAGTAGCGTGTTCCTTTAAGCTAACCCTTCACTGCTGAGTCTGATCTAATTTTGACAGTTTCTTTGCTCATTATGTGATGTGACGTCATGTCATCCTTTATGCAGCAGACTCAGGAGATTCAAAATATATAATTTTTTAGTATTATATGTATACATAATGGCATGCCAGAATGCTATATCACAAAAATATTAAAACAGTGTAGATTTCCATTCAGATTTCAATCATTTGCATTATGTAAATTTAGTTTTCCACATTTTATCATCCAAACCTTTGTGGTTACCGTATTTTTCGCTCCATAAGGCTAGGGTCAGACGAACGCATTTTTATGTTGTCTGTGAAAAAGTGCGTTCGAACGAATGGACGCATTTTTTCACAGAATACGTGATAGTGGTCATACTATGCGCATTTTCGTCCGTGATTTTGTACGGATCATCAATAAAACACTTCTTGCATCTGGACGTTATGTTGGCCGGACATTAGCAGCGTCTGATGTCTCCAATTCACGCACACACGCCTCTAGCGGACGCAGCGCACTCTGTACGTCAGTACCTGCGGTTTCACGTTCTCGAAAAAATGCGTTCATTTTCCACTTGCGTTGCGCAGCCGGACTTTTGTGCGACCGTACTTCGTATATTGGCTGTCATTGCCCGGCATCTGCTGCTAGTGCGGCCGTGATTAAGTGCGGCTGCACGCGCGTTCGCACTGCCTCAGTCTGACCCTAGCCTTAGACGCACCTGACCATAAGACGCACCTATTTTATAGAGAAGGAAAACAGGAAAAAAAATATTCTGAATCAAATAGTGTAATAATGGATAATGCCCCAGCTGCTCTCATGGATATACTGCCCCAGCTCCTCTCATGGATATACTGCCCCAGCTGCTCTCATGGATATACTGCCCCAGCTGCTCTCATGGATATACTGCCCCAGCTCCTCTCATGGATATACTGCCCCAGCTCCTCTCATGGATATACTGCCTCAACAGCTCTCATGGATATACTGCCCCAGCTCCTCTCATGGATATACTGCCCCAACAGCTCTCATGGATATACTGCCCCAGCTCCTCTCATGGATATACCGCCCCAGCTCCTCTCATGGATAATGCCCCAGCTCCTCTCATGGATATACCGCCCCAGCTCCTCTCATGGATAATGCCCCAGCTCCTCTCATGGATATACTGCCCCAGCTGCTCTCATGGATATACTGCCTCAGCTCCTCTCATGGATATACTGCCCCAGCTGCTCTCATGGATATACTGCCTCAGCTCCTCTCATGGATATACTGCCCCAGCTGCTCTCATGGATATACTGCCCCAACAACTCTCATGGATATACTGCCCCAGCTCCTCTCATGGATATACTGCCCCAGCTCCTCTCATGGATATACTGCCCCAGCTCCTCTCATGGATAATGCCCCAGCTCCTCTCATGGATATACTGCCCCAGCTGCTCTCATGGATATACTGCCTCAGCTCCTCTCATGGATATACTGCCCCAGCTCCTCTCATGGATATACTGCCCCAGCTGCTCTCATGGATATACTGCCCCAGCTGCTCTTCTCATGGATATACTGCCCCAGCTCCTCTCATGGATATACTGCCCCAGCTGCTCTCATGGATATACTGCCTCAGCTCCTCTCATGGATATACTGCCCCAGCTGCTCTCATGGATATTCTGCCCCAGCTCCTCTCATGGATATGCCCCAGCTGCTATCATGGATATACTGCCCCAGCAGCTCTCATGGATATACTGCCCCAGCAGCTCTCATGGATACTGCCCCCAGGCCCCAGCTCACTTCCTACCGCCCGCTGAGCGTCCGGCGGCATGGAGCTTGGCCGCTCGCCTGGGGGAGCCACGTGACCAGCCGCGATCTCGCGAGAACTCGGCTGGTGACGTGGTTCCCCCAGGCGAGCGCCGAAGCTCCATAGCTTCGGACGCTCGCAGGGAGCCGAACACTGCAATGTGCAGTATTCGCTCCATAAGACGCACACACTTTACACCTACTTTTTTGGGGGAAAAAGTGCGTCTTATGGAGCGAAAAATACGGTAATCTTGCTACCTATAAGAAATGGAGAACTTGGTACTACACTTTGTTCAGAAAACTTGATTTTATCCAAATTTTAAAAAATGGGCATGTATATTTGCGCATTTTGTTTTATGAAATAATATGACTGTATAAATCACTGAACTTGATACCAGGCGTGGGAAATGAGAAGGTGGAAAATGGCATTTTATATGTGACAAATGGACAATGCTACGTGGGTATCAGTACCCAGGATGGGTTTCCACGTGCATAAAGCTCCCCTAGTTTGGTGGGGGGCTCTTGTTTTATTTGGTCCAGGCGCCCGAGTCTTGTTAGCCCACCCCTGACATCATCTGTTATGAAATATTCTGTTCCATGGAGCTTACAGTGATGTAATAAATATTTGATCACACAGGTAGTCTAAGTAATTTCTTGTTCCTCTTGTACAAGTGGTAAATAGTTAAAAAGACACCCTAGCTGCTATAATGACAGGTGTTTGTCCCTGTTATTCCTGCGAGGCAGGTATTACAGCTGCGATATATAAAGCTTGTCAATCAGCAGCTCCTGAACAGCTAACCTAAGCAATTTTGTAATTTCTCTCTGATGTAGGTTGAGGAACAGTCAGCAGATTGAATAATAGCTAAACCATCCAAATTGCAATGATTCTCAATGAAAAGCACAGTAGCTTTGTGCACAGGCAGGTCATTCGTGGCCAGTCATCCAACAAAATAGAGATGTTGGATAAAACACAAAGTTCTACCTTTTTTTTTATTATTATTTAATGCAAAAGGTCACAAATCAACCAACAGATATGGCCTCGCAGGGCCAGAAAACAGACTCACATAGCAACGCAAGAAATAAAGGGGGGATGTCTCAGGAAAATGCAGAGCAATACACACTATCAAGGGATAGGGGGATCTCGGTTCCAAAGCGGGGGGGGGGAGCGTGGGAAAAATAAAATTTGGGGGGGAGGACAACTATAGTCTGCAAGTACATTCTGAAAAAATAAAATCAGCTTTTACTCATTGCATAGGAGTATAATAAAATAAAAAGACACGCCTTCTGAAAATATGGAACTCTGCAGAAAATCAAAAGAAAAAGATGTCCTTGTATAATGTCGCAGTGAAGAGCAAAAAAAAGAAAGAAAAAGAAAAGCAAAACAATTGCTTAATTCATTAAAAAAAAAAAAAACTTACTAATACAAAGTGACTGGTTGACTCAGGACAAGGTTTTGCAGAAATTAAACAATGTGAATGTGAATAAAGCCCTAGGGCCAGATGGAATTCACCCACGAGTACTGAGAGAGCTATGTGTTGAAATATGTAAACCTCTGTTCTTAATCTTTCAAAATTCTTTTCTTTCAGGAATAGTACCAGAGGATTGGAGAAAAGCTGACGTGGTCCCTATATTTAAGAAAGGTTTAAAATTTGTGCCTGGGAATTATAGACCTGTGAGCTTAACATCTGTGGCTGGGAAAGTATTCGAGGGGTTACTAAGGGATAATATTCAGGAATTTATTGGGAGGTATAATGTTATTGGCAAAAATCAGCATGGTTTCATGAAACACAGATCATGTCAGACTAACCTAATTACGTTCTATGAGGAAGTAAGTAGAAGTATAGATCAGGGGGTCGCAGTGGATGTGATTTACTTAGATTTTGCCAAAGCTTTCGACACAGTTCCACACAAAAGGTTACTATTTAAATTAAGAAAAATTGGTCTAGATGAAAATACTTGTTCTTGGATAGAAAACTGGCTAAAAGATAGGGTACAGAGAGTGGTCATAAATGGTACATTTTCAAGATGGACACCAGTGGTAAGCGGTGTCCCTCAGGGTCTGTTATAGTACCAATACTATTCAATTTATTTATAAATGACCTTGAGATAGGCATTGAAAGTCATGTATCAGTGTTTGCAGATGACACAAAACTAGGAAAAGTAATACAATGTGAGCAGGATGTTACTTCGCTGCAGAGGGATTTAGATAGATTGGGGGACTGGGCACTTAAATGGCAGATGAAATTTAATGTAGATAAATGCAAAGTTATGCACTTTGGAGTGAAGAACACACAAGTAATTTATACCCTAAATGGTACGGAGTTAGGGAAATCCAAGCAGGAGAAGGATTTGGGAATAATCATAGACTTCAAACTAAGTAACAATGTGCAATGTCAAACAGCAGCCGCCAAGGCAAGCAAAGTATTGGCATGGATTAAAAGGGGAGTTCACTCACGGGATGAAAACATAATTTTGCCTCTGTATAAATCAATGGTCAGGCCGCACCTTGAATATGCCGTGCAATTTTGGGCACCGGTCTTAAAAAAAGATATTATAGCGTTAGAAAAAGTGCAGAGACGGGCAACTAAATTAATAAGGGGAATGGAAGGGTTAAGTTATGAGGCAAGACTAACAAGTTTAACCTGTTTAGTTTAGAGAAACGGCGCCTTAGAGGGGATCTGATAACCTTATGTAGCGCTGTGTTAAAACCTTGCTGTGGCAGTACCTACTTTTGGCCACAAGATGGAGACAATCGCGATCAGAGACACTGGACATTGGGACTACATTTCCCGGCGTGCTTTGCAAACAGACAGGAAGTGGGTGGGACACAGACGCTTGACATCCTGAGCCTCGTGGGGAACGCGCGAGAGCGCGCCAGGGAACGAGGGAGAGCAGACGCAGTGCAAGATATCGCTAGAGGGCCTAGGCCAGAGCGCGAGTGAGACCTGTCAGTTCCTTACATCGGGTCATCCAGCCTTAGGAGAAGGAGACCTCCAGGTTCCCAAGATTTGCTGCAGATTAAGGAACCAAAGACCTTGAGTGAGGAGTTGCCGCGAGTTGATCAGATATGGAGAGCAGGCGGTGAGCTGGACAAGTCGTGGACAAGCTACGGAAAGTCAGACAACGGATCCGGCCGCAAGTATCCCCAGCCAATATCGAGCGGAGAGACGTCCTGGGTCAGCGGAGCCTAAAGCAATCGGTGGATGGGTGAGAGGCCTCTAAGGCCGTTTGTAAATAAGGAACACGCTGCTGTTTTCTCTCTAAAGTCCACAGGGCCCCAACTTGACTAGTCGAAGACATTCCTTAAGTAAATTCACTGGCCAGTTGAACAGTACCCGGGTACCATACACACACACATACACACCTTTTACATTCCGGGACTTAACCTGTGCAGGACTCATTCTGTTACGAATCGGAACAGGGGTTAAAGATACGTTCCGAATATATTTTCTCTTTTCCGCTGCGCGTTTATCGAAATACGAAGAGATTGTATTCTTGGTTCCGCTACGTGTCCCTTTTTCCAAAATTTCGTGCAATTGCATTCTTTTCTGTTCGGTTGCGAATATATTATTTTTCCGAAATACGAAGCCTCGTGTTTCGTTTCTTTCCCGCTACGCGTTTTTACCGCGATACGAAAGTACTGTAATAATACCTGTGAATACCGTGTCTCAACGTCTGCTTAACATTTTAGTAAACTATTTAAATTATAAAAACCCACAGCGGTGTTGGAGTATATTTATTCCCTAGTGCGGGGAGACTGACCCGTGGTTCATTTTCAGCGGCTCCTCCGGGAGTGAGCGCTACACTTATATAAATATATACGGGGCCATTATCAACCATTGTCTGATAACCTATTCATTAACAGGACTATACATAGGACAAGGGGTTTTGACTGGAAGAAAGAAAATTTAGCTTAAAGCATAGGAAGGGTTATTTTACGGTGAGAACAGTAAAGCTGTGGAATTCTCTGCCTGTTGAGGTGGTTGGGTCTGAGTCTGTACAGACTTTTAAAAAACGACTGGATGACTTCCTGCAGACACAGAATATTAAGGGTTATAATATTTAATATGTGGGTAAAAGCTTCTTGATCCAAGGAGAAATCTGACTGCCATTCTGGGGTCAAGAAGGAATTTTTTCCCAGTATGTTGCATATTGGCGAGCATTTCAGACTGGGTTTTTTGCCTTCTTTTGGATCAACAGCAGTAGGTTATGTGGGAGAGGCTGAACCCGATGGACGCATGTCTTTTTTTCAGCCTATATAACTATGTAAAACACAAAAAAGTGTACCATGAGTATCTTCATCATCCCGTGTCCCAAAGTGGCAATAAACATGGGACAGGCAGCGCACTGAATACGAGATCGAGGCATCCAACCTCAGCGAGCTCGCAGCCACGAAGCCGACCCCCAAGTCCCATCTGGACCCGAGCTTCTCCATGCCCTCCTCTGTCAGATGCTCGGGGTATAGCCGCACGCGTCGTCGGTGAGTACCTCGGCGCCATCTTAATGGCCATAGGCTGGGGGTCAGTCTTCGCAGGCTTATGGCAGGGATTCATCATCACCGGGCCCGGGCAGACCAGTGCCACCCAGATGTCGTGAGACACCAGCTCGACTCCTCCAGACAGCTCCGGGGTCAGTGTCCCAGTCAGGTCGCCGGTCCCGACGCACTTCTCCAGAGCATCAGCCACCTTCAAGCAGGGTTCAGCGGGGCATGAGATCGGATCATCCCCGAGAACATCCACATCCTGGTACTCTGCCTCCCCGCAACCATGTAGTGCAGCCATCACCCGACGCCAGACACCGCTGGGAGGGGGCCGTCAGCATCCCCCGCCGTCAGTATCCTCAGGCAGGCCTCAAGGCCTGAAACAAAAACTCCCTCTCCTCCAGCGGGGGGAGGGTGTCCGCCCCACTATCGACCTGCAGATCCAACTACCTCAACCACAGAAATTACATCTAGAGCGGTTGGGGGACGTGTGCCCACCATCCTCGCAGCCTGCAGCGCGGAATCCGGGTCAAAGCAGTCAGTCCAGCAAATCTAGGAGGTGTTCAGAGCCAGACGATAGGCCACAAGATGGCCACCAGCACCGCATCCCGGCCACACACCAGGAGCCACCAGGATAGTCTCTGGTCCGGAGGGGGGGGGCCGAGCGGGCTCCGGGCAGCACAAGACCGGCAGCCGGCCACTCAGGTACCCCAGATCTGAAAAATGTAGCAGGTAAAGTCAGCTAGAGGGCCCATAGAGGAGAAGACATGTGGAGCTCCACCAATACATGTCCATCTCCACGAGCGGCCGGCCACGCCCCCCCAAGTTCTACCTTTTTAAATAATTTAAGCAGTAGGGCCAGCAGGAGTAATAATGGTTTTCTAACACCTCCTGGGTTATGCACAGACATAGATTTCTGTGTAGACTTTCTTATACATAGTATTAGGTATCCGTACAACTATTCACAAATTCAGTCCACTGCACTAGTCTCAATACTATGACTAGAACTGGGTAGGGTGATAAGTGTTTGCATTAGGTGCTTGGAGGAGATCACATTGTAACAACACATACACCTACAGTAAATGCAGTGCAAACAGTGTAAAATAATTATCTTTTTAATTCCCTGTACATGAAAGCTTCCCTTAGTTAACATGCCCCTTTAGCTCAGTTTAAAATGCTTGCTCACAATATCCTCTTGAAACTTAAGAATGTGGAATACAAACAAGTCATTGCCCTGAAACAGGAAACTAACAGGATTATTCAGAGAGAGGTGAAAAACAGGAGAATGACTGAAGAAGTGAAAATTCTAGGTCAAAATAGCCAAAGCAGAAAAATTCTCCCACTTATCTCACTTTCCAAATTGGCTATTTTGACATAGAATTTTCACATCTCCAGTCATTCTCCTGCTTTTCACCTCTCTCTGAATAACCCTGTAACTGTTCAGACAGGCCCCCTCCTCCACCATTCTAGTTGCTGGACAGAAGAAGAAAAAAAGATATCTCTTTGTCCTGTCAATATATAACCATATATGATGTTTTGTGGGTTCAACTATGGAAATTATCTGTGATGTTGGGAATATTCTTTTGGCTTGTAAATCTGAGATTTTTTGTATGTTCTAATCACCTGTAAAAAATTTACCTAACAAAGGAATATCAGATATTTGAAGAACGAACTCTGTCTGATGTCTTCATTTATCTCCGCTAGCTAGCGAAGTGCTGTGCAATGCCTTACATGATGAAAAAACAGAACTTCTAACTTGCATGTCTTGGTAAATATGAATAGGAATTTTGTTTCATAACATTCAGTGATGCTAGTACCATTTGTAAGATAGTGGGGCACCAAACTGCAGTGATTAAACTGACAGATCCCACCAAATAAACACTCTAATTATACTTAAGGGTGTTTGCATGGAATCTAGGAGGCGTTCAGAGCCAGACGAACTGGCTTATTTCACACAGTCAGGTCAGTATGCTCTTACATATCACCAGCTATCACTCACTTCTCATTGTAATTTATTGGTCCCTTTTTGAACAATTTTTCAAGGACAACATTAGCTTACTTGCCCATAAGGAGAGTGAACAGATACTCCCAAAAACACTTACTGAGCATATGTAACGTATCCTTTGACAGGTCAGATTTCAAAAACATCCATAAGCCTTGACCTGCTCAGTAGGGATGAGCCGAACACCCCCCGAGTTCGGTTTGGGCCCGAACCCGAATTTTTCCAAATGTTCGGGTCCGAACCCGAACCCGAACCCCATGCAAGTCAATGGGGCTGAAAATTCGGTTTTTAGAGTGCCCTCCAAGAGGGCATATATGCTACATATTTGCCATAAAAGGTGTATGGGGGTCTGGGTAGTGCCCTGGGGGACAGGAAACGAGGACAAAAAGTTTAAAAAAATACGTTTTTAAAGGTACAGTGAGTTTTCCATGAAATAATGGTTAAAAATAAAAACGAAAAATTCCTTCAAATATCGTGCCTAGAAATATAGAAACATAGAGAATGTTGGCAGATAAGAACCTTTCGGCCCATCTAGTCTGCCCAATTACATGGATACTTTACCTGGATTTATCTTTTGTTTAGGATAGCCTTATGCCTATCCCATGCTTGCTTAAATTCAATTACTGTTTTGGCCTCTACCACTTCTACTGGAAGGCTGTTCCATGTATCCACCACCCTCTCAGTAAAATAATGCTTCCTGATGTTACTTTTAAACCTTTGCCCCTCTAATCTAAGACTATGTCCTCTTGTTTTGCTATTTTGTTTCCTTTTAAATATACTCCCTTCCTCTACCTTGTGGATTCCCTTTACATATTTAAATGTTTCTATCATATCTCCTCTGTCTCGTCGTTTTTCCAAGCTGTACATGTTAAGATCATTAAGCCTTTCCTGGTAACTTTTCTCCTTCAAGCCGTACACCATTTTAGTAGCCCTTCTCTGAACTCTCTCTAAGATGTCTATATCCTTCTGGAGATACGGTCTCCAGTACTTTACACAGTACTCCAAGTGAGGTCTCACCAGTGCTCTGTACAGTGGCATGAGCACTTCCCTTTTCCTACTGCTAATACCTCTCCCTACACAACCAAGCATTCTGCTAGCATTCCCTGCTGCTCTATTACATTGACTACTTACCCTTAGATCCTCTGAAATAATGACCCCTAAATCCCTTCCTCAAATGTTGAGGTTAGGACTGTATCAAATATTCTATATTCAGCCCTTGGGTTTTTACGTCCCAGGTGCATTATCTTGCACTTATCCACATGCCTAGGAGGTCCCCATAACCTGCCCGTGAAGTGGCGCATTTGTAGGATGTATAGAAACACTTAAAAGCAAAAAAATGATGTTTCAAATGATGGTAAAGGCTTTTCCTTTAATCTATCCATAAACAACTGCTTGGGGCGGCAGTCTGTATGAAAAGAGGAGACATTTTCGGACACGCAGAAAAAGTTTACTGATTTTTTTGGCTAAATTATTGTGAAACTTATGCAGGCTTTGGATGAAAGTAACAATAGGTGCTTCAAAATTGGTCCTTTAGCATCCCCAACAGTGCCGTCACACCGTAACCCCTCTGAGGATATGAATCTGATACAGGCGTCAGTGGCAGTGCACCCAAATATTGTGCTTTTGGTGCCAGGCCTGCAAGTACTATCATACAGTAACCCCTCTGTGGTATTGTGGAAGAATGCAGGGGTGAACCTTGCGGTCCTATATTAAAAAGATATGCATCTGGTAAAGGCGTCAGTGCACCCAGATATTCTGCCTTTGGTGCAAGACTGCCAGGCCAGCAAGTATCATCATACAGTAACCCCTCTGTAGTATTGTGGAAGAATGCAGGGGTGGACCATGTGGTCCTATATTGAAAAGGTGTTTTTTTTATCCGTTAATGGGCGTCAGTGCACCCAGATATTGTGCCTTTGGTGCCAGACTGCCAGGCCAGCAAGTATCACCATACAGTAACCCCTCTGTAGTAGTGTGGAAGAATGCAGGGGTGAACCTTGCGGTCCTATACTAAAAAGATATGCATCTGGTAAAGGCGTCATTAGCCTTTGGTGCAAGACTGCCAGGCCAGCAAGTATCATCATACAGTAACCCCTCTGTAGTATTGTGGAAGAATGCAGTGGTGGACCATGTGGTCCTATAATAAAAGATATGATTCTGGTCAAGGTGTCAGTGCACCCAGATATTGTGCCTTTCATGGCAGCTAGTGCCTTCACACCGTAACCCTTTTGTGGTATTGTGGAAGAGTGCAGGGTTGGACCCTGGGGTTCAAAAAATTAAAATGATATAAATCTGGCACAGGCGTGAGTGCAGCCAAATATTGCGCCTTTCATGGCAGGAAGTGCATTCACACCGTAACCCTTTTGTGGTATTGTGGAAGAGTGCAGGGTTGGACCCTGCGGTTCAAAAAATTTAAATGATATAAATCTGGCACAGGTGTCAGTGCAGCCAAATATTGCACCTTTCATGGCAGCAAGTGCATTCATACCGTAACGCTTTTGTGGTATTGTGGAAGAGTTCAGTGCTGGAGGTTTTGTGAATGCAGAAGACATCCCCGATCTATTCCGTTACGTCAGCATCAGGGGGTTCATAGCTGCTGATCCAGGACTGATTCATTTTTATAAATGTCAGCCGGTCTACAAAGTCGGTGGACAGACGCACTCTTTTGTCTGTGACAAAACCTCCAGCGGCACTGAACGTCCTTTCAGAAAGCACGCTGGATGAAGGGCAACCTAGTAGCTGCATAGCATATTGGCTAAGTTCTGGCCAGTGATCCAATCTCAACACCCAGTAAGCCAGTGGATCATCTGCTGGAAAGGTATCCAGGTCTGCCCTTGCCCCTAGGTAGTCCTGCACCATATGGTGAAGACGCTGGCAATGGGTGCCTACATTTGACGTCCTTGGGTGTCGTGGACTAAATTTTTTTAAAAACTGCATCAGTCAAGCGGCCCTGGCCTTCACCACTATTCCTGTGATCATCCGCAGCCTCAGAAGCACTTGTGTCAGCACTTGGTAATCTACCAGTGCCTGGAAAGGTGTTACACAAGTGTCGCTTTAGAGCGTCCTCAAGTTTTTCATCCTGTGCTCCCTCTGTGCGGGCAGGATGAGCTCTGCAACTTTACCCTTGTATCGTGGATCAAGAAGGGTTGCCAACCAGTAATGATCCCTCTCCTTGATAGCCCGAATCCTGGGGTCCTTTAGCAGGCTTTGCATTATTAGGGAGCCCATGCAGCGTAGGTTGGAGGTGGCATTCGCTTCCGAGTCTTCTTGGTCAATGAGGATGACCGTATTGTGCACTTCCTCCTCCCAGCCACGCACTAGCCCTTCTGTTTCTGGGCACACGGAACCCTCTCTTGTGGAATCCCCACCTTCAATGCCCCCACTACTTAAATATTCCTCCTCTTCCTCCTCCTGTCTGATCTGAGTAGGACCTGCTGGAATGCTGTCTGCGGAAAGACTGGGGCCTTGAGAGCTAGGGAAGGCCTCCTCTTCCTCCCGCTGCTCTGCCTCTAGAGCCACATCTATAATTCCCCGCAGAGTGTGCTCCAGCAGGAACACTAAAGGAATTGTGTCACTGATGCATGCACTGTCCCCATCCACGCTCACCATCCTCGTTGCCTCCTCAAATGGTGACAGTACAGTGCATGCATCCTTGATCATCAGCCACTGCGGGGGGGAAAAAAAACAAGTTGACCTGAACCTGTCCTTGTGGCATACTCACACAGGTACTCGTTTATGACCCTCTGCTGCTTGTGCAGACACTGTAGCATTGCTAATGTTGAGTTCCACCTGGTGGGCATGTCACAGATCAGACAGTTTGTGGGAAGGTGGAATTCTCTTTGAATTTCTGCCAGGCGAATGCTTGCTGGGAATGACCATCTGAAGTTGCTGCAGACTTTTCTGGCCTGGCTGAGAAGCTCTGGCAGCCCTGGGTACTTGGTTAGGAAATGCTGTACCACTAGATTTAGGACGTGTGCTAGGCATGGTACATGCGTCAATTTATCCTTGCGTAGGGCGGAGAGAAGGTTGCTGCCATTATCACAGACGATCATTCCCAGCTCAAGCTCAACCATCTCTGCACCTGGCCCTGCAGAGCTGACAGAATTTCTGGCCCGGTGTGGCTCCTGTCCCCTAAACAACCCAGCTCAAGCACAGTATGGCTTCTTTTTGCTTGAGCCATTGCGTAGACCCTGTCAGGCGTCGGTTTAACTGCCACTTCGCCAGAGACAGAGGAGGAGGAAGAGGGAGAGGGAGAGGTGGTGGTGGTGGAGCAGACAGACCTCATACAAGCAGCTTTCTGGAGGCGTGGTGGATGAACAAGCTCCAGCACAGAGCCCCGTCTTGGATCCCTCCCAGCTGCAATCAGAGTTACCCAGTGTGCCGTGAAGGAAATGTAATGACCCTGTCCATGCTTGCTGGACCACGTTTCTAAAGTCACATGCACCTTGTTGCTGACTGCCTTTCCCAATGACTGGATAATATTGTCTTCCACGTGCTGGTATAGTGCTGGAATGGCCTTGCGTGAAAAGTAATGGCGTTTTGGAACCTGCCACTGTGGTACAGCACATTCAGCAAATTCACGGAAGGGAGCAGAGTCCACCAGCTGGAAAGGCAGCAGCTGCAATGCGAGTAATTTTGCTAAGCTGGCATTTAGATGCTGTGCTTGGGGATGGTTGGGACTATATTTTATCTTACGCTGCAGCAGCTGTGGCAACGTAATCTGACTGCGTAAATCTTCAGCTGCTGGGAGGATGTCACATTGTGAGGAAGGACCTGGTACATCCATTACTGTAGCATCATCCCTGTCAGTGGAGGTTGTAGGCAATGACATGGCAGGACATATAGTAGGGGTAGAGACAGGTGAGGAGGACCTACGCAAAGTTTTTTGCCAACGGGATGCGTGGCAGGTGGTCATATGTCGCCTTAAGCACATGGTACCCAAGCGTCCGGTGTCTTTCCCACGCTTGAGTCTCATCTGACATAGATTACAAATAGCAACGGTGCGGTCTGCTGCACATTTCTTAAAGAACTCCCAGACAGGATGTTGTGCCTCGTGTTTCTTGTGCCTCCTCCTCCTCCTCACTTGACTCCTCTGTTCGATCAGGCATCCAGGTGGAGTCAGTGACCTCATCATCATTGTCATCATCACCCCCTATCTCCTCGTCACTGGAGCCAACTTGGCAGTATGCTGCAGCTGCTGGGGCAACATGAGTGCCAGTTACTTGTGTGTCACTGGCTCCCCCTTCCTCTAGGTTGATTATACTCCCTTCCTCAACCTCAGAGATTGAATCAGAGCACTGTACTTGCTGCGCATACTCAAGCAGCATGTCCCTGTCATTGTAGTCAAACAATTCAGCTGACTCCTCCGTGTATGATAGTGAGGCTACGGCAGGAGTAGCTGTGAACATGGAGGCTACATTAGATGCTTTGGCAGCTGATGCGGACTGTAAAGCACTACAAGCCTGACTGGCAGAGAACTCGGACGATGAGGATGACCTGGTTAGCCAATCCACAAAATCCTCTGTATGTTGCTGCTGTGTCACGGTTCCCGGATCCCACCACGCAGGCCTTAAAGCCCAACACTCCACAGAGCCAAAAACTACCAACAGGGTAGCCGTAAAGGAATCCCTAACTGTCTGGTCCTTAAAAATTGGCCAGGTATATGTATACTAGCTAGACAGAAAGAGTTAATCAAAGACAATGTCGTAATACAAAACCAGGTCAGCAACACGGGGGTAGTCAGACGAGTCAGAATCAGGAATACAGAGTATAGAATAGTCAAATGGAATAGCTGAGTCGATATCAGTGCAGAAGCGTAGTACAAGGATATAGTCTAGGGCAACGGAAGGCAGAATAGTCAGAAAGCAAGCAGAGGTCAATAACAGGTTAAATCACGAGAGAATGCAGGTACAAGGAGCTCAGGTATGGATAACCACGATCTGGCACTACTTAGAAGGAACTGTTGGTTTTTAAAAGACCTTCACCAGACCGCACCCCCTCTCAAGCCACGCCTCATGCAGCCACCTCCCTGCCAGTTTCAATTTAAACCGGGCGTTGGTGAGCGAGTAGCATCAGACATGCTGCCGTCAAGCACACCGGAAAGGCTGGAAGCCCCCAACGTTACATGCTGCTGCTTAAGGCTAGGGTCAGACAAAAGCATTTTTCCCCGCGAACGTGAAAAAGTGCGTCCGAACGCATTGACGTATTTTTTCACGGAATGCACAAAAACGGTCAGACGACGCACATTTTCGGGCGTGATTTTGTACGGATCGTCAATAAAACTCTTTTTGCATCTGGACGTTATGTAGGCTGGACATTAGCAGTGTCTGACATCTCCTAATCACGCACACACGTCGCTATGCCGCAGCTGCGCACTCAGTACGTCAGTACTAGCGGTTCAGCGTTCTCAGAAAAATGTGTTCAAATTCCACTTGCGTTGCACGGCCGGACTTTTGTGCGGCCGTACATCGTATATTGGCCGTCATTGCCTGGCATCTGCTGCTAGTGCGGCCGTAATTATGTGCGCCAGAACGCACGTTAAAAGTGCGATGGTCTGACCCCAGCCTAAGACGGCCAGCACCAGTTAGAAAGGACAAGCGTACCCCTGCAGAGGATGCACCATGTCCACGACGACCAGAGGAACAGCCACCCGACACAGAGGCTGTTTGCCCTCTTATCTGTGCCTGGGAGCGTCTGCCTGTCCTTTTTGGTCTTTCTGACATGGTGAGTAATATATAGATTTAAGATATACAGAACTCTGATTCAACTCTGTTATAAAAATTGGAGATATGCCGCAGAACTATGATTCAACTCTGGTATAAAGATTAAAGATTTCCAGAACTCTGGTATAACTCAGTGAGACACCCTGATAGCTAGCAGCCAGTGACAAGACACAAATTACAATTCCCAGAAACCTCCTATAAATCAGTGAGACCCCCTGATGGGTGGCAGTGACAAGACACAAATTACAATTCCCAGAAACCACCTACAAGTCAGGGAGACCCCCTGATAGGACCCCCTGATAGCTGGCAACAGTGACAAGACACAGATTACAATTCGCAGAAATCTGCTAGAAGTATGTGGGACCCCCTGATAGCTGGCAGTGAGAAGACACAGATTACAATTTCCAGAAACCTCCTATAAATCAGTGAGACCCCTTGATGGGTGGCAGTGAGAACAAAAAGATTAGAACAATTCCCAGATATTTTGTATAAATGACTGACCTCCAAAATTGCTGGTGGCAGTAAGAACACACAGATTAGAACAATTCCCAGATATCTTGTAGAAATGAAACCCCCACAATTGCCGGTGGCAGTGAGAACACAAAGATTAGAAGATTCCCAGATATTTTGTATAAATGACGGACCCCCAAAATACTTGGTGGCAGTGAGAACACACAGATTACCACAATTCCCAGATATTTTGTAGAAATGACTGGCCCCCAAAATTGCTGGTGGCAGTAAGAACACACAGATTAGAACAATTCCCAGATATCTTGTAGAAATGAAACCCCCACAATTGCCGGTGGCAGTGAGAACACAAAGATTAGAAGATTCCCAGATATTTTGTATAAATGACGGACCCCCAAAATACTTGGTGGCAGTGAGAACACACAGATTACCACAATTCCCAGATATTTTGTAGAAATGACTGACCCCCAAAATTGCTGGTGGCAGTGAGAACACAAAGATTAGAACAATTCCCAGATATTTTGTAGAAATGAGACGCCCAAAATAGTTGGTGGCAGTGAGAACACAAAGATTCGAACAATTCCCAGATATTTTGTATAAATGACTGACCCCCAACATTGCTGGAGGCAGTGAGAACACACAGATTAGAACAATTCCCAGATATTTTGTAGAAATGAGACCCCCCCCAATAGCTGCTGGCAGACTGGCAGTGAGAACACACACTAACACAATAATCTCCTCTCAAAAAACACGTGCTGAAGGCTGTGTGAAGCCTTATATAGTGTGCTGCGGGACTTAGCTCTGTGAGCCCATGATTGGGCAAAATTTGCCCAATCAGGACTCTGAGCCGTGATTGGCATAGTCTTGCACCTAAACTGTGGTCAGGTGCAGGCTGTAGCCAATTACAAGCTTCAGGCCAGTGGAAAAAATGCATTGTGGTCCATTGTGGGCTAACATGCGGTGAACACGCGGAAATGTTCGGAGTTCACGAACATGCGAACAGGCGATGTTCGAATCAAACTCCGAACCGATCGAACCGAACAGCTCATCCCTACTCATGATGCCCAAGGTGCTAAAACTGTTTAAAATTGGGGAATCGACTAGCTAATGCCATGATATTTCGTGCATTCCCCCCGCAATGCACGGAGTCACGAGCTGCAGTTCTAACTGCAGTAACTCGTTTTGGCCAGCAGATGGGGCCATCTGCTTGCCAAATAGGTGATTATAGTAAGAAATACATTTAGAATATTCCCAAATATTTCTTACTGTAAAATAAATTTTAAATAATTTACCAAAAAACCACTGGCTCCTGACGGTGGATTTTTGGAAAATCGCATGATAGTGAAGGGTTATAACATACTAAGGGCAGAACCTCTAAAATAATTCAAGGTTTATAAATATAAACTAGTAGAAATCATGACTACTCAAACTTTAGGAGGTTATTAAGTAGTCTCTATTATAAGCACCAAGTTTTGCTTTGAATTCTATAGGATAATTGGTCACATGAAATGACGAATATGGTAATAATCCTCGCACAATGCAGAACTGCTGTAAATAAGCTCATTTTACAGGATTATTTAAGGAAATCAATACATGAAAGAAATCCTTGTTCCTATTCTTACCTTAAGCACAGCAGGTACCTCAATATCAACTGTGTATTTAGCTAGAAAATGACTTGATATTTTCATCCTTTGAAAAGATGTAATTTATTCTGAAGCATCTCTGCAAGTGTTTGGCTCTTAATACCCATTCTGTAAGAA
Organism: Leptobrachium leishanense; assembly: GCA_009667805.1. Taxonomy (NCBI): domain Eukaryota; kingdom Metazoa; phylum Chordata; class Amphibia; order Anura; family Megophryidae; genus Leptobrachium; species Leptobrachium leishanense. The sequence continues at coordinate 131,803,639 of CM019063.1, read as the reverse complement.
TAGTAACATTAACTCCTTTGGTACAGCAAACTGAACATGCAAGTCTCTTGCTGTATTGCAGATTGAAGATTTCTGAGTGTTCAATTTCGTCATTTAAAACCCTAGGGCGAGATGTTATGGTTAAAAAGTGTGCTGTTTAGTATATCAGCTCTATGTTAATCATAAGAGCTCCTGTCTTATTCCAGCTGAGCTGCAAACTTTGCTGTTATGGCACCCTACTGTAAATTAATGATTCCTAGTATACGTTCCAGAGCAAACGCTAGGAGCTAAGAATAACAAGCGATTCTATGCTTGCATATTATTTTTGTCTCAAGCCAGTATTAAAAACAATATATCAGATCTCGGATCCTGGTGTTAAGTGGTTTATGAGATATGTGCAGAACTCATCCAGTGTCACTGTTTGCACCATTTCCCTATCACAATTTGACACATTTTGAAATACCCTAGCATTACCACATTACTAGTCATTACCAGTATCACCATCAGGAAGCTTCTCTTATCGTTGTTTGAATTCCCTTCTCAAGGTCACTGAAGTTTATTGTTGTTACAAAATCTGAGATATTCACCATGGATTTTTAACAACGGTAAACTACAGTGATTATTGCCGAACATCCATAATGTCATGTGATTAGGGGCAGTGTGGTAGACCACAGGTTCATCAGCAGGCGGATGGAGAACTCCCTTTTCCCCCTATAGGGTTAACCAACAGCCAATGCCTAATTAAGACTGTCCTGCCCTTTATAGGAGATGTGGTTTCCTCTGAGAGGGCAGTCTTGGTGCAGGGTGCAGAAGGAAAGGAAGCATTATCCTGAGCCCAGAAGGATGGTACATTATATTTTGTTTTTACAGATTGGTAAGCGGCTTAGTCGTCCAACATGTCAGATAGGTATTCTGAAATATTTAGTTAGCCTCTGCATCAAGAAGTAGGCGTTTGTTTTGCATTTATTTATTTTTCTGTTCACCATGTACCCTGCAATGGCTGCACAATAAAGAGAAGCAGAAGCATAGATCTCTGTGTCCAGTGGCTATACCACAATCCATAAGATATTTTTTGCACTGCAATCCCAGAGGACATCATACATGATTTCCTAATTTGCATGGATTGGTTTTCTGCAACACAAAAGTCTATAATATATATATAAAGGGGCAAGAGGTCTTTTTTCAGATGTAAAGTCTATATAGTATTGTTCTAAATATGTATGTGAGTTTTTGAATTAGACTTTGCAATAATCCTGGGTTGTGCATTGCTCCTAGGAGGACTAATATCATCCTCATTTTCCAGGGCCAGTTATATGTTTAAGTGTTGGCTGAAACTATTTTTATTGTATGTTTTGTTGGTATTTTATTATTCTTCCGACAAACTAAGGAATTAATATAAATAAAAAAACGCAGGTCTGCTCTAATTCACCATGGCTTGCTCTGTTATTTGTTTTCTCAAACTATTTGGTGCAATGGATACACAAATACAATTGTTGTTAATGTGTTAATTATATATTAAAAGCTCCTCTACCAAATTGTCTGGAATTCACGTTCAATTACCTCCTTACTGCTTGGTGTTGAAATGATTCCCTTGTAATTGATTATTGTTTGCCCCAGCATCAGCAGACGTGAATAAAAAGCATATGCTGTACATGTTACAAAACAAGTAAGTTGATTCCAGTAATTCGTAATTGCAAAGTGAGCCATTTATTCTAGCTGGGACATCTGGGATTTTAACATTGACCCACATTATAGCATAACTTGCTACAAGATGGTTGTTAAATTGCTGAGAAGGAATACGTACCTTTTGTTACCAGCACACACGTTTTAGTGTCTTTATAGTGTCATTGTATTGGAAAAACCTATTGTGAGCTGTCAATGAGCTAGACATTGGACACCTCTGACTTCTCATATTGAAGAATTATTTCCATTGATGCAGTACTCCTCTGCACTTCTCTCTCCCATTAGCTTTCTTAAAATTCCGGGCCCTATTCCAATGTTGCCGACAATAGGGAGGTGGTAAGGGAAGAAAATCAGCACAAATATCCCATACTGGCTCCCAGCTACCAGCTTATTCTGACCCAGTGGGTCACCCTCTATGAGCGTTTTGAGTTAGAATAAAGCTGTGAAGAGCAGTGGCGTCTCACTTCAATCCAACAAGTGCACAGGACTCCATGGAGCCAAGTGCAACCCTGACACGAGCTCTAAGAAGGCCAAAGAGAGCCCATGGAAGGACACTGTAAATGTTTTGTTCCCAGTTTTACAATGCGCACAGGAGAAGGAGGTAATGAATTGCTCCCACCCCCTTCACTGTTGGATCAGCAAAATGTTTGTGATTTTTTTGAGGGGGTTTCTTTTAATGTGTTAAGTGAATTTGAAAATAAGTTCTGAGAGCTCAGCTCCAGTTGAAAAAACGATCTCATTCTTCTCATTCTGGCTACAAATGAATGGCTCCTATATAGAGTATAGTTACATAGCGACACAGGCCAAAAAAAAAGAAGCGCGTCCATCGAGTTCAACCATTCACACATCCCCTACTGCTGTTGATCCAAAAGAAGGCAAAAACCCAGTCTGAAGCGCTCGCCGACAATGCAAGATACTGGGAAAAAAATCCTTCTTGACCCCAGAATGGCATCAGATTTCTTTTTGGATCAAGAAGCTTTTACCCACAATTTAAATAATTTAACCCTTAATATTATGTTTTTGCACGTAGTCATCCAGTAGTTAAGTTAAATGTACAGTAGGCTGCCACTACATCTGGACTGTAAGCTAACCTTGGAGTGAAGTCGGAATAGCAACTTCAACTCCGCTATGTATAATGGAAAATTTGGAATAGAGCCCTTGGGTTTTTGCTTTTTTTTTTTATGCAGTTGTCTATTACACTCTCTGGCCACCAGATCAGCACCGATACCCAAAATGGTTACGTGGTACTGGTTGGAGGTCTATGCTCAGATTCACTGTTCATCTTCATCTTCACCTCTGTTTCCTTTTGATTAACATATTTATTTTACCAGGCTGAAATACATTGAGATTTTTGTTTCAAAGCATGCCTTAGGATAGGAAAACAAAATCATAGGTGTCAATGTCAATCATACATTATGATGCAATAAACATTCAGAAAGAATGATTATTTATTTTAAGGAATTTGTGGCATATATGACGGTACAGTAGATATTGCTATGCTTTTTATTGTTCATACAAAGAAAAAGAAGAAATAAAGAATCAGAACAATTTTCCAAATGTCTCAGATATAGTGGTATAGACCCCATCAGACAATGCGTCGGCTGTCAATGTGTTCTCAAAGCTGCTGTGACAGGTAAGGCTACTGTCAGACGAACGCAGTCAGAGCGCACTCTGCATGCGCGCACAACGGACGGACGTATTGACAGAAGATACTGTAGACACCACACGGTCCCTTCTTTTTGACGGATGTAGAAAAAAAAGGGAACTTCGGGAAATAAAATTAATATGAAAAATGATAAAAATTAGAAAAGGATATGAAAAGCCATTTTGTGCGTCAAGGTGCTGGGCATCGCAAATGCGCTGCATCTGACATCTCATCACTCACACAGAACTCTGCGCGTCCGTGGTAGCGGTTTCACGTTCTTGCCTAACTTGCGTCCGTTTGACACGTGCGTTGTGCGTGCGCAGTTCGGTGTGCACGTACTTTGTTTGTGGGTCTCTATTGATCATGATTCTATGCTACGACGGACGATAAACTGTGCAGCAACATGGACGTGATCAGTGCGCTCGTCTGACATTGGCCTTGAAGGTTGTGTGATGTCTCCTCTTTACACAATACTTGGGTGCTTAGTCCATTACTATTTGGAGATTGGCTGCAGGATTGTGACACACCTTGTATATATGTGTATATCTTGGAGGATAACGTATTATTCACACCTGTATTATATTACAACATATGGTGGAATAGACACGACTTGAGCCTTTGCCCCTCTTTCATACTTTTGGGGTCGGGAGAAAATGATATATAAAAGAAAGCACGGTCAGATCATTACGTAAAGAAATGCTAAATCGGTGTCTTTCTTTCATAAAAGAAACACTGCGGCAGGTTCCATGCAGCTTTGCATCACTACAAAGTTTAACATCACTGCTCCTATAACAGTGGAGACACAGGTTCAAATCCCAGCCAGAGCAAGTCTCCTTTGGCAAGACACCTAACGGTACATACTCGCCACCCAGGACATAATTGAAAATGAGAGAAATCTCAATGTATCCTTCCTGGCAAAATGCTTTCACAAAAAAAAAATCAAGTGGAGTTCACATGAGAATGTATGCAGGATGTCTATTGGGTTGCTTAGAACCTTTATTAGAGTAAAATAAATGGACACGTGATTTTGTCACACCTGTGATGACTTCAGCACCAATGCCCCATATAGAAAAATCATAGAGAATAATATGAAAAACATTACATTTATACCACCCAGTTTTTTCAAATAGTTTACAGCCACTACAAATAGATGGGGTTTGGGGTATGGACACTGGTCTTTCAACTCCAAGTATTTTTAGAACCTACAGAGTGCCATTGGTGAATTGGTGGGGAGCCTGGTGGTACAATGGTATGCCAACCCTATTTCGTTCCACCAATCAGATAACGGGTGAAGGCCATGGTGGGACAATGCCCTGCCACCGCTTTTTTTAATAGCACCTCTCTCCATGCATGGGTAGGGGACGGGGGAGTGGATAGTGGCAAGTCCATCCACCCATGTCTGTTGTTATCCCTCCACCCAATAACCATTTGGACGTTCACCCCATTTGATTTTAGTTTTTTGGTGCTAGGCCTGATACTGATGGGTGTCTCTCATCTTTATACTGGTGACCCCACAATAGCTGCTCATTTGCTAATAACTGAATCCCAGCAGCGATGAATAAGTAACAGTACGCAGCTGATGGCTGCTAACAGGTGATATGCCCCATCCTTGCTATATTGGAAAGGGGCCTAAAGTGTTATGGAGGGGGTCACTATTCTGTGATTCAGTTCTTCTGAACTCAGTTTTATGGATGAACCATATCACTCAAATAACAAAATTCAGTTGGTCCGAATAAACGGAATACATTTGTTTGAAACTATTCGGACGAAGCAAAAATTTTCACCGATCATTTATCAACCATTATAACTAATGTTTTCAATTTCAGGTCCCTGAGAGAGCACGAACACTTGTGGGGGTGTTTGCATTTGTTTGAAAAGACCTTTCAAAGTGACAAGTCTGTTTGCAGTTATAATGAATTATAATGAAATGAAATTTAGGAGTTTTCAGAAGGATTTTGTGTTTTTGAAAACTTTGGAAGTGTTAGCAGTTTTTTAAATCAGACAAACAGCTGGCCATAAACAAGGTCATCGCAAATCTGGTAGGATGTCAAACCTTTTTTTTGAGAAACTATTTTACGAGGATGGATACATTAAGATTTCTCTCATATTCAAGTATGTCCTGGGTGGCGAGTATGTACCGTTAGGTGTCTTCCCCAAAGACACTTATTGGTGAGGTGCTCTTGCTGGGATTCAAACCTGTGTTCTACACAGTCATAGAGCAGTGACGTTGCCCCTACTCCACCTAGCCAGAACATTAACACCTCCTAACCCCGTCCATTCGCCCCTCCCATTCTAACTCTTTAGCCTGTTTAATAACACACCTGCATGCCAACATTGGGCTGCCTCTGTGCTTCCTCTTAAGCCACTGAGGCCACATGACTAGTGGGGGAGTCCAAGCTTTGAGAGGCTTTGATTGCAGGAGACCCCTGAGGGTCCCAATCCTGGGAAAGTTGAGATCAGTGTTTGCTGGTTGGGGCTAATTTACCACACTCAAAGAGTAGAATTTGCTCCCTGAGACCCCCCCCCCGGAGAGATGAGAGGGGTGAGGGCCCTCTGGCCACTGTGAGCAATCAAATTGCATTCAATAATTTAATCTAACATTTTGAAACAGCACCATTGGAATTTAAGGAAATAATTTGATAATATAAATGATGTAATGTTTTTAGGGCGACAATTGATTCACATGGAAGAAAAAAATAAACCAGTCCATGATCATTCTTAGGAGTTTAAAAACTGTCAGGGTTATTCAAAGAGAATCAAAAAGTTACCGCACGTTCGGTGACTTTTCGTTCTCTTCAATTCGGTGCGATTTGGCGATCCTATTTCGGCAACCCCGTGGTGTATTCAGCAAGCATCACAGGGCCGTCGTAGTGCAGGGAAAAGCCGCCGCAAACCCCACAAACACTCACCGCAAAACCCGGCGAACGCACACTGAAACCCGCAAAAACATCTGGATTAACCCCGCCGAACATGCCGGAAAAACCCGATTAGCCGCCGATCACAGCAGAGAGCAGCTGCCGGAAAAAGCCAACACGCAGACGAAGGAGGTGAAAAAAAAAAAGTACGCTTGAAAGTTGGAAAATTGAAACGCTGTTTGCAAAACAAACTACTGAGCGAAAATGTCTGGAATTTACATATAAGATCCAATGAATGATAATAAAAAGGGCTGTTACAGAAAAAAGAAAAAAACATTTAAAAAAAAAAAAAAAGGAAAAAAGTTTGCAAAACAAATCCCAAAAAATGCCTAAAAGATCCTAAAAGATCTATAAATAAAGAGACTTTTTACTGTAGAATAAAATAATAAACAGTTTATTAGATATTGAATTAAAACTGGAATATTTTTAACATTGAATCCTATCAGGGTAATTCAAAGAGATTCGAAAAGTCACCGCACATTCGGTGACTTTTCGTTCTCTTCAAATCGGTTCCTTTTGCCGATCCCATTTCGGTGACCCTGCGGTGTATTCAGCAAGCACCACCGGTTCCCGAATTGCAGGGAAAAGCTGCCGCAAACCTGACGAAAACTAACCGCAAAACCCACCGAATGCACGCCGAAAACCCGCAAAAACATCTGGATTAACCCGTCGGATTTCACTGTTCGGTTACCTTTCGGGGCCAGATCGGCTCTCTTTGAATAACCCTGTATGATATTTTATTAATCACTAATACTTTCCTATGTTTTTCACACTATTCTAAGGAAATGATTCATCCCTGTAATGCACATTTACATCTTTCCCCCTGATGTTACTTGAGGTTAGGTAGTGGTAAACCTCAAACTCTAAATTTGAAAGTAAACAGAAAACATGTTATATAAAGAATGCTGACATTTAGTTAAAAAAATGTCAGACTTAATAATATGTATGAGCATGTGTCATTTTGTCTTGTTGAATAACGTTGCCGATGTTAATTTTTTAATTTAAGTAGCCATTTCATGTTTGTGAGTTTTCCAAACACGTCTGATGAAATAATACAAGCTGACCATTTTATTAATGGATTACACAATAATCCGAAAATCGCCATCATGTCTGCTTACATCGATGAAGAAATAAATGATTTAGCCATATTGACAACAGAAATTACAGGCACATATATTTCTAAGAATACTGCGATATTTAGAGATATAGCCTAATGGAAATCTGTACTATAATTGTGCAAAAAAGGAATAAACACGATGAATTACGACAGGAAAGCTTGGGGCTAATGTCTTGTGATGGCTTTCTAGCAGGATGTGAAACTAATGATGCTACATTTCAGAAAAAGGAAGTATTTCCACGAAAATGCTGACAGGACCCCTTACTCAACTTTTATGAAAGGTTGAAAGGAAAATCTATTTACAATGACTCCAAGAAAAACATACAGGCGTACACCTACCAGATTCCGTAAATCTTAGAGAAATAATGTAAGATATGGACAAGTGAAACAAATTATAATATGGATCCATCCATTAAAGAGGATTCCGAATGGCCTTTGGCATCAGGCATTGTGTGAATCCCAGTATTATAAGGACTAATGGATTTTTTTTGCATCATGAGCATCGTTGATGGAATCACTGGACCTCCCATCTAGATATCTGTAACCAAAACAGGCAGGGCGCACATTCCTTAATAATACCTCCACCAGGTCCCACACGGAACAGAGTGGTCTAGGTCTTTAATCACATAAACAGGGTTATTCAGAGAAAGGTAAAACTCCTGAGAATGACTAGAGAAGTGAAAACTCTAGCAGGGTTATTCAGAGCGTCGCCGACATTTCGGTGCCCTTTCGTTTCCCGCACTTCGGGACGATTTAACGATTCTAGTTCGCAAGCTCTGTGGTGTATTCAAGTACAACCACAGGGTCCCCGGGGTGCAGGGAAAACCCGCTGCAAACCCGACAAACAATCACCGAACACTCACCGAAAATCGGCAGAAACCGCCGCAAAAACCACGCCGGAAAAAGCCGCCGAGCCGCCGATCACAGCGCAGACCGGCCGCCGGAAAAAGCCGACAAGGTGACAAACAGGGTAAAAAAAAAAAAAAAAAAAGTATGATTGAAAGTTTCAAAATTGAAACGCTGTTTCCAAAAAATCTACTGAACGAAAATGTCTGAAATTTACATATAAGATCCAATGAATGATAATAAAAAGGTCTGTTACAGAAAAATTTCAAAATGATTTAAAAACAAAGACGGAAAAAACAATTTGCCGAAAAAAATCCAGAAAAATGCTTTAGAAAGAGCCTAAAAAAAATCTATAAATAAAGAGACTAATTACTGCAGAATAAAATAATAAATGGTTTATTAGATAGTGATTTAAAACGGAAAATTTTTAACTTTGAAGCCTATGGGATTCGCCTGAATAAACTTGCCGAATGAAACCACAGGGCATTTCGACAACTTTTCACTGCTGTTTGGTGTTCTCTGAATAAAAGAACCATGGCTTCTCCGTGGGGGATTTCACTGCCATCGAACAGCCAGCTCTCCTGGTTTTCACCTTTCTCTGAATAGCCCTGATAGAAAAAAATGATTCAGGCACTTGGGTAGAGGAGAACTTGAGAGCCTTTATCATGGGCATGGCTCAACTGGAGATCTTTAGAGGGGGAAAAAAAAGGTAAGAACTCCCTATGAGAGGTGCTACTAGTATAGTTACAGGAGTAAGACATCATAAAATAATTGTTATACACTAACAGGGTTATTCAGAGAGAGGTGTAAACCTTGAGAATTGCCAGGAGAATGAACAATCTAGACCAAATAGCTGATTTGGAAAGTGAGATAAATGGGAGAATGTTTCTGGTTTGACTATTTCGACCTAGAATTTTCAATTCTCCAGTCATTCTCAAAGTTTTCATCTCTTTCTGAATAGCCCTGTAAGAATGCAAATCCAGAGAAATAGAATTATGCTACAGCATTACACTAGTATCACTGGTTTACAGAACGTCCTTGTCCATTTTTTTGCAAGTTCAAATAAGACTTTAAGTACCAGTTTGGTTAAATTAGCACAAAACACATTACGAGCATACATTTTTAAATTGCTTTTACTGCAGGGATGTTTATTAATGTATTTATAAACCAGTCAGTACTCAATGTCATTCCAGAAATTCTACTGCATCTATGCACAAAGTTTAAATGAGTGGCAATTACAGTTTTCAATTAACCTGCAACTGCCTCGTGTTTTCACTTTGCATACAGATAATGTTGACTGCTCCAGTTTAACTTGTAATAAACATCCAGTTTTAAGGTCCTAGTAACACACAGTGATGTGAGATTTAAGGGTTATTCAAAAAAGAGACAAACTTGCCCCTGAATTGCACCGAACGGTGAATTTCACCGTGCGGTGCAATTTTGTGGCAATTCAACTATTCAAAAAGTTGGCAATTCACATAAAATTGGCAAATTGCCAGCAAAATACGGTGTAGTTCAGCGTCAGTGAAATTACCCATAGAGATGTAATGGTTAATGTATTCAGAGAACAGTAGGGAAAAGTTGATCAAATGCCCAGATTTGGTGGTTTCGTTTGACAGATTCAAACAGGCCATAGGTTTTAATGTAAAAAGAAAAAAATACCCGTTCTTATTCAACCGTTTATTCTTTTCATTTGCAGCAAAAAGTCTCTTTATCAATTTTTTTTTAAAATTTTAGGCATTTTTGGGATTTCTTTCAATGAAACTTTTTTGTTTCCGATATATTTTTAAAAGGTGTTATTCTGTAACAGACCTGTTTTATTGCTATTCATAGGACCTTTTAAAAGTTGCGCTTCTTTTTTTTTACCCCTGTTCGGCAGCTGGTCGACTTTTTTCAACGGCGTTCAGCACCTGGTTTACTTTCTTCGATGGCGTTCAGCAGCTGGTTGGCATTTTTCGGCTGCGTTCAATGGGTTTATCGATGCCGTTCGGCAGTTTAGGATAGAGGTGCCATGGTAATCTCTATATATACACATATACAGTATATACACACACTAGGGTTGCTCATATAAGTATATTTGCCCCCAGCTCATATAAATATATTTGCCCCCAGTTCATATGGGTATATTTGCCCCCAGATCACATGTGGATATATTTGCCCCCAAATCACAGGCTCTGCCGGCGTTCCTCATGGTGGCGAGTGGCCGCTGACATGATGCAGCTTTGCCGCTCGCTGGGCGGGAACCACATGACCAGCGCAGTTGCGTTCTCACGAGATCGCGCGCGGCGCTGGTCAGGGGGTTTGGCCCCTAGCGCTGCGCCAGGTCTCTCCGGCTGACCAAGATGGCGGCGCTCGGGCCGGGGAATTCCACCCCCACAAACTGTCAGGAAGCCAGATAGTAAGGAGGCCGCCTGTGCCGCCTTACGCTAGCGCCGGCCCTGCCCCCGGCAATCCCGGGAGATTGCCTTGAAGGAGGGGGGATCTGTTCGGATCCCTCTCCCTCCCAATCGGGAGGTCCCACAAAAAGAAGCCAGGCACCGCTTAAAAGGGGAGAGTCTCCCCTTTTAAGCGGTGCCTGAATTTAACCCCTTAGGCATCGGGTCGCACTTCAGCGCCTTGCGGCACCGAAGTGCGGCCTAGTTCCCGTGGAGGCCGCCATCTTGGATGGCGGCTCCACCCCGGGTCCCCCCCTCAATGCCTGACGTCCTTATGCATAGCGTGATGACGTCAGATAGCCGGGGAACCCCTAGCTGCCCGGAATCCCCTGGCCTGAGCATGGCCTTTCGAATGATACCCAACATGACCAGGTATAAAGTAGAAAAAAAAAAACATGTTTTTTTTTTGTGTGTTATTTTTATTAATGCAGCAATATTGTTCACATTTCAATTATAATGTGAACAATGATGCTGCACTGATGATTTTTTTCTATGGTGTGCGTTTGCTAAAAATCACATATCTCCCCCAAAAAATGTAATAAGTCCCCATTTCTAATTTTTGTACACGCGTACACCATAGAAAATATAACCGCAAATGTTCATGTGATAAAAGGTGAAAAAAAACACTTTACACGCTGCAGATTATTAAAAATTCAAGTTTTATTGCATTTGTGGTTATAATATACAGGCAGAACATGACGTATACATATAAAAATTATATATTATGAATCTACCGAGTCTGCCAGAAAGAACAATATATAATATGTCTGGGTCGTATAATAAAATGTGGCTTCAAATCGCGTTTAAACATGATGAGCGAAAGCGGTAAAAATTAGCTCAGCACACAGCGGTGAAATGCCTCAGCAGTGAAAGGGTTAAAGGAAAAGTGAGTTTTTTATAAAATAAGGGTTAAAAATAAAAACGAAAAATTCCTTCAAATATCGTGCCTAGGAGGTCCCCATGACCTGCCTGTGAAGTGGCGGATTTGTAGGATGTATGGAAACATCACCATCGCAGCACAGAGCCACACACGACACCTGGCACCTCCAGTCTGCATACAATGTATCAAATTCATGAGACGGACTAATTAGAAGCACATGTTATTTCCAAACACTAATTAAACACCTGTTGTTTACGCCATTTGAGAGCACAGGTCATTTAGGTGAGAATCGTTGCATGTAGACATTATTTTTTAATTCAATATCTAGTAAACCGTTGCTTATACAGTTGTGTTCAATATTATTCAACCCCCACTGAATTTGAGTGTTTTGGCCAGTTTGACATTGATTTTGATCATTCAGTCATCTTGCTTACAATTAAATCAAAGAGGCACGTGTAGGTCAGAGAAATATAACATAACATTTATAATGAAATAACCACAAATGTCTTTTCTGTGCTCACATCATTATCAGTTTTATTCAACCCCCAAGTGATATTCAATCTTAGTACTTAGTACAACATCCTTTTACAGTTATAACAGCTTTTAAACGTGAAGCATAGCTTGACACAAGTGTCTTGCAGCGATCTACGGGTATCTTCACCCATTCGTCATGGGCAAAAGCCTCCAGTTCAGTCACATTCTTAGGCTTGCGCACTGTAACTGCTTTCTTTAAGTCCCACCAGAGGTTCTCAATCGGATTTAAGTCTGGTGACTGCGATTTCCACTCCAAAATGTTCCAGCCTTTAATCTGCAACCATGCTCTAGTGGACTTGGAGGTATGCTTGGGATCATTGTCCTGTTCAAAAAGGTCCAACGTCTCCCAAGCCAGTGGCGGAAGTACCAGGGTCGCAGCGGTCGCAGTTGCGACCGGGCCCTGGCATTCCGCCACTGGAGGGGGGCCCGGCGCCACCCACCAGATTCCGGCAATCAGCGCCGGAATCTGGGAGCCGCGCGCTGGCCGTCCCTCTCCCTGCGAGCGGCCACTGACATGCAGCTTGGCCGCTCACGTGGGATAGGAACCACCTGACCAGCGCACGAGATCCTCTTGCGAGATCTCTGCGCTGATCAGGTGGTTTCCGGCGAGCGGCCAAGACGCATGTTTCCAGCGGCCGCTCGCCAAGGAGAAGAACAACGCCGGCGGAGCCTGTCCTGGGGCCAGCAGAGGTAAGAGCTGGGGGACCCAAATACCCATGAGAGCTGGGGGCCCTTATACCCATGAGCTGGGGGGGCCTTATATCCATGAGCTGGGGGCCCTTATACCCATGAGCTGGGGGGCATACCCATGAGCTGGGGGGCATACCCATGTGAGAGCTGGGGGCATATCCATGAGCTGGGGGGCATACCCATGTGAGAGCTGGGGGTGCATATCCATGAGCTGGGGGGCATATCCATGAGCTGGGGGGCATACCCATGTGAGAGCTGGGGGTGCATATCCATGAGCTGGGGGACATATCCATGAGCTGGGGGGCATACCAATGTGAGAGCTGGGGGTGCATATCCATGAGCTGGGGGCATATCCATGAGCTGGGGGGCATACCCATGTGAGAGCTGGGGGTGCATATCCATGAGCTGGGGGGCATACCCATGTGAGAGCTGGGGGGATATCCATGAGCTGGGGGCATACCCATGAGCTGGGGGGCATATCCATGAGCTGGGGGGCATACCCATGAGCTGGGGGGCATATCCATGAACTGGGGGCATATCCATGAGCTGGGGGGCATACCCATGTGAGAGCTGGGGGGCATATCCATGAGCTGGGGGCATACCCATGTGAGAGCTGGGGGCATATCCATGAGCTGGGGGGCATATCCATGAGCTGGGGGGCATATCCATGTGAGAGCTGGGGGGCATATCCATGTGAGAGCTGGGGGGCATATCCATGAGCTGGGGGGCATATCCATGTGTGAGCTGGGGGGCATAACCATGTTTGAGCTGGGGGGCAAATCCATAATCTGGGGGGCAATATCCATGTGTGAGCTGGGGCATATCCATGAGCTGGGGCAAATCCATGTGTGAGCTGGGGCAAATCCATGTGCGAGCTGGGGCAAATCCATGAGCTGGGGCAGTATGAATATATATATATATATATCGGGGGGATATACATGTGAGCTGGGGGCATTTTTATATGGTCTGTTCTTATTGGAAAGCGTCACATGACATTAAAGAAAAGTATCGGTACTCGGTATCGGTGAGTACTTTTAAAAAGTATCGGTACTCGTACTCGGTCTTAAAGTGGTATCGGTGCATCCCTAGGCAATACTATCTTTGTTTTATTTTGCAGTGAAAAATAAGTAAAAATACATAGATTTTTTTTGGGGGGGCCCTTCGTGGATTCTTGCACCGGGGCCCTCAGGTTTCTAGTTACGCCACTGTCCCAAGCCTCAGGTTTGTGACGGACTGCATCACATTGTCATCCAATATCTCCTGGTACTGAAGAGAATTCATGGTACCTTGCACACGCTGAAGCTACCCTGTACCTGCAGAAGCAAAACAGCCCCAAAGCATGATTGACCCCCCGCCATGCTTCACAGTAGGCAAGGTGTTCTTTTCTTCATAGGCCTTGTTCTTCCTCCTCCAAACATAGCGTTGATCCATGGGCCCAAACAGTTCTAATTTTGTTTCATCAATCCACAGAACACTATCCCAAAACTTCTGTGGTTTGTCCACATGACTTTTGGCATACTGCAGTCGACTCTTCTTATTCTTTGGAGACAGCAAGGGGGTGCGCCTGGGAGTTCTGGCATGGAGGCCTTCATTACGCAGTGTGCGCCGTATTGTCTGAGCTGAAACTTCAGTACCCACATCTGACAATTTTTTTCTCAGTTCCTCAGCAGTCACACGGGGACTTTTCTCCACTCTACGCTTCAGGTAGCACACAGCAGTCGAAGTCAGCATCTTCTTTCTGCCACGACCAGGTAGCGTTTCAACAGTGCCCTTTGCCTTGAATTTGCGAATGATGCTTCCTATGGTCTCTCTTGGTATGTTTAACTTTTTTGCAATCTTCTTATAGCCATTGCCCTTCCTGTGAAGAGTAATCACCTCTTCTCTTGTCTTCCTGGACCATTCTCTTGACTTCACCATGTTTGTAACCACACCAGTAAATGTCTAGAAGGAGCTGAGTATCACAGTCATTTTAAAGCTGCCTAATTGGTGCTTATTATGCTTTATTGCTGCTCCGTGACATCCACAGGTGTCTTCAATACCTGATTGAAAACACTTGAATGAACCTCTGTTCTTCAGAGTGGTAGTCTTTAAGGGGTTGAATAATTGTGTCAATGAAGAATTCACAAAAGAAACATTTACTACTGTATTACAAAACCAATTGATGTCATTTTAGTTGCATATGGTTCTTTAAAAAGTCCTTGTAGGATTTCATTCTGAATACAATTACAAATGTACACTAAATTCCCTAAAACCCTTTACAGCATGGGGGGTTGAATAATTTTGAACACAACTGTAATATTCTGCAGTAAAGAGTCTCTTTATTTCTAGATTTTGTGGTATTTTTTAAGCATTTTTTATACTTTTTTCACAATTTTTTTTTCGAACTCGAACCGAACACGCCAAAAAGTTCGAAGTTCGCGAACTTGTGAACGGCCAAAGTTTGAATCGAACTCCGAACTGATCGAACCGAACAGCTCATTGCTACAAATGAGCAGACTAAATAAAAATAAGACAGAATATTTATTAGTTGAGCCTTTGTTACAGAGGTATAGTAGCTTAGTTGGTAGTTTTCCTAACTATAATGTAACACATTACAGCTGATACACAGCAACGTTTGAGCCACAAGACCATTTACAGGATATGTGGCTCACATGATCTCTGACTAAAATATACAAAACAACTACAAACGTCTGTTTCCTAAATGCCATGCACTGAATAATGTCAGATGACCTTTACTACTTAAAGGATATCTGTCAAATAATATCTTCTTTCTTAAAAAATATAAATGTAAACCAATAATGCATATTTATTAGATTGGATTGGATAGATACAGGTTGGGTATCCCTGATCCGAAACGTTTAGAACCAGATGTGACTTGGATTCTAAATTGTTTCTGATTCTGAAATATTTGCACATAATAATGAGATATTTGTAATTTTATTATTTGTTTTGAAAGTATTTTACTTTTCAAGTATTTCCTGGGTGGGAAGTATGTACTGTTAGGTGTCTTGCCCAAAGACACTTACTGGAGAGGTGCTCTTGTCAGGATTCAAACCTTTGTCTCCACAGTCTCCGCGGTCATAGAGCAATGATGTTAGCTCTACTCCACCCAGCCGGTATTTGTATGGCTTGTCTATGGTTATATATATGTTATCTTATTATTTGTATAGTTTATTTTTTGTATAATTTATTATTTGTATTGCTTGTCTATGGTTTTCTTGTCTACAAAAGGTTCTTTATTTATGTTTAGATTAACTATAGTAGTGTGCAGGGGCGGAGTGACATCTCTTGGGGCCCCTGGGCAATAGGAGATCATGGGGCCCTCCCATTGCGCTTGTCCACATGCAAGCACCACCCATATGTATGTTGTTGAATTACATAATTTATTTCTCCATGGCATTTCCAAAATTAAACATAGTCTCAACCATCACTTACACTCTGGTATATTGAGGCTGGTATGGTCAAATACATCGGGGCAGATACATATACATTTTGCTGCTGATACTAATTCCAGATAAAAAAATTATCTGTGGTGTTGTGGTTCTAAGGCTAGGGTCAGATGAGCGTGATTTCTACGGACTGTACGTCCGTGCACACGGACGTACGTTAGTACGGAAGACGCAGTAGTGGCCAGACAGTCTGTTTTTTTCACTGACGTATATATTTTGACGGATGTAGGAGGGAAAATAAATTAAAAAGCAAAACCATTTTGTCTGTGAAAAATGCTGGACGTATAAATGCAGTCCGTCTGACCACGTTCCATCACTCACACACAAAGCTATGCAGACGTTGCGGACGCAGCGCACTTTGTGCGGCCGTTCTAGGGGTTGTACGTTCTTGCCTGCCTTGCGTCCGTTTGCCGCGGCTGTGGTGCGTCCGCAGTTCAGTGCGGACGTACTTTGTGTAACAGGCTCCAATGGACTTTCTTTCATGCTATCACGGTCGTACTTTTAGGCGCAATCACGGACGTGAACACTACGCTCGTCTGACCCCAGCCTAAAGTGAAAGGTCAAGCCTGACCAAGCCTTAGTGGGTCCTCATCCCCCCCCAAGGCCAGGGTCCTCGAGCAGTGCACTATTGTCCTAATGGTCAGTCCACCCCTGGTAGTGTGGCTTTCACATATAGGTACCTTTTTATGTCGGTTAGTACCTATTGATATTTTCTACAGCTAGTGGATCTTTGCATCAACACAACTGCTAATTAGGAGACCCCTGAGCGAGGGTAACCTGTCAGGGTTATCTCCTAATTTATATTTTGTATTATTTTCAAATTAATATTTATTAAAGGTTATAAAACTTTTTTGTGTTTCTGTTCACAAAAATAAATATTCACAAGAAAAGCAGTCACCTAATTAGGGATACAAAAAGAAAAAAAAAATGGAAAGGGAGGGAGGGGGAAGAATTCTATCTATCTCATACAATGTTTACAATATAATATTCAAGCAGTACAACGAGTACTAATAAGTATACAGTAAGATTAAACATAATTATTTCCATAAGTACACGCATTAACCTGAAAAGGTCAAACCAAACCCATAAAGAGTGGCCATTAACATTACCCACAGTATTATCTTCCCATATGTTCCAAAAATATTTCAACTTCGTGTTAAACGGAGATGGTTGTCTTAATGCCAACTCCTAATCCTTATTTTCAAGTATCATTTGGATGACTTCATCACATGTCGGAGTTGTGGTAGTTTTCCAATGTCTTGGAATGATAGCTGCTGCTGCAATCAGTGTATATCCTATTATTATTTTGTCCACTTTAAGAGTGTTATCTGGAAATTGTTTGAAAAGTAAATGATTGGGGGGCGTGGCTGGCCATGCGGGGAACCAGACGTGCCTCAGCATAGCTCAGCCTGGAATCGCTGGCGGTGGCGGTTTTGGACCGGACTTTTTTGATTTATTTGCCCTAACGGGAGTCCCTGCTCGGTCGGCCACTGGGAGGAGTGCTCTGGAGCCGGTTCGGTCCCCCCTCCAGAGCATAGCGGAGATTGCGGCTTTGTTCAGCGGCGGAGACATCCGAGCGTCGGCCATCTTGAGGCCTATCACCAGGGTCAGCCTCGGCCCGTCTCAGGCTATCCGAACCTCCCCCAGTGAGTCTACCTAGATGGGTGGTTGGCTTAAGCGGCTTGGGAGATGGAGGGCCCCATCTTCTGAACGCGGCGGCGATCACTGCGCCTGGGCTGCTGGAGGAACGAGGGAGCGCAACATGGAGGCGGCCGATGCTCCCTCGTCGTGCTGGATACCTGGAGGCCATGTTTGTGGACTTAGAGGAGTGCCTGAAGAAGTTGCCAGAAGACGAGGAGAGCCCGATCACTAAAGACTCCTGGCGTGCACTGATGGCGGTACTGCGTGGAGACTGAGAGAAGACGGAGGACTTAACTGAACGTCCGGCGGTGGTGGCGGTGCCTACCGGACAGATGGTGGTTCTCCCTGTGATGGTTGCGGATAGTGCAAATAGAGGTGTGCTGATACCTGGGGACAGAGTGGAAAGGGAAGTGACCCCGGAGATGCCGAGTGAGTACCCACCGCCGCATGCTGGAGTGGAGGTGATGCCAGACTCGTCACTAGCCGATATGGAGATGACCTTAAATTATGCGATGGTGGTCCCCGGCCTGCGGAGGCCAGACACCCCCATGCAGACTGAGACGGAAGGGTTTCCATACTCGCGCGGGCGGAGGATGCCACCTGGACCTCTTCTGCCATCCCGCTTCATACAGCTACCTGTTGCGCTTGAAGAGGAGCCCGATAGGAAGTCTACCACACGCACTCCCGAGCTGTTTTGGTCGACGGGTCGGCTCAGCCCTGTGCTTTTGCGCCGAGATATGCTGGATGCCTCCTACGAAAGGTTTGAAGATGACGGAGAATTTGGAGATGTCTTGTCTCAATCTGCTACCTGGTTCTCTCTGCCTACCGTGCCAAGTTTACCTTTCCGGGACACTGGTTGAGAGTGTGCCTATGGACTCCCCCGTGCGATACCTACATTTGTTGATGACCCCCTAGCTTTCACTCTAGACGTTTTTCTGATAGACTCTTTATATTTTCTGATGAGACCCCCCAATTGGGGATGATTTTATGTTATTTTATGTGATCTTTTTTCTGCGGATTTGATTTTTACTTTTACATTTTTTCTGCTGCCACTCATTGAGGACTCACTGCTTGTTTCCCCTATACCCCCGCTGAGTATATTAGCTTTGATCTCCCTCCCCCCTCTCCCCATGATGATTTTTATTTTTTCCCTCATCTATTGTCTGTTTCTTGTTTTTTCTTACGATGTTCTTCGCAAAATGTTCTTTGATGACATGTGGCCCTGCGTGGCCACTTACCCCTGTTGATTTCTTGACGTCTCTGCAAAAATTCTAAAATAAATAAATAAATAAAAAAAAAAAAGTAAACAATTGGGGGAAAAGGACCAATATGAGATGTGACACTAAGGACGGGTTTATATACCTTTTTCCAGTATCTGCAAAGTTTTGAACAATGCCACCAAATGTGTGCCATGGTGCCTTCGCCTCCACATTCACTCCAACACTTGTTTGAAACTGAAGAGTCTAATAAATGGAGTTTAGCGGGGTGAAGTATCACATGTAAATTATTTTATGGTACGTTTCTATATTATTCGAACATTTTGTGTTGCCCTTTAGAGCCCTTGTAATGGAAAACCATTCTTCCTGGCTGAACTGCAAGTTTGAACGAACCAAGGGAGGAGGGGCACAAGGTACTCAAAGGGCACCCAACAATCCAATAATACAAACCAATTTGCACGAAGTGCAACAAGAGTACCAAAGTACGGTTAATTTATTGAAAAAAACACCACAATAACGCAATAACACAACAAAATTTATAATTGCAAATTATATAAATAGTGTGGAGCCACAGGACAGCCCCAGGGTACTCAACTGACTACAAGGGGCATACAATAGCAATACAAGATAGTCACTGACTATACCTCGGCGGTTCAAGCCGCCTACGTTACTCAACCACTAAAAATACGAAGCCAGGGGGAACCCATGCACCACAAGCCGAAATGACCCATAAGCAAGACCGAAAACAACACAAAAGGACAAAGTGTCAGTTAAAACCAAGGCATAGCTCGATGCGTTTCGCCCGTGCTGGGCTTAATCTAGAGCTAAGTTGCCAGTCACGCTCACCCCAATATATACAGGTAGGATCCTAATTATGTCCAGCCATCAAGAATCAAACCGGCGGAGATAACGATCGCCGATGGACACTTCTTGTACGCAAGCAATCACATGGGACCCAGTGGCCAATAAGAAAAAAGCCATACAGGGCGTCCATAGATCGGCAATCGTTATCTCCGCCGGTATATATTGGGGTGAGCGTGACGGGCAACTTTGCTCTAGATTAAGCCCGGCACGGGCAAAACGCATCGAGCTATGCCTTCTTCTTGGTTTTAACTGACACTTTGTCCTTTTGTGTCACAAATTATATTTCCCCTTCATTATCAGGGTTGTTCAGAGAGAGGTGAAAAGCAGGAGAATGACTGGAGAATGACTGGAGAATGGAAAATTCTAGGTCAAAATAGCCAAACCAGAAAATTCTCCCATTCATCTCACTTTCCAAATCGGCTATTTTGACCTAGAATTTTCCATTCTCTATTCATTCTCCTGCTTTTCACCTCTCTCTGAAAAACTGGATAAGAGGTACTCAACGTGTATAACAAAACTGTAAATGTAGCAGTAATAGTTACCTCATAACAATCTAGAAATGTTTTAGTGTTGAGGTGGCCATCTTGGAATGACATAACAAAATTAACACTTGAGTGCCTTAAGCCTTTTTCTGACTCATTGGTTGATACATCTTGTGATCCATAACAGTTAATGTTTTGTTAGGATCTGGGTTATTTCTGCATCCCTTGTGGGGTTTTACCACCAGGAATGATGCAAGTTCCGGGTGATATCAGATCCATGGTCTGCTTCCAAGCCTATATGTATGGACATCTTTCCCTTTGACCGCACATTATTTGGATGCTTCTTGTTGGTTTGGTTATTGTCTGTCTGGGTGTCAGTGAGTAAATGTTTGTGTGTCAGTGTCTGTGTGTACAGTGTCAATGTCTGTCAGTGTGTCACTCTGCAAGCTTGTGTTTAACAGTGTCTGTATTTATCAATACTTGAGTTTTTCAATGTCTGTACGAGTATGCTTATCAGTGTGTGCAAGTGGATGGTTTGTCAGTGTCTTAATGGATGCACCACTGTAATGACTTACTTATTTATTGCATGTACATTCAAAAAGATTGATCACATTTTAATGCTTTGGAACCAAACAACACCCCATGTTCTCCTTATCGCACTACAGGAGAAAGTAAAACTTTCGTGAGGCCTATTTTTGTTTTTATACTATTATTATTTCCTTATTTAATGGTGCTTATGTATATATGAGCTATTGCTATTGTCTTTATGTCATTATTATACCTGTTTATAGATTGTGCTGTTTGCGTTACCCATAAAATAGAACACAATTATTCCCAGATTATAAATTGCAATAGTGTTTAATAAAGTGTATATTTGTATTCATGTTGTGATGTGCTTTTGTTTACTGAATATGCTGGTATTTTTTTGTTAAATGGGAGCCTAACCACTCCTTAGAACCCTACTGTTGTATTATTCATAGTCTGATTTAAAGGAACACTCTATCGAAAAATAGAGTGTCCTTATTTTTGTCCTTAACCCTTTCCCGCTGCGTGGCGTGATATGCTGTCCACGTGGCGGGTGTGCCTTGAAGACACGGGGCGTATTGGTATGCCTCATTGACTTAAACACCTCAGCCCCTCCCCGCAACTGGCACGCTGCGTACCGTTGGCTGCTGCGAGATAGCCTGAACTCAGGTCGTCCCCCTGTAGCCAATGGCGCACGTCACGCATCAGCTGCATGGGGGGGGTCGCAATAGAGACGTTAACCCCCTCCCGATGGGCCCATCCCGTGAGTTTCCTACTGTGTTGCCCTCGGTGATTCTCCCTTTCTTTGTTTCTCCTCCCTGCCTATGGACTCCATCCAGGGGATGGTCGTGGCGGCACTTAGCGCTGCCTCGAGCATCCCGAGGCTTAGCACGCGTTACTGTGCAGGCTGCTGGTTTAGCGCCTGCACAGTAATATCACGCTAAAACGGGGACGCTGAGGAGAAACCTGCAGGCTCAGGTGTGAAGATCATAATATGACCCCAATGTTTACAAATCCCTTATCCGTTTTCCACAATTCTACATTTACTAAATAAATCTAATTTTATAGTTTATTTATTTGTTTAGAATAGCAAAAAAGCAAGTTTTTCAACAATGACAAGAAAATAAAAAAAAAACACAAACAAATAAAAATGTGCAAAAAAAAATCAGAATGTGAAAGAGACACATTTGATAAAATTGGTCTTGAAAAAGAGAGAGACAAATGAAGGGTCAAAGAAACAAAGCTGCCTCAAAAAGTAATAACAAAGTAGGACCATAGACGTTGTTTTATTATGTATTTGTTTGTTTTAATCAATAAATATTGTGTTAGACACATTCTGCTTAACCCCTTCATTATCAAGATATTTCCCCTAAAGCCACTGTCCTAGGTCCTGAAAATTTGGGA
The DNA here is from genome assembly GCA_009667805.1 of Leptobrachium leishanense. NCBI lineage: Eukaryota > Metazoa > Chordata > Amphibia > Anura > Megophryidae > Leptobrachium > Leptobrachium leishanense. Next base: position 131,781,333 of record CM019063.1, on the reverse strand, counting down.
ACATATTGCAAAGGGATTTAATTTTCATTAACTGAAACATCCTTCAGAATATGACCAGACTGGATTCACTTGATGTTGGGCTCCTTAAGCTGCTTTATAACATAGAGTATACTGGACCACTGTATTGAAAGTTTTAAGGACCACGTGTGCTTCTTATCAGCTCAATGATTTATTGTAATAATCAGAATTAACAGGCTGTCAGTGACATCACAAATGGCAGTCTAGTAAGTCCTGAGCTCTTCTGATGTACTATTAATGGACTAATTTACCGTAATCAGTGAGTCATTTATTAAATGGACTTTTGTATAATAAGCTAGTAAATGTATATATTGTATAAATGTAATCATGAATACTGAAAGCCATATTACAAAGTAGGGACATTGATGATTTGTGTTGTAATCAACAAACTCTGGTTGCTTAGCAACATTTTGCTTGAGGACCTTGCATGTCTCTTTTCACCCCAGTGTCATCAGAAAACAGAGTCAACAGGTTGGTTTTGACATCACAATTTCACAGCTATCTCCAGGGCTTCAACATTCAGGACAGCATATGTAGGACTTGCATTCAGATTTCCATTCACACTTCACATCTATATTTCTTCATATTTTTATGATGGTTTAATCCAATGCAGCATTTTATTTGTTTACATCTTGACCATATGGTACCATTCTATTTGAGATTGTGAAATAGTAATTTTTTTTGAGAAAGTATTTTACCAGGAAGGATACATTGAGATTTCTCTCGTTTTCAAGTATGTCCTGGGTGGTGAGTATGCACTGTTGAGTGTCTTGCTCAAGGACACTTACTGGAGAGGTGCTCTTGCTGGGATCGAACCTCTCCACAGTCTCTCTCCACGGTTTTAGAGAAATGATGTTACCTCTACTCCACCCAGCCGGCTTATACTATACTATATTAGCATGCTGAGGAAAATAGAATAAATATGAAATTATGTATACCTCAACCTAGCTTTTGAACTATGATATCTTTGCAATATTTATCTTTCTCTTCCCTTTTTTAATGGGTTTTTTGTTGTTTTGAAAGTGAGTACTATGACCCAGTGCTGAATAGTGAAGAAAAACAAATCTTCAAAACAACCAAGCAGCTGTGCTTTTGCATGTGAATCATGTATAATATTTTTTTCATTCAATAAAAAAAAATTACCCAATAATTTCTCAAACAGTTATATCATCTACCTCCTCGGATAAAACATGTATGTCCTTGATTAGTGTAAATTTCCTCTAAACTTTGGGGAGGCTTTTTTCTCTTGATTTGTGAATATTAAAACAGAGCGAATGTGGATATCCACTTGATCCAAAGTGCAATTTTGTTCTGATTTCATCTTACAACAAATAATTTGCTACTGAATCGTTGGTGCAATTCAGGATATTTCTAACCAGTGTGTGTGCGCGTGTGTGGGGGGGGGCAACAGGACGGTGACCCCGCAAGCAGTTTTCTTAGGGACGCAAATTTCTTTTGAAATTGTGCGCCCCCTACTAGTTTGCTGCTGCTGATCTATCATGGCAGAACTCAAAGGTGAGTATAGAAGAGAGTCACGTGACACCAGTGAAGCAGTGCGCCGGTGCCACGCTTCTCATCACATTGGGTGGAAAAGAGCTGGAGGCTCTGCTCCACATAGCAGCCAGCCAGAGACCAGTGCATGTGCAGACAGTTGACTCAGGCTCACAGCAGAAGCGGTCTGTCTATGATCCATCCGATCCGTTGCCCGTGCCACCCATACATGTAAAATACCCCAAGCGGCAAGCGCCAAGTCCAAGGTACCTTATTGTGACAGCGGCAGCAAGCCTGTATATATATATATATATATATATATATATATATATATTGCCTCTGACCTCAGCCTCCTCCATAGATAACATTGCATAAAATGATGAGAATATTCTGGGCAGAGGACCTTACAATATAAAAGATGCTTGGCATAAAAAGTGATGAGAATGTTCTGAGCAGAGGAGCTTACAATCTAAAAGATGCTTGGCCCAAGCATCTTTTAGATTGTTAACTCCTCTGCGCAGAATATTCTCATCACTTTATGCTATGTTATCTCACCCAATAACAGGCAGCTGCTAGATGGCATTATATCCGGAATATTCCATGCAGCTTGTGCTAATGTATCCACAGGTTGGGGGGGGGGCGCAATTCCTGCCTTGTGTTAAATTATAACCATAAACAAACAAAAACTATTTTCCTATTATAATTACCATATGTGGAATCCCAAAAAGTCTGTCGTTTCTTTCTCATATATCAAAATGAAGCAAGACGCTGTGCTACGCCATGACGGAGACACCAAAATGAGCCACACACAAAATGTAGCTTCAGGTCATGTCTGAATATCTCGTCGTTAGTCAGACCAGTTTATTATTTCAACATCCAATAGAAACGTTCATTGTAGAAAAGAGGTTCCTATCCACCCCACATAGGAATGTGATATAACAGCCAATCAGAGCAGATACATTTCTACACTTCATATAACAAAGACTTTACAGGAAATGTGTCTAAATTCCGCAGGCTAACATCCTATGTGAGAAAAGATTGTCTACATACAGAATTGACACTTAAAATGGGCTGTGACCCCCCTTTCACACTAATGCAGGCTTTTCACACTAATGCATATTGAAATATGGTACGTATTTCAATCACAGGAAATTTATATTCATACATAAACTTTAAATCTAACACCTTGCACCGGGCGCGGACAACCCCTGCTACACCACTGTTTCTAACCATGATCCAAACAGCTCAACTCTAATGACCCCCAAAAATTGAAAATCACCTTGTACAAGGTTGGGTGTTCGCCCCATTTTAATTACATATTATATATTACATAATGTTGTTTTAACAACTATATTAGCCAAAAAACAAAACAAACCGTGTTAAAAAGACAACCCAATGATAAGAGAACTTGCAGAAATAGAAACAGAATGTATGAAAAATAAAGTGTTTGGCACTGTTGACAGAATATCGTAAAAATACTATGGGGGAGAAATCCGAAATGTGGCTGAAATGTAACAGGACACTGGATTTCAGCGAACGGGGGACATTTTTGGGCCATTCGGCTTTTCAGAGAGCAGGCAGTTCACCAAATTTTGGCGAATTGCCTGCACGTATGGTGCCTGTTCGAGGGCAGTGAAATCCCCCATAGAGAAGCAATGCTTTGTCTATTCAGAGACACCAAACAGCAGGGAGAAATTGCCGAAATGCCCTGATCTTCGGGTGGTTTATTCAGACGAATTCCATAGGCTTCAATGCTGAAAATATTCCCGTTTTAATTCAATATCTAATAATTCATTTATTATTTTATTCTGCCGTAAAAAGTATCTTTATTTCTAGATTTTTTTAGAAAGTTTTAGGCATTTTTCTGGATTTTTTCAGCAAATTTTTTTTCTGTTTATTTTTAAATCATTTCTTCAATTTTCCTTAACAGACCTTTTTATTATCATTCATTGGATCTTATATGAAAATTCCAGACAAATTAATTTTGTAGTTTTTTTGCAAACAGCGTTTCAAATTTCAATCTTTCAAGCGTACTGTTTTTTTGTTTTTTTTTCTAACACGTTCGTCTGCTTGTCGGGTTTTTCCGGCGGCTGCTCTGCGCTGTGATCGGCTGCTAGTTGGGTTTTTCTGGCGTAGTCGGTGGGATTTTTGCAGCGGTTTCTGCAGGTTTTCGGTGAGTGTTCGGCAAGTGTTCAGTGTGTTTGCAGTGAGTTTTCCCTGCACTACGGGAGCTCTGCAGTCCTTGCTGAATACACCGCAGGGTCAGCGAACTAGAATTGCCCCGAAGTACGGGCAACAAAAGTTCACCGAACGTGCGGTGACTTTTCAATTCTCTCTGAAAAACCCTGTATAAAACTGTGGAGTGTGGTTTAAAGCCCTTCATTTTGAGCCAGTAGATGGTGACCAAGCCTGCTAAATAGGTAATTAGATGAAGAACTAAATTGGGAATATTCCTAAATATTTCTTACTGTAAGCTTAAAAATATTCTCCAAAAAAGCACTGGTTCCTGACAGTGGTTTTTGGATAATCACTAGTAGTGACGGCGTTAAACACTGATGTAAAACCGTATAAAGCAATACGCAATATTTACTAAACCAAGACTAAGAATATCCAGAAGTAAGAGTGCAACTGGTCCCCAGAGTGATTAACTCCAGAGAATCCATAATACTGAGACAAGAGAAGACCAAATAATCCATAGCTGACTATTTATTGAAGGATCAGTAATGCTTTGGTTTCAATGGCAACCTTTCTCAGGCTTGAGAATGCTGTTACTTTTATTTGCAGAACACATATTAAACATAAAAAAAATGTATGAGACCTAACAGTATGAAAGTATTCCACTAAACTGTATGTCCCGTCAGAAGGCTAAATAAAAACCAAGTAAAACAGTGAAAATAGCAATACATTTTTTAGCAGCTTGTGTGTGTGTGTACTTTTCAAACACTATCATTGAGACCTTTGTGTTTACTGCACTCACTAGGTAAAAATTTGAAATAAGCAGAAATGGAGAACGTGTTACTCTAGTTTCTTAACCCCTTAAGGACGGGGGCAATTTTGCGAGTTCGGCACTCTTCGAAATGTAGAAGTGTGCTGAGCTCATTTTGATGGTTTTTGCTCATCGTGTTTAAACGCAATTTGAAGTCTCGTTTTATTGTTTGACCCAGACATATTATATATCTTTTTTTCGGAAGACTCGGCAGATTCATAATCTATCATTATTATAGCATTCTGGCAGGGCATGACGTATACATATAACAAAAAATGTGGAGGAAAAAAGTTAATTTCCAGTAAAGTTTCAGTCATCCACAGTGTGTAATGTATTTTTTTCACATTTTATCATCTGAGCCTTTGCAGTTCTATATTCTATGGGGTTGGCTTGTTAAAAAAATTACAACTGGGGACTCGATACATTTTTTGGGGGGGAAATTACGTGATTTTAGCTAAACTCCTCCCCCAAAAAAATAATCGTTAGTGCAGCATCATTGTTCACATTATAATTTAAATTTGAACAATAATGCTGCATTAATAAAAAAAAACACGTTTTTATTTAATTTTTGTATTTTATTTTTTGAAATTTTATTTTTACTTTTAACATGGTCATGTTTGATATCATTGGAAAGGCCTTACTCTGGCCTTTCAAATTACACCAATCATGACCCTCTAGCTGCCTGTTCGAAATATATGGGGGTTTGAAGGAACCCCTATCTCCACCATGGGATTTCCTTAGGAAATACCTGGGCAGTTAGGGGTTCCCTGGTTAACTGACGCCATTGCGTAATGCCTGACAAAGTCAGTGGACGTGAGGAGACCCGGAGGTGGGGCTGCCATCCAAGATGGTGGCCCCCAACCGGAAAAAGGCAGCGATTTGGTGCCGGATTGCGGCCTTACTAGCAAGGGGTTAATGCCATACATCCCTGGAAAGGTCAGACTGTGACCTTTCCAGGGATTTTTTTTGCAGCTAGCCCCCAGCAATGGGGAGATGGAGGGATCCAAAGGATCCCCCCTCCCCTTCAGGTGCTCCCCTTGCTCTGGCGGGGGGGGGGAATGCCTGAAACTGACTGGCGCGATGACGTCAGTTCGCCGGGAGGAGATAAAACCGCTGATTTGACTGTGGAAGTCAGATCGGAGGGAGCCGCCGGAGGAGGTGAGTATCGGTGGGAGGCAGGTAGAAGACATGCAGGGCGCGCTATTACGTCCTGCAACGTTAAAGCCCGACTAATGCAGGATGTAATAGTACGTTCGGCATCTTTAAGGGGTCAAGGAAGAAAAAACTATGTTAATACAATATCAACCAATTACGCACCAGGTATGTCCTGCGAAAATGGTCTCTAAACAACCAAGGATGTACGTCGTGTTGTTAAATCCCCCTCCCTCCCTCATCCCAATACTCACCCCTCCGGCCAGGGTCCCACAGTTGTCTATCTTCAAAGAAGTCTGACCACCACTTTTAGGCTGCGGTCAGACGAGTGTTTTGAAGAGCGGAAGGAACGTCCATTAGCACGGGCGTTCCTTCCACTTGACGCCTGTCTGACGTCTGTCTGGCCACCTCGCTGAGCACAGTGCGCTCAGCGCTGCAAGGCTCGATCCTCCTATGGAGGATCACACTTTGCAGCTCCGTCAATGCGTGTCCTAGCGCTTTGACGGAGAGGCCTGCAGCACGGACACAGCACGGCCGCTGTTGCATGCGCAATTCGTGTGTGCGCAACAGCATGTGGCCGACCCGTCATAGCGTCACAACACTGCGATGGATGTCGGTAGGCACGCTAGTACGGGCACACTTAGTGCGCTCGTCTGACACCGGCTGCAGGCCCCGGCCATCACTCCTGGCAGAACCAGGAGAGTGCCTGAAAGCGAGGTCCTTTGGACCCCTCTCCCTCCAGATCGGTGAATTAAAAAAAAAAAAGAAGAGAGGCATTGCTTGAAAGATCACAGAGTGACCTTTCCAGTGATGATTCTTTTTAACCCCTTACATGCTGGTCTGCGATCCAGTGCCAATCAGCGCCAGATCATGGACTTGTCCGAGAGGTGCCTGCCATCTTGAATGTCAGTCAAGACTCTGGGGCATCCCCCCACCCAATGACATCATTGCTTATGGGCATGATGAGGTTAGTTGGCAGTTAACCCCCTAACTGCCAAGGAATTTCCCCATGGTGTTTCCTATGGTGGATTAGGTGGGTCATTTGGACCCCCATATCTCGCGATCAGTGGCAGCTAGAGGGTCATGTTTGCTATCACTGGAAAGGCCAGAGCATGGACCATGTGTCAAGTTAAAATAAATAAATTAATTAAATAAAAAAAATAGAAATGTGTTGTTTTTTTTTATACTTTTTTGTCTGGGTTGTCTAATAAAACAGGACTTCAAGCTGCGTTTAAACATGATGAGCACACAATGGTCAAAATGAGTTCAGCACACTGAGGTGCAATGGCTCAGCAGTGAAGGGATTAAAAGCAAAAAACATGTAAACATTGGGTATCGCTAAACTCAGGACAAAATGAAGAAACTGTTTAGCCGTGGTCTTTTTTGGCGGTTGTAGATTTTGGGGGTCAGAGTTCGAAAAAGTATTTTTTTTAAAAAAATTTCATCACATTTCATAATTTTTTTTTACAGGGTTATTCAAAGAGATCGAATTGCTTGAGAAAGGTAACCGAACGCTGAAAATCAGTGTTCGGTTACCTTTCCTGGCCATTCGGCTATCCAGAGAGCAGCCAATTTGCCAAATCCTGGCGAATTGCCTGAACATACGGTGCCTGTTCGGTGCCTGTTCGAGGGCTGTGAAATCCCCATGAAAAAGCACTGCTTCGGCTATTCAGAGAACACAAACCAGCAGTGAAAGGTTCCCCTAATACCCTGCCATTCGGTGGTTTCATGCGGCAAATTTATTCACGAGAATCCCATAGGCTTCAATGTTAAAAATATCAAATCAAATCAAATCAAATCAAATCAAAATAAGCTTTATTGGCAGGACCAAATACATTTAGCATTGCCAAAGCATATGGGGAGGAGGGGGGTAGTGGGACATATATATGGGGGGAATGGGCAAGTCCATGGACATTATCAGGGGTAAGGGATAATGTGAAGGGGATGGGGGCGAGTCCGTGTTGGGGATTTATAAGTCCAGGATCTCTCATGTCCTCTCAGTCTGTGACATTCTGCGACGTATTGGGCAGATATTTTCACCGCCGGCTCCTCTTCTCCCAATATGATGTGGAGTTTCCTCGTCTCTTCTATAGAGGTGAAGTCCGGGATGAGAGCGGAGAGTCTCTGGAAGTGAGTTTCCCTCAGTGCTGAGTACTTGGGGCACTGTAGGAGGAAGTGGACCTCATCTTCCAGGGCCTCCTGGTCACAATGCTGGCACAGTCTATTCTCCCTGGACTTGTAGGTCTGTCTATGCCGCCCTGATTCAATTTCCAGGCTGTGGGCGCTCAGTCTGTACCAGCTCAGGATCTGTCTGTCCTTGGGGTCTTGTAGTACCTCCAGGTATGGGGCCAGTTTGTATTCCCTCTGTAAGGATTGGTAAATGGTGAGTTTCTTGGAGTTTGCTATATCATGTCTCCATTCTCTGATATAGTTTTCCCTGGAATCGTTAATTAGGGCCTTTATTTGATATTTTGTTAGGTTGCCTTCATGGGGGTTTTGGATGATCAGGGTGGATATGAGTTGTTGCAGCCCACATGGTTTTGGATGGTCCTTGTGGCCAGTAGGGCTTTATGGTGGTATGAGTTGAGGCTGCTGATGTTTAGATGGTCCCAGTATGATAGCGCCCTCTTCTGTACTGTAAGAAGTAAGGGGAGTCTGCCCAGCTCGGCCGGCAAGCATTGTTAGAGGTGCTCCGATGGACTTGGAGGAGGTGCTTGCAGAATTCCAGATGGAATATTTCTGTTGGGCTGGTGTCCCATTTGGGTTGGTCAGGGTAGGTGATGGGGCCCCATACTTCACTGCCATAAAGGAGGATTGGAGTGATGACGCTATCAAAGATTTTAAGCCAGACTCTTACAGGCGGTTTTAGTTTGTAGAGGTTTCTCCTGATGGCATAGAAGGTTCTATGCGCCTTGTCTCTTAGGGCCTCTATGGCTGGTTTGAAACTTCCTGATCGTTTGTTTCTAGGCCGAGGTATGTGTAGCTGTTGGCTTCATCAAGAGTGCAGTCATTAAGTGTGAAACAGGAACTCTGGTTTTTGCGTTCTTCCTTTGGAAAACCATGACCTTTGTTTTCTTTTGGTTGATGGGTAGTGCCCATGCCGCACTGTATTTTTCCAGCACTTCCAGGCTGTCTTGTAGACCTCTCTCTGTTGGTGACAGTAATAGGAGGTCATCTGCATACAACAGGAACTTCACCTCGTGTCATGTAGAGTTAGTCCTGGTGCTGAGGAGGATTCTAGAGCTTCAGCCAGTCCATTGATGTAGATGTAAAGAGGGTTGGACTTAGGCTGCAGCCTTGTCTGACTCCACGAGCCTGCCGGAAGTACTCTGTTCTCTTCCCATTCACCTTTATGCTGCAGAAGTTCTCATTATATGAGCTCTTGATGACGTCATATGTTTTCCCTCCTATTCCACTCTCCAGTAGTTTGAGGAAAAGGCCTGGGTGCCACACTGAGTCAAAGGCCTTCTTAAAGTCCACAAAGCAAGCAAATATTTTCCCATGTTTTGTATTGTGGACATGGTCCTTGATGAGACTGTGCAGGGTGTAGATGTGATCTGTAGTGCGATGGTTTGGCATGAATCCTGCTTGGCTTCTGTTGAGGACGTTATGCTGTGTCAGGAAGCTGAGGATTCTTTTGTTCTGGATGCTATTGAACAGTTTTCCCAGTGTGCTGCTGACACATATCCCTCTGTAGTTGGCTGGATCATATTGGTCTCCACTCTTATGGATAGGTGTTATGAGGCCTTGGTTCCATACTTGAGGGTAGAATCCAACGCTCAGGACCAGGTTGAAAACTTTACATATTGCGGTGTGTACTTCTGGAGAGCCGTGTTTAATCATCTCTGGAAGAATTCCATCCATCCCGCTGGCTTTTTTACTTCGCAGATCTTGAATTTTTTCTGCTACTTCTTGGGGTGTAATGGGTGTATCTAACGGGTTTTGGAAATCCTTGATTTTTTCCTCCAGTTCATGTAGTCTTCTGATGATGTGTTCCTGTTCCCCAGTTAGCTCCTCTTTGGGAATGTCTTTGTACAGGCTCTTGAAGTAGTTGAGCCAGATGTTGCCATTTTGGATGTGGAGGTGTTTTTTCTTGGATCCTGAGCCGATTTGACTCCAGGTTTCCCAGAAAGAGTTATCCTGAAGAGCCTCTTCTAGTTGTTGAAGGTTTTGGGAGATGAGGTTTTGTTTTTTCTTTTTGAGGATTTGTTTATAGTTTTTCTGCAGGACACCATGTGTGATCCTCAGGTCAATGTTGTCGGGGTCTCTGTGTTTTTTATTTGAGACTGTTTTATGGTTTTAATTCAATATCTAATAAACCATTCATTATAAAATTCTGCAGTAAAGAGTCTCTTTATTTATAGATTTTTTAGGATATTTTAAGCATTTTTCTGAATTTTTTTTTTTAAAAGTCTGATTTTTTTTTTTTTTAAGTTTACTTTTTTTTTCTGTAACAGCCCTTTTTATTATCATTCCCTGGACCTCATATGTAAATTTCAGACATTTTCGCTCCGTAGTTTCTTTGCAAACAGCGTTTCATTTTCAAACATTCACACAAACTGTTTTGCTAATTTATTCACTTCACTCTGTCTGCGGTCTCGGCTGCTTCGCTGCATGTGATCGGCTCCTGCTCGGGTTTTTCGACGGGTTAATCCAGATGTTTTTAGGGGTTTTCGGCGTGCATTCAGTGGGTTTTGCGGTTCGTTTTCGTCGGGTTTGCGGTAGCTTTTCCCTGCAATTCGGGGACACTGTGGTGCTTGCTGAATACACCGCAGGGTCACCGAAATGGGATCGGCAAAAGGAACCGAATTGAAGAGAACGAAAAGTCACCGAATGTGCGGTGACTTTTCGAATCTCTTTGAATTACTCTGATAGTAAATTATACGATATAATGAAAATAATAGTATCTTTAAAAAGACCATTTAATGGTGAGAAAAACACTATCAGGGTTATTCAGAGACAGAGGTGAAAACCAGGAGAACCAGCAGGAGAAGAGAACAATCTAGACCAAAAAGCCGATATGGAAAGTGAGATAAATGGGAGAATTTTTCTGGTTTGGCTATTTTGACCTAGAATTTTAAATTCTCCAGTCATTCTTCTGGTTTCACCTCTCTCTGAATAACCCTGTATTTATTATACGTGAGTACAGTAAACGAGTAAGAGGAAAATTAGAGCTAAACACAAACAGAGCAGAAATGTAAAAACAGCAGTGGGTACTATCGCACTGACAGTGGTAAAACCACCTGATCACTATGGGGTTAATAATAATACAATTTTTGTTATGTTTAGTATTGTATTCTATGCTCTGCTTGTTCCTGTGGGTGACTTGTGCAATATCAGCTCTACACACACGAGAAATACCACTCTACTGTATTTTCCAATGACATGCCATCCTTTTTGCTTAGAGTAGTGTGGAAGAACATTATTTTTAGAAAAAAATATTTACCATTGGTTTCTTGAAGCGCAATTGTTTTGTAATTACTGACTGTGAAAATGATGAGTGACCTTGGACCTTCTCGTTACTCTACTGCTGCCCCCACATTATTGCATCCTAACCAACTATACTGCTTTGAGCAGCCATAACAGCTGAGCCTCAAGAGGAGTTTATGGCTCAGCTGGAATAGCAGGGGGACCTGTCATCATTAAACTGTAGTCATTAACTTTAACAAGTAAGCTGTTAAGAATAAAAACTCAGGTATAATACAGCCCCTTTAATTATATTGTGTGCAGAGACAACCTGACCATAAAAGCCTGTACAAATCTGCATAATCAGCATCAGATAGAGTAAATAATTACAGTCAGGTCCAGAAATATCGGGACAGTGACACAATTCTAACATCTTTGGCTCTATACACCACCACAATGGAGTTGGAATGAAACAAACACAATGTGCTTTAACTGCAGACTGTCAGCTTTAATTTGAGGGTATGTACATCAAACTCAGGTGAACGGTGTAGGACTTACAGCGATGTGCCTCCCACTTGTTAACCCCTTAGTGACCGGGCGGTTTTACACGAATCCGTCCGTTCGTGACCGCTGCTGTTTTTACGTTTCTGCGCTCTTAGTGTTTACGTCAAATTTTCCTCTTACTCGTTTATGTAACCCACACATATTTTACACTGTTTTTCTCGTCACTAAATGGACTTGATAAAGATACCATTTTTTTCATCATTTCATATAATTTACTATAAAAAATATTGTGAAATATGACACAAAAATTGAAAAAACACCACTTTTTCGAACTTTGACCCCCAAAATTTCTTATGTATCAACAACCGTCAAAATTTTTTTATTCTTTAGTAGTTTCTAAATTTAGTACTGAGTTTAGCAATACCCAATGTTTACATATTCCTCGCTTTTTTCCTTATTTTATGCAACAATAAGTGCAAGTAGCACTTTGCCATTTCCAAAGAGTTTATTTTCAAAACTAGTGATAGTGACATTGTAACACTGATATCTGTCACTAATTCCTGAATAACCCTCCACATATACATACTTTTTTAAAGTACACAAATCAAGGTATTAAACTTGGGGTATTTTGACTCTTTCCATGCAAACCATTTTTACCACAAATCTATGCCAAAGTTTGAGAAAAAAAAAAAATTTGGTGATTTTTTTTTTTGAATGCAATTTAAGAATACATGTACTGTGAACTTTAAGGTTTACTGCCAAAAAGCACCCCAAAATATGTTCAGCAACATCTTCTGAGTAAATTGATACCACCCAAGTATAGGTATGTCGGGTCATTTGGGGGCTAAAAGGCCTTATTTGGGGGGTGCGCATTTCAGTTTTCCAACTTGGAATTTTCACATTTCGTCATCATGCACCCATGTCCTATTTGGGACATTTTTGAAGCCGGCCAAAGTAATTTACCCCCATCAAACCATATATTTTTAGAAAGGGCACACCCTGGGGTGCTTCAAAGAGTTGTATTTTAACACTTTCCATGCACTAAGCTCTATGTCAAACTTTCAGGTAGTCACTTTTTGTGTTATTTTTTTACACACATTGTACTTTAGGCATGAATTGTCAAATCCAGTTATGGGTTACTGCCAAAAAACACCCCAAAATATGTTCAGCAACATCTTCTGAGTAAATTGATACCACCCATGTATAGGTATGTCGGTCATTTGGGGGCTAATAGGCCTTATTTGGGGGGTGCGCATTTCAGTTTTCCAACTTGGAATTTTCACATTTCGTCATCATGCACCCATGTCCTATTTGGGACATTTTTGAAGCCGGCCAAAGTAATTTACCCCCATCAAACCATATATTTTTAGAAAGGGCACACCCTAGGGTGCTTCAAAGAGTTGTATTTTAACACTTTCCATGCACTAGCTCTATGTCAAACTTTCAGGTAGTCACTTTTTGTGTATTTTTTCACACACATTGTACTTTAGGCATGAATTGTCAAATCCAGTTATGGGTTACTGCCAAAAAACACCCCAAAATATGTTCAGCAACATCTTCTGAGTAAATTGATACCACCCATGTATAGGTATGTCGGGTCATTTGGGGGCTAATAGGCCTTATTTGGGGGGTGCGCATTTCAGTTTTCCAACTTGGAATTTTCACATTTCGTCATCATGCACCCATGTCCTATTTGGGACATTTTTGAAGCCGGCCAAAGTAATTTACCCCCATCAAACCATATATTTTTAGAAAGGGCACACCCTAGGGTGCTTCAAAGAGTTGTATTTTAACACTTTCCATGCACTAGCTCTATGTCAAACTTTCAGGTAGTCACTTTTTGTGTTATTTTTTCACACACATTGTACTTTAGGCATGAATTGTCAAATCCAGTTATGGGTTACTGCCAAAAAACACCCCAAAATATGTTCAGCAACATCTTCTGAGTAAATTGATACCACCCATGTATAGGTATGTCGGGTCATTTGGGGCTAATAGGCCTTATTTGGGGGGTGCGCATTTCAGTTTTCCAACTTGGAATTTTCACATTTCGTCATCATGCACCCATGTCCTATTTGGGACATTTTTGAAGCCGGCCAAAGTAATTTACCCCCATCAACCATATATTTTTAGAAAGGGCACACCCTAGGGTGCTTCAAAGAGTTGTATTTTAACACTTTCCATGCACTAGCTCTATGTCAAACTTTCAGGTAGTCACTTTTTGTGTTATTTTTTCACACACATTGTACTTTAGGCATGAATTGTCAAATCCAGTTATGGGTTACTGCCAAAAACACACCCCAAAATATGTTCAGCAACATCTTCTGAGTAAATGATACCACCCATGTATAGGTATGTCGGGTCATTTGGGGGCTAATAGGCCTTATTTGGGGGGTGCGCATTTCAGTTTTCCAACTTGGAATTTTCACATTTCGTCATCATGCACCCATGTCCTATTTGGACATTTTTGAAGCCGGCCAAAGTAATTTACCCCCATCAAACCATATATTTTTAGAAAGGGCACACCCTAGGGTGCTTCAAAGAGTTGTATTTTAACATTTTCCATGCACTAGCTCTATGTCAAACTTTCAGGTAGTCACTTTTTGTGTTATTTTTTCCACACACATTGTACTTTAGGCATGAATTGTCAAATCCAGTTATGGGTTACTGCCAAAAAACACCCCAAAATATGTTCAGCAACATCTTCTGAGTAAATTGATACCACCCATGTATAGGTTATGTCGGGTCATTTGGGGCTATAGGCCTTATTTGGGGGGTGCGCATTTCAGTTTTCCAACTTGGAATTTTCACATTTCGTCATCATGCACCCATGTCCTATTTGGGACATTTTTGAAGCCGGCCAAAGTAATTTACCCCCATCAAACCATATATTTTTTGAAAGGGCACACCCTAGGGTGCTTCAAAGAGTTGTATTTTAACACTTTCCATGCACTAGCTCTATGTCAAACTTTCAGGTAGTCACTTTTTGTGTTATTTTTTCACACACATTGTACTTTAGGCATGAATTGTCAAATCCAGTTATGGGTTACTGCCAAAAAACACCCCAAAATGTTCAAGCAACATCTTCTGAGTAAATTGATACCACCCATGTATAGTTATGTCGGGTCATTGGGGGCTAATAGGCCTTATTTGGGGGGTGCGCATTTTCTTTCCAACTTGGAATTTTCACATTTCGTCATCATGCACCCATGTCCTATTTGGACATTTTTGAAGCCGGCCAAAGTAATTTACCCCCATCAAACCATATATTTTTAGAAAGGCACACCCTAGGGTGCTTCAAAGAGTTGTATTTTAACACTTTCCATGCACATAGCTCTATGTCAAACTTTCAGGTAGTCACTTTTTGTGTTATTTTTTCACACACATTGTACTTTAGGCATGAATTGTCAAATCCAGTTATGGGTTACTGCCAAAAAACACCCCAAAATATGTTCAGCAACATCTTCTGAGTAAATTGATACCACCCATATATAGATTTGTTCTGTTGTTTTGGGGTGCTACGCCAATCTTTGACATGTGCTTGTCAATTTTCTAATTTGACATACAGTATCTTCTTTGCTTATCTTCTTTTTAGGGGCCTTTTTACATACCCCAGTTTTATGAACGTGCATTTATATTTGGTAAGCTAACACCCAAAGTATTGTAAATGGAGTGTTTTTATGCTATGGATGCATCCGTTTGCTCCAAACAAATTGGATACAGTTTGGTGGTCATTTTTTCATTTTCACACCCACATCAGTTTTGGACTGTGATTTAGGAGACACTGTTGTTTGTTACTGCATGAAAACTCTCCAGGTTGTTTTCTGCAAGGTCTCTGAGTACACCCATGCCCCCCATGCATAGGTTTGCCAGGATTTTGGGAAGGTTCAAATACAATTTTTATGACTTTGTCATTGGAGTTGAAATTGAGATTATTTCTTCAGCTAGGCCTATCTTTGGTTTTGGGTCTACCGCATACCCCAGTTTGAATTATTGCCAGAAAATTGTTTATATTTGTTATGTTGACACCCCAAGGTATTGCATATGGAGTGCTTTGATGCCATGGATGCAACGGTTTTAGCCCAAAACATTTGAGAAGGTGTGTGGTGTAATTTTTCAATTTTCAGATTTTTACGCCCACAGTAGTTTTGGACTGTGATTTAGGAGACACTGTTGTTTGTTACTGCATGAAAACTCTCCAGGTTGTTTTATGCAAGATCTCCTGAGTACACCCATGCCCCCCATGCATAGGTGTGCAAAGATTTTGGCAAAATACAGCACCAATTGTAGAACATAAAAATGTACGAATAAAATGTAAAAGTCTGGTGCCTGTCAAACTGGGGATGCTCTCTAGGGGGGCACAGGCTGTTGTCACTGAAGTGCATGAAACGCAAAATGTTTTCATACCTTCTACGTGACATTGTTTGGGGGTAAATGGGGGTAGAGCAGATGGGGCTACTGCTCCAGTAGGAGCGAATTGGGGGCTTCTTTATGATGCCCTCAGCATAGTAAGTGCCCAGAATTTCAGAAATTCTGGCACATCTAGCGGGGTCCATTGCTGCCTTGCCAAGTAGGAGTCTGGCTTCGCAGCACAATGCTGATGGGCATACAGATTTGATTGGGCCACGATGTGGCCCAACAAATCATCCCCCATAAAAACCTGCAAAAACTGTGTGGCGGTAAATCCTGCAACATCAATATTGATGCCAGGATTTGCCGTGAAAGGAGGGATATCTGGCCTCTGGCGATGAGGCACTACCCACTCCTCAGCTGGAGCTGTGCGTCTCCTGCTGGCAGGTGGTGACCCAGGATCTGCATCAGAAACATCACTAGATACATCAGCCAGCGTAGATAATGTATCTAGCGACGTCTCTGAGCAGTTAGCGGGGTCGAAATGAGGGTCTGAGTCTGACGCAGATGCCTCAGATTCTGACGCCAGGATGGCATATGCCTCCTCGGCGCTGTACACCCTCTCAGACATTATATATAATAGATTATAAAATTTTATAATTATTATATATATATAAGCGGATTGTTGGTTCTTAGAAGAACCGTTGGGTTTCACAAGAAAATACAAATAAACACCTAACTCTCTCTAAATCCCTCTAAACCTGCCTCAATTCTTCTAAATCTCCCTAAAATCTCTCTAAATCTGCCTCAATTTTTCTAATCTCACTAAATCTCACTAAAATCTCTAACCTGTCAAATCTGATCTCTCTCTCTCGCTCACCAAAACACAAGTGAGGAGAGGGAGGGAGAATCACAGAGGTCAGAGCCAATATTTACAAAATATTGACCTGACCTGACAAATTAGAAATTTTATTTTGATTTTTTCTAACTTCTGATTGGATGTTGCTAGCCTGCCTCTCTGAGGCAGGCTAGGAACATCCCACTCAGCCCCAAGATGACCCTGCCCTTAGAACCCTAACCCTAACCCTACCCCTAACCCTACCCCTAACCCTACCCCTAACCCTAACCCTACCCCTACCCCTACCCCTAACCCTACCCCTACCCCTAACCCTAACCCTACCCCTAACCCTAACCCTAACCCTACCCCTAACCCTAACCCTACCCCTAACCCTAACCCTAACCCTACCCCTAACCGTCAGTTTATTTTATTTATTTTTATTTTACTTTTTATTTTACTTTTTTTTTCACTTTTTTTTACACTTTTTTTACTCTGCTGGGTGCCTTGATCCCTCGAGGCACCCAGCAGAGCACCTGATCACTGATGTGATCGTTTTTGTACTGAGTGCCACGATACCTCGTGGCACTCAGTACTTCCTGCCGCTACCGGAAGTGATCGCTCGGGGGGAGCGATCACGGACGGACCGGCGGCAGGTAAGCATATTGCAAGGATGCCTCGATGTCGAGGCATCCCTGCAATATACTCAGAGCAGCTGGAAGCGATACCGATCGCTTCCAGCGCTCTCTAGAAGTGCCGGGCACCTCTCCGGTGAAACCGGATGTTGATCGCTCCCGGGGAGCGATCACATGGTGCCCCGGCACTTCTAAACGCCATTGCACGGCTGCCTGGACTCCCAGGCAGCCTGCAATGGCGTTTGAGCTGCTGGAAGCGATCCGATCGCTTCCAGCGCTCAAAAAACGGCAGGACGTACCATGTACGTCAGCGGGTCTAAGAGAGACCCGCTGCAATGACGTACATGGTACGTCCTCGGTCCTTAAGGGGTTAAGGGACCAAAAGTAATGGGACAGAATAATAATCATAAATCAAACTTTCCCTTCTTAATACTTGGTTGCAAATCCTTTGCAGTCATTCACAGCCTGGAGTCTGGAATGCATAGACATCACCAGATGCTGGGTTTCATCCCTGGTGATGCTCTGCCAGGCCTCTACTGCAACTGTCTTCAGTTCCTGCTTGTTCTTGGGGCATTTTCCCTTCAGTTTTGTCTTCAGCAAGTGAAATGCATGCTCAATGGGACTCAGGTCAGGTGATTGACTTGGCCATTGCATAACATTACATTTCTGTCCCTTCCAAAAACTCTTTGGTTGCTTTTGCAGTATGCGTTGAGTCATTGTCCACCTGCACTGTGAAGCGCCGTCCAATGAGTTCTGCAGCATTTGGCTGAATGTGAGCAGTTAATATTGCCCGAAAAACTTCAGAATTCATCCTGCTGCTTTTGTCAGCAGTCACATCATCAATAAATACAAGAGAACCAGTTCCATTGGCAGCCATACATGCCCACGCCATGACACTACCACCACCATGCTTCACTGATGAGGTGGTATGCTTAGGATCATGAGCAGTTCCTTTCCTTCTCCATACTCTTCTCTTCCCATCACTCTGGTACAAGTTGATCTTGGTCTCATCTGTCCATAGGATCTTGTTCCAGAACTGTGAAGGCTTTGTTAGGTGTTGTTTGGCAAACTCTAATCTGGCCTTCCTGTTTTTAAAGCTCACCAATGGTTTACATCTTGTGGTGAACCCTCTGTATTCACTCTGGTGAAGTCTTCTCTTGATTGTTGACTTTGACACACATACACCTATCTCCTGGAGAGTGTTCTTGATCTGGCCAACTGTTGTGAAGGGTGTTTTCTTCACTAGGGAAAGAATTCTTTGGTCATCCACCACAGTTGTTTTCTGTGGTCTCCCGGGTCTTTTGGTGTTGCTGAGCTCACCAGTGTGTTCCTTCTTTTTGAGAATGTTCCAAAAAGTTGTTTTGGCCACGCCTAATGTTTTTGCTATCTCTCTGATGGGTTTGTTTTGTTTCTTCAGCCTAATGATGGCTTGCTTCACTGATAGTGACAGCTCTTTGGATCTCATCTTGAGAGTTGACAGCAACAGATTTCAAATGCAAATAGCACACTTGAAATGAACTCCGGGCCTTTTATCTGCACATTGTAATTGGGGTAATGAGGGAATATCACACACCTGGCCATGGAACAGCTGAGAAGCCAATTGTCCCATTACTTTTGGTCCCTTAACAAGTGGGAGGCACTTCTGCAAACTGCTGTAAGTCCCACACCGTTCACCTGAGTTGGATGTACATACCCTCAAATTAAAGTTGACAGTCTGCAGTTAAAGCACATTGTGTTTGTTTCCTTCCAACTCCATTGTGCTGGTGTATAGAGCCAAAGATGTTAGAATTGTGTCGATGTCCCAATATTTCTGGACCTGACTGTATGTCAGGAACCTGGACACCAGCGCCGCAGGAAATCTACAAGCAAGCAGGTTTCCTGTAATGAGACTGGTAATCCTTCTACTAAACCAGGGCTACTAAAATGGTGTACGGCTTGAAGGAGAAAAGTTACCAGGAAAGGCTTAATGATCTTAACATGTACAGCTTGGAAAAAAGACGAGACAGAGGAGATATGATAGAAACATTTAAATATGTAAAGGGAATCCACAAGGTAGAGGAAGGGAGTATATTTTCTCATTGTAAATTTTTTATTTTTCATATAAAACATAGGATACAGAAATAAAAGAAGGGGAGTACCATTTCACATTCTCGGGAGGTATAGGACATTAATACAAACTTTTGCAACAATATCTTATCAGTCATCTTAATATGCTCATCAGATCGGCATTAGTACTAGGTTGTCGCATGTGCAGTTAGTCGGACTGTGAATGGAGAAAAAGTAACCCGGAGGACCGGGAAAAGGTAGGGGAGGGGGGAAATAGGGGTGGAAGGATGCCAGGGAAGTACCAAAGGAACAAAACTGATTTGAGGCCGACAGTCATTTCTATAATTCACGTCTCAGTCATAGTCTTAACATCTTAGAGATATTCCCGCTGTCACAGCCCGCACGCCTTGTAAATTTTATGTATATCCCACACCGCCCAGGGATCCTTTGCCGGGGCCTTAGCCCACTCAGGGCAGTAGCCTTAACATCGAAATTTCTATATGTGTCTAGGAGCGTGGTAAGTTGTCGGAGTGTTGGGACATCCGCCGATTTCCATAGTCTGGCCAACAGCAGAAGCGTTGTGGAAACTATAATGAACATCATTTTTAGATGTGGGCGAGGGAGATGAACCATCCCCAACAGCATTACCTCTGGCTGACACTTAACGGGTTGGCCCATCACTTCTGTGAGTAGCGATGAGACATCGTTCCAGAGGGGCGCCACTACCGCACAATCCCACCATATGTGACCCATGGATCCCACTGCCGAATCACATCTCCAACACATCTCTGAGACCCCAGGGTCTATCCGGTGTAATCTACTGGGCGTGTAGTACCATCCATACATCACTTTCCTCTGTGTTTCTACTAGGGTAGCGCACCTGGATGCGCCACTGCATACATATGAGCTTGCGCCCATTGTGAGGGGGAAAAAACTCTTCGATATGGCCCCTTCCCATGCCGCCTGAAACGTCCATCGTGACGCTACAACAGGGGTGTTTAATACGCCATAAAAATGTGTTATATGTTTAGTAGTGGAGAAGGGGGGAAGGGAGTATATTTAAACAGAAACAAAGTAGCAAAACAAGAGGACATAGTCTTAGATTAGAGGGGCAAAGGTTTAAAAGTAACATCAGGAAGCATTATTTTACTGAGAGGGTGGTGGATACATGGAACAGCCTTCCAGTTGAAGTGGTTGAGGCCAAAACAGTAATTGAATTTAAGCAAGCATGGGATAGGCATAAGGCTATCCTAAACAAAAGATAAATCCAGGTTAAGTATGCATGTAATTGGGCAGACTAGATGGGCCGAAAGGTTCTTATCTGCCGACATTTTTCTATGTTTCTAAACCAGGCTGATCCAGCAACCAGGTGCTGGCTAATGCATCCTTATTTTCCCTCTATAAAAAGGAACCGCTCCCAAGGCACAATGCTTCTGCATTGCTATAGTGAACCCCTCACTAGTAGGAAGCTGCCTCTAATTTCCTTATTCCTGTTGCATCCTGCCAGAACCTCTGCTCCTGAGACCCTCTACCTGGTAAAGTTCCACCTGCTACGGACCCTCTTCTCCTGAGACCCTCTACTCCACCTGCTACGGACCTCTGCTCCTGAGACCCTCTACCTGGCAAAGACCCTCTGCTCCACCTGCTATGGACCCTCTGCTCCTGAGAACCTCTACCTGGTAAAGACCCTCTGCTCCACCTGCTACGGACCCTCTGCTCCTGAGAACCTCTACCTGGTAAAGACCCTCTGCTCCCCCTGCTATGGACCCTCTGTTCCTGAGATCCTCTACTCCACCTGCTATGGACCCTCTGCTCCTGAGACCCTCTACTTGGTAAAGAACCTCTGCTCCACCTGCTACAGACCCTCTGCTCCACCTACTACAGACCATCTATTCCTGAGACGCTTACTCCACCTGCTACAGACCCTCTGCTCCTGAGACCCTTTGCTCCACATGTTATAGACCCTCTGCTCCACCTGCTACAGACCTTCTGCTTCAAGACCTCTGCCTGCCAAAGATTCATTTCTCCAGGACCCCTTGCTCCAAGAGACCTTTGCCTTCCAAGGACCCTCTGCCTGCAAAGACTCTGCTTCTACATATCTTCTCTCTTTGTTGTAGTTTAGTTTAGTATTGTTCTCTTGTCTTGCCTTCAGTTAATGTTATTACTGTTTATTGTTTATTCACTGTGCTCCCTTCCCTTCAGTATTACCAATCCCTTTTTATATATTATCTATTGCCTTTATGTTCTATTCTTGACTTCCTAATAAACCCTCTTTTGTTTATACATATACAATTCTCAGCAAATATCATTGCACATTGGGTTCAATTCTACAACCCCGGAACCAGCTCCTTACAAATTATGACTAAAAGAAGGTCATTAAATCTAGATAGATAGTTTGATATAGCCACTGGACAGACCGTTCAGCGTTTAAGGCTTTGCTTTGTTTTGCAGCCATAGTACAGGCAATATATCAAATGGAGGCGATAACTCAATTAGATAACATTTTAATAATCATAGAACGGTCTGCAGCCTGCTAAGGGTAAAAATTAACAATAAAACCAACCAAAATTGTGAACCAAATTTAGGGGATTTATATTGCTCCTTCTAGTATATCAAATAAACAAGCAAATAAAAACATAAATCAAAAGCCTACTCCTCATTTGGAGACTAGCTGAACATTTGTTCTCCCCTCACTTATGATACTGGGCAACTAAGTTGCTTACCAGTAAAATAAAGAGTTAGTACTTTCCTTAGCGACTTCAGGGCTTGTCTCCCCCTCTGCTGCTTCCAGAAAAAAAATGCTGTCCTAGAGGGAACCACAATACCTTAAAAGCAGAAATACAAAATATGATCATACATTCAGGGTTATCCAAAGAGATCCGAATTGCTTGAGAAAGGTAACCGAACGCTGAAAATCAGCGTTCGGTTACCTTTCTTGGCCATTTGGCTATCCAGAGAACAGGCAATTCGCCAAATCCTGGCGAATTGCCTGCACATTCGGTGCCTGTTCGGTGCCTGTTCGAGGGCAGTGAAATCCCCATGAAAAAGCACTGCTTCGACTATTCAGAGAACACAAACCAGCAGTGAAAGGTTCCCGAAATGCCCTGCCATTCGGTGGTTTAATTCGGCAAGTTTATTCAGGCGAATCCCATAGGCTTCAATGTTAAACATATTCCCATTTTAATTCAATATCTAATAAACCGTTCATTATAAAATTCTGCAGTAAAAAGTCTCTTTATTTATAGATTTTTTAGGATACTTTAAGCATTTTTCAGATTTTATTTTTTTTAAAAGTCTTTTTTTTTTTCAGTTTACTTATTTTTTCTGTAACAGCCCTCTTTATTATCATTCCCTGGACCTCCTGTGAAAATTTCAGACATTTTCGCTCAGTAGTTTCTTTGCAAACTGCGTTTCATTTTCCCAGATTCATACAAATGGTTTTGCTATTTTATTCACTGCCTCCTCTACGTCACAGCTGCTTCGGCTCTGTGTGATTCAACTCCTGTTCGGCTTTTTCGAAGGTTAATCCAGATGTTTTTGCTTGTTTTCAGCGTGCATTCGGTTAGTTTTCGTCAGGTTTGCGGCAGCTTTTCCCTGCAATTCGGGGACCCTGTGCTCTTTGCTGAATACACCGCAGGGTCACCGAAATGCAATCGGCAAAAGGAACCGAATTGAAGAGAACGAAAAGTCACCGAACGTGCGGTGACTTTTCGAATCTCTTTGGATAACCCCGATTGTTTAAGCCTGGCACAATAGCAATGTACTCCATCCTGGCAGGTTCGTATCCATACAAACCAAGGGCCCTATTACAATCTTATCGCTAATGTTAGCGCACAGATATGTGAGCGTAAACACTTAGGTTATTCAAAACAGATTCAAAAAGTCACCACACGTTCGGTGACTTTTTGTTCCCCGCAGTTCGGGGCGATTCGGAGATCCTAGTTCGCTGACCCTGCGGTGTATTCAGCAAGCAACCCTTCAGGGCCCCCCGTAGTGCAGGGAAAACTCGCCGCAAACGCACTGAACACTCACCGCAAACTCACCGAACACTCACCGAACACTCACCGAAACCTGCAGAAACAGCTGGATTAACCCCGCCGAACCTCACGGAGAAACCCGACTAGCCGCCGGAAAAAGCCGACACGCAGACGAATGAGGTGAAAAAAACCAGTACGCTTGAAAGTTTGAAGTTTGAAATTTGAAACGCTGTTTGCAAAAAAACTACTTAATGAAAATGTCTGGAATTTACATATAAGATCCAATGAATGATAATAAAAAGG
Source organism: Leptobrachium leishanense (assembly GCA_009667805.1). Classification (NCBI taxonomy): domain Eukaryota; kingdom Metazoa; phylum Chordata; class Amphibia; order Anura; family Megophryidae; genus Leptobrachium; species Leptobrachium leishanense. The sequence continues at coordinate 131,757,630 of CM019063.1, read as the reverse complement.
GCTGTTACAGAAAAAAGAAAAAACGATTTAAAAAAACCCCGAAATAAGTGTTTGCAAAAAAATTCAAAAAAATGCCTAAAAAATCTATAAATAAAAATACTTTTTACTGCAGAATAAAATAATAAACGGTTTACTAGATATTGAATTAAAACTGAAATATTTTTAACATTGCAGCCTATGGGATTCGCCTGAATAAACCTGCTGACTGAAACCACCGAACAGCAGGGCACTTCGGCAACTTGTCCCTGCTGTTTGGTGTTCTCTGAATAGACAAAGCATTGCTTCTCTAAAGGGGAGTTCACTGCCCTCGAACAGGCACCATATGTGCAGGCAATTCGCCAACATTTGGCAAACTGCCTGCTCTCTGAATAGCCGAATGGCCTGGAAATTTTGGGGCCAGATCAGCTCTCTTTGAATAACCCTGTAGGTTAGGAGGATTTAGCGCAAGCCCCCCACACTACATCCCTAACACTAAACCCATTTGTAATCCGTTACCACATCAGTGATTGCGTTAGCTTGCGTGAGGTTACTGCACTTTGCGCATCCTATACTTAAGATAGGGAGCGCAATCAGTAATTAGCATTAGGATTACAAAGTCCTAACGCTAATTACCCCACCGATGCTGTATCGAAAAAGTTAACTACAGCTCGAGGCTGGTGCTAACTGATTCAGAAGAATTCAGCGAGATCATGCAGGGCTCAAGGCCCGGCAGTACAGCCCTCAATGGAGTCCTGTGGAGTCCAGGGGGTGATACTCACAGCGGTGCGGAAGCGGGGAGGGTTTGCCCTGTATTACCGTGCAGGCTGCTGCATTAGCACATGCCCTTAACATGGTGCTAAAATGGGGACACTACAGGGAAACGTGCAGACACAGGTTTTCCCAGTTACCTTCCCGTTTTAGCGCAGCGAATGTAATATGGCCCCAAATGTCTGTTCTTACATATAAACATATAAAATGTACAAATAACTATTATATAAGGTATATATAAATATATATATATATATATATATTGTGTATATAGTAATATCCCTCGCAAATAAATCAAAGGCAGTAAAGGAGACTGTTAAATGTACAATGAAAACAAGTTTGTTAATTCTTGCAGCGTTTCCAAGCTTCAAAGCTAATACATATAAACATAGGTTATTTAACAACTAAAATGCTGAAAACTGAGACTCAGCTCTGCAAAGCCTCTCCCCATTCTGAGAGGACTGACTGCCAGCATCTGCAAATGTTGCGGGGAAAATGAAGTAACAGTTTCTGTAGCGCAGCACCAAATAATGTAACTATGTACATAGCAAAAGCTCTAAAGTGAGAAAAGTGACAGTAGTGTGTGAATTCCACACATAGCATGCTCACTGTGTAATATAAAACCGTGTGAACGGAATATGACAACGCATCAGTGGAACAGCTATAATCAGTATAACTGAAACGAAATATCAGCATCAGAGATAATCTGCTCCCAGACCATGACGATAGACTTATTATGCCATATCAAGCCCTGCAAGGATGTTTAATGAGAGATACAGGACTAACACAGTAAAGTGCAATTACTCAGCTAATGTTTATTGATATGCCTCAAATACTACACCTGATATACTGGGGGCTTAATAGCGAATATTTCAACTAAACATCTAGAAATGTGACCTTGGCAGAAATATCACAACAGTGTATTCATATCAAATAGAGATAGATCGAAATGACACATGCCATGTTTGTGTTCCAATTCCAGAACAGACTGTACAGTGTGCTTGGAACATTTATAATAGAAGCGACAATTAGCGTTAAAGGGACACTCTAGGCAACATGACCACCTAAGCTATTTTAGGTGGTCATGATGCCCGGAGTATCCTGCCCTCTGTCCCCCCTCCCTCCGCTCAACGGTTCAGCAGAAAATGCTGAAAACAGCTGAGAGAGGCGGAGAAGTTTACTCCGCCCTCCCAGCTGTCAGTCAGCAGAGCGGGAATCATATTTCCCACTTCTGACGACTTTTGCAGAGTAGGAGACGTCATCGCGCTTTCGACGCGATGACGTCTCCAACTCACCGCAGAAGCTGGCGGCTCCCTCTGAGCGTTAGTGTTGCGCGCATCCTCTTGCGCGCAACACTAATCCTCAGAGGGAGCCGGAAGGAAGCCTGCCGATTGGCTGGCTTACGTGAGAGGCGCGCATGCACGCTTCTCACATAAACCAGAAGGCAAGTCGGATGGAAGAAGGACGGGAGCGGAAGAGGAGGGAGGTGAGTATGAAAAAAAAAAAAAACGCTGGAAACAAGAGGATTTTAGGGTAAGTATCACAGTTACAAAAACATAAACAAAAAAAAAACTATTAAGGGAATAGGGATAGGTTAGGATTAAAAAAAGGGGGGCAATTTTTTTAGTAGAGTGTCCCTTTAAGTTATAAACAACTGGTGTGCTGAAAGATAATTCTGTTGTGTAGCCTTTTTGACTTTGATCGATACAATCAAACCTATTGCTGCGACCACTGTCAATGGTGTAGATGAAAAATCCCAGATTCTCCCTCTGCAGTCTGTTATGAACGCCTGTGCCAGACTCATCCACCTTACATCCCGCACCTCTCGCACCTCACCCCTTTGTTAATCTTTACACTGGCTCCCTGTTTCCTTTAGAATCCACTTTAAAATACTAGTCCTCATGTACAAAGCTCTCAATAACCGCACCCCTGCCTACATTTCCTCCCTTATTAGCAGGTACATCCCGTCCCGACCACTCCGCTCTGCTAATGAACTGAAGCTATCAGTTCCTCGTACCCATACCCTGAACTCCCGCCTTCAAGACTTCTCCTGAGCTGCCCCCTTTCTATGGAACTCCCTCCCTCGCAACATTATTATTATTATTATTTTATAAAGCGCCAGCATATTCCGCAGCGCTGTACAATAAGCACAGTACAGACAGGGTTACAATACATTGAACAACATTTGACAAACAGTACAGGAGGAGATGAGGGCCCTATTCCCGTAGGAACTCACAATCTAGGAGGGTTGGGGTTGGAAACAGGAGGAGAGGACTGTAAGGTGAGAGTGATTGATGGTTGCGTCAGTGAGTTGGGTGGTAGGCTTCCCTAAATAGGAATGTTTTCAGGGAGCGTTTGAAGGAAGAGAAGTTAGGGGAAAGTCTGACAGCACGAGGGAGAGCGTTCCAGAGAGTGGGGGCTGCGCGTGAGAAATCCTGCAGTCTATCATGGGAAGAGGTGATGCGGGGAGAAGCTAGGCGCAGGTCACTGTTTGACCTTAGGGAGCGGGCTGGGGTGTATTTGGTGATTAGTGAGGACAGGTAGTGGGGCGCTGAGTTAGTGAGGGTTTTGTAGGTAAGGATAAGGATTTTGAACTTAATTCTGCAGTGGATGGGGAGCCAGTGAAGGGACTCGCAGAGGGGAGCGGCAGAGATAGAGCGGCGGGTGAGGTGAATTAGCCTGGCGGAGGCGTTCAGGATGGATTGTAGGGGGGAGAGGCGGGACAGAGGGAGGCCAGATAAGAGATTATTGCAATAGTCGAGTCGGGAGATTACCAGGGCGTGTATGAGTTGTTTTGTGGTGACAGCGGTAAGAAATGGCCGAATTCTGGAAATATTACGCAGTTGGTATCGGCAGGAGGAGGAAAGAGACTTGATGTGGGGGATGAAGGAAAGAGCAGAGTCCAGTGTAACTCCAAGACAGCGAACTTGGTTTGATGGGGAGATGGTGATACCCTCCACCGTGATAGAGAAGTCAGGAGGTGGGGAGGCATTAGAGGGAGGAATAAGTAGGAGCTCAGTCTTTGACATGTTGATCTTTAGGTGGTGGGAGGCCATCCAGGAGGAGATGCCAGGTAAACAGTCACTGACTTTTGAAAGGACAGGGGGAGAGAGATCAGGGGTAGAGAGGAAGATCTGAGTGTCATCAGCGTAGAGGTGGTAATTAAAGCCAAAGCTGTTGATGATTTTGCCCAGGGAGGAGGTGTAGATGGAAAAGAGCAGAGGACCAAGGACAGAGCCTTGAGGTACACCAACAAATCAGACTCTCCTCGTCTTTCCAGTCCTTCAAGAAGTCTCTGAAAACACATTACTTTAGAGAAGCCTAGCGGCTCACTCCATAATCCCCATGGTTCATTTCTTGCTCCATCTTCCCACCCAGCTCACATGCCCCCATTACTTCATGCTCTCTACTCATCCTCACCTAGTGTGTTACCCCTCTTCTCTTAGATTGTAAGCTCTCGAGCAGGGTCCTCTCTCCTACTGTTCTGTGTGTAATATGTATGCATATTTGCTATTATGTCTCTCCCATTGTACAGCGCTTTATAAATGCTTGTAACTGTAACTAATGGTTGGATTACTACTAGAGTAGCATGTGTATTTCTGTGGTGTATGCATATATCCACTATGTAGCTGCAAAAATATTAAATTGCTTCCTTGAACTTTAGGGACAACAAGAGAAGAAATGTAAGTCAGCCCCAGAGATCCATTGGGATGAGTATACTGATGTCAGATGTAAGTACTGTCCATTATATACCCAGACACTGGATTCATAAGCAAAGCAAAGAAACATCTTCCTAAGGAGTTGTATTCAAAGTGACCCAATGCCAAAGCCAGTTAGAAAAACCAAAGCAAGAAGAGGAATAAATAAGAAGACTTGAGAATGGGCAGGGAAGTTTGGTGGGTGCTATAAAATGATGTCTACATAACAATAGATAGAGACTTTAGCGGGCACTCCATGTAAGGCTAGGGTCAGACTAGCGCACTTTAAACGTGCGTTCTGGCGCACTTAATTACGGCCGCACTAGCAGCAAATGACGGGCAATGACGGCCAATATACGAAGTACGGTCGCACGAAAGTCCGGCCGTGCAACGCAAGTGGCAAACGAACGCATTTTGTCGAGAACGTGAAACCACTAGTACGGTCGTACAGAGTGCGCTGCGTCCGCTAGCGGCGTGTTTGCGTGATTTGGAGATGTCAGACACTGCTAATGTCCGGCCAACATAACGTCCAGATGCAAAAGTGTTTTATTGATGATCCGTACAAAATCACGAGCGCAAATGCGCATCGTATGACCGCTATCGCGTACTCCGTGAAAAAATGCGTCCATTCGTTCGAACGCACTTTTTCACAGACAACGCGAAAATGCGTTCGTCTGACCCTAGCCTATATGTGTGTATCCATTTTTTCCATGTTTATATTATGCAGCCATATTTCTGGAACCCAAAATACAACAAACCAACACAATAATTTTGTCATGGCATCGTAGCCCAGTTCAATGATTAAGAATGAGGAAATTTAATCAGATGATTTTAGCTCAGTGGCTCCCATTGAGTTAGTTCCTTGTTTTCATGCTGGGTATACAGACAGATATACATAAATAGAGCTTATTATTGGATCTGTCAATATAAGCATTTCACAATTATCTCCCGGAGAGAATTAGGCACACTGTAAACATTTCATTGCTAGAGCAGATTTGTTTATTGATTTTTTTTTGTTATTTTGAAGCTATATTTTTTGAGTTTCTACTGTTTCACATTTGCAGAACATAATGTATAGTTAAATTGGGTTTAAATTAACAAGCAATATATGATGGGCACTATTCCCTTTTATGCGCTAACAGGGAAAATCTGCGCTTGTAGAATTCTCCGTAGCGTCCCCTTGTTACCACGATATTCTGGGGCAGGCGCTAGCAGAGCACCTCGCCCAGAAAATAGCGCTAACACCTGGGATACTCGTAGTAGTGCTTCTGCCCGCCGCAAGTATCACCTCCTGGAGTCCATAGGACTCCATGAAGGGTTGCAATTCTGGGCTTTGAGATCGCACAGCGCTGCAGAGTGATCGCGGAGGGATATTGGGAACTATTTGTTTCTAGTCTCACTATGCTCCCGGCGACAAGAAGCAGTGGATCGGGAGACCGTTCTCGCTGTGGGGTGAAAGGTGAGTATCAGATTTAACCCCTTAGTGACCGGGTGGTTTTACAGGAGCACCTGGAGACAACATTAAAAACAAATGAGGGCTTCAACTAGGAAGCCATCCCACTAACAAAAGCAGCCAAGGAGGCTGTCTCTAAGGGCAACGCCACCTAATATCACTAAGCTGTCAAACTGTAATCTATACTTGGTAATCAAATGCCGATATTAACACAGCCTGGATGCAGGAATATAAAAGTAGCGGCAATAGCTACCACATGAGTAAATCTTATATGTGTGCAAATAGTGGACTCAAAAATATACAAAGAATAAGATGGAATAATGGTGAATGAAACCTTTAAATATAAAAATAAAAAATAAAATTGTGATAAAAAATAAAAATAATGAATGAATATAAATAAAATAACACAAAACAAAAAAATAGTAAGTAAAGAAAAAAACCCACTGAAACAGAGGAGTCTGGTCCGTGAGTGAATGAAGCACTGTGTTACTGTGTATTTATATATATCTCTCAAAAATTCAATGGGCAAGCTGAGGACAACACTAGAAGCCCATTTGATTATACAAGTAAAGTGAAGTGCCAGACGAGTTGCTACAAATATCTTTGGATTCCACAAAACACATAGGAGCCATGGGGACAGCAAGATCCAAATACTTCCAGAGAGTCCAACAGTTCATCTCAGCTCAATGGCAAGCAAAACACAATCAATTCATATGCCGTAGTAGCCATCATATACTCAGCTTCAATAATAACCAGAGCCGTAGGAAGGGTAAGGCGAGTGAGGCACGTGCCTCGGGCACAGCTGTGAAGGGGCGCAGCCATGGCTCGAGTCCTGCGCAAACGCTGCGGGAACACTGCGGGAACGCTGCGGGAACGCAGGTTGTGGGAACCTACGTTCCCGCAGCTTTCCAGCAGGTGTCATGCCCCATGGCTACCACCATCCTGAAAACCCCCCCTGGTGGTTCACTTCCATCCTGTTCCTGCCCTGCAGCCAGCAAACCAGCATCCAGCAGTGCAAAAGTTAAAACACAAACACGTGACATACGAAATAAAGGGCTCAGCCCCACACACACTCACTGCTGGTTCATTACGGCTAATGCTCACGAAGAGTGAACATCCTTGCTTCATTGCTATTCTGATTCCTGATCCTGATTCCCAATACCTGGTTCCTGCTACTACAACCATCATACCCATCATCCCTCTGCTATCAACCTGGTCAGTCATCATATTCATCCACCCTCCTCTACCCTAATCCTCTGTTTATTTGTGCAGACCACTGCACGCTGGGCTCATACCCTCCTCACCCCTGGTGCCACCCCGGTACCATCCCTCACCGTGACAGCAGGACTCGAGCCATGGCTGCGCCCCTTCACAGCTGTGAAGCGCCCAGCCCGAAACGATTGCGAGCGGCCGCTTGCTTCCTGCTTGAACAGCCGCTGAGAGGAAGTGCAGCCGCTCACCTGGGATCTAACAGGCAGACTGTTTCATCGATCCCAGGCGAGCGGCTGCACTTCCTGTCAGCGGCCGTTCAAGCAGGAAGCACGCGGCCGCCGGCAAGGAGAGGTGAGCTGGGGCAATATCCAGGAGACCTGGGGGCATATTCCATGAGACCTGGGGGCATATTCCATGAGACCTGGGGGCAATATCCAGGAGACCTGGGGGCACAATCCATGAGACCTGGGGGCACAATCCATGAGACCGGGGGGCAATATCCAGGAGACCTGGGGCAATATCCAGGAGACCTGGGGGCACAATCCATGAGACCTGGGGGCACTATCCATGAGACCTGGGGGCACTATCCATGAGAGCTGGGGGCATTATCCATGAGAGCTGGGGGCAATATCCATGAGACCTGGGGCATTATCCATGAGACCTGGGGCATTATCCATGAGACCTGGGGCATATCCATGAGAGCTGGGGCATAATCCATGAGACCTGGGGGGGCATTATCCATGAGACCTGGGGGGGCATATCCATGAGAGCTGGGGCATTATTTATGAGACCTGGGGGGGCATTATCCATGAGACCTGGTGGGGCATTATCCATGAGACCTGGGGCATATCCATGAGACCTGGGGCATTATCCATGAGAGCTGGGGCATTATCCATGAGAGCTGAGGGCAATATCCATGAGAGCTGGGGCAATATCCATAAGAGCTGGGGCAATATCCATGAGAGCTGGGGGGCATTATCCATGAGCTGGGCCATGTCCATGTGAACTGGGGCAATATATACCCATATGAGCTGGGGTCAATAAAATCCATATGAGCTGGGGTCAATAATATCCATGTGAACTGGGGAAAATAGTCTGGGGGCTCAGTGCTGTGTATATTATTCTGGGGGGTGTATATTATGCTAAATGTTCTTTTGCTATACATGCATGTATTCTGTGTGTACTGTATTTGTACATGTACTGTGTGTGCACTATATATGTAGGGCCCCATCACCTCCTTAACGCTAGCACTCACACATGTGAGCGTTGGTGCTAGGTTAAATGAGGTTACTGCATGCTGCCCATATCACATCCTAGCACAGGACCCTGATATTACAATCCCAACGGTAACAGGTTAAAAAATCCAGGAGATTGTGCTTTTCAGCGCGAGGTTACTGTACTTTGTGCTCCCTATACTTAACATGGGGAACGCAAAGAGTAAATAGCGTTAGGATTACAAAGTCCTAACGCTAATTACCATCCCGCAATAGCTACAAAAGTTACCCACAGCTAGACGCTGGTGCTAAGTGATGCCGCTTCTGCAGAATCAGTCAGCACCAGCTGGAACCCCCCAAAAATCACATACTTGCCTCTCATCCCACAGCGCAAAGGGTGGTCCGATCCACTGCTTCTGGTCGCGGGGAGCATCCAGGAGCTTAGCACTGCGCCACTGGTCGGGGACTCTGATTTTTAAATTTATGTGGGGGGGGGGCACAATTTTCTGTTTTTGCCTCGGGTGCAAAAGGAGCTAGCTACGGCTCTGATAATAACCATGGATCAGAAACAAACTACCAAATGGATGACTGAAGGAGATGGACAAGTCATTCATTTGGTAGTTTTGGGTCATAGAGAGTTGTTCCCAGGGATAATAGCACCCTTTCTTTCATCATTACAACCAGTGTGCAAGACAGGGTTATTCAAAGAGAATCGAAAAGTCACCACACGTTCTGTGATTTTTCGTTCTCTTCAATTCGTTGCGATTTGGCAATCCCATTTCGGTGACCCTACGGTGTATTTAGCAAGCACCAGAGAGTCGTCGTAGGGAAAAGCCGCCGCGAATCCGACAAACACTCACCGCAAAACCCGGCGAATACACACCGAAACCCGCAAAAACATCTGGATTAACCCCGCCGAACATGCCGTAGAAACCCGAGCAGCCGCCGATCACAGCGCAGAGCAGCCGCCAGAAAAACCCGACACCGCAGACGAATGGAGTGAAAAAAAAACAGTACGCTTGAATGTTTGAAAAGTGAAACGCTGTTTGCAAAGAAACTTCAGAACAAAAATGTCTGAAATTTTCATATAAGATCCAATGAATGATAATAGAAAGGGCTGTTACAGAAAAAATAAAAAACGATTTAAAAAAAAGGCAAAACAAAATTTCACAAAAAAAACCTAAAAATGCCTAAAAGATCTAAAAAGATCTATGCATAAAGAGCATTTTTACATAACGATTTATTAGATATTGTATTAAAACGGGAATATTTTTAACATTGAAGCCTATGGGATTCGCCTGAATAAACCTGTCGAATTAAACCACCAAACAGCAGGGCAATTCGGCAACCTTTCACTGATGGTTTTTGTTCTCTGAATAGACGATGCATTCCTTCTCTATGGGGATTTCACTGCCCTCGGACAGGCAGCGAACAGGCACCGTATGTGCAGGCAATTCGCCAAAATTTGGTGAACTTCCTGCTCTCTGAATAGCCGAATGGCCAGGAAAGGTAACCGTATGCTGAATTTCAGTGTTCGGTTACCTTTCGGCCATTATTTGGATCTCTTTGAATAACCCTGCTAGTGTTTGGTTTCCAGAAACCATCTAAACACCATGGAAATGCAGAATCAAAAATGATCCAAGATAAATGAAGGATTCCACCCGAAATCTAGTACTCAGCAACTGTGCACCAGCTAGAAAAAAGAAAGTTGGGACCGGATGAGTGTCAGTGTCATAGCCCTGGATTAAACATACAGCATCCAAAAGTACATCATGAAGAGGGCTTCCAAAGAGGAGTTGTTAAAGGAAAGTCTAAGACAACAGAAATAGATTGTAAATTCCCTTGGGACCAGTGTCCCCCTCAATCAGGCCATATCATCCATGTGTGGTATTCCAACGTATCAACCCCTTTTACACCGATCTTGCAAAGCGCTGCAGAATTTGTGGCACTATATAAATAAAGGATAATAATAATAATAAAAAATGTATATATAGATTATCGATTTAATACCTTAAGACTTATTCTTGATACTTGTTTGGGAGTTTTTTTTCTGGACAGAGCTGACATTGTGAAAAAAAGAGGAGAGCTGGCATTTATTAATTAAGATACTGAATAATTGTGTATTTTTTTATAAGAAAACACTTCCCACTTCACTTTCTATGCTCTCTAATTATATGGCTAATTAGCACATTGAGAGCTAGTGAAACGACAAAGTAAGAGTTACCATGGATATGCCTTGTTTTTCTCATGGGAGCATTCATTGTTAGCGAACAAGTGGATTGAACTGAATATAGCTCCTTAGATGATTCTATTTCTTATTATATTAGCATGAACAACATCGGACAACCGCAGTAATTTTTCAATATACGCATATTTATGTATCTGTGTCTACATAAACAGGAAGATAGGTGAATGGTGGCAATTTCGAAAGACCTAGATGTACAAAATGAGCCATAGTTGTGGACTGAGAAAAAGTTGAATAAGAACAGATTTTAAATATATATCATAGGGAATCTTGAAGACCTAAATAAAGGCTAGGGTGCGGTCAAGATAGGCTATTCTGCCTTTAGCCCCAACCACATGAATCAGTTTTATTCAAAAATATACTGTATATAAAAACAGTATACAAATGCGGCTAAAAAAAAAAAAAAAAACATACGCATTCCGGTAATTGTGCATGTTAAAAAGAAAAACAGTAAAGAAAACAAAAAAAAAGCGAAAAAAGCAAAACTACCTACTGGCATAAATAAATCACAGGTATTTGAATTAATCTCATGGCAAGCAACAAATAATAATCTCTAGTCCACATACATATTATAATGCTTAATATCCTGCACACATAAATCCCTGAATTTACCCGCAAATATTTAGTCAATAATAATCAAGATACCAAAAAACATTGATCAGCAATGTAAGCACCTACCAGAAGATAACAGCGCAATGGCCTCAGAAAGCAAGAAATCACCCCATTTCAGCCTATAAACCTTCTTCCAAGGGATGTCATTACTATTGCCTACATAATATTTTCGGGTAAAATCGTGGATCTATGTGTGCAGGATATTAACCCCTTAGTGACCGGGCGGTTTTACACAAATCCGTCTTTTAGTGACCGCTGCTGTTTTTACGTTTCTGCGCTGTTAGGGTTTAGGTCAAATTTTCCTCTTACTCGTTTATTCAACCCACACATATTATACACCCTTTTTCCCGCCATTAAATGGACTTTCTACAAATACCATTATTTCCATCATATCGATTAATTTCTATAAAAAAAATATGAAATATGATGAATTGGTAAAAACACACTTTTTCGTAATTCAATCCCCAAAATCTACAACCACCCAAAAAGACCCCAGCTAAATAGGTTCAAAATTTTGTCCTGAGACTAGAAATACGCAATTTTTACATGCGTTTGCTTTTTAACCTTCACTGCTGAGACAGTTCACCTATGTGCGCTGCGCTCATTCTGACCATTTTGTGCTAATTATTTTTAGATGACAGCCTAGGTCCTATTTAATTAAACTCCCCCAGACAAAAAAACTTTTTAAAAAAAATCATTTTTTTATTTTATTTAATTTTTTATTATTTTTTTTATTTTTATTTTTTTTTTTAAAACCAAACCTGGTCATGTTTGGTATCATTGGAAAGGCCATAATCAGGCCTTTCAAATCTTCATCGGGAGATATGGGGATCCTTAGGATCCCCTTATCTCTACATGGCAGCTAGATGGTTAACTGGCCCACTGACATCCTCACACATATGGTGAGGTTGTCAGTGGGTGGGGGGGACCTGGAGGCTTGGCTGACATCCAAGATGTCAGCCCCCCTCCAGGTCCGAATCGCGTTTTGGCGCCAATTGGCGCCGAAACGTGATCCAGCGGCGAAACAGTTAATGCTATACACCGCTGAAAAGGGGAGACTCTCCCCTTTTCAGCGGTGTAAAAAGCATCTCCTGTAACGTTGGGGGCTTCCAGCCCTACCTGTGTGCTTGAGGACAGCAAGTCTGATGCTGCTCGCTGACCACTGCCCGGTTTAAATGGAGACAGGCAGGGAGGTGATTGCATGAGGTGTGGCTTGAGTGGGGGGCGTGGTCTGGTGAAGGTCTTTAAAAACCCTCAGTATAGTTTCAGAAGTTGCCAGATCGTGGTTATCCATACCTGAGCTCCTTGTACCTGACTGCTAAATTGATTTAACCTGTTATTGACCTCTGCTTGTGTTCTGACCATTCTGCCTTCTGTTGCCCTAGACTATTTTCTTGTACTACGCTACTGCTCTGATACCGACCCGGCTATTCCATTTGACCATTCTGAACTCTGTATTCCTGATTCTGGCTCGGCTGACTCCTCTCCGTATTGTTAACCCTTTTCTGTCTAGCTAGTTTACCTGGCCAATTCTAAGGACCAGACAGATAGGGATCATTCACAGCTACACTGTTGGTAGCTTCTGAGTTTTGCGGAGTGTTGGGGGTTAAGTACTGCGTGGTGGGATCCGGGAACCGTGACATTACGATCTGGCCAATATGGATCCCGCAGATTTAACACAGCACTTGGCTACCTTTGTATCCAGACAGGATGAGCAGGATCATAGGATGGATCAGTTTGCCATTGCCTTACAAACTATCCTGAATCGTACTGCACACCTGGAACCAGTTGGGGTTGCACCCCCGCCTGCTATACCTGTGCCCCCTGTCGTTCAGACATCCCAGGTACACATGACCGCTCCTATGAGGTTTGACGGTACTCCCCTGAGTGCCGGGGATTTTTGGTCCATGTGGATATTCATTTTAAATTAAATCCACAAATGTTTTTCTCTGACATTGCCAAAGTGGGGTTTATTATTAACCATCTGTCTGGCAGAGCGTTGACATGGGCGACTCCTTTATGGGAGGCAGAAAGACCTATTGTACGGGATTATAAAGAATTCATAGCCGAGTTACAACGTACATTTAATCCTACCAGAAAGGCCACGATAGCCGGCAAATCCTTGTTCCGCATACGTCAAGGGAACAGGACTGTGTCTGATTATGCCATAGAATTTAAAACCTTAGTTTCTGATGTGAACTGGACAAATGAGACACTGGTTCTGGCGTTTATGGAGGGGTTATCAGAGTCGTTGATGCATGAATTAGCTCCACGTAACTACCTGAGGTATTGTGTGAACTCATTGATTACTGTATAGATCTGGATAATCAGATAAGGGATAGAAGGACTCCAAGAGAGAGACCCAAGAGACCGTTACCTAGGTTGGCCCCTGTCTTTCAAGCACCACCCAGAGAGTTATCTCCTCCCTCAGAGCCTATGCAACTAGGCCGTACTAGGTTACAGAGGAGGAGAGAACAAGGCGTTTTCGTGAGGGATTGTGCCTGTATTGTGGTTTGGAGGGACATGTACGATTTCAATGTCCTACTCGTCCTAAGATGCATGATAAGCCGGAAAACTACCGCACCTAAGGCAGCTGAGGAGACAGGCCTTGGGTGTGACATGCATGTCTCCTATCAAAGACACTAAACTTATGTTACCAGTATCCTTGGCTTGGGAGACCAAGACCACACATAATACCGCTTTTGTGGATTCTGGGGCTGCTGGTAACTTTATTGATGTTAACTACGCTTCTTCCATTTCTCTACCTGGTTGTAAGAGAGACACCCTTAGCCGTTAAGCCATAGATGGCAGGCCGTTATCCTGCCCTAGGATTACTCACGATACGGTTACAGTAGTTCTTACTACTGGTCTCTTGCATAAAGAAAAGATCATATTCCAAGTTATCCACTCACCTTCCAATCCGGTTGTACTTGGTTTCCCCTGGTTGGTGGAACACAATCCCGTTATTGATTGGGTTAAAGGTACTGTCTTGGAGTCCTGCTTGTTTTGGGACTTGTTTAATACCCATTCAGCATGTCTGTGCCCTGAACACACCCACAGCCCCTCCATTGTCTACTGAAGTTCCTGAACAATATGCAGACCTCAGGGCTGTATTTGATAAAAGAGAGGCAGACAAACTACCTCCACATAGACCATATGATTGTGCTATTGATATTCATCCAGGTACCATGCCTCCCCGAGGCAAAGTATACCCTCTTTCCATAAAGGAGAACCAAATTATGGAGGAGTATATCAAGGAGAATTTGGAGAGAGGTTTTATCCGACGTTCCTCTTCTCCAACAGGGGCTGGATTCTTTTTTGTGTCAAAAAAAGAGAGAGATCTACGCCCGTGTATTGATTATAGGGGGCTTAACAAGATCACCATTAAGAACGTGTACCCTATCCCTCTCATATCGGAACTGTTCGACAGGTTAAGGGGTTCAGCAGTATACACTAAACTTGATTTAAGAGGAGCTTACAATTTGATACGCATAAAAGAGGGGCATGAGTGGAGAACAGCATTTAACACCAGGAGTGGGCATTATGAATACTTGGTCATGCCTTTCGGTCTTTGTAATGCTCCAGCGGTATTCCAGGATTTTATTAATGATGTGCTCAGAGATTTCTTGCAAACCTTTGTTATAGTATACCTAGACGATATATTGATTTACTCTCCCGATCTGAAAACCCACCATGCACATGTCAGACAGGTATTAGCTAAATTACTGGACAATGGTCTTTATTGCAAACTAGAGAAGTGTTTATTCGACATTACTACTGTGAAATTCCTTGGGTATATTATCACTCCAGAGGGTTTTGAGATGGATCCTTCTAAACTCACGGCCATCTCAGAATGGCCTCTTCCTCAAGGCCTCAAAGCCATACAGAGGTTTCTGGGGTTTTCTAACTATTATAGGAGATTTATCAAGAATTATTCCGCTATAGCCTCTCCTATCATTAATATGACACGTAAAGGTCTGAAGAACCAGATCTGGTCTTCTCAAAACAGGCTTTTTACTTCCGCTCCCGTGTTACGGCATCCTGATCCCAGGATTCCGTTTATTCTTGAGGTTGATGCTTCTGAGATAGGCATTGGGGCTGTCCTGTCTCAAAGAGAATCTCCAGGGAAACCACTACATCCTTGTGGGTTCTTTTCAAGAAAATTATCACCAGCAGAACGCAATTATGATATTGGCAACAGAGAATTGCTTTCTATTGTGTCTGCCCTGTCAGAGTGGAGACATTTGTTGGAAGGTACTCTTGATCCTTTGTTGATAATCACTGATCATAAGAACCTTACGTACATCGGGGATGCTAAACGGTTGAACTCGAGACAGGCCAGGTGGTCATTGCTACTGTCCCGGTTTAATTTTGTATTGACTTACAGACCAGGTGACCGCAATGCAAAGGCGGATGCCTTATCTCGTCAATATGACCCATATGAATCTAATACACAAGACCACAATCCTATAGTTCCTCCTGAACGTATTGTGGCTTCCACAGTCTTGTCTGTCTCCTCGCCTTTCCTGGAACGTCTCCAGGCAGCTCAAGTGGGGGCTCCACCTGACAAGCCTCCAGATATGTTGTTTGTACCTGAAAAGGAAAGACAAGAATTACTCATAATGTTTCATGATTCTAAACCAGCAGGTCATCCTGGTATTACTAAGACTCTTACCAGTATTTCCAGACAGTTCTGGTGGCCCACCATGCGACAGGACGTACGCCTGTTTGTTTTGGCTTGTCAAATCTGTGCCAGAAGCAAAACCAGTAAAACCTTGCCTGTCGGTCTATTGCAGCCTTTACCCATGCCTAAGAGGCCTTGGTCTCATCTATCTATGGATTTTTATTGTGGACTTGCCGAAGTCCAAAGGTCATACTGTGGTTCTGACAGTTGTAGACCGCTTCTCCAAAATGGCTCATTTTGTCCCTTTACCTAAGCTTCCTACAGCCAAAGAACTGGCGGTTGTCTTTGCTAGAGAGATTGTACGAATACATGGGGTTCCGTCTGAAATAGTCTCTGACAGAGGAGCTCAGTTCGTCTCTCGTTTCTGGAGGGTTTTCTGTGCGGAGATGGGGGTGTGATTGGCCTTCTCTTCAGCATACCATCCACAAACCAATGGGGCAGCAGAGAGGGCAAATCATGTTCTCGAGCAGTACATACGTTGCTTTACCACACAACAACAAGACAATTGGTCGGAGTTGTTGCCCTGGGCTGAGTATGCACGTAATAACGCCGTTAATGAGACCACTGGCCACTCTCCTTTTTCTGCTATCTATGGTTTTTTCCCTTCGGCTCTACCGCTTCAGTTTAATGAACAGGCCATCCCGGCTCTCGATGACCATCTCACTCAACTACAAGAGATTTGGAGACAGATTCGCGTAAATATGGAGCGCAATGTTGTCCAGAAACGCAAGGCTGACAGGCATAGGTTACAAGCTCCCTCCTATAACGTGGGATAGAGTTTGGTTGTCCACTAGGAACGTGAAGTTGCGGGTGCCTTCTATGAAAATGGCACCTCGGTTTATAGGTCCATATAAGATCATTCGCCGCATTAATCCTGTGGCTTATGCTCTTGCCCTTCCTAAACATCTTCGCATGCACAACGTCTTCCACACCTCCCTACTGAAACCTTTGTTGTGTAACAGGTACACGCGGGTCGTTCCTCCTCCTCCACCTGTTCAGGTTGATGGTGAATCAGAGTATGAGGTTAGGAGGGTTTTGGATTCTAGGTTGTGCAGGGGTGTTCTGCAGTACTTGGTCGATTGGGTGGGCTATGGCCCGGAAGACCGGTCCTGGATTCCAGCTTCCGACATGTCTGCCTCTAGGTTGGTCAGGGCGTTCCATGCCTCTTCGATCGCCCTGGTGGTCGTATTGCCGCTCGTCCTGTTGGTCGTCCGGTGGCCTCCTGTGGAGAGGGGGTACTGTAACGTTGGGGGCTTCCAGCCCTACCTGTGTGCTTGAGGACAGCAAGTCTGATGCTGCTCGCTGACCACTGCCCGGTTTAAATGGAGACAGGCAGGGAGGTGATTGCATGAGGTGTGGCTTGAGTGGGGGGCGTGGTCTGGTGAAGGTCTTTAAAAACCCTCAGTATAGTTTCAGAAGTTGCCAGATCGTGGTTATCCATACCTGAGCTCCTTGTACCTGACTGCTAAATTGATTTAACCTGTTATTGACCTCTGCTTGTGTTCTGACCATTCTGCCTTCTGTTGCCCTAGACTATTTTCTTGTACTACGCTACTGCTCTGATACCGACCCGGCTATTCCATTTGACCATTCTGAACTCTGTATTCCTGATTCTGGCTCGGCTGACTCCTCTCCGTATTGTTAACCCTTTTCTGTCTAGCTAGTTTACCTGGCCAATTCTAAGGACCAGACAGATAGGGATCATTCACAGCTACACTGTTGGTAGCTTCTGAGTTTTGTGGAGTGTTGGGGGTTAAGTACTGCGTGGTGGGATCCGGGAACCGTGACACTCCCTAGCTGCAATGGTTGGGGAGATAGAGGGCTCCGAAGGAGCCGCCCCCTCCCCTCCATTGCTTTGCATGGGGACGCCTGCTGCCTATGTCCACGGGTCTAAGGGAGACCTGTGGACAGGACGTACAGGGTACGTCAGGGGTCCTTAAGGGGTTAAGCATTATAATATGTACTGTATATGGACTAGAGATTATTATTGGTTGTCGTGAGATTAATTTCATCCCCCTTGATTTATTTATGCTAGTAGGTAGTTTTGCTTTCTTTGCTTTATTATTATCATTATTCTTTATTTATAGCACCAGCATATTCCACAATGCTGAACAATGGACAAATATTAACAGGGTTACAATACATTGAAACAGAACAACATTTTGACAAACCAGTACAGAAGAAAATGAGGGCCCTATTCCCATGGGAACCTACAATATAGAAGGGTTTGGGGTGGAAACAGGAGGAGAGGACTGCAAGGTGAGAGTGATGGACTGGTTAGGGCAGTGATGTAGGTGTATTAGTGAGTCAGGTGGTAGGCTTGCCTGAATAGGAATATCTTAAGGGAGCGTTTGACAGAAGGGAAACTAGGAGAAAGTCTGACACTATGATGGAGAGCGTTACAGAGGATGGGAGCTGCTTGTGAGATATTCTTCAGTTTATCATGGAAAGAGGTGATGCAGGGAGACGCTAGGTACAGGTCACTGTTTGACCTAAGGGAGCGGGCTGGGGTGTATTTGGGGACTAATGAGGACAGATAGTGGGGAGCTGGGTTAGTGAGAGCTTTGTAGGTCAGGGTAAGGATTTTTAATTAATTTCTTCAGTGGATGGGGAGCCAGTGAAGGGACTAGCAGAGAGGAGCGTCAGGTGAGGTGGATGAGCCTGGCAGAAGCATTCAGAATGGATTGTAGAGTGGAGAGGACGGAGAGATGGAGGCCGACTAGTAGATTATTACAATAATTAAAACAATAGATTACTAAGGCGGGGATGAGTTGCTTTGTGGTGTCAGCGGTAAGAAACGGCCAAATTCTGGAAATATTACATAATTGGCAGTAGGATGAAAGAGACTGAATGTGGGGGATGAAGGAAAAAGCAGTGTCAAGTGTAACTCAGAGACAGCAAACCTGGCTTGATGGGGAGATAGTGATACCATCGACCATGGTAGAGAAGTCAAGAGGTGGGGAGGCATTAGAGGGAGGGATTAGTAGAAGCTCAGTCTTTGACATGTTATTCTTTAGGTGGTGAGAGGCCATCCAGGAGGAAATGCCAGATAAAGTCGCTGACTTTGGAAAGGGCAAGAGGAGAGATCAGGGATGGTGAGGTAGATCTGAGTATCCTCATCATAAAGGTGGTAATTAAAGCCAAAGCGGTTATTGATTTTGCCTAGGGAGGAGGTCTAGATAGAGAAGAGCAGATGACCTAGAACAGAGCCTTGAGGTACACTAACTGATAAAGTCATTGAAGAGGAGAAGTTACCAGCAAATGACACATAGAACAACCTGTTAGACAGATAAGAGTCAATCCAAGAGAGTGCAGTGTCACAGAGGCCGAGAGAGCTGAGAGTCTGTAAAATGAGGGGGTTGTTGACAGTGTCAAAAGCAGCCAAGAGGTCAAGCAGGATAAGAATAGAATAGTGGATGTGGTTTTTAGCAGTTAGGAGATCATTGGTGACTTTGGTGGCAGTTTCCGTTGAGTGTAGGGGACGGAAGCCTGATTGCAGGGCGTCAAGTAGGGAATTAGAGGAGAGGAAGAGGGAGAGGCAGTTCAAAACTAGTTTTTTGTTTTCTTTTCTGTTTTCTTTATTCTTTTTTACATGCACAGTTATCTGTATGTGTATGTTTTCTGTGTAGCCACATTTGTATACTATATATATATATTTTTTTTTAATAAAAATTTATTTTTTCATATTTGCCTATTTTGGGTGTGCCGTCTTTTTCCTATATTGTGAATAAGAATAGATTAACAGACAAATGCGCGACATTATAATTATCTATATCTCTGTTAGGGTGGCACCCCGCGTGAACTGAGGTGGGACCCATAAGTTTAGTTTTATAACAAACGCTGGTGTTGAGCAGGTCAGGCATACTACAAACACAATGAAATAAACAGAATAAACAAAGTCCTGCTAATAAACAAAACTGTATTACACTACATGGATAGGTACGGCAGGATATAAACAGGAGCAATATAGACCAGCTGGGACAGAGCTAGGAACGGCTGTGAATGATGATAATAGCATTAGCAGTGCAGGACTTGTAAACAAGAGTTCTGGATACCTTGCAGCTACTCGTGGTACTGGTAGTGCAGGACTTGTACATAGAGATCCAGAATACTCTGCGGCTACTGGTGATACTGGTACTTGAAGACAGGAATCCAATATACTCTGCAGCCACTGGTTTAGATGGTGCTATAGTTAGTGCTGTTATAGATGCTAGATTGCTGGTAACACTTGCAGGTCTATTCAACAGATGAAAACTCAGGAGAATTGACTGGAGAAGTGAAAATTTCAGGTCAAAATAGCCAAACCAGAAAAATTCTCCCATTTATCTCACTTTCCAAATTGGCTATTTGGTCTAGATTGTTCTCTTCTGCCAATTCTCCTGAGTATCACCTTTTTAGTGAATTGACCTGATGGACTATAAGCACACTGGATATACAGGAAAAATATAAAGAAACAGGGAGGACAGTACTAAGGAAATACAAAGGACAGGACCTGACTAAACAAGATAAGACTAAGCAAATACAAGGATATACAAAGAGGGCAACTAAGAAAAGAGAGGGGGCTCACAGAACCTCTAAACAAAGACAGGAAAGGAAACCGATGACAGGGCATGACCAGTAACTACTACTACTGTAACTTCCTTCTCTCTGGCCTTAAAATATCCCAGATTCTCCCTCTGCAGTCTGTAATGAACACCTGTGCCAGACTCATACACCTCACATCCTGCACACCTCACCCCTCTGTCAATCTCTACACTGGCTCCCTGTTTCCTTTAGAATCCAATTTAAAATACTGGTGCGTCACATACAAAGCTCTCCATAACCGTACCCCGCCTACATTTCCTCCCTTATTAGCAGGTACATCCTGTCTGACCACTTCACTCTGCCAATGATCTGATGCTTTCAGTTCCTCGAACCCGCACCCCCAACTCTTGCCTCCAAGACGTGTCCTGAGCTGCCCCCTTGCTATGAAACTCCATCCCCGTAACATCAGACTCCCCTCATATCTCCAGTCCTTCAAGAAGTCTCTGAAAACACATTACTTTAGAGAAGCCAATTGGCTCACTTCATAATCCCCCATGGTTCATTTCTTGCTCCATCTTCCCACACAGCCTTCATGTACCCACTACTTCTTGTAATCATTTCACCCTCACCTAATGTGTCACCCCTCTACTCTTAGATTGTAAACTTTCGAGCAGGGTCCTCTCTCCTACTGTTCTGTGCATGTAATGTGTATGTATATTTGTTATTCTGTGTCTCCCATTATACAGTGCTATGGAACTTCTTGGAGCTTTATAAATGCTTGTAACTGTAATATAGTTGGCTGCACAAGTGAGGATTGGGAAATGCAGCCAGCCCAAGGAAACACCGGGATGGAGACAGAAAGGAGGAAAAAGTGGCCTGGAACTAGGGTGGAAGGGAACCAATTTAACTCTGCAGTGGGCTCCTGAGCCACAGGCCTGACAATCTCTATCTGTCTATCTATCTGTTACATACATGTTCTTTCATTCAATGACATACACATAGCTGTACAGCTTTTAGCTTCGACGTGTTGTTCCTTCAACATTCATTTTATCATAAAATATCAATTTATATTGTCGGAGACAAACTAATACAGTTGTCTTGACACCTCGGAATTTGTGAACTCTGCTTTAACATCTGCACAGGGTGTGGACAGGAAAAAGCTTGGGAACAGGATGAAAAAAAAAAGCATCTTGGAATTAAAAAGACAACAGCTGGATACAAACCCATATTAATATGTATAAAGCTCAGCTGTGCTCCCAAGCTGAAAACTACAAATCAAATACTTTCTTTCAGCATGGAAGTGCTTCTTCAAATGTAATTCACAGATATTTCCTCCTCAATGGATGCAGGGTTATCAAAAAGGACAGTTCTTGGAGACCAATTCTGAAGGTAGGAAAACGGGACAACTGCTACATAGTGATTATAGCAATTAATTTTAGTAAGGGTATTGGATCCAAATGCTCAAGGTCAGCTGACGGCTATCCTCCCGGCAAAGAAAGAAATAAACAGGGTATGCTGCAGATTGATTTAAATTGAGCTACCTATCCATTAATTTTTCATCTATACAGCCAAAATAAGGACAATCCCAGTGGTCTCATCGCTCTGGGCAAACTGTGTCTTTGGTGCCTTGCATCCGAACTCGTATTAAAAGGCATTGCATTTGTCATAATCTGCCTCTGCCTAGTAAATAGCTAAGTCTGGACATAATCAGTAAGGAGATGTTGAAAATTGTATCTCTGAGCTTCTACAGAAAATGCTATTTTCATTGAACGGGGAGTGAGTGTATTATTTCAGTAAAATGAACTCGTAGCTTACAAAACAATCTATCACTCATCTTTTGGACTAACGTATCGTTATGTCACATTTATTGACAGCTGAGCTGACAATGAATGTTTGTTTTGTTACAGAGAGATAGATCTAGTGCTGGCTTGATATGACTACCTGCTCTTACCATGTTATTATCTAAAGTGATATTATCGCCAAATAGGGATATATGTGCAGGGAGTCAGGGATTTATTTGTATCAGAGTATAATGTATATGTGCACGAATACATACAACACACAAATACATAAAGGAATCCTTTTGCAATATATCATACACGTTACAAAATCAACAAATGTAACCGTAAAACAAAAATGTACAAAAAGTGGTGATCATTAAAAAAACAAAACAAACAGCCAGTCATGTATTTCAACTTAAAACATTGTAAGCATATAGGTCCTCCATTCTGGAGTTGTGTAACCGTACACACAATTATTTGACTTATCTACAGATCTTTTGGTGCTTATAGTACACTTTGTAGCCCTTTGTTTATCAAATTTTCATCCATTCCTTTTGCAATGCAATTCAATATTGTTGTATTTCTTGTTGGTGTGTGCCTGCATGGATCTGGAGGCTTAATGTCTGGTTAGTTATTATCCTGTATTATCATATTATCTATTATTATATTAAATAAAATCCTAGTAATCACAGCACTGACAAATGCACTTGGAGCCCAGGTCGTAACCTGTGCATTACAGAAATATGTCACTTTCTATCTTTTTGAATTTTTCTGGGTTGGCCTATATTTTTATTTTCACAAAATGGGAAAACAAATAATCCTTCGTGAAAATAGTTTTTACATACTGCTAAAAATTAGCATTATGTGGGCTGAGTGAAAATGATGGACTACTTCAGAGAAGCCTATGAGCTCACTCCATAATCCCCCATTGCACCTTTTCCGATATTTCTCCCACACAGCCCCCATGCATTCCATTACGTCTCATACTCAGGTATTTACCCACACCTCTTTGTGTCACCCCACTCCTCTTAGATTGTAAGCTCTTGAGCAGTATCATTTTCTCCCATTGTTCTCAATGTGTTTTACTAGTTTGTTAATTTGGTTTGTTTTTCCTACCCATTGTACAGTGCTATGGAATCTGTTGGCATTTATAAATGCTTGTAATCGTAATTCCTGCCGGTGCTTATCACACCATGCATTTATTGCAAAGATTACATTTATCATTTTTTTTAAACTTACTTAAAAGAAAATCACTACTTTAGTGGTTGCACACTAATCAACGATGATCATTTTAGAATGTTCAGTGCATTGCCCTAAATTGTTAAATATATACTGCCAGTAGCCTCAAATTAGTGACAAGCCAGACCAGAGGAATTAAAGAATATTAAATAAAATTACAGATGAACAATCCTAATTCTCATTTATGCAGGCTCCCTCTAATGCAGTGGCTGAAGTGCATAACTGCTCTCTTAGCTCTTTCCATGTTGATTGGGGTGGTGTCCCCTGAATTATAGCAAATAACCAGTTTATAACTTATATCTAGATTTTAACCCCCTCATATCCAAATTTGAGTTATTTTGATTTTTTATTGTAAAACATTGAAACGCACTCATTAGCATATCAAAATCCAATTTTCACACCTTTTTAAAGCCAGATTTCTCAAGGCACCCTGCAGAGAGATAAAACAAGTTGAATATAGCAGTCCCAAACCTCACTGTAACAAAAAGTTCAAACACATTACTGTTGCAGTAACACAGCCAGGGAGAGGGCAGAATACAGGGAGAGCTCTGGGGTCACTCACTGCTGTATAGGGATAAGATTCAGTGGGTTATAATGACTGAAACTCTGTACAGTACAGATACAATGTGTTACTTAATTTACATATACAGTGTGACGTCCCTCAACGTGGTGCCTGAAAGGCAGCACCTTCCTCACTGCTCGATGGCTGGCCGCTGAGTGAAATAGAAGCCACTCGTGTCCACGGGTCACTGACGTGGGAGAGGCTCGGCATGATGACGCGGCACCCGCCAAGTTTAAAATGAGACTCTCGAGTCCAGGTTCCTTACCCTGACATGGTTTTCACTCTTCTCAGTGCTCACTTGCATATATTACTTATTGATTTACCTGCGTTTGACTTCTGGCTTGGCTGACAATTTCTCCTGGCTGTTAACCCCTTGGCACTTATCTGACTACCTGCTCTGGCATAATAACCCCTGGCACTTGGCTGATGACCTGCTCTGGCACAATGACCCCTGGCACATGGCTGATGACCTACTCTTGTATTAACCCCTGGTGTATGGATACTGTGTTTTGTATAGAGCAATAGGTATATTTCCGGCCACCTAAAGGACCGGCAGTGTGGGATAGCTCGTCTGCGTACATGGGTTAAAACATATATCTAGGAGGTACGTGTCATACAGGCATTATGTCACATACAGATGATAATTTCATATTCTTGACGGTATTTTTTTATCTCAAAACAATCTGTGCAAAATTTCTATTTTACGCTACGTTTAATTGTTAACATCCTGTGTTTCAAATGTAATGATAAAAAATAACAAAAATTGCTTGGCAGTGAAGGAGTTAATATTAAAAAAACTGTATGACCCTACAGATTGGTTATTAAAAAAAAATTATGCATTCAAACTCACATGCATGGGGGCAGACACATCTTTTGTATCTATACCAAGATACTTTGTCATGGGGGCTGTAAAGGGGTGAAATTTCACGAATTGATCATAAGGACAAAGTGTGATTTTTTTTAAATTCCTACCTCTCGGAAACCCCCCAAAAATCACATACTCACCTCCTATCCCACGGTGAGAACGGCGGCTCCATCCACCTCTTCTTGCTGCCGGGAGCAGAGAGACTGGGGGAAAAAGTCCCTCAGTATCCCTCTGCGAATCACTACGCCGACCTGCCTGATCTCGCAAAGGCGTGACCGGCAGCCGGTGGCATGCAGAGGGCTTTTGATGCCTGGGGCCAACCCTTTGATTGCATGCCCCCCCCCCAATCAAGTACAAGATCTAGTAGTAAGACATAGAAACATAGAAACATAGAAAAATGTCGGCAGATAAGAACCTTTCGGCCCATCTAGTCTGCCCAATTACATGGATACTTTACCTGGATTTATCTTTTGTTTAGGATAGCCTTATGCCTATCCCATGCTTGCTTAAATTCAATTACTGTTTTGGCCTCTACCACTTCTACTGGAAGACTGTTCCATGTATCCACCACCCTCTCAGTAAAATAATGCTTCCTGATGTTACTTTTAAACCTTTGCCCCTCTAATCTAAGACTATGTCCTCTTGTTTTGCTATTTTGTTTCCTTTTAAATATACCCCCTTCCTCTACCTTGTGGATTCCCTTTACGTATTTAAATGTTTCTATCATATCTCCTCTGTCTCGTCTTTTTTCCAAGCTGTACATGTTAAGATCATTAAGCCTTTCCTGGTAACTTTTCTCCTTCAAGCCGTACACCATTTTAGTAGCCCTTCTCTGAACTCTCTCTAAGAGGTCTATATCCTTCTGGAGATACGGTCTCCAGTACTGCACACAGTACTCCAAGTGAGGTCTCACCAGTGCTCTGTACAGTGGCATGAGCACTTCCCTTTTCCTACTGCTAATACCTCTCCCTACACAACCAAGCATTCTGCTAGCATTTCCTGCTGCTCTATTACATTGACTACTTACCCTTAGATCCTCTGAAATAATGACCCCTAAATCCCTTTCCTCAGATGTTGAGGTTAGGACTGTATCAAATATTCTATATTCAGCCCTTGGGTTTTTACGTCCCAGGTGCATTATCTTGCACTTATCCACATTAAAACTCAATTGCCACAACTCCGACCATTTTTTTAGTTTACCTAAATCATTTGTCATTTGGCTGATCCCTCCAGGAACGTCAACCCTGTTGCAAATCTTTGTGTCATCAGCAAAAAGACATACTTTTCCATTAATACCTTCTGCAATATCACTAATAAAAATATTAAAGAGAATGGGTCCAAGTACTGACCCCTGAGGTACCCCACTGGTAACAAGACCTTGTGCCGAATAAACTCCATTTACCACAACCCTCTGTTGTCTGTCACTCAGCCACTGCCTAATCCAGTCAACAATATTGGAATCTAAACTCAAAGATTGCAATTTATTGATAAGCCTTCTATGCGGAACAGTATCAAAAGCCTTACTGAAATCTAAATAAGCAATGTCTACTGCACCACCTGTGTCTATTATTTTTGTTACCCAATCAAAAAAATCAATAAGATTAGTTTGGCATGATCTCCCTGAGGTAAACCCATGTTGTTTCTGATCCTGTAATCTATGTGTTTTTAGATGTTCAACAATCCTTTCCTTTAACATGGTTTCCATTAATTTCCCCACTACTGACGTAAGACTAACTGGCCTATAGTTCCCCGATTCCTCCCTACTACCCTTCTTGTAAATGGGCACAACATTTGCTAATTTCCAGTCTTCTGGGACGACTCCCGTTAACAAGGATTGGTTAAATAAATCTGTTAACGGTTTTGCTATTACATCACTGAGCTCTTTTAATAATTTAGGGTGGATCCCATCAGGCCCCATTGACTTATTTGTCTTTACTTTAGACAGCTGCTGTAGAACCTCCTCCTCTGTAAACTGATATGTAAATGTCTCTTTAGTGTTCTCTCCTAACTGAGGTCCCTTTCCTTCCTTTTCTTCTGCAAAGACTGAACAAAAATATTCATTGAGGCAGTCAGCGAGACTTTTATCCTCTTCTACATACCTTCCTTCCTTTGTTTTTAATCTAACTAATCCTTGTTTTACTTTTCTTTTCTCGTTTATGTATCTAAAAAATGTTTTGTCCCCCTTTTTTACTGACTGAGCTATTTTCTCTTCTGCGTGTGCTTTGGAAGCTCTTATAAATTGCTTTGCCTCTTTCTGCCTAATCTTATAGGTTTGCCTATCTTCTTCACTCTGAGTTGTTTTATAATTATTGAATGCTGTCTTTTTGTTCTTCACTATTTTGGCCACTTCTGCAGAGTACCACAGTGGTTTCTTCCCTTTTTTGTTTTTGCTAACAAGCCGAATGCAATTTCCTGTGGCCTTCAATAATGCTTCCTTTAAATAATCCCATTTCTCCTGGACTCCCTTTAAACTCCTCCAGTCCGATAATGACTCCTTCACACAAAATCTCATTTTAGAAAAAATCAGTTTTTTTAAAGTCTAAAACTTTCGTTCTTGTGTGGTGCGGCTCCATCCCTGTTGTTATATTAAACCATACTGACTGGTGATCACTAGATCCCAAATTTTCACCTACAACAACGTCCGATACCAAACCTCCATTTGTGAGTATTAAATCCAATATGGCCTCTTTACGGGTCGGCTCCTCAACTACTTGTGTTAGAGATAATCCCAGTAGGGAGTTTAGAATATTTGTACTCCTGGTGCACCCAGCTGTTTTGGTTTTCCAGTTCACATCAGGAAGATTAAAGTCCCCCATGATAATAACTTCCCCCTTCATTGCCATTTTGGCTATTTCCTCAACCAGCAGATTATCTAGTTCTTCTGCTTGTCCAGGGGGTCTATAGATCACACCTACACGAGCTACTGTATGATTGCCAAATGTTAGTGTAACCCAAACTGACTCTATGTTCACCTCGCTCACTTTTATTTGGTTAGTTTTTATGTTGTTTTTCACATACAGGGCCACTCCTCCTCCTTTCCTACCTTCTCTGTCTTTTCTATATAAAGAGTACCCCGGTATTGTTATGTCCCAGTTATTTTCTCACTGAACCATGTCTCAGTAACCGCCACTAAATCTACTTTTTCAGCGGCCATCATTGCCTCTAGTTCATTGATTTTATTGACTAAACTGCGAGCATTTGTAGACACGACATGTGAGAAAAGCCCTGCGAACCCTTTCCATACCATGGGCCCAGGGTACCCACCTCCCAGCTCACATTAATATATTGCCCCAGCAGCTCACACAAGGATATATTGCCCCAGACCAGCTCACGCGTGGATATATTGCCCCCAGACCAGCTCACACATGGATATATTGCCCCAGACCAGCTCACACAGGGATATATTGCCCCAGACCTGCTCACATATGGATATATTGCCCCCAGACCAGCTCACACATGGATATATTGCCCCCAGACCAGCTCACACATGGATATATTGCCCCAGACCAGCTCACACATGGATATATTGCCACAGACCAGATCACACATGGATATATTGCACCAGACCAGCTCACACATGGATATATTACCCCAGTCCAGCTCACACATGGAATATATTGCCACAGACCAGATCACATATGGATATATTGCCCCAGAACTGCTCACACATGGATATTGTCATGGAACGGACATGAGAGCTCTTTTCAGCGAGCCACAGGACTAAAGACCTTTTTAAAGACCATTTTTCCTGTTTTCGTTTTGGTTTTGCGTGTGAGCCTATGGACCTCTTATTTTATTGCTAAATGTGGTTTTATTGGTGTAATGTAATAAAAATTTACCCTGTATGATGTGACTGTAAAAGTATGAAAGAAACCGTTTGTATGTGTTTTTCCCCGTCGCCATTTTGCTCATCCCAGCATGGTTTCACAGAACAAAGGATCTCATGCCCCAAGATGGAGGAAGCAGCGGGTCAGAGGATTGGAGGCTTTTCCAAGACCTCATCTGCCTAATCCCCTGGACAATGGGGGAGCCTGAAAGGGCAAAATAGAAGATACAGCAAGCCAGTTGATTGGAGGCTTTTCCAAAACCTCATCTGCCTAATCCCTGGACAATGGGAAGGTTGAAAGGGACCTGATAGGGAACAGGAGGCTGGGAAAGGAGCCATTCAGTGCTGGTTGTGTGGGTGGGGGAGTTGGTAATCTGTTTGTGTGAAGTTGTATAAATGACCCTGTTGAAATCCATAAAATTCAGTTCACTGTTTTAAAGCATACAGCCACGTCTGGTGTCTTCATTTCAGAGCTACAATCACTATTGCAGGAGACACTCAGCGGTCTCCTGCATCACCACTCAACCCAGGAACGGGATCCCCAAGGCAACACCGCACCATCTCTCCAAACGCCGGACCAATGCCATTTCATCCTCCAGGCCGCTCGAGACACCGAGTGCCGTGCCACTCGGTAGTCGGGCTGGACGCCATCAAAGGGGGGGGGATCAGATAGAGCAGGACCGCAGGCGGACTTCCATCCCGTCACAGATATATTCCCCCAGACCAGCTCACACATGGATATATTGGCCCAGACCAGCTCACACATGGAATATAATGCCCCAGACCAGCTCACAGATGAATATATTGCCCCAGACCAGCTCACACATGAATATATTGCCCCAGACCAGTTCACACATGGATATATTGCCCCAGTCCAGCTCACACATGGAATATATTGCCCCAGACCAGCTAACACATGGAATATATTGCCCCAGACCAGCTCACACATGGAATATATTGCCCCAGACCAGCTCACACATGGATATATGCCCCAGACCAGCTCACACATGGATATTTGCCCCAGACCAGCTCACACATGGATATATTGCCCCAGCAGCTCACACATGGACTTATTGCCCCCAGCTCATATGGGTATATTTGCCCCCCAGCTCATATGGTTATATTTGGCCCAGCTCACACATGGTTATATTTGCCCCAGCTCATATGGGTATATTTGCCCCCCAGCTCCTATGGGTATATTTTCCCCCCAGCTCATATGGCTATATTTGGCCCAGCTCACACATGGTTATATTTGTCCCCAGCTCATATGGGTATATTTGCCCCCCAGCTCACACATGGTTATATTTGCCCCCCAGCTCATATGGGTATATTTGCCCCAGCTCATATGGGTATATTTGCCCCAGCTCATATGGGTATATTTTCCCCAGCTCATATGGGTATATTTGCCCCAGCTCATATGGGTATATTTGTCCCCCAGCTCATATGGGTATATTTGCCCCGAGCTCATATGGGTATATTTGCCCTCCAGCTCATATGGGTATATTTGCCTCCCAGCTCACATGGGTATATTTGCCCCAGCTCATATGGGTATATTTTCCCCAGCTCATATGGGTATATTTGCCCCCCAGCTCATTTGGTTATTTTTGGCCCAGCTCACACATGGTTATATTTGCCCCCAGCTCATATGGGTATATTTGCCCCCCAGCTTATATGGGTATATTTGCCCAGCTCATACGGGTATATTTGACCCCCAGCTTATATGGGTATATTTGCCCCCCCAGCTCATATGGGTATATTTTCCTCCAGCTCATATGGGTATATTTGCCCCCAGTTCATATGGGTATAATTGCCCCCAGCTCTCATCTCCTGTCTGCTCAGATTAGATCCTGCCGGCAGCCACGTGCGTTTCCCTCCTACGTGCGGCCGCCAGCATGAATATCTGCTGCTCGCCTGGGGTTGTATACACTAGTCAGCCGCAATCTCACGAGATCACGGGAGGCTGGTGTATAGAACCCCAGGCGAGCGGCAGATATTCATGCTGGCGGCCGCATGTAGGAGGGAAAAGCACACGGAAGCCGGCATAATCTTCTCGGGTGGAGCGCTTGGATGCCCCCCCCGAACTGGATGCCTGGGGCCACTGCCCCCCCTCTGCACGCCGGCAGCATCAGCATCAATGGAGTCCTGGACTCCATGGAGAAGATGCTCGCAGCGACGCTTAGCGCTGCTGCGAGCATCCCGAGGCTTAGCGCCGTGTTACGGTGCAGGCTACTGGTTTAGTGTCTGCACTCCAAAATCACGCTAAAATGGGGATTCTAAGGAGAAACCAGCAGGCGCAGGTTTTTCTCCTTAGCATCCCCATTTTAGCGTCATGATCGTAATATGGCCCTGAGTGTTCTTTGTACGTTTTATATTACACATTAGACCAAAATTTCTAATAATTTGCTCGTCGTACTGGGAAAACAGACTTATTTCTTTACTAGTTTCAAATGCATATGACATGCCATATCCGTGATGATTTTTCTTTAAAATCGATTGTCCTGAAATACAATCTGTACTTTAATGAGATCTTACGATTAGAAATAATAATCCGCAGATAATGTTGCATTACATAGCAACAAGCATAGCAAAGGAGCCTATTTGACTTCCATTATTTTTAATCCTGTCTAATAGCGAATGCATACAAAGTTATTCTGTATTAACCCTCCATTATGTGTCTAGATTAAATCCATATTTTCATATCGGACACTAATGTGAAAAAGAACATGTTATTCTATCTACGGTTGCTGTGACATTTCACAAAACTGAAAACAGAACAGAAGTGCAAGTGGAGCAGCTTTAACCCCTTAAGGACCTCTGACGTACCCTGTACGTCCTGTACTCGGGTCTCCCTTAGACCCGCGGACGTACAGGGTACGTCAGCGGCGCCTAATCCCCCTCCGACCCGATAATCACCTCCCTCGCCGGATCCCACGGCGATCTGGCAGGGAGGAAGCCTGCCCATGTGATTTACATGGGCAGGCGAGGCTGATGACGTCGCCACGCTGCGTGGTGACATCATCAGCAGGCGTCCCCATGCTTTTCAATGGAGGGGAGGGGGGGCTCCTTCGGAGCCCTCTATCTCCCCAACCATTGAAGCTAGGGAGATGCTGTTTGCACCACTGGAGAGGGGAGAGCCTCCCCTTTCCAGCGGTGTATGGCATTAACCATTTCACTGCCGGATCGCGTTTCGGCGCCAATTGGCGCCAAAACGCGATTCAAACCTGGAGGGGGGCTGACATCTTGGATGTCAGCCAAGCCTCCAGGTCCCCCCCCACCCACTGACAACCTCACCATATGTGTGAGGATGTCGGTGGGCCAGTTAACCCTCTAGCTGCCATGTAGAGATAAGGGGATCCTAAGGATCCCTTTATCTCCCGATCCATGGCAGCTAGATGGTCATATTTGCCATCATTTTAAAGGCCTGATTATGGCCTTTCAAATGATACCAAACATGACCAGGTTTGGTTTTAAAAAATTTTTTTTTAAAAAAAATTAAATAATAAAAAAATTAAATAAAATAAAAAAATGTTTTTTTTTTAAAAGTTTTTTTTGTCTGGGAGGAGTTTAATTAAATAGGACCTAGGCTGTCATCTAAAAATAAATAGCACAAAATGGTCAGAATGAGCGCAGCGCACATAGGTGAACTGTCTCAGCAGTGAAGGGGTTAAAAAGCAAACGCATGTAAAAATTGGGTATTTCTAGTCTCGGGACAAAATTTTAAACCTATTTAGCTGGGGTCGTTTTGGGTGGTTGTAGATTTTGGGGATTAAATTACAAAAAAGTGTGTTTTTACCATTTTTTTCCTCATATTTTATATTTTTTTTTATAGTAAATTATTCGATATGATGGAAATAATGGTATTTCTAGAAAGTCCATTTAATGGCGGGAAAAAGGGTGTATAGTATGTGTGGGTTGAATAAACGAGTAAGAGGAAAATTTGACCTAAACACTAACAGCGCAGAAACATAAAAACAGCAGCGGTTACTAAAAGACGGATTTGTGTAAAACCGCCCGGTCACTAAGGGGTTAAAACAAACAATAAAATGTAAAGATTACTTTCATGTTCATTAAATCAATTCACTAATTTAAAAATGAAACACAGAATCTAGCAAACAAATCTCTCCAATTTGGCTTAATTTTGATGTTATCCATAAAATGTAGCATAATCAAAAAATGTGGAGAAAAAAGTGCAAGTGTCCTGTCAGTTATTTATTTTTTACATTTTAGTATGCGCACTAACCTCATTGTCGGGGGAGGGTGAAAAGATTCTCAGCTCAATGTTCTGTTGAGCTGAACACTAGTATTCCCTCAGTGAGGGAGCCAGAGGTGGTGCTCTGATATGTCACCTGGTCAGATCAAACTTTGATGTTCAACGCAAGAGAGAGGTTATGTGGACTGTGCTTGATGGGAGCGCAGAGCGCATTGGTCTCCTACCCGTAGGTTGAGTGAAGGGGCCTGACTTCTGTCTTAATGGCAGGTGGCCGGCCACACCCCATACTGTGAAGTGGGCCCTAGGTGCATGCCTTGTCCGCCTTATGGGTATTCAGCCACTGATCAATTGTCATGTACCACACTCCTGGTCCTGTATCGCGGCAGCTGGCAGCACCATCCTCACTGCTTGCTGGCCGGTCTGCCACCGAGCGAAGTAACCATGATGACACAGCGCCTGTTGAGTTTAAAAACAGATGCCTCAACACTGGTCCCTTTCCCTGACATGGTTTCCACCCCTCTCAGTGATTTATATCTTTTGCTCATCTGTGTATGATCTTGGCTTGTCTGACTATTCCACTGGCTGTTAATCCTTTGGCACTTGGCTGATGACCCGACCTGGCATTGGACCTCTGGTACTTGGCTGATGACCCGAACTGGCATCTGACCCCTGGCACTCGGCTGATGACATGACCTGGCATTCGACCCCTTGCACTTGGCTGACGGCCCGAAAAGACATCCAACCCCTGGCACTTGGCTGACGACCCATCCTGGCATCAGAGCCCTGGCATTAGGCTTTTGACCCATGGTATCTGGCTTACGAGCCACCCTGGTATCAACCCCTAGTATCTGGTTTACGAGCCATCCTGGTATCAACCCCTGGTATCTGGTTCTGTCTGTTTGCCTGTATATCTACTAGGGATGCACCGATACCACTTTTTTAAGACCGATACCGAGTACCGATACTTTTTTATGTCATGGACCGCTTTCCAATAAGAACAGACCTCATATAAAAATGCCCCCCGCTCTCATAGATATGTCCCCAGCTCATGGATATGCCCCCCAGCTCATGAATATGCCCCAGCTCATGGATATGCCCCCAGCTCATGGATGTGACCCCATCTTTCATGGATTATGCCCCAGCTCTCATGGATATGCCTCCAGCTCTCATGGATATGCCCCCAGCTCATGGATATGCCCCCAGCTCTCATAGATATTTCCCCCAGCTCATGGATATGCCCCCAGCTCTCATATATATTGCCCCCAGCTCCTGGATTTGCCCCCCAGCTCATGGATTATGCCCCCCAGCTCATGGATATGCCCCTCAACTGATGGATTATGCCCCCCAGATCATGGATATGCCCCCCAGCTCATGGATTATGCCCCAAGATCATGGATTTGCCCCAGCTCAGGGATACTGCCCCAGCTCATGGATATGCCCCAGCTCATGGATACTGCCCCAGTTTATGGATACTGCCCCAGCTCATGGATTTGCCCCAGCTCATGGATATGCCCAGCTCATGGATTTGCCCCAGCTCATGGATATGCCCCAGCTCATGGATATGCCCCCAGCTCATGGATATGCCCCAGCTCATGGATATGCCCCAGCTCATGGATATGCCCCCCAGCTCATGGATGTGACCCCCAGATTTCATTGATTATGCCCCAGCTCTAATGGATATGCCTCCAGCTCTCATGGATATGCCCCCAGCTCATGGATATGCCCCCAGCTCTCATAGATATTTCCCCCAGCTCATGGATATGCCCCCAGCTCTCATAGATATTGCCCCCAGCTCCTGGATTTGCCCCCCAGCTCATGGATTATGCCCCCCAGCTCATGGATATGCCCCTCAGATCATGGATTATGCCCCCCAGATCATGGATATGCCCCCCAGCTCATGGATTATGCCCCCAGCTCATGATATGCCCCCAGCTCATGGATTATGCCCCCAGCTCATGGATTTGCCCCAGCTCAGGGATACTGCCCCAGCTCATGGATATGCCCCAGCTCATGGATACTGCCCCAGCAAATGGATACTGCCCCAGTTTTTGGATACTGCCCCAGCTCATGGATATGCCCAGCTCATGGATTTGCCCCAGCTCATGGATATGCCCCAGCTCATGGATATGCCCCAGCTCATGGATATGCCCCAGCTCGTGGATTTGCCCCAGCTCGTGGATTTGCCCGCCAGCTCGTGGATTTGCCCCCAGCTTGTGGATACTGCCCCAGCTCGTGGATACTGCCCCAGCTCACCTGGCACTCTCTGCGATCATACTTACCTTCCTGAGCGACGCCGGGAAAGTATTTGCACGCGCGCTTGTTGGAAGGCCCCCAGCCGTGATCACGTGGGACTACGTGATTGAAACTGGGGGCCTTCCAACGAGCGCACGCACGGAAACTTTCCCGGCGTCACTCAGGAAGGTAAGTATGATCGCGGAGAGCTCCAGGTGCCCGTCCAAATGTTCTATCGGCATTCAGACAGGCCCTGCAGCTGCTCACCGCGCTCATACTTACCTTCCTGAGCGACGCCGGGAAAGTTTCTGCGCGTGCGCTCGTTGGAAGGCCCCCAGCCGTGATCACGTGGTCTCACTTGATCGCGGCTGGGGGCCTTCCAACGAGCGCATGCGCGAAGACTTTCCCGGCGTCGCTCAGGACGGTAAGTATGAAAGAACGCGGAGAGCAGCTGCAGGGCCTGTCCGAATGCCGATAGAACATTTCGGACAGTCGCCCCAGCCCCTCGGATGCCGGCAAGCCGCTGAATGCCGGCTTCCGGTATCGGGGGAAATATCGGGGGTACTGCAGGAGTACCAAGTACTCCTGCAGTACCCTGTATCGGCACCGATACCGATACTAGTATCAGTATCGGTGCAACCCTAATATCTACGATAGGTTTAGCATTCCGGCCACTTAATGGACTGGCAGTGTAGTATAGCTTGTCTGAATACAGGGATTAGACATATATAGGAGATACGGAACATCAATACTATCTATACATACCTCATGAGCTATCAAGGCATATCAAAACAACTCCAAATGTTTTTGAAATCCCAGTGAACACTGATCAAATAAGTCTATATTAGGACATTTAATAAGTCTTTTGAGTTCCTGACCATAACTAGCAATTTTTTAATGGATTTTACTTGTATGAAAACAAAAATTGAGGAATCCGTTTTACTTCCCCTTTCAGCAACAAAATATGCTTTGTGTTCATTATGTTATAGGTTTATCTTTTGCTGTTTATATAAGAAAAAAAACATAAGAAATATATGTAACAAAGAGCAGTCTGTTGAAACAACCCAGATCCAGAGATCTTTCTGCCAACATTGTCTCTGGTACCTAAAGCCGGACTTCTAGCTGACATGTGTTTTTTCATTATTATGACTTGTGTTAAAGGTTGAAGGTTGCGTGAAAACAATTTGAATTCTGATTGCTGCAAGCAACAAGCCAATCAGAGTTTAGCTTTGATTTTAAATGGGTTATTGATTTTATTTCCCCTTTCCTCTTGTAGCTCTCTTTAATTGTTTTATATAACACGCAGTTTCTTGTAACAGTAACTTCTATAAAAAGGCATGTGCCATAACTAACAACATTTTTCAGTTTCTGAAAAATCAAACTATCCATACATACATTGGTGGCATTATAATTTGGCAAAATAGATTCGTGATTAAGGGGGTTATTTGAGGAATCAAATTTCATGATCCTACAGTGAATTCTGCCTTCACCGCTGGGTCCCCCAATAAAGCAAAGCCGCTGAATGAAGAAAAGAAAGCAGAAAAAAACGCTGAAATGATCGGATCCGATTATTTCTGTGGGTACGGCGTAGTATCGAATCTAATTCAATTCAACAAAAGCGCCGGAAACCCACTGAAAATATCGGAAAAAGCCGACAAGCTGACAAACGGGGTAAAAAAAAATGGCAAGCTGACAAACGGGATAAAAAAAACCAAATACGATTGAAAGTGTCAAAACTGAAACACTGTTTGCAAAAAACTACTGAACAAAAATGTTTGATACGAACATATAAGGTCCTATGAATGTTAATAAAAAGGTCTGCTACAGATAAAAGAAAAAATGCTATTTGAAACAATATAGAAAAAAAAATTGCTGAAAGAATCCTGAAAAATACCTAAAATATCCTAAAAAAAAAGAGACTTTTTGCTGCAGATTAAAAGAATAAACGGTTTATTAGATCTTATATAAAAACGGGAATGTTTTCAACATTGAAGCCTATGGGATTCGCCTGATTAAACCTGCCGAATGAAACCACCGTACATCAGGTCCTTTTATTGACATTTCTCTGCTGTTCGGTGTTCTCTTAATAGTTTAATCATTGCATCTCTATGGGGATTTCACTGTCGTCGAACAGGCACCGTATTTAGCAGTCAATTCGCCAAAATTTGCTTTTTGAATAGCCGAATGGCCTTGAAAATGCACCATTAGGGGAAATTCCCTGTTCGGTGACATTTCGGGGTCTCTCTGAATAACCCTGTGAGTCCTTTTCTCTCACTGTGGTCTCACGTGAT
Organism: Leptobrachium leishanense; assembly: GCA_009667805.1. Classification (NCBI taxonomy): domain Eukaryota; kingdom Metazoa; phylum Chordata; class Amphibia; order Anura; family Megophryidae; genus Leptobrachium; species Leptobrachium leishanense. The sequence continues at coordinate 131,720,235 of CM019063.1, read as the reverse complement.
GGAATTTATATGGGTGCCAGTAATTTGACATCTACATAAATGCACCCATTCTGTACATACCCATCTACCAAGAGAGCAGCAGGAGATTTTATAATTGCAGCTCTATATAATAATTTCAGCATTTCCTTTAGGGCGCTCATATAGTCATGTTTTAAGGAAGGTACACCCTCTTTGAATTTGATGGTGTTATGTATCAGGACATAATAAAACAATCTTGTGGTCCTTTCCAGGTCTTACAATTAGGTAAATGAAACCTCAGATATACTACAACACATAATATGTTACACCATGTCATTATTTAAGATAGACAAGGCAAATATGGAGCAGCCATGTTTGGAAAACTAAGTACAACCTCACTATTTGTATATGAATTCAGAGGGTAAATAGCAGCCAGGTGCTGCTAATCAAATGCCATATTTAATTGATCATCAGCATGTGTGACCACCTCTATAAAAGCAAAGGTTTTGTCAGTTTTCTGGTCTGGAGCATTCATGTGTGTGTTACCACAATGCCAAGGAGAAAAGACATCAGCAATGATCTACGAGAAATAATTGTTGCTCTCCATCAAACTGGGAGGGGTTATAAGGCCATTTCCAAACAATTTAAAGTCCGTTATTCTATAGTGAGGAAGATTATTCACAAGTGAAAACATTCATGACAGTTGCCAATCTTCCCAGGAGTGGACATCCCAACAAATTCACCCCAAGGTCAGACCATGCAATGCTCAAAGAAATTGCAAAAAACCCAAAGTATTACATATAAGACTCTACAAGCCTCAGTGAGCATGTTCATTATTAAAGTTTCTGATAGTAAAATGCAAAATGACCGAACAAGTACAGTTTGTTTGGAAGGGTTGACAGTTGAAAGCCTCTACTCTATAAAAAAAACATGACGGCACAGCTTAGGTTTGCAAAGTTGCATCTGAATAAACTGCGAGATTTCTAGAACAATTTACTTGGACAGACAAGACCATAATGATCTTAATGCCCAGCAGCATTTTTTGTGAAAACCAGGCATAGCATATCAACAAAAACACCTCATAACAACTGTCAAGCATGGTGGTGAAGGGGTGGTGATTTGGGCTTGTTTTGCAGCCACAGGACCTGGGCACCTTGCAGTCATTGAGTTAACAATGAATTCCCCTGTATACTAAAGTATTTTACAGTCAAATGCGAGGTCATCTGTCCAACAGCTAACATTTTGTCTGAAACTGGGTCATGTAAAAGATCAATGATCCCAAGCACCTTAGCAAATCTACTGAATGAATCAAAAATAAAAGAATAAATGCAATGACCAAGTCAAAGTCCAGACCTCAACCTGATTGAAATGCTGTGGTGGGTACTTAAGAAAGCTGTGCATAAATGAATACCCACAAACCTCAATGAACTGAAGCATTGTGTATAGAAGAGTGAGCCAAAATTCCTCCACAGCGTTGTGAGTGTCAACGTCATACAGAAAATGATTACTTTAGGTTATGGCTGCTGGTTGATCTGCCACCCATTGAATCATAAGATGTATTAAGAAATTCACACATGGCTTCTCCATTTTGGCTTACTTCTTCTAACATAAATCATGACTTTGTGTAATAAGTCAGGTGGTGTTGTACATCTACGGTTAGATCTTCTTAATTCTAAGACCTGCTAAGGACCAGGTGATTTTTTTATTATATCCTGATACGTAAAACAATAGAATTCAAAGAGTGCCTACTTTCTTTTTCACGTGACTGTATTTGAGATAACTCTAACCTACAAAATTCTAGAGTCAAGTCTGCACACAGATCAAGGTATCGGAGACATTTCTCTAAAGGTGTCAGAGTTATTTTGCAACCAATGGTGCAATACTAATAACTAGTCTTGTTCCTATCACCCAGTTGCCCAGCTTCTCCCCTACATTCTCCCAGTCGGCCCCCTTTTGTGGTAGGCCTTGCTGTACTCTGCTTTTCATCTCTCTGTCTCTGGGAGTAGTGAACCGGTTCCGTGGGGTTAGACGGAACATACTTACCATACAATGTTATGACACTGGTGATCCATGCTACCTACTTCGGATTTCCTCCCCATGTCTTTTGGACTGTGTTTGTGTTACTGTATTTTTCTGTTTTATACTGAATACAGTTTTTTGAATACAAAAAAAAAACAACTAGACGTGGGCATGGTGAAATTATTTGGTTTGTTTTCTGTACATCTGTTTATCTCTTGTCATAATAAATGTTCCTAGGCACTGAGACTACTCAATGGGATTTTAGTAGCAACAATGACCTCACACCTCTCCCCCTACTGGTGGGTTCTTGTAGGGCTATTTCAGCCCTTCACATGCAGGGGCTTAGTCTATCAGCAAGTGATAATCTCAGCTTCAGGGATAGAGCCCTGAAAGCAGGACCCTTTCCAAGACTCAGCCATCTCCAATTGCTCTCAATGCACTTGCACTGAGAGTCATTGGATTGCCTCGACAGTCACTCAAGCATCCAGTACCCCCTGTAGTCTTATGATTACTGAAGGTCAGAGGAAGCCGGGCGTATATCACACCAATAGAAGCACTGAGGGAGCACAGGACAGGAGTAAAAGCAAATTTTTAACAAATATAAAGGTTTACAACAGGTGGGGGTGCAGTTGGGGTCAAAGGTTTATAATACTTAACCCCTCCATTCCTCTCCTTCTGTTTTAATAGTCTGATAACATCTTAGACATTCTGCTAAAATAATTTTGTGGGGTTTTAATCTGATTTGGTAGGAGACCTAGGACTCCCCATTTTTAATTGTCACAGTGATGAAAGTTATTATGTTATAGATATTTTCAGTGGTTTTAAGAGGAGTTATTTGATCAGTATCTTGAGTCTCGTGCAGACAAGTAGTGATATTTAACCCTTTCAACCACTGACCCAGTCATACGCTTGCCTGGAGTGGTTGGTGCCCGTAACAGTATACACAATAAACTTTCAACCATAGAGCCGTGGTAACTGACTTCCTGTGAATGGACTTTTTTTGTTAAAGAAGACAAAAATATTTGCACTGGTATTAGTCTACGTTAAAAAATCTGTTCCAAACTAATGAACTATTTTTGCTTAATCCTGCTTTCAACTGCATGGAAAGAAAAAGAATAAAAAACTAATTGAGAAAATAGCAACATACAAACTTGAATGACCATAAACATACCCAAACACACATATACATATTAGGCCGGGGTCAGACGAGCACACTACTTGCACCTGTACTGACGTGCCTCCCGGTGTCCGTCGCAGCGTTGTGACACTTTGACGTGGACGACCACACGCAGTAGCGCATGCACAAATTGCGTGCGCTACAGCGGACGTGCTGCGGCCATGTTGAAACCCTTCCCGCTGAAACACTACTACGTGACACTGAAAAGCGTGATGTTCCATAGGAGGATCGAGCCGTGCAGCGCTGACCGCACTAACTGCTCTCAGCGAGGTGGCCAGACGGGCGTCAGAGTGGAAGGAACGTCCACTCTCACAGACATTCCTTCTGCTCTTAAAATGCTCGTCTGACTACGGCCTTAAAGTACTTTTAAATCCATCATTTCGGGGAGTCCAAGAAATACAGAATAAAGTAAATTAACATTTATTCAGCAAAAGGGATACATGTACTTTGCATGTAATTAATGTCCCATATTATGCAAAATGTTGTAACCTAAGAACAATCAGCACAGGCATCACACCAAATATGATAAATAAACCAAAAGAAAGTTTAAAAAAGCAAACAACAAATTTAAACTTAACTGAGCCAGAAGCATGAAATATATAGTTCACATGATACCCAAAATAAATGTCAAGCTCGTATAATATCACCATGCTGATGGTCATTTAACTGTGCCAATGGTTATGCTTTCTAAATATTTCTTTTTAAATAGAAAAAAAAGGATCTTTTAGTTTTGTTATTACATTGGTTTTGGTTTTACTACACTTTTATTTTGCAGTTGTGCAAATATCTGTGGTTTGGGTTCTATGATTTTGATTAAAAAGCAGTTTAACTGTGTGTTGCAAGTTTGTTGCCTCTGTCAAAGATGGTGATAAGGTTCTTCATTTCAGTATCTCGGGACTTTAACATTTTCTCATAAAGCAGCGGCTGAGAGCATTACCGATGGGCTTAGTTTCTGCCATAGTGACAATGTTAGGGTTTTCCCCAGTACGTAGGCATTCATAGAAAACACTTCATAATGATTTTCCTCTTATGAAACCTCTATCGGTTTCGAAATGACTCTTTAAATTTTGACATGCTCACAGGTCATCACAGTTTCTGCATAGATATAACGTGGACAGGGTGCTTACTTGAAATGCGTCTCTCTCAAAAACAGAATTTAGGGCTTTCTACATTTCTACAATAACTAGTGCATGGGGAAAGAAATTCCCCCCTTTTTTCCTTCTTGTTGAGTTTTTTATTATGCTGCCTTAGTCTGCAATATCAACATAATTTATATATAATTTTATTTTACATATGTACAATATCATGAAAAATAATTGTATTTTAATTCTATGATGGAATAATATACCAATAATATATAATATACAATAATATTACTAAATTGTTATAGTATGAGTTGTTAATATTATATTACATATTTATTGAACAAATACAATTACTAATACTAGTTCTTATTGCATCAAATACATTTAAAAGTAATTTATAAGATGAAAAATCTTTAATTTAGTTTCACTATGTTTGTTATATTTTAATTTTAATAGTATATATTTTTAGAACATAACAAAGAAATTATCTGCTAAATGTGATGATTCAATTATAATAAATAAGATTACATTTATTTAATAAAAATATTACTATTACATTCACTAAATACATTTTATTCTATAAGTTCATTTAAGTTTACTCTAGCTGCCATGCGAAAAAGTAAGAAAGGAAAAAAGGATAAAGGATGATAAGACACATATAGGAATCTCAATCAATTTAATAATATATTATTTATTGCACATCATAATTAAACAGCAAGATCTACCTTTCCTAGATCATGTCTCTTCTTCATTTGGGGGGAGGGGCAGGGCTTGATTTATAAATAGGCAAAGTAGGCATGTGCCTACAACCGCCCACCACAAGGGGTCCTCGCTCTCCATACAAATGTCTATTTAGTTTTACACAGAAAGTCACTCTCCTGTGGTGGGCAAAAAAAATTATTAAAAAAGCAAAAGAAAAAATGAAAAGTTTAAATTTTCTCTCTTTTTTAAAACACAATTTACTTACAGATTGGGTTTATTGTAAATATTTCCCTTTACATATACAGTCACGGCCGAAATTGTTGGCATCCCAGACATTTTTCCAGAAAATCAAGTATTTCTCACAGAAAAGTATTGCAGTAACACATGTTTTGCTATACACATGTTTATTCCCTTTGTGTGGATTGGAACAAAACAAAAAAAAGGAGGAAAAAAGGAAATTGGACATAATGTCAAACAAAACTCCAAAAATGGGCAAAATTCTTGGCACCCTTAACTTAATATTTGATTGCACACCCTTTGGAAAAAATAATTGAAATCAGTCGCTTCCTATAACCATCAATAAGCTTCTTACACCTCTCACCCGGAATTTTGGACCACTCTTCCTTTGCAAACTGCTCCAGGTCTCTCTTATTGGAAGAGCGCCTTTTCCCAACAGCAATTTTAAGTTCTCTCCACAGGTGTTCAATGGGATTTAGATCTGGACTCATTGCTGGCCACTTCAGAACTCCCCAGCGCTTTGTTGCCATCCATTTCTGGGTGCTTTTTGACATATGTTTGGGGTCATTGTCCTGCTGGAAGACCCAAGATCTGGGATGCAAACCCAGCTTTCTGACACTGGGCTCTACAGTGCGACCCAAAATCCTTTGGTAATCCTCAGATTTCATGATGCCTTGCACACATTCAAGGCACCCAGTGCCAGAGGCAGCAAAACAACCCCGAAACATCATTGAACCTCCACCATATTTCGCTGTAGGCACTGTGTTCTTTTCTTTGTAGGCCTCATTCCTTTTTCGGTAAACAGTAGAATGATGTGCTTTACCAGAAAGCTCTATCTTGGTCTCATCTGTCCACAAGACGTTTTCCCAGAAGGATTTTGGCCTATTCAAGTACATTTTGGCAAACTGTAGTCTTGCTTTTTTATGTCTCTGTGTCAACAGTGGGGTCCTCCTGGGTCTCCTGCCATAGCGTTTCATTTCATTTAAATGTCGATGGATAGTTTGCGCTGACACTGATGCTCCCTGAGCCTGCAGGACAGCTTGAATTTCTTTGGAACTTGTTTGGGGCTGCTTATCCACCATCCGGACTATCCTGCGTTGCAACCTTTCATCAATTTTTCTCTTCCGTCCATCCACAGAGAGATTAGCTACAGTGCCATGGGTTGCAAACTTCTTGATAATGTTGCGCACTGTGGACAAAGGCAAATCTAGATCTCTGGAGATGGACTTGTAACCTTGAGATTGTTGATATTTTTCCACAATTTTGGTTCTCACGTCCTCAGACAGTTCTCTTCTCCTCTTTCTGTTGTCCATGCTTATTGTGGCACACACAGACACACAATGCAAACACTAAGTGAACTTCTCTCCTTTTTACCTGCTTACAGGTGTGATTTTTATATTGCCTACACCTGTTACTTGCCCCAGGTGAGTTTACAGGAGCATCACATGCGTGAAACAATCTTATTTATCCACAATTTTGAAAGGGTGCCAAGAATTTTGTCCAGCCCATTTTTGGAGTTTCATGTGACATTATGTCCAATTTGCTTTTTTCCTCCCTTTTTTGTTTTGTTACAATACACCCAAAGGGAATAAACATGTGTATAACAAAACATGTGTTACTGCAATACTTTTCTGTGAGAAATACTTGGAGAAGTACCGTGAGAAGTACTTGGACCCATTCTCTTTAATATTTTTATTAGGGATATTGCAGAAGGTATTAATGGAAAAGTATGTCTTTTTGCTGATGACACAAAGATTTGCAACAGGGTTGACGTTCCTGGAGGGATCAGCCAAATGACAAATGATTTAGGTAAACTAAAAAAATGGTCGGAGCTGTGGCAATTGAGTTTTAATGTGGATAAGTGCAAGATAATGCACCTGGGACGTAAAAACCCAAGGGCTGAATATAGAATATTTGATACAGTCCTAACCTCAACATCTGAGGAAAGGGATTTAGGGGTTGTTATTATTTCAGAGGTCTAAGGGTAAGTAGTCAATGTAATAGAGCAGCAGGAAATGCTAGCAGAATGCTTGGTTGTGTAGGGAGAGGTATTAGCAGTAGGAAAAGGGAAGTGCTCATGCCACTGTACAGAGCACTGGTGAGACCTCACTTGGAGTACTGTGTGCAGTACTGGAGACCGTATCTCCAGAAGGATATAGACATCTTAGAGAGAGTTCAGAGAAGGGCTACTAAAATGGTGTACGGCTTGAAGGAGAAAAGTTACCAGGAAAGGCTTAATGATCTTAACATGTACAGCTTGGAAAAAAGACGAGACAGAGGAGATATGATAGAAACATTTAAATACGTAAAGGGAATCCACAAGGTAGAGGAAGGGAGTATATTTAAAAGGAAACAAAATAGCAAAACAAGAGGACATAGTCTTAGATTAGAGGGGCAAAGGTTTAAAAGTAACATCAGGAAGCATTATTTTACTGAGAGGGTGGTGGATACATGGAACAGCCTTCCAGTTGAAGTGGTAGAGACCAAAACAGTAATTGAATTTAAGCAGGCATGGGATAGGCATACGGCTATCCTAAACAAAAGATAAATCCAGGTAAAGTATCCATGTAATTGGGCAGACTAGATGGGCCGAAAGGTTCTTATCTGCCGACATTTTTCTATGTTTCTATGTTTCTAAATACTTGATTTTCTGGAAAAATGTCTGGGGTGCCAACAATTTCAGCCCTGACTGTACTTTACATTTTCCACTTCCTGAGTGTATTATAAAGGAAAGAGGAACGATTCAGTGAGCTACGGCCTTATAATATAATGAATTTGTACTTTTTTATAGACTATTTGTGCATGACTGACATTCCGTCTACTATTGTAACTGAAATGTTAGTTATTTTGCTGGGTGAGGACTATTGATGAAGTAGAACATAGGGTAATATGGGTAAAACTATCTTTTTGTAATAATTCAATAATACAATACAAAATTAACTGCATGTGTGCAGCCGTAATGCAGATTTGAACATAAAAGATGAGAAAATGTTCTTGGTAAATATGAAACATTTTGTTCTATTTGTTTATGCACTCTGCATTCTGTGTTGTTTTAGTAGCTTGTGTTCCTTGTTTTAGGTTATGAAGATGTTTAAACTTTCACATCATTTTTCTGCAATCAATGTCAAGAGCTTTCAAAATTATTTGTTTACTAAACTGCCTTTTCCCATCTTTTCGGCATTTAGAGCACTGTAAAGATAACTCTGTGTATGTTGATACTTATCTGCATTTAGGTGTTATTTTTTACTGAGATTTAAATCCTGAATTTTTCAGTTGCTGGATTTTTTGGGAGATCATCGTAGAGTTAAATGAGGGTACTGTATCGAAATAACAACAAAGTGAATATACTTTATAAGACTGCTTTTGATTTCAAATATTGTGTTTTACTATGTTTTCTCTATATTGTCAGTTTTCTTTGGACTCAGTGGAACAACTGCCGAGGGTTCATTTGACCCTCGGTTATTTGTATGAATCTCTTAAGGCAACTTTCAGATGAAACAGAATGGGTATACTTTCCCATCCTACAAACTACATAATGGGAATATCATGGATAGAACTAGGTAAATATTACCTATATTTCAAACGCTTAAGAGAACAAGTTGCAGGACTTTGTAGAGATACACACTAGCATCTCTACACAGCTATACATGTTCACAGAAGCTGTGAGGTGTTTCCATCAAAGTCTTTGATATGATATCAAAGGTTGGTAGTAGGCATAAGCTGGAGGCCTGAACATAAGTGTTGAATGACCTGTCAACCGCTGTCAAAAATTCACAAACATTTCTTTTCACTTGCCTTTTTCATTTCTGTGGTTATTTTCACAGGACAATCACTTGATGTTTTCCTGTTTGGAATTTAAAATAATTATTTATGTACTTGAAGTTAGGCAGTGCAGAATTAATTTGATTATTTGCCGCCATGTTGGTTTTATGAACAAATTTTGCAGAAATTTCTAGAATTGTGAAAAAGAATATGGCAATTGATTATTGAATTTCCACGTATAGCCAAAAAGGGTAAAAACATAAAAGTAATCAAGAAGAGGAGGAGAGCTACCTAATAAAAGGTTTTTCTAAAATAATAAACCTAAGGTCCTTTCCCATTGCTTTTACCTTAACTATTCTGTGGTAGATGGGTAACCGCTCCTGTAGTCGATAGGACGCTACGCAGCTCAGCACGTACCAGCTGCGGGCTCGCACTCGAACAGGAGTCGTAGATAAGATGCGTAGGGCGACTGGGAACTCTTTGTTCCATCTCACTCTGCTCCCAGTGAGGGGGAAGCAGATCGTGCCCCTGTCTCTACTATAGGATGAGAGGTGAGTATGGGATTTTGTTTCGGAGGGGGGTGTTAGTTAACTGTGTTTATTAAATACTAACTCTCAGAAAAATCACTTGAGAATAGCTCTTATGCTCCAATGCCCAAATTAATGCCTCCTAGAGAAGTTAGAAAAGACATTCATTTACAGTAGGTGCACCTTATGCCCAAGGCGCAAGCGAAGCTTGCACCGACAGTGGAATAGTGATTCCCTCCGATATGATAAATTCTGGAAATATTGGGTCAGATTATGTACTTCACGCTAAAATGGGGATGTTAACGGTAAAACCTGTGCCTGCATTTTAGTATGAGATTCCGGGGCAGGCATTAGCTCGTCATCTTGCCCCGGAACCATGCGCCGCCGCAAGCATCACCTCCTGGAGTCCATAGGACTCCATGGAAGGTTGTGCTGCATGGCCGCGGAGTGATCGTGGGTGGAGACAAGGGACTATTTGTCCTCAGTCTCACTCTGCTGCCGGTGGGGGAAGCAGCAGATTGGGCCTTCATTCTCGTGGGTTGAGAAGAGAGTATCTTATTTATTGGGGGGTTTAGCTGGTACTAACTGATTCTGCAAAAGAATATGGTCCCTAATCTGAAAAAAATTGCATTTTAGCATTTGAAATTCTTAAATTATATTCATCATTTTCAGTGGCTTGGAGCCACCAACTTTTTTTCTCCCTACGTTCACTAGTCAAGGAGAGTCTGTATTATGAGCAATCCTGAGGATAATAGGGAGGAAGCCTGAGATCAGGCTACAGAAGGATAGAGGAAGACAGAAGTTAATTAGAAATGAATCACCAGTTAGATCTATTTCTAATTACATCTTATTAAAAAAGTTAAAAATATAATTATTGGCAAGCCATTTCAAAGATTTAGAGAGAATCATGAACTAAATACAAGAATTGTAGTTCAGCACAGTCTAAACCAGACTGGAATGTGAGTGCCTCACCGAAGACAAATGATCATATACATACATAAAAATCCAGTTACATTCTCTGTTGACAGCACACTCCACAATCAATGAGGTAGATAAAGAGAGAAAAGAATACAAACAAAATAATATAGCGCAGTAATCCACCACACTATTGTAAAAAGTTTCAAAAACAATAGGTCACACATGCACATACGGTAAAGACTGGATTCACTCTTTTCATTCACCCGTGGGCCTTTTTCTTAAATTCAGGGTGCCCACACAAACCCAACAACAATCAACAACTTCTTCTAGTTGTGTCTTTTAAGAGTGGTTGGATGGCAGCTGAGTGCTGAATAGTGTGTGAAGGGTCTGCAAAGATTTTTTTAGCCTTGCTCAAGGGCAGGGATGTCCAAACACAGGCCCCCCAGATGTTCCTGAACTACAACTCCCGGAAATCTCTGACTGCAGTAGATGGATGGAAAAGCATGGGAGTAGTAGTTCATGGACATCTGGGGGGTCATAGTTTGGACATCCCTGCTCTAGGGCGTCAGATTCAGTTTATTGCAGAATCATGAACTAGTTTGTAGTAGATCTATTTAGTGTAGTATTCAATACAACATGAATATCCCGTTAAGATGTTACTGCCAAAGTACCTCAAGGCTATCCTAAACAAAAGATAAATCCAGGTCAAGTATCCATGTAATTGGGCAGACTAGATGGGCCGAAAGGTTCTTATCTGCCGACATTTTTCTATGTTTCTATGTTTCTAAGGTGAGTGATATACTAAAAAACTGAATAAAATTCTAATAGTTCGTCATTTTTAGAGTTGTCCTGTTACAATATGAAGCTTGTCCACTCAGTCACACACTTCCTCTTGGGTACAAATGCACTGACCGACTAAAGGGAAAGTTTTTGTCACAAAACGGTGCTGTTTGTGTTGATACAGTATATAATCTTGAATCACAGTAACCGAAAAAAAGTGAAAGATGAGTTTCTGTTGACCTAAATAAAAGGGTAAATCTTTTGCACATTAAATAAAACTCACCAGGTTCAAACGTTCAAAGCACCTGTAATGGGTTCAGAATTCAATTTGATTTGACCCCAAATTGTATTTTCACTATTTCTCAAGAGGACAGAACTTTAATCGAAGATGTTCCAGGTCACTTGCGTTAGGGCCATTCAAATAAACAAGAGTAGAGAAACGTGCAGCGCTTCTTTATCCCACATAATATGATTTACTTTTCAGGGATTGTTTAACCCCATAGTGACCAGACGATATTACCATTGTCTGTCCGAAAAGGTACCCACTGCTGTTTTACCTTTCTGCACTGTTTGTGTTTAAGTCCAATTTTCCTCTTACTTGTTTATGGAACCCACACATATTATATACTGTGTTTCTCGTCATTAAATGGACTTTCTAAAGATACCATTAATTTCATCATATCTTATAATTTACTATAAAACAGTTATGAAATATGATGGAAAAAATGGGAAAAACACATACCCAATGGAAAATACCCAATTTTTACATGTTTTTGCTGTTTAACCCCTTCACTGCTGACCCATTTCACCTCTGTATGCTAAGCTCATTTTGACCATTTTATGCTCATCATGTTAAAAATGTGATTTCAAGTCCTATTTTAGTATACCCCCTACAATTTTTTTCTTTTTAAAAAAAAATCTTTTTTAAATGTATTTATTTATTTATTTATTATTTATTTTTACACCAAACTTGACCCTCTAGCTGCCATGGATCTGGAGATACAGGGGTCAAAAGGACCTCCCTAGCTCCACTTGGCAGCTAGGGGGTTAACTGGCAAACTGACCTCATTGCACATATCAGTAGATTGGGGGGTGACCCCGGAGGCTTGGCTGACAGCCAAGAAGTCAGCCACCTATGGGAGTGGATCGCGATCCGGCATCTAAGGGGTTAAAGAGAGCCACTACATGCAGTCATTTCAGGTTCCCCCTTGCAGAGGCGTGGGGCAGTTGAAAATGACATCATCGCTACGACTGTGGCTCATAAAACCATCGGGCCAGCTTCAAGGAAGCCTGAGCGATGTGGGACCCTGGTTGAGAGGTGAGTATAAGGAGGGAGCGGGAGTTAAAGACCATGACGTACATAGTACGTCCTTGGTCCTTAAGGGTAACTTTCCCCAGGACGTACGATGTACGTCAGTGGTCCTTATGAGGTTAAGGAGGATGCAGAATAATCAAACTCTATTAAAGACTTATTTCCTTTTCTGTAGCTATGTCACAAGTACACACGCATAACACACTCACACACCACCCACTCACACACGGACTTGTGAAATAGAACTTGAATTAAAAAAATGTTTAAATGTTTAAAAGCTATCATTAATCCCTTCCCGACCGCAAACGTATCATGTACGTCACGCCCACGGGTCTCCCTTAGATCCACGGACGTACATAGTACGTTAGCGGGCTCCTAACCTCCCTCCCGCCCGATACTTACCTCCCTCGCTGGCTCCCGCGGCATTCTGGCAGGCTAGAAACTTGCTGCGCCATTTCTGGGGGGCCGGCAGGCAGATGACGTCATCACGCTGCGCCCACCGGGGCCTGCAGTAAAATCCAGGAAGGGGAGGGGCAGTTCCTTTGGAGCCATCTATCTCCCCAACCATTACTGCCAGCAAAAAACTAATTGCATCGCTGGAAAGGGGAGAAACTCCCCTTTTCAGCGTTTCATAGCATTAACTGTTTCGCTGCTGGATCGCGATTCAAACCCAAATCATGGATGCTAGCCAAGCCTCCGGGTCACCCCCCGCCCACTGACATCCTCACCATATGTGTGAGGAGGTCAGTGGGCCAGTTAACCCCCTAGCTGCCAAGAGGAGATAGGGGGATCTTTGGATCACTTTTCCCCCCGATCCGTAGCAGCTAGAGGGTCATGTTTGACATCATTGGAAAGGTCTGATCATGGTCTTTCCAATGCTCCCATGATTAGGTTTGGTGTAAGAATAAATAAATAAAAAAAAATAATACAATTTTAAAAATAAAGTTTTTCTATTTATTTAAAAAATTGTCTGGGAGTGTTTTTTTTAATTAAATAGGACCTAGGCTGGCATCTAAAAATTTTGAGTATAAAACAGTCATACTGAGCTCAGCGCACATAGGTGAACTGGCTCAGCAGTGAAGGGGTTAAAAAGCAAAAACATGTAAAAATTGGGTATTTCTTTTCTCGGGACAAAATTTTTAAACTATTTAACCAGGGTTAACCAGATTTTGGGGATTAAATTACGAAAAAGTGTGTTTTTACCATTTTTTCAACATATTTCATATATTTTTATAGTAAAATATAGGATACGATGGAAATAATGGGGTTTTTAGAAACTCCATTTAATGGCGGGAGAAACTGTATATAATATGTGTGGGTTGCATAAACATGTAAGAGGAAAATTTGACCTAAAAACTAACAGCGCAGAAACGTAAAAACAACAGTGGGCACTGAAGGACGGATTTTCGGAAAACCGCCCAGTCACTAAGGAGTTAATTTTTTTTCAGATGCCTATTTTTTTTCGATTCTCTGTGTTTATTTTGTTAAACTGTTTGCTAAGCAAAGATCAAGAAATTGCTTTCAAACAATTCCCTAGGAAGGTGTTTGGATAGTTTATCTTTAGTAAGATTCCTTTTTAGATATAGTTTCGCCAGGTTTCTGTTTAAGTTTGCATCTTTGTTTACAGATCGGTGATGAAATACATTAGTGAATACTTGTACGTGCAGCCTGTCATCTTTATTATTGCCAAATTCATAAATAGTAGAAAACACCAAATTTCCCTTCAAAAATACTGTACATATTTGCCTTAGAAGGCTATTAGATAGACAGAGCGATTACACGGTTTTGTTTCATCCTGCCTGATTTTGAAATATTATAAACAACCAGAAACACTGTTATCCCTTGCTGTAATCCTGTTCCCATAGGATCTCCATGTTATTGCAGATATTTTCCTAAAAGGGATATGTATGTCTAGAAAAAGTTATTTAAATTGACATTTAAACACTTTTATACCTATAGACAAACTAGAATAAATCAATAAAAGTTCGAAAAATTTGTAAATTTTTTTTCTTTTCTTGCTTTAAACTCTATCATTTCATTTTCTCCTGCGGTGCCCCTCAGCTAGGGGTGTTTCTTCAGCTCGTACTTCCTGAATATTCCCCTGTCTCCTCCCACCCACTACTCCACCCACTATTGCACCCATCAAATCTTCACATGAACTACATTTCTTGCTCCATCTTCCCCACAGCCCCCATGCACCCCCACTACTTCACATACTCAGCTATTACCCTCACCTAGTGTGTCATCCCTCTCCTCTTAGATTGTAAGCTCTTGGGCAGGGTCCTCTCTCCTACTGTTCTGCATGTTTAACTTGTGTGGACATTTGTTATTCTGCCTCACCCATTGTACAGCGCTGCAGAACTTGCTAGTGCATTTTAACCACTTGGCTGCTATGGACACGCTCAGCGCGTCCAGCCAAGTGGTTCTCCTGTGCTACGGACGCGCTCAGCGCGTCCGAGCACAGGAGGCAGCAATCCGCCGGATTCCGGCGGATTGCTGCTCCCCCCAGTGCGGGCTGACATCTTGGATGTCAGCCCAGCACTCGGGAGCCCGGCGGGGACATTAGATGTCATCGCGGCGACGCGATGACATCTAATTCAGGCACCCCCCACATGTGCAGAGGAGGCGCCTGAAAGGGAGGGGAGGTCCTTCGGACCTCTCTCCCTCCCGATCGCCGGGGAGCAGGGGGTTAATACAGGCACCGCTTGGAAGGGCACAGCCTGCCCTTCCAAACGGTGGCTGTCATTAACCCCTGGGGAGCCGGATCACGAATCGGCGCTGAAAAGCGCCGGTTCGTGATCCTTTCCCGGAGCTGGCCGACATCTTGGATGTCGGCCAAGCCTCTGGGAACTCCCCCTGAGGACTGGCGTCATCGTGCATAGCACGATGACGCCAGTCCTGGAGTTAACCCCTAGCTGCCACCAACAGTGGAGATTCCAATGAACCCCCTATCTCCTGATCCGTGGCAGCTAGGGGTTAAAGTTTGGTACTGTTGGATCGGCCAGAGCATGGCCGTTCCAACGATACCAAACACGACTGTGTAAAAAGTTTTTTTATAAAAAATAAAAATAAAAAAATATTTAAAAACTAAATTATGAAAAAAAAAAGAAACAATTTTTTTTTTTTTGGTTTGTTAATGCAGCAATATTGTTCCCATTTCAATTATAACGTGAACAATGATGCTACACTAACGATTTTTGTATGCGGTGCGTTTGTTAAAAATCGCGTAATTTTCCTCAAAAAAAAATGTAACGAGACCCCATTTCTAATTTTTTTAACAAGCGCACCCCATACAAAATATAACCGCAATTGCTCACATGTTAAAATGTGAAAAAAATACACTTTACACGTTGTAAATTATTGAAAATTCATATTTTATTGCATTTTTTGTTATAATATACAGACAGGTCATGACGTATACATATAATAATGACATATTATGAATCTGCCGAGTCTGACGGAAAGAACGATATATAATATGTCTGGGTCATATACTAAAATATGCCTTCAAAACACGTTTAAACATGATGAGCAAAACCGGTAAAAATGACCTCAGCACAGAGGCGGGAAACGCCTCAGCAGCGAAAGGGTTAAATACCTGTTACTGTAAGAACTAACACAAGCTGTGCAGCTCAGGACCTCAGACTGGGGAAACCGAGGAACTGAATATTAGCATCTCTGCAACTGTGAAAGCAAAACACGCTCACCCGCTGACTCGCTCACACAATCACCCACTGACTCATTCACACACTCACCCGCTGACTCGCTCACACACTCACCCAGTGACTCACGCGCTGACTCGCTCACACACTCACGCTCTCTCACGCACATACTCACTGACACACTCTATCAAGATTTACATACTCAATGTCTCACTCAAACTCCCTCACACAGTCACTCCCTATTACTCTTTCTTGTGCTGTCTGTCTCTTGTGCGCTCTCTCTCTCACTGCAGCTTTTCTTGTACTGTCTCTGCTTTATCTTGCTGTATTTATCTCTTTACCGTTTCTTGCTGTGTCTCTGTGCTTTTCTTTGTTGTACCTCTCTCTGCTGTCTTTTTCTCCCTGTGTGTAAGGATTTCTTTCCTTCCCAGTCTCTGCAGTAGCTGGGGGTGAAAGTTCAGCCCCGCCCTCCCCTCAGCTCACATTGCAGGAGGGAGGAGCAACTCAGGCACACATGCTCAGTGCGTTTTTTTAGCAAATACCTATGCCTCCTGAGGTGGGCGTGGAAAACTCCAGGAAAGAAGATCAGTAAATATGAAAAAATATAAATTTTGCATGCTTCTTATGCCTGCTGAATGACAGTACTGACTCATTCAAAAGGCATTGCACATTTTTAAAAGCACACTAACAAAGCATGCATGTCCCTTTGATTATATAGTAAAGATAATATGGAAGCCTGTGACATGATGCTCAAAATGTGCCAACAAATATTTGTAAAAGTTACATGGAAAAAGTTATGCCTTATGTTTAAATATATTCAGAGGCGCGTTCAATACCTCAGCCACTGCAAGTGCTAAGTTAGCAACTTGCCATTGAACGCCGTTCAGCCACTCAGCGCTCAGCACTGCTAACTTAGCACTTGCAGCGACCCGAGGAGATGCTGCGAGTAGCTGAGTGTGACGTATTAAACATGGCCGCCGCCATGAAGCAAGTAACAATTCCGTACAGCAAGATGGCCGCCGCCTCGAAGCAAGTAACAATTCCGTACAGCAATGTTAATTTTAAGGTTTTTGTTCACCAAAGCACAAAATATTTATTTATTATTTCTCCCTGCACATAGACATATATTACAGTTCAATTTATATTTTGTTTTAAAAGTAAACATAACGTTTATTCAATAAAAACGATCATTTGTGGTGTGTGCATACAAAACAGAATTGTGCTGATTGCTTCTCTTTATTATATTTTGTCCGAGTGATACGAAAAACAATCTGCATCTTTCATTAAAAAATCGTTGGCCATTTTGGATTCAAAATTCGCATTCCAAAGCGTTCAACGACACTGCTGCAGCAAACTGAATTGCTGAGCTGCAGCAATTCAGCAGCTGCTGAGGTATTGAACGGGGCTCAGAACTACAGTGCAGTTCATTTCACTGTAGTTCACTGTAGTAATAATATAGTATAGGTCAGCAACATTGTCCCTCCAGATGTTTTGGAACGACATCTCGCATGATGCTCAGCTATTGATAAATCTGGCCTCATTGGAAATGCAATTCCAAAACATCTGAAGAATCAGGGATGCTGACCCCTGTCATAGCGGTTTGTACACTATCCATTCCAGACTTTTCCAATGCTACATAAATCATCCAGTTAATCAATTATTTATTTATAAAGTATCTTACCAGGAAGGATACATTGAGATTTCTCTTGTTTTCAAGTATGTCCTGGGGTTAAGAACATTGATTTGTTACAGTAGGTACAGAAATACAAAGTAATAAAATGCAAGATATTAAGTTCCTCTTGGAACATACAGAACTGCATTTTACTGATTTATTCTCTTCTACAACACGTATTTTTTTATTATGATCTTATGCAATGCATTTTTTTTTACCTCCAAAGCCTTACCTTGAACCTTAACTAGTCTTCAGTCCAACAAATCTTTGTTCCTTAATCTCCATGCTAATTGCATGATTGCTATGCTTATCTGACATGAACCACACTGCCTCTTTCAATATATTTTACATTGGGCCAGTGACACATGTTGATTGAGGGCAACCACATTGCAACGCTTAATAACTGGAATGTAATTGGAAGATAAAGTTCCAATGCATAATTTATCTTCAGTTCTGCACAAACACAGCCTGGACAGTCTCCTATGCAACATGGAAATCAGTGGAAATAATCAAGGGATAGGGTGATTTATTCAAAATGCTTTCCTAGAAGTAATTATCCTTCCAGGAGACACAGTGAGCACCATAAGGAAGAACAACAAAGCTGTAACGGATGGGAGTTTTATCAATGCTTAGTGTAGCATGGTTAAAGTAAACTGCTGAGTGGGAATAAATCATTGAAATAACAGAGCACTAGAACACGACATGTATACACATACAAAATGACAAGAAAATCGAGGCTATAAACAAAATAGAATATATTTTAGACTTGCAAGAAGACAGAAATGCATTATTACAAACATTTTACAATCCTAGTGTTACTTTACAATTAATTTTTGCTGTTTTGCTTGTCTCCTTGTTTTTTCACAAGGTGTCACTGAGATATGAATCAATTTTACCGGCATTGCGAAAAAATGACAAAAAACACAGAGATGCACAGAGATCGTGAAGTTACAAAACTATCACCTAGTGCAGTTTTGATTAAAATGTTGATAATGAAGTGAAATGTTAGTGACAGTGCAAAGCAAGAGTGAGAATGAAACAGACCACGATTATTCTTAACTGGGTTGAACATGAGATATGTCAACTGAGCTGTCAGTTAGTGGTTGTTATTAGCTTAGTCAGAAGTTCTATTAACTTTATATGTTGTGGAATTGCTCCTGAGAGCTGATCTACTTAAGTCATAAACCCCAAGAGGACAGTGTTCGTTGAAAACAATGGCAATGCTCATGTTGGGACAGTGGCAGCAAAAGCCAATCTTTAAAGATCAACCCTTCCCTAAACTATTTTTTTTAATTCATCTTAGTACATTGGAAGTCATTTCTCTTGAAATCGAATTAAACCAAAATTGGATAAAGGAAAATTAAAAATAACTGGCCCCATGTCACTACATTATGGCACATTAAGAAATGGAAAGACTATACCAGAGTCTATCCATTTCTTAATCTATTTCACCCTCTCCGGACTGAAGTTAAA
This sequence comes from Leptobrachium leishanense, assembly GCA_009667805.1. Taxonomy (NCBI): domain Eukaryota; kingdom Metazoa; phylum Chordata; class Amphibia; order Anura; family Megophryidae; genus Leptobrachium; species Leptobrachium leishanense. The sequence goes on along the minus strand of CM019063.1, from coordinate 131,700,951 downwards.
AAGATGTAGCATTTAAAAATGTGTAAGTGAAATGTGTTGTATGTAAAACTTCCCAAATAACAGTATGTTGGCTACTGTTCCATTAGGGGTCATGTTTTGTTTATCATATTGTATTTTTGTCCACTGCTGCTAGAATTAATAATGTAGATGATGCTAGACCCCCAACTTACAATTCTGCATAAAGGATGATAAGTAAAAGGAATTGCTTAGATCAAACACTGGACATACACTGGTCAGTCACAACATTACAACCACTGACAGGTGAAGTGAATAAGATTGATTATATGGTTACAATGGCACCTGTCAATGTGTGAGATATATTAGGCAGAAAATGACCAGTCAGTTCTTGAATTTCATATCTTAGAACCAGGAAAAATGGGCAATGAGAAGATCTGTGAGACAATGACAAGGGCCAAATAGTGATTGCTAGATGACTGGGTCAGAGCATCTTCAAAATGCAGCAGTTAATACCTACCAAAGTGGTGCAAGGTAGGAAAATCAGTGAACCGGTATCAGGGTCATGAGCACAAAAGACTCATTAGAGTGTGGTAGCTTGTCTGTCTAGTCTGATCACGCAGAAGTGTTACTGTAGCTCACATCGCTGAAAAATGTAATGCCGGTCATGACAGAAGGTGTCAGAACACACTTGATGCATTTCGCCTAACTAGAGATTGCTGCAGACCACATACACTCCATCATAGCATTGGTGTTATGCCCTGATGGCTGTGGCTTCTTTCAGTAGGATAATGCACCTGCCACACTGCAAAAAATGTTTAGGAATGGTTTGAAGAACATGACAAAGATCTCAAGTTATTGCCTTTGCCTCCTTGGCCTCCAAATTCCCTAGATCACAACAAATTGAGCATCTGTGAGATGTGCTTGAACAAATTCGTTCCATGGAGGCCCCACCATGAAGGACCTGCTGCTGATGTTTTGGTGCCAGATACCACAGGACATGTTCGGAGGTGATGAACAATAGGGATGAGCTGAACACCCCCAAGTTTGGTTCGCATTTGAACTCAAACTTTTCAAAAGTTCGAATTCGAACTCGAACTCGAACTCAATGCAAGTCAATGGGACTCAAAGTTCTATTTTTAGAGTGCCCTCCAAGAGGGCATATATGCTAGATATTTGCCATAAAAGGTGTATGGGGGTCCGGGTAGTGCCCTGGGGACAGGAAAGAAGGACAAAAAGTAAAAAAAAAAGTTTTTAAAGGGACAGTGAGTTTCCATGAAATAAGGGTTAAAAATAAAAATGAAAAATTCGTTCAAATATTGTGCCTAGGAGGTCCCCATAACCGGCCCGTGAAGTGGCAGATTTCTAGGATGTATAGAAACATTTAAAAACAATGTCCGGGTCCGGGTAGTGCCCTGGGGGACAGGAAACAAGGACAAAAAGTTTAAAAAAAGACGTTTTTTAACCGCTTCACTACTGACGACGTGTGGGACACGTCCTCCGTTACTCCCACTGTATGCTGAGGAGGACGTGTCCCACACGTCACCAGCTTTGCGGGACCCCCGGCGGAGATACTCACCTCTCTGTCCGGGGTCCCGCGGCGTTCTGACTTCAGCGTCCTCAGACACTGAAGTCAAGTTCAGCGTCCTCAGACACTGAAGTCAAGCTCCTCCCGACGTAAATGACGTCATCGCGCCATACGCAATGACGTAATTTCCAGGCGAACTCCTGGCAATGCCGGGAGATCGCCTGCAAGGGAGGGGGGGATCTGTTCGGATCCCTCTCCCTCCCGATCGGGAGGTCCCACAAAAAAAAGCCAGGCACTGCTTAAAAGGGGAGAGTCTCCCCTTTTAAGCGGTGCCTGGCTTTAACCCCTTAGGCACCGGGTCGCACTTCGGCACCTTGCGGCGCCGAGGTGCGGCCTAGCTCCGGTGGGGGCCGCCGTCTTGGATCGCGGCTCCACCCCCAGGTCCCCCCTTACTGCCTGACGTCCTCACGCATAGCGTGATGACATCAGATAGCCGGGGAACCCCTAGCTGCCCGGAATCCCCTGGTGGAGATAGGGGGTTCATTTGAGGTTTCACAGAGATGCTGTGAGGTTGTGTATAGAGATGCTGTGAGGCTGTGTATAGAGATACTGATGGGGTTGTGTATAGAGATGCTGTGAGGTTGTGTATAGAGATGCTTTGAGGATGTGTATAGAGATGCTGTGTATAGAGATGCTGTGAGGTTGTGTATAGAGATGCTGTGAGGCTGTGTATAGAGATGCTGATGGGGTTGTGTATAGTGATGCTGTGAGGTTGTGTATAGAGATGCTGATGGGGTTGTGTATAGAGATGCTGTATATAGAGATGCTGTGAGGTTGTGTATAGAGATGCTGATGGGGTTGTGTATAGAGATGCTGTGAGGCTGTGTATAGAGATGCTGATGGGGTTGTGTATAGAGATGCTGTGAGGTTGTGTATAGAGATGCTGTAAGGATGTGTATAGAGATGCTGTGAGGCTGTGTATAGAGATGCTGATGGGGTTGTGTATAGTGATGCTGTGAGGTTGTGTATAGAGATGCTGATGGGGTTGTGTATAGAGATGCTGTGTATAGAGATGCTGTGAGGTTGTGTATAGAGATGCTGATGGGGTTGTGTATAGAGATGCTGATGGGGTTGTGTATAGAGATGCTGATGGGGTTGTGTATAGAGATGCTGTGAGGCTGTGTATAGAGATGCTGTGTATAGAGATGCTGATGGGGTTGTGTATAAAGATGCTGTGAGGTTGTGTATAGAGATGCTGATGGGGTTGTGTATAGAGATGCTGTGTGTAGAGATGCTGTGAGGTTGTGTATAGAGATGCTGTGAGGCTGTATATAGAGATGCTGATGGGGTTGTGTATAGAGATGCTGTGAGGTTGTGTATAGAGATGCTGTGAGGCTGTGTATAGAGATGCTGATGTGTTGTGTATAGATATGCTGTGAGGCTGTGTATAGAGATTCTGATGGGGTTGTGTATAGAGATGCTGTGAGGTTGTGTATAGAGATGCTGTGAGGCTGTGTTTAGAGATGCTGATGGGGAGGTGTATAGAGATGCTCATGGGGCTGTGTATAGAGATGCCTTGCGGCGCCGAAGTGCGGCCTAGCTCCGGTGGGGGCCGCCATCTTGGATAGCGGCTCCACCCCCGGTTCCCCCCTCACTGCCTGACGTCGTCACGCATAGCGTGATGATGTCAGATAGCCGGGGAACCCCTAGCTGCCCGGAATCCCCTGGTGGAGATAGGGGGTTCATTTGAACCCCGATATCTCCAGAACCGTGGCAGCTAGGGGGTCATGGAGGGTGTTAATCGAAAGGCCTGATCATGGCCTTTCGAATGATACCCAACATGACCAGGTATAAAGTAAAACAAAAACGTATATTTTTGGTGTTATTAATGCAGCAATATTGTTCACATTTCAATTATAATGTGAACAATGATGCTGCACTAATGATTTTTTCTATGGGGTGCATTTGCTAAAAATCACATAATTCCCCCCACAAAATGTAACCAGTCCCCATTTCTAATTTTTGTACAAGCGCACCCCATAGAAAACATAGCCGCAAACGCTCATGTGCTAAAATGTGAAAAAAAAACACTTTACATACTGCAGATGATTAAAAATTCAATTTTTATTGCATTTTTTGTCATAATATACAGGCAGGACATGACGTATACATATAAAAATGATATATTATGAATCTGCGGAGTCTGCCGGAAAAAACGATATCTAATATGTCTGGGTCATTTAATAAAATGTGTCTTCAAATCGCATTTAAACATGATGAGCGAAAGCGGTAAAAATGAGCTGAGCACACAGCAGTGAAATGCAGGGTTAAGGGATTAAACAGCATATCAGAGGAACATTTAGTAGAGAAATGAACACTTCTCAGAAGCACAGGTGTTGTTTGATACATGTTCAGGAGACACCTCCAGACACCCTCAGTCTACAGACAATGTATCAAATTCATTAGACCAGACTAATTAAAAGCACAGGTTATTTCCAAACACTAATTAACACCTGATGTTTACAGCGTTTGAGAGCACATGTCATTTAGAGGTGAGAATCTTTGCACGTAGACATTATTTTTTAATTCAATATCTAATAAACCGTTGCTTATAATATTCTGCAGTAAAGAGTCTATTTATTTCTAGATTTTTTAGTATTTTTTAAGCATTTTTTATACTTTTTTCAAAAAAAAATCGAACTCGAACCGAACACGCCAAAAAGTTCGAAGTTTGCAAACTTTCGAACTGCCGATGTTCGAGTCAAACTCCGAACTGATCGAACCGAACAGCTCATCCCTAATGAACAATCCATACCTTGATGCATCAAAGCTGTTTTGACAGCACGAGGGTGACCAACATGATATTAGCAAGGTGGTTTTAATGTTTGCCTAATAAGTGTAAATTCTTTTACACTGTATTCTCCTTGACGCCTCTGTTTTAACAATTCCTATGAAAACTCTTTTACAGTTTTGCATGTGCATACATATCATGCACACTATATAAAAAAAAAGTTCTGTTGATTAAAAAAATAGGAAAAATTTGAATCACAAAGCAGTTATTTTGTGAAAGTAAAAATGTATACTTATTATTCATTTGTCATATCAATTTTAAAATAAGGTCTCCTTGCAACCACAAATATTCTTAAAAAGCATTACTTAATCTTTTCATTACTAAACTGTACAGAATGCACCTGTAAACATGTAACATACAGGGTTATCCAAAGAGATCCGAATTGCTTGAGAAAGGTAACCGAACGCTGAAAATCAGCGTTCGGTTACCTTTCCTGGCCATTCGGCTATCCAGAGAGCAGGCAATTCGCCAAATCCTGGCGAATTGCCTGCACATACGGTGCATGTTCGGTGCCTGTTCGAGGGCAGAGAAATCCCCATGAAAAGCACTGCTTCAGCTATTCAGAGAACACAAACCAGCAGTGAAAGGTTCCCCTAATGCCCTGCCAATCGGTGGTTTAATTCGGCAAGTTAATTCAGGAGAATCCCATAGGCTTCAATGTTAAAAATATTCCCGTTTTAATTCAATATCTAATAAACCGTTCATTATAAAATTCTGCAGTAAAGAGTCTCTTTATTTATAGATTTTTTCGGATACTTTAAGCATTTTTCTGATTTTTTTTTTTTAAAAGTCCGATTTTTTTTTTTTTAAGTTTACTTAATTTTTCTGTAACAGCCCTCTTTATTATCATTCCCTGGACCTCATATGTAAATTTCAGACATTTTCGCTCAGTAGTTTCTTTGCAAACAGCGTTTCATTTTCACAGATTCACACAAACTATTTTGCTAATTTATTCACCTCCCTCGTCTGCGGTCTCAGCTGCTTCGGCTGCTTCGGCTGTGTGCGATCGGCTCCTGTTTGGGTTTTTGTGTGGTTTTCGGCAGGCTAATTCAGATGTTTTTGAGGGTTTTCGGCGTGCATTCGCTGGGTTTTGCGGTTCGTTTTCGTCGGGTTTGCGGCAGCCTTTCCCTGCAATTCGAGGACCATGTGGTGCTTGCTGAATACACCGCAGGGTCACCGAAATGGGATCAGCAAAAGGAACCGAATTGAAGAGAACAAAAAGTCACTGAATGTGCAGTGACTTTTCGAATCTCTTTGAATTACCCTGATAATGAATATATTTCCTACTGTACATAATTATTTTCTGTGTAAATCTGTTTATAATTACTGTATTACTTTGTATTTCTGTAACGACTGTAAAATTTCAATGTTCTTGAACCCAGGACATACTTGAAAATGAGAGAAATCTCAATGTATCCTTCCTGGTAAAATACTTTCTAAATAGGTGTCCCTCAGGGGTCTGTTATAGGACCAATTCTGTTCAATTTATTTATAAATTACCTTGAAATAGGCTTTGAAAGTCATGTATCAGTGTTTACAGATGACAAAAAAATAGAAAAAGTAATACAATGTGAGCAGGATGTTACTTCGCTGCAGAGGGATTTAGATAGATTGGGGGACTGGGCACTTAAATGGCAGATGGAATTTAATGTAGATAAATGCAAAGTTATGCACTTTGGAGTGAAGAACACGCAAGCAACTTATACCCTAAATGGTATGGAGTTAGGGAAATCCAAGCAGGAGAAGGATTTGGGAATAATCATAGACTTCAAACTAAGTAACAATGCGTAATGTCAAACAGCAGCCACCAAGGCCAGCAAGGTATTGGCATGCATTAAAAGGGGAATTCACTCTCGGGATGAAATCATAATTTTGCCTCTTTATAAATCAATGGTAAGACGCATCTTGAATATGCCGTGCAATTTTGGGCACCTGTCTTAAGAAAGGATATTATAGCGTTAGAAAAAGTGCAGAGATGGGCGACTAAATTAATAAGCCAAATGGAAGGTTTAAATTACAAGGAAAGGCTAACAAGTTTAAACCTGTTTAGTTTAGAGAAACTGCGCCTTAGAGGGGATCTGATAACTTTATATAAATATATGCGGGGCCATTATAAACCATTGTCTGGAAACCTATTTATTAACAGGACTATACACAGAACACGAGGTCACCCATTTAGACTGGATGAAAGGAAATTCAGCCTAAAGCAAAGGAAGGGTTATTTTACGGTGAGAACAATAAAGCTGTGGAATTCTCTGCCTGTTGAGGTGGTTTGGTCAGAGACTGTACAGACTTTTAAAAAATGACTGGATGACTTCCTGCAGACACTGAATATTAATGGTTATAATATTTAATATGTGGGTAAAAGCTTCTTGATCCAAGGAGAAATCTGGCTGCCATTCATGGGGTCAAGAAGGATTTTTTCCCAGTGTGTTGACTATTGGCGAGCGCTTCAGACTGGGTTTTTTGCCTTCATTTGGATCAACAGCAGTAGGTGATGTGTGAAAGGCTGAACCCTGATGGACGCATGTCTTTTTTCAGCCTCTGTAACTATGTAACTATAAAAAAATAAATGAAAAGGTACATACATGTCAGAGCATGCTGACATCATTGGTGACCAACCTGGCAGCCAGGAATTTCTAAATCCTGGATGCCAGGTAATGCTTGTGTGGGCGTAACAAATTCCTTCGCTTTACGCTAGTATATCAGGAGAATAACGCTACGGGGGGTAGGGTTGGGAGGCACTCTACACAGCCTGACCAGTTTAAAAAGCTGAAGTGGTCAAAATGTATATAGTGTCTCTAACTATTATACTCTTATATACTATTTTCCCCTATGTATGTTCCTCCAGATTCTAAATATAGTGTCTAACAGCCAATTTCTGATAACACAGTAAAAAAATATGAGAAAGTGAAAGGTGATGCAACTTGCGGTACTGTGAATTTTAATAGAGCCCTAACTGTTTGTGAGAGCCATTGCATTTGGGTCAAGTTAAATATTTAGCAATACAAAAAGCACAGTGTTCTTGGAAGAAAAAGACAATTCACTGTGTGCTGCATCACAGCAGAAGTTAGTTTGTCACTATAGAGGCAGATCCCCATTTATCATGATCTACTCTCTGAGAAAGCTTTGTTTTTTTATTAAGTATAGCTGTGCTACAATGATAGCTACAGTATGTTTAGTCATGTCGGGAAAGCTGAGGGTTTTTTGTGTGTATGAATTGTCCAGTGTTTAAGTCAGAATGTAATAATTGATGCCATGCTGCACCTGGGTAATTATGGGAACTCCCTTAGCTAAATTATGAGAAGCGATAAATACTTATGGTAAATAAATGCAAAAAATACAGTCCAAATTGTTATTGGTTTTCCTTACTTATTTCAAATAACATAGTCGATAGGAGATTGACAGGCTTGGAGGATACTTTATTCATCCTGTCTGCCTTCTCAAATCTTTAGGTGGGCAGCAAAGAAAGCATAAGCAGCATCCTTGTTTAATGTCTGAAGGCAACATGCCAACAGGACATGTCATTAACCAACATCTTTGATATTTTGTTTGGCTGAATCTGTATGAATCTGAGTTAAAGGAGTCGACAAACCCCTTGTAACGTTTCCTGTACCAGAAGCATAAGGCTTCTTTTTTTACACTTGGAATGCCCCATTAATTCATCCAGTGTCGTTAAGCATGAACAATGGGGAATACTGCCAAATGTAATGTAATAAAAACCAAACTAGATACCTGTCCTAGTTACACCAAGACTGTCCCAGAATACAAAATGTTTTCCTGAACTGAGTAATATATCTCTATATCCCAGAATTCATCTGTCAAAAAAATCTGTAGAAAACCTTGACCTGCCCGTCCGTTGACATGAGATGTAGGAAAGAAACCTTTTCTGTTTGTGCTGGTATCACATATAGTTCCAGGGTTTGTTTGCAGGCCTCATCCATTACAGTTCAGATACTACCGGAGAGTCAAGGCGTTAAATAATAAAACACCATAGTACCCGTGCATCAAGTTTAAGAGCAGAATCTCTGTATCTATTAAGTTTCACTGCATTACCAAGACACTAACCTGTTCTAGCTACACTGTAATTGTACGAGAGAAGAGAGAAAAGAGAGATGATTTAAGAGTTGTTTGATGTGAAAAGCGTTAGGGAAGCAAAGGTAAGAGCTGGTTATGGAAAAGGATGAAAACATGAAAGATGAGGAGATAAAATGTGAAAACACAAAAATTTTATGAGATCCACAAAAATTATAAAAAGCACCCTAATTACCCCTTGAATCCAAGAACGTAATGTCATTTTTACAACCTTGACTTAAAAGTATATAGCAAAAACCTACACCTTTTATAGTCTCCTTCCATGTCATAATTTTATATACATTTATAGGGAAAGCAGATTAAATGCAATTTAAGAAAAACCTCATAACACAAAAAAAACCTTTTCATTCAAGAAAAAAAAAACATTTCCTGGCTCACCTGGCACTGGTATATTCACCTATGGGATTTTTCTTCCCCCTTATCAGGTGCCCATCCACCTTCCTATCACCATTCAATCCTCCATAGAAGATCCTTGAATATTAATCACAGAAAAAAATATAGGGATACCCCTAGTGTGATTGGGTTTAAAACTGTATACAGGGAATATGTGAGAGGATGACAATAGCCAACTCACACTCTCCTGAGCCCACCCTGGCTCTGGTTGTAGCGCATTTGGTGTGTTTGAAGGATGTAACACCACTAAACCTTCCACGGAAATTTACGACTGCAGCAGGACCATTAGAATAAGTATATTTAATATTAAAAGCAGAAAAATAACATATGTATAGCTGCCAGAACGTGTTTCACCATGTAGCTTCTTCAGCTTGCATCTTTTTTCTCATAGCCTGTATAAATACATATGTCCCATACTTAGTTAATTAGCTTAATGCCAAACATGTTTCCCTTGTGTTCCGGGTGGTGTCCGCCATTTTGGGAATGTGTGATTTCCTTGCTTTCCATTCTGGATCGCAGAATTCCAAATCCTCTGTCTGTCATCTTGGATATACGCAGTAAGAGTGCGCTTCACCATGGAACGCGGATGTGCCACAATAAACACATCAGGTGGAGAGTCTAAGAAAAAAAGCCTACAATATCTGCATTTCTCTCCTCCACAGTTCACAATTTCACATATTGTGCCAGCCATACTCCCTCGGGATCCCTCTATACATATACCAAAATATACCAGAGCCAGGTGTGGGCTCAGAAAATTGTGAGGACATTCCAATATATCTCTCCATCAAAGTTTCTACCCAAATATACTGCATCATATGGTTGGTTATTTTTTCTTGCAGTTGATGAGATCTATCTATGAAGAAATTCGATGTTTAAAGGACTGATACATATTGCATTATTGAGTTTGGTATATTTTCGTTTGGATATGTATATATTTATAGCCGTGTGTGATTTTACCCATATCAACTACCTAGGGTGATTGGCGCTGTACCATTTTGCATATATCTGTTTAGCTTTATGGTTCTTTGGGGAGACCACTACATACTGTATGTACATAGCGACTAGACTAGAGGGTGTAAGACCGTGGCAATATATTTCCTGTGGGTGCTACATCGAGATATATAAATATATTCTGTAGCACATTATTTAATATGTATTTTATTAAGCGGAAAGGGACCATTCTAATTGCGTCTGACGTTTTCCTCAATCAGTTCAACATATTAAAACAAACACATTCCTAATTTACATCAGTTACGTACAGTATATATTTCCAGCCTTTTGTGAGTTATTCCTATTATTCAAATTAAGTTTATCAGAAGGTACAAATGCTTATCTGGTAATTAATGCACATGTGTTTTGCTCAGGAGGATGAAGCCTGCAGGATCTCTTCTTCAAAAAGGTATTACTTGCTAAAGGCAGGAAATAAATAAAGGATATAAATTATTAAAAAACAAAATGCATGTTTTACCAAGATTTAGGTAACGTTAAAAAAATCAACCAAAGAAAGAAAACAAAGCAACACTAATAGTAATGTTGCCATGGGACATTTATTGAAGTGCCTGATCATTTTATAAGGTTTACAGGGCATGTCTACTGTGACTGGTACATAAACAAATTACATTTAAAGAACAAAGCTATTTTCTTCTGAAAAATTATACTCCAGTCTCCATCAAAAACATCCGCACACTTTTCACCAACTGCAAAATAACGTTTGTGATGAACATGCTCATGACACAGGATAGGTCTACTGGATTGCTACATACATGCATTGTTCAAAAGGGTGCTTCTGAGATCATTTAACACAAAACCGGCTGGGTGGAGTAGAGGTAACATCACTGCTCTATAAGCGTGGAGAGAGACTGTGGAGACACAGGTTCGATCCCAGCAAGAGCACCTCTCCAGTAAGTGTCCTTGGGCAAGACACCTAATGGTACATATTCACCACCCAGGACATGACATACTTGAAAACGAGAGAAATCTCAATGTATCCTTCCTCGTAAAATCTTTCTAAAAAAAGGTTATTCAATAAGTGCTGAACCTGGCACCGAACAGTGAATTTCACCATACCATGCAATTTCATGGCAGTTTTCTATTCAGGAAGCTGTTAATTAGCCAAATAGTAGGAAATTTACAGAAAAATACTGGGCAGTTCACTGCAGATAGGCACAATTCAGCGACCCTCGGCTCAGTAAAATTGTCCCATAGAGAAGTAATGTTTAATCTATTCAGAGAATGCTGAACTGCACCGTAATGATGGCAAAATGCCAAGCTTTTCGGTGGTTCAGTTAGACAGGTTTAAACAGGCGATTCCCTTAGAATTCAATGTTAAAAAATACTATTGTTTTTATTTTATTTTTATTCAATCGTTTCTTCTTTTCATTTGCAGCAAAAAGCCTTTTTATTTTTCGATTTTTGGGAATTTTTCTGTATTTTTTTAGGTGAAATTTTTTATTCCTAATTTTTTTTTAAGGTGTTTTTTCAAATTCTGTAACGGACCATTTGGTTATTTTTTATAGGACCCTCTTTTTATTTCCACACATTTTGTATTTTTATTGTTTTAAATGCCTATTAAAGAATAGCGGAGTTCCACTTTTTTTATCAGCTCGGCGGCATTCGGCGGTCTGTTTGGTGCTTTTTGGCAGCATTTAGGCTAGGGTCAGACTAACGCAGTATTAACGTGCGGCAGCGCAACGCAAGCGGCAAACGAACGCATTTTTGCAAGAACGTAGAACCGCTAGTACTGACGTACAGAGTGTGCTGCGTCCGCTAGCGGCATGTGTGCGTGATTAGGAGACGTCAGACGCTGCTAATGTCCGGCCAACATAACGTCCAGACACAAAAAGTGTTTTATTGATGATCCGTACAAAATCACGGACGAAAATGCGCATCGTATGACTGCTATCGCGTATTCCGTGAAAAAATGTGTCCATTCGTTCGAACGCACTTTTTCACGGACAACGCGAAAAATGCGTTAGTCTGACCCTAGCCTTAGAGGGCTGATTGGTGGTCTTCGGTGGTGTTCGGCAGCTCTCCTTCGGTGTACTTCGGAGACCCTGCAGTGAATACTGAATTTGACGCAGGGTCGGCGTACTGAAATCGCCAAAGCGCATCGAAGTTCACTGAAATTTCGGTGCTTTCTGAATTACCCTTAAAGTGCCAGATTCAGAGCACTCCACTTTAATATAGTTTTAAACATTTTAAAAACACCTGCCCTAGGAAAAAACTATGGGGATTGGTTATAGAATATGATCAAACATTGTCTAAGCCTGCTACAACATCAAAGTACCTTGTCACGGCAGCCCCTAAACTTCGTAAACTAATGACTGCTCTCTGCGTTTCAAGGTTTAACTAGTTCCTGCAATGAGGCATCTAGTTGCGTTTTCTTTTCAAGTAGTTTCCATGACTACAGAATGGTAAGAAAGACGACTGTGCACTTTTTGGGTGAACGAGAAAAGGGAAATGAAATTAAAGGACTTTACATATAGAGCAAACCACAATTTATACACAGACACATTCATATTTAGACTTCCAGCATCTCACTTGACTACAATCCACAGAAAGTGCAAGGATTTATTGAGTAATGTAGCACTGTGACCTGCATTCAGAAGATTCTAACAGACCATTAAGAAACAGCCAGAAAAGGTACCATTGACACTGTTAGTCTTAATGTGACATATATATATATATACATATATTTTGACTTTAAATAATTAACATAATATATAAAGTGAACATAAGGATTTTTAATTTGATCTTCATTCATATATTATGAGCTATACATTACTTTTTCAATAATAAAGCTAATTAGCTATATCAGTGGTTCCCATCCGCGGTCCCCAACAGGTCAGGTTTTCAAGATATTTGAAGCACAGCACAGGTGATATGATTTGCTGCTCAGTGATTGCAGGATTCAGTCTGCGTTTCCCTAAGGTGATCCTTAAAACCTGGCCTGTTAGGGGTACTTGAGGACCACGGTTGGGAACCACTGAGCTATAGCATGACTGTGAGTCATAAATAAACAGATTCCTAAGAAGACCTTCATACTTATGTCATACTTTATTATTAAATAATTGCTAGTTTAGAATAATTTACTAATAATTAGCCTTTTGTGATCACTTAACTTCTAGCTATGGGTTTGTCCACTGATCAGTGATTTGTGGGGATGTGAGAGATCCGGCTTGTGATTCATGAACCAATATTGCTGGGCTGGTTACGATCTCCATCCTAACTATGGAAACAAAACTTGAGGCTCTATCCAGTAAAATGTGAAACTCATGAGAACTGGCAGGAGAAGAGAACGATTTAGATCAAATAGACGATTTGGAAAGTGAGATAAATGGGAGAATTTTTCTGGTTTGGCTATTTTGACCTAGAATTTTCACTTTTGCCAATTCTCCTGAGTTTCACCTTTAGTGAATAGACCCTTTGGTTTGGTTTAAGAGCACATCAAGGCAATAGTGTGAGTGTGGCGCACGTCTTAATATGTGAAATGTGGGAGGACGTGTTCAATATAGGCAGGTGCTGCAGGCCAGAATGTTTGTGTTTACGACCTCAAAAACAATGTTAAAATGGAAAATAGAGAAAAATAAATCCGGGCTCATCTTAACAATTTAGACACTGTCAAAGTCTTACCAGCATATATATGTGCAATATATAATGCAATGACAATATAATGTGTATCTCACGGTGAATTATTGACAAATAAAACAGCGTTACATGTGTTATGATGTAAAAGTAAAATAATAAAAAAGCACCGAGGATACTTATATTTGAGTGATGGTCCGTTCCTTCCTCTCAGGGTCCTGCGGTATGGTCATCGTGCATGATGTCCCAGGGAAGGGGGGCTTACAACCCAGCGTGGTGGAGACTAAAAAGTAAAGCAGCAAGCAATTTTAAAATATTTATTAATAATTAAAAAAGAACCAGTCTTGAGCTGGTTAAAAACAATATAAAGGGATATATTATTATAGATTAAAAAGGATCACAAAAACGCGATTTTGCCATAGGCTTCATCAGTTGGAATCCTTTAAAAGAATGACAGTCCATGCAAAGTGCAAAAAAAAAGTCCATTGGACTTTTTTTTGCACTTTTGGTCTTTGAGAAAAGTATGTATGTAACCGGAGAGCGCACCTTGTATGATTCATAGCAAAGGTTATGTTAACCTTAGGTTAAACTAATCATCACTACACAAATCCAATACTTAAGTGATTAATATAGTTATATGAAATACACATTCGCTGAGTATAAATTATTGTGAGATGTGAGAATGAGATGCTTAAGACACCCTGCCAGTAATACGTGGATGGGATGATGTGACGTCTACGCATAACATCATTCAGTTGTGCAACAGTGGAAATGAATGTTGTGGAAAATTAGAAAAATTGCAACATCTGCTTTTTAAAGAATTCGGTGATTCATTAACTTGACATTATAGCCAGTTCTTTTACTTTGTTAGAACAATAATCAAGCAAATAACAATCCCAGTTATGTGTATAGCAGTTTTATCCCTCCAGAGATCATACTGTTTCGTACTTATATTTTGTGAGATCTGGAATATCATAAAGGCGAGTTTATTAATGATCATTAACGGCTTAAAAGGCACTCAGGGTTATCCAAAGAGATTCGAAAAGTCACCGCACGTTCGGTGACTTTTCGTTCTCTTCAATTCGGTTCCTTTTGCCGATCCCATTTCGGTGACCCTGCGGTGTATTCAGCAAGTCCCACAGGGTCCCCGAATTGCAGGGAAAAGCTGCCGCAAACCTGACGAAAACTAACCGAATGCACGCTGAAAACAAGCAAAAACATCTGGATTAACCTTCGAAGAAGCCGAACAGGAGCCGAACAGGAGCCGAACAGGAGCCGAATCACACAGAGCCGAAGCAGCTGTGACGTAGACTAGGGAGGTGAATAAATTAGAAAAACCATTTGTATGAATCTGGGAAAATGAAACGCTGTTTGCAAAGAAACTACTGAGCGAAAATGTCTGAAATTTTCACAGGAGGTCCAGGGAATGATAATAAAGAGGGCTGTTACAAAAAAAAATAAGTAAACTGAAAAACAAATAAAAAAAAAATCGGACTTTTAATTTTTTTTTTTTAAAAATTCAGAAAAATGCTTAAAGTATCCTAAAAAATCTATAAATAAAGAGACTTTTTGCTGCAGAATTTTATAATGAACAGTTTTTTAGATATTGAATTAAAACAGGAATATTTTTAACATTGAAGTCTATGGGATTCTCCTGAATTAACTTGCCGAATTAAACCACCGAATGGCAGGGCATTAGGGGAACCTTTCACTGCTGGTTTGTGTTCTCTGAATAGCCGAAGCAGTGCTTTTTCATGGGGATTTCACTGCCCTCGAACAGGGACCGAACAGGCACCGTATGTGCAGGCAATTCGACAGGATTTGGCGAATTGCCTGCTCTCTGGATAGCCGAATGGCCAGGAAAGGTAACCGAACGCTGATTTTCAGCGTTCGGTTACCTTTCTCAAGCAATTCGAATCTCTTTGGATAACCCTGACTGTAAATCCATGATGGTGGATATGAAATGCTTCAAAGAATCCAGTTGTCATCCCTCTGACTATAAAGTGTAGTAAGCTGCGTCATATATGACTTAAATGTGGGTAAACAGGGGTGTTGAAAAGAGAGCTAAACATGTTGGTAAAAAATGAACAAGATGGGAAGCGGGATAATAAATGAAGAATATACTTCACATTACATGACGCATTTTACATCTGTAGGCACTGAATCCTGCTCGACCTAATATTGTACTGTTACCGCTAAAATGACACCTGTGCAGAAGAAGTATTTCATCCATTATTTAGCTTGTAATCTATTTGAAAGGAGTGGAAGATTCTACAAAGTTTACAATAAAATACCTTTTTTTTCTTGGCTGTGCTGCCTGGAAGGGGAAGGATACAGATTTTTTGCTCATATGTTGTTTCAAAGGTTTTCACAGGAACATTCTCAAAAATGTTTTACTTTAAATTAGTAGATACAGTTCAACTTAAAAATAGAATTGCCTACCGGACAAATTTGAATGGAAACAAATAGCATCATAAAAAGGTATGGTACTGATGTAGTTCTGAGTCTGTCTTGCACATAGATCTTGCCACCAGAACAGCTTAGCGATGGAGGTTGGTGAAAGCAGTCTCCTGATGGCATGCTAGGTCCTACTATGAGCATGCAAAATGTCTTCCTCTTAAAAGGACAGTATGCCATTACACCCCACATATTTAGACTATTGTTGACCACATTTAAATGGCTTGCTCCTAGTGCTCAAATGGTCATTTACTCCTATGGAGTACCAGGCTTTAACAAATGCTTACTTGTCCTGTCCTGATTATCTTTTAGTTCCTGATACAAGTCTTGGTTTGAAATTTGGTTCGATCTCTCACATACTTTAAATATCAGATGGATTGTTCACATGTACCATGAATATTTGGTGTGTAATTTAGGAAATCTAGGTCTGTGCATCTGACTTACAGGTTGTACAAATTTTGAGGTGTGTTCCAATCCAGGTGTAAGGTTACACATAGCTGTTGCAAACTTCCCAGAGTCTTTATAGGGCTTGATCACAACCAGGCCGTTAAGCACAGTGCTAGAGCCTTACAGCGTAATTGCTCAAGTGCTGTGCTTATTTTTTACTCATCCTATTCCATCGAGATGAAAGCTCAACTTGCATCTTGGATGTTGCACCAGGTTACTTTAAAGGGACACTCTAAGCAACATGACCACCTAAGCTATTTTAGGTGGTCATGATGCCCGGAGTATCCTGCCCTCTGTCCTCCCCTCCCTCCGCTCAGCGGTTCAGCAGAAAATGCTGAAAACTGCTGAGAGAGGCGGAGGAGTTTACTCCGCCCTCCCAGCTGTCAGTCAGCAGAGCGGGAATCATATTTCCCGCTTCTGCCGACTTTTGCCGAGTAGGAGATGTCATCGCGCTTTCAGCGCGATGACGTCTCCAACTCACCGCAGAAGCTGGCGGCTCCCTCTGAGGTAAAGGAGAAAACGTGACCACCCCCTGTTACAACAATAATAATGAGATTATACGTATCTGCGTTCTGCCAAGCACTGCCCTCTAGTGCTGATAGGATAAAAGAAATAAGGAGCGGTATCTGTAAAATAAATTACAAAAACCAATGGTGCAGATCGCAGAAACAATTTAAGAATAAGCCCCTGCTTAAAATAAACTCACAAGATGTGAATATTAAGTAGGCATATAACAAATCCTTTGAATGTTACCCCTCCTGGATGAATGGGAAGATGTACAGGTCTCTTAGGCAATCAGCTCAAGCAGCAGAAATGTATTTGCCTTGGACTCCTTCCAGAAAACGCCACCGGGATCATCCAAAAATAAAAGGAATGTAAAGCGGGTGCTTAAGAAAATAAATTTAATTAATAAACAAACATTATCCAACGCGTTTCGTCTCTATGAAAAGCGAGACTTCATCAGGGAAATGTGTATCAGGGAGATAGACATTTCCCTGATGAAGTCTCGCTTTTCATAGAGACGAAACGCGTTGGATAATGTTTGTTTATTAATTAAATTTATTTTCTTAAGCACCCGCTTTACATTCCTTTTATTTTTGGATGATCCCGGTGGCGTTTTCTGGAAGGAGTCCAAGGCAAATAAATTTCTGCTGCTTGAGCTGATTGCCTAAGAGACCTGTACATCTTCCCATTCATCCAGGAGGGGTAACATTCAAAGGATTTGTTATATGCCTACTTAATATTCACATCTTGTGAGTTTATTTTAAGCAGGGGCTTATTCTTAAATTGTTTCTGCGATCTGCACCATCGTTTTTTGTAATTTATTTTACAGATACCGCTCCTTATTTCTTTTTTCCTATCGGCTCCCTCTGAGGGTTAGTGTTGCGCGCATCCTCTTGCGCGCAACACTAATCCTCAGAGGGAGCCGGGAGGAAGCCTGCCGATTGGCTGGCTTACGTGAGAGGCGCGCATGCGCGCTTCTCACATAAACCAGAAGGCAAGTCGGATGGAAGAAGGATGGGAGCAGAAGAGGAGGGAGGTGAGTATAAAAAAAAAAAAAACACCGCTGGAAACGAGGATTTTAGGGTAAGTATTACAGTTACAAACACAAAAACAAAAAATAACGATTTATTAAGGGAATAGGGATAGGTTAGGATTAAAAAATGGGGGGGGGGTGATTTTTTTATTAGAGTGTTCCTTTAACTTAGCGTCTTCTATACTTTGTACGGGAGACAATAATGTGGCCCCAGCAGATGGAGAACGAGCTATTCCAATCTGCTCATTTACGTGTGACCTTATTCTGAATTAAGTTTTTCAGAACCTTGTTTTAAATGATTGCGCTGCAGCATGGTCACATAACGCCCAAAACTAAACCCACTCAAAAATCCAGTACTCATCTGAGATCCCACAGTGGAGAAAGCGGTTTGATCTGCCGCTTCCTTGATCCACAAGCGGGGGTACACTGGGACCAAATAGCTGCCAGTGTTGCTCTATGCATCCCTCCGCTGCCTGGCTGGATCTCATTTGAATGACCTCTTGCAGAACTCATGTAAGATGTCATCTGTCTCCATGGAGGTGTCACGGTTAGGGATGGTACCGGGGTGGCACCAGGGGTGAGGAGAGTATGAGCCCAGCGTGCAGTGGTCTGCACAAATAAACAGAGGATAAGGGTGGAGGAGGGTGGATGAAATATGATGACTGACCAGGTTGATTGCAGAGGATGATGGGGATGATGGTAGTAATTTGCAGGAACCAGAAATGGGGAATCAGGATCAGGTAGCAGAGTAGCAACATAGCAAGGATGTTCACTCTTCGTGAGCATTAGCCGTAATGAACCAGCAGTGAGTGTGTGCGGGGCTGAGCCCTTTATTTCGTGTGTCACGTGTTTGTGTTTAACTTTTGCACTGCTGGATGCTGGTTGCTGGCTGCAGGGCAGGAACAGGATGGAAGTGAACCACCGGGGGGGGGGTTTCAGGATGGTGGTAGCCATGGGGCATGACAGTACCTCCCCCTTCAGGTCACGCTCCGAGTGACCAAGGATGGCAGCAGGTCTGCCCATGACCAGGCAGGCACGGGTTACTCTGGTGGGTGCTGGGACCAGTACTCGTCACACCACTGGAGGGCAGAACGGTGGTCAGGAGTGGTGGTACAGGGTTGGGCACGTGCCTTCCTCTGACGCCGTCGTGCCTTGGTCTTGGTCTTCTTGGAGGCAGCAGACATGTCAGGAATGAGAGTACCCATGTACCCAGATGGCACTCTCTCTTCATCGTCCCCAGCCGCGATGGGTGAAAAGCAGGCACGAGACAAAACAAAGTCTGCATCAGAGTCGTCAGGGATCTTGGGGTTATGCTCTTTTTTCTTAGGTGATGTATCAGGAATGAGGGTGCACACGTAACTGGATGGCACAATGGTGGGTACAGCATAGATGCCCTGCACCGTATAAGAGGCTGGATCCTCGGGTAAGGAATCTGGAGCAACAGGAATGTCCCTTGAACGTCTGGCGTTGGCGACAGAGGGCGAGAGATAGGAGGCAGAATCACCATTGAATCTTGTGCCCACATAAGAAGATGGCATCAGGGTAGGTGTCTTCTCCATGTCTCCCGGTTCCACCTCTGATTCATCATCAAGGGAAGGATAGTTGAACAGCCAGGACTCACTGTCCTCATCCTCTTCTACCACCTCCTCACCATAACCCCACTCGAGGTCATCACTGGATGAGGAGTAGACATTACGCCACCCCTTGATGGAAGCATCGAACCCCAAAGACCCCCTATTTTGGCCTGGAGGTCCTTTGGAGCGTCGGGCTGTCTGACATGGTACATTATCTTCATATTCAGATAGGGAGGAAGCATAGGAAGACAGCAGTAGATCGTGCTGGCTGGGAGTGATGGGAATAGGTACGCCTGGAACCTGTATATACATAACGTCCATCGGCTCCGGTTCTATGGATGCATCTTCAAAGTCCATGGGGGTATCGCTGACCTCTAAAGGCGTCACATGCCTGGGTACAGTTTGTCTGGGGACAGGTGTAGGTGCATGAATTGTTCGAGGTGCAGGTTTGGGTTCAGGAAATCTTTTGGGGGCCGGCCTGGGTAGGGGTACCGGCTTAGGAACGGCAGGTCTCATAGAAGCAGGTGTATACACAGTGGCTGTAGCAGGCCTGGAAGCCTGGGGCTGCTTCGGAGATCTACGCACCTGAGCGTGCTTGGAAGTTGCAGCTGGTTTGACAAACGCTGATCTGGGGGGGTTTTCTGGGCAATTCGATATCCAGTGTGATCCTGCCCCACAGTACAGGCACAAATTGCTATTTTGTCTCCTGACACGCTCTTCAGGATACAGGGGATCATGGCGTTTATTTGGAGGAGCGCACACCTTAGTTGAGGTGCCCAAAAAAGTTTGCAGCATTTGCACCAGGGTATCAGCCAGGTTTTTGAATAGCTCCTGGAAGGTGGTCTTCAGTAGCTCCACCATTAAGTGCAGCACTGCGGGCTCATTAGTATTGGGCTGGTTCATTCTGTCACGGTTAGGGATGGTACCGGGGTGGCACCAGGGGTGAGGAGAGTATGAGCCCAGCGTGCAGTGGTCTGCACAAATAAACAGAGGATAAGGGTGGAGGAGGGTGGATGAAATATGATGACTGACCAGGTTGATTGCAGAGGATGATGGGGATGAGGGTAGTAATTTGCAGGAACCAGAAATGGGGAATCAGGATCAGGTAGCAGAGTAGCAACGTAGCAAGGATGTTCACTCTTCGTGAGCATTAGCCGTAATGAACCAGCAGTGAGTGTGTGCGGGGCTGAGCCCTTTATTTCGTGTGTCACGTGTTTGTGTTTAACTTTTGCACTGCTGGATGCTGGTTGCTGGCTGCAGGGCAGGAACAGGATGGAAGTGAACCACCAGGGGGGGGGGGGGTTCAGGATGGTGGTAGCCATGGGGCATGACAGGAGGCCTGTGGAGACAATGCTTAACTAGGCTGGGGTTATCTCCCTGTGGCTCGGCAGTATTACGATTCCAGCTGCTGGTAAAGTGGCTGGATTGTTATACAGACATTAAAAGGGAAGCCGCAAATGGAAAATTTGCCTCGAACAGGCACCGTACGTGCAGGCAATTCGGCAAAATTTGGTGAACTGCCTGCTCTCTGAATAGCCGAATGGCCCAGAAATGTCCCCGTTCGCTGAATTTCAGTGTACGGTTAAATTTCGGATCTCTCTGAATAACCCCTATAGACTAAAACTAAATCAAAATTATATGTAATAACACTACTTGACTTGCAGTGATGTATGACTAAAGCATAATTTATTATTGCATATGGGACTGTCTGCCTCTTTTATGCCAATTTGATGTGAACTGATAGAATACTCCTTTTATTTAGTGCTATTCCAAATTCAATAATAATTTATTTATTCGGATACATCTTATAGGTTTGTGAGTTGAAATTGCATTTCTATTAAAACAGCTATTGATTTACTAATTGGTTTTGGCCGAGGGATTTGTGAGATTGAATTACATTTCTGTATAAGGGACATTCTGAGCACCTTGAAAACCCCTATGCATATTAATCATGGTAAATGGTCCTACCGCGGTTTACATTTAAGATCTAATCTGGATGATGTCAACTTCGCGCAACATAGAGAAAGGGAGTGCATAAAACCCACAGAAGTTAAATGTCCCTTCACTTTGAATTTCTAAACGGAAATGGACTGAGGTATTTGTATAAAGGGTAGCACCAGATGAACGTCTATTGCTTTTGCTGTTTGTCTAAGAGCTTTGTATTGAAAATCATTAGTATATAACAGATATATCTAAGCATTAAAGCAAGAGCCACACACTTGTTGAATGAGAGATCTGTTATACTAGAGATATGCAATTCGTTTCGTTACAAATCAAAATTCGTAAGAAATTCACCATTTTTTGTATTTCGGGAGCATTTCCGAAAACAAAATATCGACCATCTGAAAATTTTGGATCGATTTCAGATGGTCGATATTCAGATGAATTTCGGATCATTTCGGGTGATTCGAATCAGTTAGTTTTTCATTTTTTATTATTTTGTTTTTTATTGGTTATTTAAGAATGGGAAGTAGATTACTACCAATACAATGAATGTTTCTTTTTATTTATTCTATTAGGATTTTTTAGGGTGAAATTTTAGGTTTCCTAACTTTTTTTAAAGAAACAAGGCTTTTTAACTCATAGGTTTCAATGCAGCATATGAATCTGCACACTGCCGTACAGCACCTCTCTGCAGTATAATTAATGCAGCATATGAATCCACACACTGCTGGGAAGCACCTCTCTGCAGTATATTAATAGAAACAGAAACATAGAAAAATGTCGGCAGATAAGAACCTTTCGGCCCATCTAGTCTGCCCAATTACATGGATACTTTACCTGGATTTATCTTTTGTTTAGGATAGCCTTATGCCTATCCCATGCTTGCTTAAATTCAATTACTGTTTTGGCCTCTACCACTTCAACTGGAAGGCTGTTCCATGTATCCACCACCCTCTCAGTAAATCTATCATATCTCCTCTGTCTCGTCTTTTTTCCTTAATGCAGCATATGAATCTGCACACTGCCGGGCAGCGACTCTCTGCAGACTAATGCAGCATATGAATCCACACACTGCTGGGCAGCAGCTCTCTGCAGTATAATTAATGCAGCATATGAATCCGCACACTGCTGGGCAGCACCTCGCTGCAGTATAATTAATGCAGCATATGAATCCGCACACTGCTGGGCACTGCAGCACCTCGCTGCAGACCCAATTGTTCTCAACCTTTAAGAATACCGAAATTAGAAAGGAGACATATGTCATACAGAATCTACCTTATTTGTTTTATATCCATTTTACTGCATACAGAAAGTGTGAACCTAAAATAACTACTTTTAACAAAGCTACTCCCAAGCGAGATATTCAGCTTTCGCATGAGGACATGAAAGGATTCAGTCACTTTTGATTGAATATTCACATTTATTTGATGTATTAATTTCTGAGGCCTTTTAACTGAGTCTTTGAAATGGGCGTTTAGTGGAGAAAAGTAATAGAGTAAAACATGAATAAACTATATCCAGATCAATCCTGTATCCAAGCCCTATTAAATTACGCAATATACAGGTATTCAATGATTTATGTATCCCTTGACAGTCATGGGTTAAATTAATTTGAAGAGAATTCCAACTTGTTTATAGGTCACTACATTGCAAATATTGCAAAACCACTTTCAGAGGTTGTAGTTTTGGTTTACCCATTTATCAAAAAATTATATTTTCATGGCTGTTTGATAAATAGGCAGTAGGCAGGCACTATATAGAGCATAATGAAGGTCTATGGGGGGCTAGCTCTGAAAGCACTCTTCAATGAATTCCTGATGCCATCAGCTCATTTCTGCCTGGAGAATATCCTCTAGAGTCCCGGTTCTATGACAGACAGCAACATATAAATCTAAATTTGACCTGTACTTCTATATGGGTTTTCTTAACCGCTAATCTGTTGACACCTTGAAATCTCTAAAAGGCTATTCTACTTTGAACTCTGCCTTAGGCTTTTGTCCCAAACTCTGCTCCATGTATTAAAAATAGAAAGAGCATTATGTGCGGAATACTGTGTTGGAATGATACCTTTGCTCTTCATAATCCTGAGTAAAACAGTTGTTTTTAGAAATAATCACATTACCTTATCTTTTCTAAATGACACAATAAAACTAGTCACATTGCAAGAGGGCTAACAGTATTAAAATATATCTAATTTTATAATATATTTAATAGGGATGCACCGATACCACTTTTTTAAGACCGAGTACGAGTACAGATACTTTTGTTCAAGTACTCACCGATACCGAGTACCGATACTTTTATCTTATGTCATGTGACCGCTTTCCAATAAGAACAGACCTCATGGATATGCCCCCAGCTCATGGATATGCCCCAGCTCATGGATACTGCCCCCCAGCTCATGGATACTGTCCCAGCTCATGGATATGCCCCAGCTCATGGATACTGCCCCCCAGCTCATGGATACTGTCCCAGCTCATGGATTTTCCCCCAGCTCATGGATACTGCCCCCCAGCTCATGGATACTGCCCTCCAGCTCATGGATACTGCCACCCAGCTCATGGATACTGCCCCCAGCTCATGGATACTGCCCCAGCTCATGGATTTGCCCCCCAGCTCATGGATATTGCCCCAGCTCATGGATACTGCCCCAGCTCATGGATTTGCCCCCCAGCTCATGGATACTGCCCCAGCTCATGGATTTGCCCCCCAGCTCATGGATATTGCCCCAGCTCATGGATATTGCCCCCCAGCTCATGGATACTGCCCCAGCTCATGGAAATGCCCCCAGCTCGTGGATATTGCCCCAGCTCGTGGATATTGCCCCAGTTCGTGGATACTGCCCCCCAGCTCGTGGATAATGCCCCCAGCTCATGGAAATGCCCCCCAGCTCATGGATATGCCCCCCAGCTCATGGAGATGCCCCCCAGCTCATGGATATGCCCCCAGCTCATGGATATGCCCCCCAGCTCATGGAAATGCCCCCCAGCTCATGGAAATTAGCCCCAGCTCATGGAAATGCCCCCCAGCTCATGGATATGCCCCCAGCTCATGGATATGCCCCCCAGCTCATGGAAATGACCTCCAGCTCATGGATAATGCCCCCCAGCTCATAGATAATGCCCCCCAGCTCATGGATAATGCCCCCCGCTCATGAAAATGCCCCCAGCACATGGAAATGCCCCCAGCACATGGATTTGCCCCCAGCCCATGGATAATGCCCCCCCAGGACATGAATTTGTCCCCAACTCATGGTTAATGCCCCCCCAGGACATGGATTTGCCCCCAGCTCATGGATAATGCCCCCCAGCTCACTCTCCACTCATACTTACCTTCCTTTAGCAACGCCGGGAAAGTCTTCACGCGCGCTCGTTGGAAGGTCCCCAGCCGCGACCACGTGGAACCATGTGATCGCGGCTGGGGTCCTTCCAACGAGCGCACGCAGGGAAACTTTCCCGGCGTCGCTAAAGGAAGGTAAGTATGAGCGGAGAGCAGCTGCAGGGCCTGTCTGAATGCTCTATCGGCATTCGGACAGGCCCTGCAGCTGCTCACTTTGTTTATACTTACCCTCCTTTAGCGACGCCGGGAAAGTTTCCGCTCGTGCGCTCGTTGGAAGCACCCCAGGCGCGATCACATGGTCCCACGTGGTCGCGGCTGGGGACCTTCCAAGGAGCGCGCGCGCGCGAAGACTTTCCCGGCGTCGCCCAGGAAGGTAAGTATAAACAAAGTGGCGAGAGCAGCTGCAGGGCCTGTCCGAATGCCGATAGAGCATTCGGACAGCCGCCCCAGCCCCTAGGATGCCGGCAAGCCGGCTCAATGCCAGCTTCCGCTATCGGAAAAAAATATCGGGGTACTGCAGGAGTACCAAGTACTCCTGCAGTACCCGGTATCGGCACCGATATCGATACTAGTATCGGTATCGGTGCAACCCTAATATTTAACTATATATATATATATGTATAAAGTCCAGGCAACCTTGCACTCCGCATACCAGAAAAATGTCCTTGCTCCGGTGCAAAGATCCAATAGGCATCACAATACTCCACAAAACTCGGATGCTCACGGAGACTTGTAAAAAAGTAATAAATTTATTGAAGAAACATAAAAAAGCTCGACGTTTCAGTTCCCGTAGGAACTTTCCTCAGAAACTATATATATTGCTATATCAATTGCTGTGATGTGCAAGTGGCTTCTGCAATAATAAACACACTATATATATAAACCAACCACGATCTCCACACTCCACTTTTGCAAAAACATGGATCCGGTGCCGGGTACTGGCTGCAGACTCATAGATATCCACGATAACCCGCAACACAGAGATTTTGCAATGAAATTTATTTATTAAATCAACGTTTCAGTCCTCTCAGTGACTTTTATCAAGTCCCTGAGAGGACTTATCTTGATAAAAGTCCCTGAGAGGACTGAAACATCGATTTAATAAAGACTTACCAGTAATAAATTTCATTGCAAAGTCTCCGTGTTGCGGGCTATCGTGGATATATATATATATATGTTTATTATTGCAGAAGCCACCTGCACATCACAGCAATTCGATGAATTGCATCCCAGAGCTCCTGTGCCACATTCCCCATATGTAGCAAGGAATTCTGGGTAGGATATGCAAATGACATCTGTCTCACTTTTATGCATCCTGGGTCTGTTATTACACAGAACCCTAAAATCAATGCTATGCCACACTGTGGCTTTCTAGCGGAGATAAGGTTTATGCAACTGGTCAAAACCACTTCTCGTATATATATATATACTGTATATAAAACACCAAGAAAGAGCACTCCATATTATTGACCACCATCATTTTCTGTGGCAAAAAAAACAGTTTTAAAAATGTTCAAAAAACCTGACTGAGGTAATAAATGATGGGGATTCAGTTCACAAAGTATGATCATAATTTGCTTAAGCCTGTCACAGTCGCCAATGTACCCCAACATTTTTAAAACAGTGTTTTTTTGCCACAGAAAATGATGGAAGAAGGTGGTCAATAATATGGAGTGCTCTTTCTTGGTGTTTTGTATTTAATGTCTTAGATGCACCCGCTTAGTTTTGAGGTTGAGTGCAACCTTTTGCTGTTTTGTATATATATACTGTATATATATATATATATATATATAACAAGAGGCCTCACAACCATCTATAAATCGTGATATTTACCTGCTCCGATGCTACCAATGTGCCATACGCAGAAAAAGGTGCACACAGGAGGCTTTCTTCATCCAAATATAATGTCTGACTTGACTGGAGACGATGAAGGGACTTAAACTGCCGTAAAATCTTTTTAATATATAAAATATTTATTAATGCTAATGACATACAACGCGTCTATGTAAATTAATTTAAAAATATAACAAAACCAAAGATAATTACTTTTCAGTTCTCAGAATTAGTCATAAATATGCAGGCTTTGTGTGAGGTTTTGAAAATCATGAAAATTCACACTACTACTTAGTATTAATTAATATAGAAAAAATGCACCACATAGCTTATAGGGATGTGCGTTTCAGGTTTCGGAATTTCGGAATTTCGGAATTTTCATGTGTTTTCGGATTCGGCCGAATTTCCGAATCGGGTCGGACCCGAAAACCGATAGATCCGAAAAGTTTTCCAAGCCGAAACGAAAAATTTTCGGATTTTTCGAATGGGCTTGAAATGTGTCAAATCGAAATTTATTTTTGCTCTAATCATGATTTCGGTTCCATTCGTGATTTCGGTTCCATTTCGGTAATTCTGGAAATCGTATATTAAACTATTATCGGTTATATCGCTGATTCTGTAAATTTTGTATTTGTAAATGCGTATCACTTGTTTCTTGTGGCATTTGGGTCAGTTTAGCGTTTTTTAAATCGTTTTGTTCATTTTTTTTGTTCCTTGGCTTTCATACCATTTTAATATGATTAAATAAAGTTGTGAAATGTATATTCAATTATTCATAAGAAAAAAAGGATCTTTATTTAATAAAAAAAAACACGATAGAATCGCCAGAATTATCGTAGACACTTTGAAACAAGGAGAACAGACGTTCCGAAAAAAAGAAAAATTCCGAAATTTCCGAAAAGTCGATACAAAAAACGAGCAAAGTGACCCGAAAATACTAAAAATGGTCGATATTCCGAAAAAAAAATGTACACGAAAAACGAGCCGAACCGAATCGAAACAGAAATCGGTCGAAACGAGCCAAATCGAAAAGTTTAAACATCCGAACAAATCGAACCAAATCGAACCGAAAAAAAATCAGTGCACAAGCCTAATAGCTTATCATTACCTATTTGGTTTTTTTTTCCCTGAAATAAAAAAGTCTTTCTTTTTTTTGTAACATAAATCTCACATTCCTCTTATTAATACCATAACCCACCTCTATACACATTACAATACTGTAAAACCCTCTTTAAAACCAGTACCTCAGTTGCTTTTGTAGCTATTGCATTTTAGGCATCATAAATATTTTTACAACATATATATATATTTCAGAATGTGGGTACATTCATAGACTTATTTGAAGAGGATTTTGCTGAGACTTTGACTCATGGAGTATTTTTTAAGAGATAAATGATATCATATAATTGTTACGGTGGGTAAGGTAGTATGACCCTAAATGAGGGTTCAACAACCTTGGCACCCCATATTTTTTAATCTACATTTCACTTGAGTCTCTGCTTTTCATCTACCAAATGGAAATAAAAAAAGCAAATTAAAATATTATACATAAAGTAAATAAAAAAGGTTGTAGCAATACAACTATGCATTCCCAATAAAAGCACCGATTTTGCAAAACGCCATAAATCATTTTGAGTGTCGGGCCTATAAAACCTTTTATTATGAGAGGGAGAAATTAAATTTGATGATCCAATGGACACAACAATATCAGCAGGCCACATTGCAGCTAGCTGGTATGTAATGCTTCTGGTTAATGGTGCATTCTAAATGGTCATATTATTGCAACACTGACTTTCATATTGCTGTCTAACAAATAGATACAAGAGAGCAAAGGGAATATTCGCTATTTTATGAGTTTTACTATTAGAGAAACAGCAAAAAAAGCCTAAAAGGTCACATTGGGACATATTTAATTGGGGGGAAAACAAAAGAAATGCTGGTACAAACCGTAAAAAATGAACCTCAGAGGTTCTGTCCCCAAAGACTGTTAATATCGCACAAAATAACTGTAGATTTTATTTTGACAAATTTGATCCAAACCAGAAAGTCTTGCTTAAAATATTACTCCTGCATATGCTAGTGCACTTTAATTATGCAGCGAATAACAATGCAGGATAAGAATCAGTTTATAAAGCACTATCTTTCTTGCTTTCCTTTAACATTGGTTTCTGTCGTAATCAGAAAGATAACTATGTGCATGCATACACGCAACACACACATACATGCACACTGTACAGACAACTCTGGGTCTTATTCCATTGCGGCCGACAAAGGAATAGAAAAATCAACCTGAACCAATATTCCTTAATATCTTCCTGTTACCATACCTATTTCGACCCGGCACTCTATTAATGGCTCAAGTGCCGGCTGGGTGGAGTAGAGGTAACATCACTGCTCTATAACCGTGGAGAGAGACTGTGGAGACACAGGTTCGATCCCAGCAAGAGCACCTCTCCAGTAAGTGTCCTTGGGCAAGACACCTAACGGTACATACTCGCCACCCAGGACATATTTGAAAATGAGAGAAATCTCAATGTATCCTTCCTGGTAAAAGACTTTCTCAAAAAAAAAGTTAGAATAATAGGGAGCCACTAAAAGATACCGCAGTGGCTTGATACTCGGCCACCTGCTATTCACGGTATTCATAAATGATCTGCTCAACATCTGCAAAGCCTCAACTGTTCACATGTACACAGATGACATCATAATCTATACCAGCAGATCAAATCTCCCACAGCTGGAGGCTGTGCTGCAAGAACAATTCACAGATTGTAGAAAAGCGGATCAAAGATAACAAACTTTTTCTTTATACTGAAAAAACGGTTACGATGCTCTTTGGAACAAAACTTAAACTACATAAATTGCAAAAATACCTATCTATGTGTCAGGACAAAATCAAATGGCACGCTGACTTCAGTCACTTCTCTCAAATATCTAGGTATGTGGTTAGACCCAAATCTGTCCTTTGGCCCCCACATCGAAAAACTCTCTTCTAACTCTACCCCAAACTAGGTGCCCTGTACAGAAACAAATCCTGCTTGAGCCCCGCGGTAAGAAAGCAGATTGTACAACAAATGCTTATGCCAGCCATTGAATACAGAGATGTAGTGTATGCAGCTGTCCCGCAAACGCACCTCCATAAACTTACTACAATGTATAACTCATTCTGTTGCTTTGTGCTACAATTTAACTACATGACCCATCATTGTGACATGTTAAAAGAGCTAAACTGGCCGTCACTGGAATCTAGACACTCTCTTCACCTTTCCAACCTGGTGTTTAAGAGCTTATCTGGGAAGCTACCACCCTACCTGAATAGGTTGCTTCCCCCAGCAGTTCCCTCATCCTATAACCTCCGATCCAGGACCAGCACCTTACTTGCAGTACCACAATACAAGAAGAAAGTGGCTCAATCCTCATTTTCCTACAGAGCACCACAATTATGGAATAACCTCCCAGACGCCATCAAATCTTCCCCAGTATAAAGTCACTTAAGAGCTCGCTATTAACATACCTCAATACAGAATGCACCTGTAAACATGTAACATAATAATATAATGACTATATTTCCTACATATTTATTTTCTGTTAATCTGTATATTTGTACTGTTTTTTTTTAATATCTTGCATTTTATTAATTTGTATTTCTCTAACGACTGTAACAATTCAATGTTCTTGAACCCAGGACATACTTGAAAACAAGAGAAATCTCAATGTATCCTTTCTGTCAAAATACTTTATAAATAAAGAAATAAATAGTGGAAGAGGTTAAGTAGAGAAAAGTATGGAAATTTTTCGCATTCTGGTGGCTAATTAACAGCTCCTATAAAATCCTCTGGGGGAGGTTTACTCTGATTTGATTTGTTTTAAGATTGCGCCCTTGAGAAAGTCTTATTTTTCGATGAAATGCCTCGGGCGGTATTTTATACGAGTTATTTTTAAATCCTTGTTACTTACCTACTCACCTGTGTTATCTCTCTGAGTACTGTATGCCGGTTTCCATCAGAAGGCTGTGAGGATGCTCCAAGCCGGTGAAGCATTAATGAGCTGCATATAGCTATTTTATCCTGGGAGTTCTTATATTATTACATACTTTGCACTATACAGTGGTTTCACTTTTTGTGGATACTCTAGTCTTTTTAGGATTCCCTGTTTTTCTATGCATTTTATGAGATTACATAGAGGAGACCTGGAATTACGTCCTGGGAAGCTATATCCATTACAGTTTTTGGAATATAACACTGTAAGAAAAACTGGGGGACATTTATGGAACTTCTAAATTCTAGCCATCAATAGATCAACGAGGACAGAGTTCTCATCTCCACAATAACAAATGAGACTTCTAGAGCAAGATAAATGGATGTGAGCAAAACTGATGCACGTGTCCCAGACAAACCCTTACAGATGTCACTTATCAAGTCGCCAAAGTCACAAAAAGAAACGTCTGTAAGGAGGTACAAATGAATTTAACATAAAAATGAAAAAACATAAATAATAATGGTTTCCCAGTCATGAAATGTTACCAGCAAGCCAGAGAAATCTCACGGTGAGAGGTGGATTATAGTGTCTACTGTGGCAAACTACCAGCTTTTTTATGTGGCAGTTACCCCTTTTGCAATTAGCTGACAGGCTTGCAATATGCAATGCAGGGTGACATAGAAGAGTCCCTCCACACCACTGATTACTCCCTTTGGGACCATAGTGACCGTTCCAGAATCTCCACTACATAGAATCTACATTAGTCTACATTATTCTCCAATTTCTTTTCAATTACACTTTTCTATAATAGCAGTGAGTGTGCTTTTAACTTCCTTAAAGCTAAATCTCTAAATAATAAACCACTATCATGTTAAGAAAATGTATTGTGGTTGATGACAAAATTATGGTTTTATCTATCATGTTTTTTCTCAGAACCAAAGGAAGACAAAGCCAGCACCTGTGACAAATTTAGCGCCGATATCTGTGAAACGTGTGTAACTAATTAATTAAGAATTATTTCAGAATAATATGTTTTCAAATAAAGATTAGATTTAAAAAAAGAGAAAAAAGTAGCAATTATAATTACTTTCAGAACTATGCTCATTGTTTCTGCACAATAACGTTGTGGTAAATAACTGGCTCACACAATCTGAACATTTTTATAAGGGATAGGACCTGTCAAACTGGAGAACATTGATGCTGTGACATCATGTATGCAACTAAATCCCTTTGTTTACCCAAGCAAGGTGTGTTTATCGGCCCATTTTCGTTTCGGCTCGTTTCGTTTTGGCTTGGTGTTTTGTATAGATTTTTGTTTTGTTAAATCAGGGAATTTCGGTCTTTCGGATCGTCTGTTCTCTTCGTTTCAAAGGGCCCATCCTCGGATTTTCGTTTTGACTTTAGATGTATGGTATTTCGGATGCTCCGATATTTCGGTCGATAAGGTAAACCTGCCAATTCGTTCCTTCGGACGTATCGTTTTTTTATGAAAGATCCTTTTTTTCTTATGAATATGCATTGCACAACTTTATTTAATCATATCTTGTACTGTTAGACTGGGGATTAAGGGACAAGCTAATTATTTATAATATCATATTGAAGGAGCTGAAAGCACTAGAGTGGAAATACAGGTCACTTTATAACTATTAATTAATGTAGATGCTGTGCCCCTATATAATGTGTATTGTTACAGGTCACTTTACAATTATTAATTGATGCAGATACTAGGCTTTTTTTGTTTTTCCACCATAGCTTTCAATGTTAAACAAATCACTGTTTTTAAGTGTTCATTAAATATTTCTAAAACCGTTTATTATTTTCAAGTGCAGCAAACAGCCATTTCTTTTATTTATTTTCTAGGATTATATTTGCATTTTTTGGGGATTTTGGGTTAATCTTTGGGTTTCACAAGTAATTTTAAAGAAACCAGCCTTTTTTCCATCATAGCTTTCAATGTTAAAAAAATTCCCGTTTTTATTAAATATATCTATATATATTAAAGCATTTTTTAATTTTTCACTTACAGCAAGAAGTGTCTGCATTAGTTATTTGTTAAGATTATTTTTGCATTTTTCGGGAATTTTTGGGTTAATATTTAGGGTTCTTCCTAACTTATTTTAAATGTATAACGAGGTCTATTTTTTCTTTGCAGAACACATACTGCTGGATTATCTTCTTACAGTCTGTCCGTATGTGTTCTTTTCAGCAATGAATTTTGGTACAATACATTTTGTCAGTATTCATACCACGGATAGTAACAAGCCTGCCATTATCCATGGTGCGGATATGAAGAAATAGATCGATAATATATGTTTCACCATCGGTGACTGTCCATGGTTCTGATATGAGTCACCATTGAAAGTCGCCGATGGAGAAACACATATTATCGATCTATTGCTTCATATCCGCACAATGGATCCTGACTATGGCCTTTCCAATGATATCAAACATGACTAGGTTCTGAGTAAAAAACAGCTAAAATAAATAAATTTAAAAAAAAATTAGAAAAAAAGAAAAAAATAGTTTTTTTAAAAAACATTTTTTGTCTGGGGGGGTTAGTTAAATAGGACCTAGGCTGTCATCTAAAAATAATGAGCATAAAACAGTCAGAATGAGCTCAGCGCACGTAGGTAAACTGGCTCAGCAGTGAAGGGATTAAAAATCAAAAACATGTAAAAATTGGGTATTTCTATTCTTGGGACAAAATTCTGAAACTATTTAGCTGGGGTCTTTTTTGGTGGTTGTAGATTTTGGGGATTAGATTACGAAAAAGATGTGTTTTTACCATTTTTTCATCATATTTTATATTTTTTTATAGAAAATTATAGGATATGATGGAAATAATGGTATTTTTAGAAAGTCCATCTAATGGCGGGAAAAATGGTGTATAATATGTGTGGGTTGCATAAACGAGTAAGAGGAAAATTTGACCTAAACACGAACAGGGCAGAAACGTAAAAACAGCAGCGGTCACTAAAGGACAGATTTGTGTAAAACCGCCCGGTCACTAAGGGGTTAAAAAAACCTAGCTCAATCCATCAATCCCTTGACTACTGTGATTGCGTATACATGATCAGCAGCATTATTGACCTGATCTGGGGCTAAGATGTATCATTGCAAATTAAATTTGCTTACTGCGAATAAATTTCATTTGCAATTAGGCTCCAGAATGTGCCCGTCAAAGTTTTGACGCCCATGTTGCTAACACTTTTAAAATTAGCTGAGTATCAGGGTTATTCAGAGAGCACCAAAACGTCACTGTCATTTTGGTGCTCTCCTGTTCGCCTCAATTTGGCAGCATTCACCACAGGGTCCTCGAAGTGTGGTGAATCGACCAGCTAAACAAATTGAAAAACCACCACAAGACCGCTGAATCGGTGAGAAATAACGCTTAAATCAATCAGAAAAACTGCCAAAAAAACACCAAATGCATCTGACAATCTACCACAAAACCACCGAATCGATCAGAAAAAAGCCAGTGATCCGTCGAACAGCTACGGAAAAACCCGACAAGCCGCCGTATGGGGTAAAATAAATAAATGCAACTTTTAAAAGACGTTTTCCAAAAAACTACTGCATGAAAATGCCTGGAAATAATATATATGGTCCTATGAATAATATTAACCCTTTCGCTGCTGAGGCTTTTCACACCTCTGTGCTGAGGTCATTTTTACCGCTTTCGCTCATCATGTTTAACTGCGTTTTGAAACCATATTTTGATATATGACCCAGACATATTATATATCGTTCTTTCCGGCAGACTCGTCAGATTCATAACATGTCATTATTATATGTATACGTCATGTCCTCTCTGTATATTATAACAAAAAATGCAATAAAATTCGAATTTTCAATAATTTACAATGTGTATAGTGTTTTTTTTCACATTTTAACATGCGATTGTTTGCGGTTATATTTTCTATGGGGTGCGCTTGTTAAAAAAATTAGAAATGGGGACCCGTTACATTTTGTTTTGGGGAAAAGTTTGCTATTTTTAACAAACGCACCGCATACAAAAATCGTTAGTGCAGCATCATTGTTCACATTATAATTGAAATGGG
Source organism: Leptobrachium leishanense (assembly GCA_009667805.1). NCBI lineage: Eukaryota > Metazoa > Chordata > Amphibia > Anura > Megophryidae > Leptobrachium > Leptobrachium leishanense. Next base: position 131,666,375 of record CM019063.1, on the reverse strand, counting down.
AACAATATTGCTGCATTAACAAAACCAAAAAAAAAAAAAAAACTTGTTTATTTTTTTTTATAATTTTTTAAAAAAAAGAAATATTTTTAATTTAATTTTTTTTATTTTTTAAAAAACGTTTTTAATGTTCAAATTTGGTATCGTTGGAAAGGCCATGCTCTGGCCGATCCAACCATATCAAACATTAACCCCTAGCTGCCACGGATCGGGGGATAGGGGGTTCATTGGAACCCCCTATCTCCACCATTACTGGCAGCTAGGGGTTAACTCCAGGACTGGAGTCATTATGCTATGCACGATGACACCAGTCCTCAGGGGGAGGTTCCCGGAGGCTTGGCCGACATCCAAGATGTCGGCCAGCTCCGGGAAAGGATCACTATCCAGCGCTTTTCAGCACCGAATCGTGATCCGTATCCCCAGGGGTTAATGACAGCCACCGTTTGGAAGGGCAGGCTGTGCCCTTCCAAACGGTGCATGGCTTAACCCAGTGCACCCCCTCCCTTTCAAGCGCCTCCTCCGCACACGTGGGGGGCGCGTGAATTAGATGTCATCGCGCCGCCGCGATGACATCTAATGGCCCCGCTGGGGTCCCCGAGTGCTGGGCTGACATCGAGGATGTCAGCCCGCACCGGGGGGCGTAGCGATCGGCCGGAATCCAGCCGATCACTGGCCGCAAAGGGAGGACGCGCTCAGCACGTCCTCCGCATGGAACGACACTGCGGGTGGACGCGCTCAGCGCGTCCTCCGCAGTGAAAGGGTTAAAAATGTCTGTTACAGAAAAAAAAATCAAATTTTTTTTAAAATCCGAAAAAAATGTAGCCGAAAAAATCCTGAAAAAATAGAGACTTTTTCTGCAAATGAACATAATAAACGGTTGAATAAATATTGGATAAAAACAGGGATTTTTTTTTTACATTGAAACCTATGGGATTCGCCTGCTTAAACCTGTCGAATAAAACCACAGAAAAAGAGGGCATTTCACTGACATTTCAGTGCTGTTCGGTGTTCTCTGAATAGATTAACCATTACTTCTCTATGGGGATTTCACTGCCGCCGAAGGTCATCGTAATTCGCTGGCAATTCGCCAATATTTGCCGAATTGCAAGGTTTTTGAATAGTCGCATGGCCACGAAATTGCACCATACGGGGAAATTCACTGTTCGGTGCAATTACGGAGCCAATTCAATGCTCTTTGAATAACCCTGTATGTGTCTTATTGACATCTCTACAGCTGGACCTGCACAGTGCCCAGAACTGCAGTACCGCCATTCGGCCTAAAGATGGCAACATCTGCCTATCAGAGATACATTGGGCATATTCCCAAATATTTTTTACCGTATAATTAATTAAAAATATTTGAAGAAAAGCCCTGGTACCTGAATGTGTTTTTTTGGGGAAATCACTTGGTAGTGAAGGGTTAAAATATTAGTATCCCAATATCAAAGGCTGAGACTAACATGCATAACACACGCATTCATCTTCATTGCAAAGGTAACGTGTACTTTTCTAATGCCACAGTATTTACACAAAAGGGAAAAAAAATGCAATTATTTTTCTATAATCTTGAACAGTTATCGATGAACAAATTTGACGTTTGTCCCAATTTTCTATGTGTGCATCATTCCAGTTATTCCAAATCCAACATTTTCATAGCACATCATTAAATATAATTGATGGGCATGAATTATGGACAGGCAATTGCACATGAAAGCAAAATATACCCGGGAAAGCAATTAAATCGTATGACAATCACACATAATAGGTTTTCCTAACTGCTCTCAGTTTTGATCATCTGGCAGAGGAAACTACTCGCAATCAACTTACATATTCAGAGATGAGACCAATAATTAGATTGTTTCTTAGAAAAACACAACCACAAGAAAAGAGCCATTTCCTTTAGCGATACATTGAGACCCTGTATTATCATACATTAAGACCAGGTTCCACGACTGTTTTCTTGAAGACAAATATCCAGCAAAGGTAATGATTTTAAAAAGAAGCAAAGCATAGCAAATTCCTGTAATAATAAATACATATAAAATTTAAATATATAGGAAAGGGCAAATTATATTGAAAAAAATGTGGTTCTTGTAATAACTTATTTATAATATTTGTGTTATTTATTAGACAAAATCAATAACTTCTGTATCAAAGAAACATTCTACATGTTTTTATAACCAAAATGTACGTGGCAGAAAATCTTGCAATTAGCAGCCAAAATATATAGTAGTGTGTTAGCAATTTTGTTTACATATTTGTAAACATGTATCATATTTGCCTACCTTGTAAGGAATTTATGCATTTAAGAAGAAGATATGAGACAAAAAATGTAGAGATTATTTAACTGGAGCAGTAGCGTGCTGTATTCTAATTTATTGTGTATTGTTACAAATATTTGTAGTTAAGGAATTTAGACATTAATCCAGGCTTAGTGGGGGAAAAAAATTCAGCAACCAGACATTGTATGCTTTTATTTTTAAGGGTAGGGCAATCTTAGCCACCCACTCTCACAAACGCATCTCCTTTTATGAAATACCCAATCTTGGGCCATATTACATACTTGGTGCTAACTTAACCAGAGCAGTTGTAAACTTAAAACCATATTACATAGTTGGTGCTAACTTAACCAGAGCAGTTGTAAACTTCCCAGAGCCATTATAGTCTATGGAGGTTTTAAGTTTACAACAGCTCTGGGAAGTTAGCACCAACTATGTAATATGGTTTTAAGTTTACGACTGCTCTGGTTAAGTTAGCACCAAGTATGTAATATGGCTCTATAGCTTTTATTACACAGAGATTCATTAAGTTTCTCCAGCCTGCAATATGAATTACGGTAGTCTTGAATAAAAACTTGAGAACTAGAACTATTCATGTGTTATTAGGTCATCGGGATTGGGTTTATCCAGAATTGTGACTAAGACGAGAATCAGATCACATCTGATCTATAGCCATTGCAGAAATCCAGATAATTCCAAAAGCTTCACGAACATTTTTTTGAACCTGTAATATAAAGCAAAACTAAAGACTAGAACAGGGCTCTCAAACTCCGACCCCCCAAATGTTTCTGATCTTCTACAACTCTCACGATTCCCTGGCCATCTAGTGCATTGAAAGAATTATGGGAATTGTAGGCATCCACATCTTGGGGTCGGTGGTCTGACAGGTCTGGACTAGAATATACATTGAAAGCAATGACGGGTTAAGAGTACTCTATGGAGGTTTGGATAATAATTGTATCAAACCTTTCTGCCGTGTAATATATAGAATTTTTTTTACATTGGTCTAAAGTCACTTTTCTGTATCAAAAGGGCAAACAGTAAATGGGCGTAACTGCCAGGACCAAATCCGGCATAAACACTAGAGCCCACCACTTGCCACTGGACTCAAGATGACTGCATGCACAAACCCATCCATTATTAATTATGATAGCTTTATTTAAAAGTTCAGACATTTTTATTTGTTCCTTTGGTGATATGTGCAACTTGTAGAGCTTGTTTGGGACACGAGTGTCATTTTTATTTGCAGTCATTCTTCTTACTCTGGGTGTCTCATGCTCAATTGACGATACGGGTTTGCTTCCCTCCTTCGATGGCAAGATCATAGGCATCCCATGGACACTCCTCTGTTTTTGCAGACTTGGAATTGGACCACTGCCAATGTTCGCTAATGTGCATAAAGCCTTGCGTTGGGACCAGCCATGTGGTCAATACTCAGCACTTTGGAGTTCGCAATATAGCCTTTATTTTATGGCTTTGCAAGTTTTTCTCCCCTTTTGAATTTTTTTGCAAATGCATTGTCTCTATTTAGGATGATGTGTATATCTACTCACAGGTAGACCACAGTTTTTCTGCACTTATGTTTTTTATTTCCTCAAGGGAAGTCACAGCTCGACTAAACTCAAGGGAAGTCACAGCTCGAGTAAACTCAAGGGAAGTCACAGCTCGAGTAAACTCAAGGGAAGTCACAGCTCGAGTAAACTCAAGGGAAGTCACAGCTCGATTATCCTCCACTTTGATCTTTGTTAAATCTACCCAATTGACACAACAAAAACGAAAATAAGAATAATTGCAAGTTGCAATAAAGTATTCGCATTATTGGACATGTCCCTAACGTGCTTCTCCTACAGCCAGTGCATTTAAATATGTTCACCTTTTGCATATTTTGTAGCACATAAACTCAGTCAAAAGAGTAATCTTTTTAGACATGAAGTGCTGTGGATCTAGCTCACAAATCAACAGCGAGTGTGTACGTATAATGCAGTTCATCTGTCATCTCTGGGAGGTCAAGCAAAACATTGAAGCACAGATGAAGGTTATTTATCTCATAGATCACAATTACTTCTAGTCTATCAGGATCTTCAACACATTTATCTAAATCTTTCTTTGCCATCTAAACTGCAAGAGAAATGCATTTATTTATGTTTATTTGGGATTGATGGGGACTATAATTGACAAATTGCCTGTATGGCACAAAGTGAATGCCCATTTTTTTGTCAATACAAGATTCAAGGAGGCTTTTTTTAGTATAATAAAGCTGAGATTCTTTTTCAGTGTTCCTTGGCACAGATCCGCAAACCATCATTTAAAATCCAAATGCAGGCAGACGTGGATAGAATCTGCAAGATTTAAAACTTCGAGCCACCACAACTCTTAGTTTAGAGATACAAACTCTGTGCAACAAAAAGACCTCGTGATCTTTACTTTTTCTTGATTTTAAAGCCAAACTTGACCTAATTAACCGCTAGCATATTCAATCCTCCATATATTTTTTTCAAAATCCTGTATATATGGAGCTAACTTGGAGCACTTCCTAAACGGTATATGAGCTGTGCATGAAAAATAAGGCAACCATCAGAGGGTGACAGCCCATGATATGTTCAGGGGCCCAGTGGCTTAAGGAGGCCCTGGCCCTTACCAAACGCTGTGTGCCTCAGATGTAAGGGCCCCTCCATTGTTTCCTTTAGATTGAAAGCTCCTATGAGCAGGGCTCTCTACACCTCTTTTTTCCATCATATGTCTATTTATCTCATTCCCTTTGGTTATTGTAAAGCGCTGCAGGGACTGTTGGCGCTATATAAATGATGACAATAATAGTAATAATGCCACCTTGGACTGACCTATCGGGATACCAGGAAATATCCCAGTGGGCCGCAGCATTTGGGGCCAGTAAAAGCACTCTGACTAATCAATGAGGGAGTGATTAATATGGTCTTCATCTTCACCAGGTAGAGGTGCAGAGCCAACATTCTGCCACCAGGAAACACCTTTTATCCACCAGGAAATTAGCCCACTCCCTGTAAATACTCCCTGAAAAATCAGGTAAGTGGGAGAGGAGGCAAAATGTTTTATTTTTAATTAGTTTATGGAAATAGCAAGCTGAGAGAAGGGGAGCCTGACCAGTGGTTCAGTAAGGGGACCCACGATAACTGATACCAGACCTGTTGAAAAATAATAAAAAATCTGACTTACGACATGCAACATCTGGCTCTAATAAAACACATTTCAGCAGAGGTAAGCCATTTCTTCCATTTGGGCACTTTAGGTCAATGTCTTGGCATGTGTCAGCCCATCAGCTTGCGGAATATATACACAAACTGTGTATAAAAAAGTAAGCTACAGTGGCAAGAAAAAGTATGTGAACCCTTTGGGATTACGTGGAGTTTTGCATGAATTGGTCATAAAATGTGCTCTGATCTTCATCTAAGTCACAGCAATTTGAAAAACACAGTCTGCTTAAAATAATATAACACAAACATTATATGTTTTCATGTTTTTATTGAACAGAACATGTAAACATTCACAGTGCAGGGTGGAAAAAGTATGTGAACTCCTAGCCTAATGACTTCTCCAAGAGCTAATTGGAGCCAGGAGTGAGCCAACCTTGAGTCCAATCAGTGTGATATTGTTGGATGTGTTGCTGAAAACTGTCCTGCCCTTTAAAAACACACACCAGTTTTGGGTTTACTGGTTTCAAGAAGCACTGCCTGATGTGAACCATGCCTCGCAGAAAAGATCTCTCAGAAGACCTACAATCAAGAATTGTTGACTTGCATGAAGCTGGAAATGGTTACAAAAGTATCTCCAAAAGCCTTGATGTTCATGTGTCCACGGTAAGACAGACTGTCTACAAATGGAGAAAGTTCAGCACTGTTGCTACTCTCCCTAGGCATGGTCGTCCTGTAAAGATGACTGCAAGAGCACAGCGCAGAATGCTTAATGAGGTAAAGAAGAATCCTAGAGTGTCAGCCAGTGGTGTATTTAGGTTTTGTGCTGCCCTAGGCCTGACTAAACTCGTGCACCCCCTAATTTAAATTTGACGCACCCCTTCCTGTTAAGGGCACACCTCTTCCTGGTTAATCCCCACCCTTCCTCTTTAAGCTCCACCTTTTCCTCTTAGAGCTCCGCCTTTTCCTCTCTTTATATTAAAAGTGGATACCAAGTGCCTACTTGTATATTTTGTATACCATTTCAAATGTATCTATTGAGATAAAGAAAATTATGAAATGTTTTAAATTCAAGCATTTTTACAAAGAACAACCACGCATGTCAAGTATACTCACAGCCGCTCTAATTGGTTGAACAATAAAATCCACAGAAACGTGCACTGCATATGAGCGTATCACAGAGCTGCACAGCAATAAAACCCACAGAAATGGGCACTGTGTATGAGCATATCAGAGCTCCACAGCAATAAAACCCACAGAAATGTGCAGTGTGTATGAGCATATCACAGAACTGCACAGCAATAAAACTCACAGTAATGTGCAGTGTGTTTGAGCATATCCCAGAGCTCCAGGGCAATAAAACTCACAGTAATATGCAGTGTGTATCACAGAATCCACAGCAATAAAACTCCCAGCAATGCAATGTGCGGTGTGTATGAGTGCATCACAATTCACAGCAATAAAACTCACAGCAATGCAATGTGTGGTGTGTGTCAGCGTATCAGAATCCACAGCAATAAAACTCCCAGCAATGCAATGTGCGGTGTGTATGAGTGCATCAGAATCCACTGCAGTAAAACTCCCAGCAAACCGAGTGTATATGAGCACACAGCAATTATGCTGTGGAGCCATCTTGTCAGCAGTGGGGGGACACTGCCAGAGGGTGCACTGTAGCTTTGATTCCCTTCCCGGTGGGTGTTCAGTCCAGAATAGAGTCTGTGTTAACGAAAGGGCGGGCAGCTGCGCGCGTGCGTTTCACGTGGTTCAGCCAGTCATGTGGTACTGAGACTCAGAGAAATGGCAGTGAAATGCCCTGATGTTCGGTGGTTTCAATCAGCAGGTTTATTCAGGCGAACCCCATAGGTTTCAATGTTAAAAATATTCCCGTTTTTATGCAATATCTAATAAATCATTTATTATTTTAATCTGCAGTAAAAAGTCTTTACTTATTGATTTTTTTTAGTACCTTTTAGTCATTTTTCTGATTTTTTTTGGGCAAAATTCCCCCCCTTTTTTTTAATAGCAGTTTTTCTTTTTTCTGTAACAGAACTTTTTATTATCAATCATAGGATCTTATATGTAAATTCCAGACATTTTCGTTCAATAGTTCTTTTGAAAACAGCAGGCCACGGGTTTGCGGTGGCAGCATTCAGCGGCCGACTCCATTCACTTTGGGGACCCTGCGGTGAATGGTGAATTCACTGCAGGGTGGGGAAATTGTATTCTCCTAAGTGCAGGGAACTACAGAACACCAAAAAGTTGGCGTCATTTCGGTGCTCTGTGAGTAACCCATTTAGTGGTGAGGTTTTTTGCTGCCCCCTGGAAAGTGAAATTGAAAGTGTATATTAGTGAAATCTCAATGTATCCTTCCTGGTAAAATACTTTGCAAAAGTAAAAAAATTTTTTTTATTTTTTTTAGGGGTGGGGCCACCCAGTGCGGGCCGCCGCCCCCTGAAAAGTGCCACCCTAGGCCTGGGCCTAGTCGACCTAGGCCAAAATACACCAGTAGTGTCAGCTAAAGACTTACAGAAATCTCTGGCACATGCTAACATTTTTGTTGACACATCTACAATAAGGAAAACATTAAACAAGAATGAAGTACATGGGAGGACACCACGAAGGAAGCCATTGCTGTCCAAAAAGAATATTGCAGCACATTTGAAGTTTGCAAAAGAGCACCTGGATGTTCCACAGCACTACTGGCAAAATATTCTGTGGACAGATGAAACCAAAATTGAGTTGTTTGGAAAAAACACACAACACTATGTGTGGAGAAAAAAAGGCACAGCACACCAACATCAAAACCTCATCCCCACTGTAAAACATGGCAGAGGGAGCATCATGGTTTAGGGCTGCTTTGCTGCCTCAGGGCCTGGACGGATTGTTGTCATTGATGGAAAAATGAATTCCAGAGTTTATCAAGACATTTTGCAGGAAAACGTACGACCATCTGTCCGCCAACTGAAGCTCCGCAGAGGATGGGTGATGCAACAGGATAATGACCCAAAGCATACAAGTAATTCAACAAAAGAATGGCTTCAACAAAACAAAATACGCCTTCTGGAGTGGCCCAGTCAGAGTCCTGACCTCAACCCGATTGAAATGCTGTGGCATGACCTTAAGAGAGCGATTCACACCAGACATCCCAAGAATATTGCTACACTGAAACAGTTTTGTGAAGAGGAGTGGTCCAAAATTACTCCAGATCGTTGTGCAGGTCTGATCTGCAACTACAGGAAACGTTTGGATGAGGTTATTGCTGCCAAAGGAGGGTCAACCAGTTATTAAGTCCAAAGGTTCACATACTTTTTCCACCCTGCACTGTGAATGTTTACATGTTCTGTTCAATAAAACATGAAAACATATAATGTTTGTGTTGCATTATTTTAAGCAGACTGTATTTTTAAAATTGTTGTGACTTAGATGAAGATCAGAGCACATTTTATGACCAATTCATGCAAAACTCCACGTAATCCCAAAGGGTTCACATACTTTTCATTGCCACTGTACATGCAAGGATCCACAGAAGCGGCTGGTTTGTCCACCATTACCCATGTAACTTTTAAGTGTGATTGAAAGAAAATACAATAGGTTGTTGTTTATATGGCATAATAAATAGGCAGTTGGTCCTTGTTATTACTATATATAATAAATAGTGAAATTTGGGTTAAAGACAATGCGCTGGGGATTACATGGCTACACAATGGGCAATCGACTGGCTGGATTATTCCCTGTAGATGCACTTGACATGAAAGAATGGGGATTGAACCCCTTGCAATCATTAAGCACATACCTCAGTACACCAGGAGTTTCAGAACTAATGATCAGTGATGTTCAGTTAACATAACATCAATATCAGTCATAGAGAACCTTGTTCCAGAGGGAATTTGCAATCTATATGGGAATTGTGGATGTGGAGACATGAGGGAGGGAGGTTCTAAAATATCTGGGGTTGTTTGTCCAGGATCCTCACTCATTCCGTAGCTCTTGCACTGTTGCACATTGCATCTGTTGCAATAGATAGATAGTTTTCTGTGTCGCTTTGTTGTAAACAAATTTCATTTGTATTAGGGCTCCAGAACATGCCCCCAATGGTTTAGCACACTGTGCGTGATGCCTGGGGTGCTAACATGTTTTTAAAACCCGATGGAGAGTGTCTCTATCGGACTTTTCCCCAGTTGATAATACAAGTAGCCCTTAGCTGCAGTAACTCCATTTGGCCAGTAGATGGCAGCATCTGCCGGCCAAATAGGTTTTTACAGTAAGGAATACACTGTGACTATTCCGAAATATTTCCTTTTGTATAAGAAATTAAAAATAAATTTTCCAGAAAAACACAGTTTCCTAACACGTTTTTTTATGAAATCACTTGGCAGTGAAATGGTTATTAGAATTTTTGCCTTTTTTCCTCATTCAGCATTCACACTGACTACTATGTACCGACTGTAGTGTTTTTAATGTAGTGAATCAATTATGGAAATAAAAATAATAAAATCAAATACATAGTTTTGTATGTCTGCTAAAATATATGTTTGATAAGTGCAATGTCATTAATGATAATTAAAATAAATTTTATTAAAGCGTTATAAGGCAGTATATGTCTTAGTACCTTTTAAAATAATTAAACATTTTGTTTATACTCCTCTCTGTCTACTTCACATATCCACAAAATACGCAATTCATATTTGTTAGGTTTATTAATAAATTGCCTTGGAGTGATTTATTATCACATCTGATTTTCTGTGTGTTCTGTTATTCTATAAATATGGAATCACAATGAAAATCTATTCTGTGCAGTGTAAAGGCAAAAATTAAATGAACTTCACGCCTCCGATCAATACCAACTAGCTGAAGTGTTAGCAGAAATTTCCAAATTATTTATTTGTCATCATTTCAGTTCCTAATTCAATCACACTTGAAGGTCGAGATGTGAAGGTATAAGAAATATACCTCCATCATACAGCGTTATAAGATACAGCGTAATTCTCACCTTGTTATAAATAATCTGTCTATTTCTTATATGCCTCCTGTACCATCCATCACGTCCTTCCTGCCCTGTGAGTTTTATTTTATTTTTTCAAGGACCCAATTTTTACGTTCTGTGTAATTCTAAGAACCATAAAAGTTGGGAATCATCTCTCACTACAGAGAAATATGAGACACAAAGTGACAACTAAAAGGTATAATTTAATCAGTGTTTTACTGACTGCTTTCAAAGGTTAAACACTGACTACTGGACCATAATAATTAACTTTTTCATAGATCAATTTTATAAAGAAGTATGTGTAGTACAAATGTAAAAATTATATTTCAACACCTATAATAATGCCCATGCATTCAATACTCTACAGCACGCTTCATGTTCCGTAAAATGTACATAATGTTAACATATGCCTCAATGATACATGCTGTTAGTGCACATATAAGTACTATCCTTTAGATATTATTGTTCTTCATTTTTGATCATGGTAAAGGTCAAATGTGCACTTCTCAATTGGTTGTGTTTATAAATCAGTGAAAGCAGAGAATATATGCATTTATGTAGTAAAACAGCACTGTATATCAAATGCTTGAAGAACTATAAATACAATACAAAGTCCCGAAGAAAAGATTATGTATAAATGATAATAATAATAATAAAATAAAAATAATTCAATACACAGAATTCAAATCCATAAAAAAAAAAGGTGGAACAGTCACCTGGTGGTATTCACTTAGGCTGGGGTCAGACGAACGCAGTACGAACGTGCGTTTAACCGCGCTTTATGACGGCCGTGGTAGCAGCAAATGACGTCCAACGCAGGACCACACACGAAGTAGGGCCGCAGGAAGGTTCGGCCGCGCAACGCAAGTGGTAAGCGAACGCATTTTCGCAAAGGCGTCAAACCGCTAGTACTGACGTACAGAGTGCACTGCGTCCGCATAGCGGAGTGTGTGCATGATTAGGAGACGTCAGATGCTGCTCATGTCCGGCCTACATAATGTCCAGACACGTAAAGTTTCCTGGTTTGGATCCGTATGAAATCACGGCTGAAATTGCACATCGTATGACCGTTATCGCGTATTCCGTGAAAAAGTACGGCCATGAGTTCAGACGCAGTTTTTTACGGATGATGTGAAAAATGCGTTCGTCTGACCCTAGCCTAAATGTTTATATGGGCTCCCTTATGCCAATCGTAAACTGGCAAGTGAGGGGTTAATATGTAGAGCAGGTAATACCCTGAAAAGCAATAATTAGTGAATCCAGCCTTCATTGCTGAACCTGCTCCAACTGTTATAGGAAGAAGCACAACCAGTCTTTTTTTTTGTTATGGCTGTATTCATGGTTCAGGGTTAGGCCCTTATTGTGGTGTTTTCACGCCCTTCTAGGGTCAACCTGTTTTTTGGCTGTCTGGCCTAAGGTGACTCTTACAACTATAGATACATAGGAAGAAGCACATCAGGCGTGTAATCAATATGTGGATTCACAAAAATAAGGGCCCTAAATTACCACAGCAGCTAGAGAGTCATTTGAGGTATCATTGGAAAGGCTAGCGCAAGATCATGGGCCAGTGGTACCAAACATAACCAGTTTTTAAGTAAAAATAAACAATAAAGAAGTAAAAATAATAAAAATTTAATTTCCTTATTTTTTTTGTTTATTCTAATGCATCACTATTGTTCACTTTTCAATTATAAAGTGAACAATGATGTTGCACTTTCTCACCATCTCATTTTCCATGTCACCTGCAAGTATTATTACACATTATTCCATAAAAACCTAAATCGCTGTACTGCAGTGAGGAGCTCTGGGCAGTGGTGTATTTTGGCCTAGGCCAACAAGGCCTAGGCCTAGGGCGGCACTTTCCAGGGGGCGGCGGCCCGCACTGGTGGCCCCACCCCTAAAAAAATTACTATTATTATTATTATTTTTTTTTTTTTTACTTCTGCAAAGTATTTTGCCAGGAAGGATACATTGAGATTTCACTAATTTTCAAGTATGTCCTGGGTAGGCAAGGCCTAGGCTTTCACTTTCCAGGGGGCAGCAAAAAACCTCACCACTAAATGGGTTACTCACAGAGCACCGAAATGATGCCAACATTTTGGTGTTTTGTAGTTCCCTGCACTTCGGGGAATAAAATTTCCCCACCCTGCAGTGAATTCACCATTCACCGCAGGGTCCCCAAAGTGCATGGAGTCGGCCGCTGAATGCTGCCACTGCAAACCCGTGGCCTGCTGTTTTCAAAAGAACTACTGAACGAAAATGTCTGGAATTTACATATAAGATCCTATGATTGATTATAAAAAGTTCTGTTACAGAATAGAGAAAAACCGCTATTAAAAAAAAGGGGGGAAACTTTGCTGAAAAATTACTAAAAGGTACTAAAAAAATCAATAAAGACTTTTTACTGCAGATTAAAATAATAAATGGTTTATTAGATATTGCATAAAAACGGGAATATTTTTAACATTGAAACCTATGGGGTTCGCCTGAATAAACCTGCTGATTGAAACCACGAACATCAGGGCATTTCACTGCCATTTCTCTGCTGTTTGGTGTTCTCTGAATAGATTAACCATTACTTCTCTATGGGGATTTGCAATGCCTTCAAACAGCACCGTATTTGCTGGCAGTTCGCCAAACTTGTGTGTGAGCATATCACAGAGCAGTGGTGTACTTAGGGGAGTGGCGGAGGGCAGGCCGCCCCAGGTACAAGTGATTATTTGGGTGTCATTAGGGGGGTACTAGGAGGTGCCACTGTCACTGTGTGTCAGCTTTGAACTGTGTTCTTAAACAACGAGCAGCGGAGCAGGGCATTTGCATACGGAATAAAATCGAATAGAATAAAAATCCCCCTCTCCTCCCTCCATAGCTCCTCCCCTGCCCACAGCAGCTCTAGGAGAGGGGAGGGGGATGTGATTTGTGTGCAGAGAGAGAAGATGACAGTAAATGGCAGGTAAAGGGGGGGGTATCAGCAGAATATGAAGCCCTGTCTGCTTACTGCTGTTTAAAGTGGACCTTTCCTTAACCAGCACTGCAGTGATAGAATTTGTCATTGAGCTGCTTGGCTCCTGGTGAGGCTGCGTGTGTGCAGGTCATGCGGTCCGGCCAGTCAGGTGGTACTGAGTCTCAGTACCACCTGACTGGCTGAACCACATTACACGCACGCATGTGCCCGCCATTTTTTTAACACGGACACTCACTCTATTCTGGACTGAACACCCACTGGGAAGGGAATTAAAGCCACGGTGCACCCTCTGGCAGTGGCATCCCACTGCTGACAAGATGGCTCTATGCACAGGCACAGCCGCGATCCTAATGTGGCCTGGAGGGACCTCCTGCTGAGTCCGTACACAGTCCCTGCTGACTCTGCACACAGCCCTACCGCGGACGGAGGCCGGTAAATATAGAATAAATAATTGCTGTGTGCTCATATTCACTCGGTTTGCTGGGAGTCTTATTGCAGTGGATTCTGATGCACTCATACACACTGCACATTGTATTGCTGGGAGTTTTATTGCTGTGGATTCTGATACGCTGACACACACCACACATTGCATTGCTGGGAGTTTTATTGCTGTGGATTCTGATACGCTGACACACACACCGCACATTGCATTGCTGGGAGTTTTATTGCTGTGGATTCTGATACACTCATACACACTGCACATTGCATTGCTGGGAGTTTTATTGCTGTGGATTCTGTGATACACACTGCATATTACTGTGAGTTTTATTGCCCTGGAGCTCTGGGATATGCTCATACACACTGCACATTACTGTGCGTTTTATTGCTGTGCAGTTCTGATATGCTCATACACAGTGCCCATTTCTGTGGGTTTTATTGCTGTGCTGCTCTGTGATACACTCATATGCAGTGCACATTTCTGTGGATTTTATTATTCAACCAATTAGAGCGGCTGTGATCCAGTATACTTGACATGCGTGGCTGTTCTTTGTAAAAATGCGAATTTAAACATTTCATAATTTTATTTATCTCAATAGATACATTTGAAATGGTATACAAAATATACAAGTAGGCACTTGATATCCACTTTTAATATAAAGAGAGGAAAAGGCGGAGCTCTAAAAGGAAAAGGTGGAGCTTAAAGAGGAAGGGTGGGGATTAACCAGGAAGAGGTGTGCCCTTGACAGGAAGGGGTGCCTCAAATTTAAATTAGGGGGTGCACGAGTTTAGCCAGGCCTAGGGCAGCACAAAACCTAAATACACCACTGGCTCTGGGGTCCTTTGGAAGCCTCTAATCTGGCTCTAATATTTACATCAAGCAAGGTCAAGTGAAATGTCTTTGGAAAGGTCAGAGCCTGACCTTTCCAACGATACCAAATATGGCACGTAACCTGTAAAAATAGAAAAAGAAGAATAAATAATTGAATAACTTTGCTTTTTTCCCCTTGGTTCTAAGGCAGTAGCACTAGGTGCTTTAACTAATAAAGCAAACAATGCTGCTGCACTAACTCACCTCCTCATTTCCAAAGAGGGGAGAAAATGGCGTAATGTGTTATTACGTATTTGTAAAAAAAAGAAAAGAAAGGAATGCGTCGCACCGTTACAAAGAGAGTTGACTTTGGGCCCATGTATCTCCATTCATTGCACCCAACAAAGTCAATTGGACAGATCAGAATTAAGGATGAGCTGTTCGGGTTCGGATGGTTCGGAGTTCGACCCGAACTTTGGCAGTTCGAAAGTTCGCGAATTTCGAACTTTTTGGGCGTGTCGGTTCGGGTTCGAAAAAAAAAAGAAATTTTGAAAAAAGTATAGAAAATGCTTAAAAAAGTACTAAAAAATCTAGAAATAAAAAGACTCTTTACTGCAGAATATTATAAGCAACAGTTTATTAGATATTGAATTAAAAACTAATGTGTACGTGGAAAGATTATCAACTCTAAATGACCTCTGTTTACAAACGGGCATAACACCAGGTGTTTTTAGTCTGGTAATCAATTTGATACATTGTACAATATACTGAGGGTGGGGTGGTGTCTGCTTCTGATTGAGATTTGAGAATTAATTTCCCTAAAACATCCTAATATGCTGCATTTAACTGGTGTTTGAAAAAAATCTAAAGCAATGTTATTTTTCACCTCGGGATTAAACATTCACAGGGTTATTCAGAGAGCAGTGAAAAGCAGGAGAATAACTGGAGAAGTGAAAATTCTAGGTCAAAATAGCCAAACCAGAAAAATTCTCCCATTTATCTCACTTTCCAAATCGGCTATTTGGTCTAGATTGTTCTCTTCTCTTGCCAGTTCTCCTGGCTCTCACCTCTCTCTCAGGGTTGTTCAGAGAAAGGTGAAAACCAGGAGAATGGCAGGAAAAGAAAACAATCTGGACCAAATAGCCGATTTGGAAAGTGAGATAAGGCTAGGGTCAGACTAACGCATTTTTCGCAGCGACCGTCAAAAAGTGCGTCCGAACGCATTGCCGTATTTTTTCACGGATTGCGCGAAAACGGTCATACGATGCGCATTTTTGTGCGTGATTTTTTTATGGATCCAAACCAGGAAACTTTGGGTGTCTGGACGTTATGTTGGCCGGACATGAGCAGGGTCTGACGTCTCCAAATCACGCACACACGCCGCTAGTGGACGCAGCGCACTCTGTACGTCCGTACTAGCGGTTCTGCGTTCTCGAAAAAATGCGTTCATTTTCCAATTGCGTTGCGCAGCCGGACTTTCGTGCGACCGTACTTCGTATATTGGCCGTCATTGCCCATCATTTGCTGCTAGTGTGGCCGTGATTAAGTGCGCCTAAACGCACGTTAAAAATTCACTAGTCTGACCCTAGCCTAAATGGGAGAATTTTTCTGGTTTGGCTATTTTGACCTAGAATTTTCCATTCTCCAGTCATTCTCCTGCTCTTCACCGCTCTCTGAATAACCCTGACAGGGTTATTCAGAGAAAGGTGAAACTCAGGAGAATGACTGGAGAATGGAAAATTCTAGGTCAAAATAGCCTAACCAGAAAAATTCTCCCATTTATCTCACTTTCCAAATCGGCTTTTTGGTCTAGAAGTTTCCATTCTCCTGCTTTTCACCGCCAAATAATCAGTAAACTTTTTCTGCGTGTCCGAAAATGTCTCCTCTTTTCATACAGACTGCCGCCCCAAGCAGTTGTTTATGGATAGATTAAAGGAAAAGCATTTACCGTCATTTGAAATGTCATTTTTTGGTTTTTACATATTTCTATACATCCTAGAAATCTGCCACTTCACGGGCAGGTTATGGGGACCTCCTAGGCACGATATTTGAAGGAATTTTTCATTTTTAACCCTTATTTCATGGAAAACTCACTGTCCCTTTAAAAACGTTTTTTTTAAAACTTTTTGTCCTTGTTTCCTGTCCCCCAGGGCACTACCCGGACCCCCATACACGTTTTATGGCAAATATGTAGCATATATGCCCTCTTGGAGGGCACTCTAAAAAAAACGAATTTTCAGCCCCATTGACTTGCATGGGGGTTCGGGTTCGGTCCCGAACAAATGGGAAGTTCGGGTTCGGGCTCGAACCGAACTCGGAGAGTGTTCGGCTCATCCCTAATCAGAATCTGGCCTTTCCGATGATACCAAGCATGACAATGTAAAAGCTAAAAGAAGAAACAAATTAAGTTTATTTTTTATTTTTATTTTTTTTGTTCTGATGCACTGGTGGCCATTTGGCAAGTATAAAATGAGAAAACCACTGCCATTATTCTCTTTATCATTTTCCACACTGGGAGCAAGGTCAGTGCTTTACACATAGTCATATTATTCATAAAAACTCAAGTGAAAATTTTCATGTTTTTTTTTCAGTTTTGCTTAAAATAGCATATTTTCTCCGAGAAATGCGGTAACAGGTTTCCATGTCATTTTTTTTAACAAGAGTACCCCATAGGATGATAAAATGGGGAAAAAAATAATTTTACATGCTGTAAATGGCTGAAATCTGAATAGAAATTTAATTTGTGTTGACATTTTTTGTTAGAAGTGAAAATAAGGATATACAATTTGTGTGGGTCCTATAATAAAACATGACTCGTTTTTAAACATGATGAGCACAAAATGGTCAAAACTAGCTCAGCACACGGGGGTGTAATGGCTCAACAGGGAAAGGTTACAAGTGCCCACTATACAACTAATAATTATCAGCGAGACTATTACACAAACACTAGTGAATAAATTAAAACTATCCCACCTACTTTTGACTATAAATCTTATGTGGAGATGTACTGCACAGCCTTTGGAACCCACTACAAAGCTTATACACTTCTCACTAATGTTGTACTGTTCCAGTTGGAATTTTGGCATAGTAATATTAGCCCTGATGATGTAATAGCCATATTTGAATGACTCAATTCTGGTTTTGTATTTTCTCTTAGTGAATTAATTGCCTGCCATCCAACAAAATGAATGAATATATCATGGATAATACAACCGAAGTAAGTATAATTTGTCAAGGTTGTATAACCCATTCCTTTTATTTTAACATTTATATAAATGTTGTCTGAGGAATTGTAACTTATTGCTCAATCATACCTTAATACATGGAAAATAGAAAACATGATTAAACACTATTTTATTCATTTTATATATAAATAGCAAAATTGTATCATGAAATGATTTGTAAATTAAATCAGTTTGACCTCGGTGCAGAATTTGTTATATATACACAACTTCTGCACAATTTAGTTAAATGTTTTTCTTCCCCACTGGCTATTGATTAACTGCAATTAATCTTTATGTTTCATTCAAATGAAAACAATTAACAGTGCAAATATGATCAGAGAGGAGATATCCAAGGAGAACATTCCAGTATAAATCCGACTGTTCTCCGCAAGCATAAAAAATAGCTAAAGAGGCTCTAACATTACAATTGATAATCTGTAATCAGCAGTGTCAACATTCAAAAAGAACAATGCACTAAGGCACAATTTAAGATTAAAACGTGCAGTGCCAGAACAGTAGGCACAAAAGACATGATTCTGACAACATTTAAAAGGTTTAAATATATCCTCAGCTACATATGTCAGCAGAATAAACAAGTACAAGTAGACATAAGGAGATATACACTACATTTTGGTGTTTGCTGGTGTTGCAAACAAAGGTAATATTGTGAGTATTGCCGTGCTTGAAACACCGGCATTTCAAAACCTAAAATCCAAAGAGTAACAGGAGAAGCCTCACTGAGAACCTTATCCCGTCATTACAGTATCTCATTTCTGGTTCTGTTATCATCAGAATTCTCAGGGCTACAGGAAATCAAACATATATCAGTAGAGGCAGGGTTTTGGGAAGCTTCACCCCAACAGCTGCTTCCATCACCACACATATGCTGCCTGCCAGTTTACGCACAGTTTGTTACTGGGTACACTGGAAAAGAAAGTAAGATACGCTGTATAATGCAGTTAAAATTCAATCAAACAATCAGTGGTTTTATCAGCATAAAAGTCCCATACTTTGCCCACATTTGGATAGTCTGTGGAAAGTGTGGTGTACATAGGATGGAAAGCAGAATCATCTTGGAATGCAGGCAATTGTATCCTGGGTGGGAGTAAGAAACTATCATTGGCACCAAGTCAGAGGTCATTAATGGCCAGTGAGAACACGGTATCAGTGTAACCTCATGATAATGTTAAAGTTGGTCACTTTGGGAAAATTGCCAATCAATTCCAGGCTAAAATAGAACTATTCAATGAATTTCATTTACTAAGCATTAAGGTCCTGTTGACATGTCATGTCCTGGTAGACTTTGCCATTTCCTTATGTGATTAGCCAAGTGAGTGAGGACAGGTAGGACTTGACAGGTGTGATTCACATGGTGACAACTCAATGAGTAGTGAATGAAACCCCTTGTCTCTCCAGTTTGAACCATATTACCACCTACCTTCCAGATTCACTGTTAGTTAACACATATATAACAAGTAAACATTAGTTAAGCATGATTATTATCTTGTCTCAACTGTCTGGTCAATTGAATGAAGATAGAAATAATTTTCTATTTTTCTTTTAACAGCTGTATGATAATTACGGAGAAGATTATGTTCCAGAGGTGGTCAGCATAAGTAATGCTCTTAATGCTAAAGAAGGAAACTTGTTTTTTCGAATTTCTCTGACATTAATGTACAGCATTGTTTGCCTCACCGGTATTGTTGGAAATGGGCTGGTTATTGCTATTATTGCATTCAAGATGAAGAAGTCAGTAAATACTATTTGGCTTTTTAACCTCGCCATCACAGATTTCTTATTCTCCTTTTTTTTGCCAATCACTGTTGCATATGCCGCCTTGGATTACAACTGGATTTTTGGAAATACTATGTGCAAGCTGAATTCATTAATTCTGGTCCTGAACATGTTCACCAGTGTCATTTTATTAACAATCATAAGTCTGGATCGCTGTATATCTGTTATATTTCCAGTTTGGTCTCAAAACCATCGATCCACTAAACTGGCTAGTTTTTCATGTACAGCTGCATGGATTATCGGTTTTATTTTAGGATCTGCCACTTTGGTTTTTCGGGATACGGAGTTCAGACATGGAAAAAATTTCTGTTTCATGAACTTTTCTGTACTGGGTGGATATGATCCTCAACAGGTACATATCATGTTCAACATGTCGAGGTTTCTCTTTGGGTATGCAATGCCACTAATTATCATATTATCCAGCTACTCAATAATTGTTTACAAGCTTAAAAAGAACAAGCTTGCCAAATCCAAGAAACCATTTAAAATCATACTAACCATTATTGTGGCTTTCTTCATCTGCTGGACACCATTCCATGTGTTGAATGTTTTGGAAACCATGTATACACCATTTCCAATCGGCATGTCTCTTGCCTATGTCCTGGCTTCATCCAACAGCTGCATAAATCCAATACTCTATGTGATTATGGGACAAGATTTCAGGAAGTTTAAGATGAGTGTATTATCAAGACTTGACAATGCATTGAGCGAGGACACGATGCACTCACGCCTTAGCCACAGAACATTCTCGCGGATATCATCAGTGACTGAAAAGGAGACAATGATGCCATAAGATCCATAAAAAAGTTTTTTATTGATTCGAAATTTTCTTTTTATGGTATTTTTACTAGGAAGGATACATTGAGATTTCTATCATTTTCAAGTATCTCCTGGGTGGTGAGTATGTACCATTGGGTGTCTTACCCATGGACACTTACTGGAGAGGTGCTCTATGCCAGGATTTGGCATAGAGCAGTGATGTTACCTCTACTCCACTTAGCAAGTACAAATATTTAATGTTTGATATCTGACAAATAAGGCCTTAAATTTACAGGTGTTGAATGACATTTTTCAAAATCATGCTCTTAAGATAAGATGATTGAGGGCAATGGTCATTAATGCTTATCAACAGTTTGTAATCACATTTCGTTTTAACCAAAAACATAAATGATGGCCAGCCCTCCAGAACCCACAGAAATAATGTGATGACATTACTGTTCAGAAATCGGTGCTCCTAAAGTATACTGGTGTGCTAATTCCTGGATAAACGTATGGAAAAAGGTTTCAGCAATGTGTCCTTCGTCGAAGGCCACTTCTGGTCGAAAAGTTACCACCTAAATTTTTCCAATAAAGCGCTGTTAACTGTCACTGGAATACTAGGATCCTTTTGACACATTTACTTAAAGGACCACTCTAACCGCCTCAAGCATTTGACATAATTTAACTAGTCTCAGGTAGCTGGGTGTCCCTCTTAAAAGATGTTCCTCTGTCCCGATTCAGCCTTCTGAACTGGAGGTCTTTGCTACACCTGGAAGTCCATCATTCAGCACACACCAAACAGCTTTCTTGGGTTTAGGTAGACCTTTAGAGCAGTGGTCCCCAACCCCGGTCCGCAGGGCCCACTAACAGACAAGGTTTGCCAGATATCTGAAGCACAGCACAGCACAGGTGATATGATTTGCTGCTCAGTGATTGCAGGATTCAGTCTGCATTTCCCCAAGGTAAATCCTTAAAACCTGGCCTGTTAGTGAGCCCTGAGGAGCAGGGTTGGGGAACACTGCTGTAGAGTATTCCATTAAACTAAATGATTGCCAGCATTATTTCAGCTCAGTAACTTCCGTTCAGTCTTTTTATAGTTCAGCGGTCAAAACCCCTCTGTACATGAACATGCATTACTTATAATTAATTCACTAGTTACTTTTGCACTTTACTTTTTTTAAATAATGACTAAACAAAAATATTGAAACTTCGCATCTCACTTTATGATATACATTAGGAAACAAATGTTAAATTAGGAGACATAACATTCTAAATGAATTTCTTATGGATTTCATAGATGATGAGTAAAGGAAAGCACTTTGAAGACAAATCACTTAACGGAGTAGCTTGACATTTAATGCCAAATTAAAGTTTGATTATTTGCACATTTTACTCCTTGAGGTATTTATTTCTATATGCTTGAGGTTTTATATACAGATTATAGCTCTTGTTATGATGAATAAAATATATCTATTATTATCCATTGTGTTTATTATGTGTATTTTAACACTAGCAGGTAATTTTAATCTGATCAAAGACCCGTTTGGCCTTTGTGCAACTTTCCTCACCTTTTGCAGCTCCCAACTGATTGGACACAGAAACGCATGAGAAGGAGTGGGAAATGCAGCGTGTATGACAATTGATCATCCACGATACTCTTGGGAAGACAAGTTGATTTTAAATGTGATAAAAATAAAAGGGGATTATTTATTTTACCCAGGACATACTTGAAAGTGAGAGAAATCTCAATGTATCCTTCCTGGTAAAATACTTTATAAATAAATAAATAAATTTATATATTACATGTCAAAACATTCCGCAGTACTGTCCAAACTACAGTGGGTAAAGACAACCCACCCTATACAAGTGATTATATTTGCATCATGGGCTTTACCATGGCTGACCTTGTATTTTCTGAACATTTTCCCCACGTGGTATTGGAGGGCAGGAGAGCCATACCACAGCTCACTGACTCTCCATGTATTATTTAAAACGGCCAGTGATGGGTGTGATGGGTGCATGGATTGGGTCAGATTTGTCCCGAGAGTGTGTGTTGATGTTTTGCCAGGATTATCACATGCAATAACTGTTTTATCGCATGTGATAACGGGCTTCAATTTTATGTTACAGTCGAATTTCCATGGCAAAAACTGTCATAGCTTTTATTTTTGTCTGTTTCCTCACTCTTCGCATTACATAGAAAGTTGCCCAGAAACTGAAGGAAAAAGCTGAACTTTTAGATTAAATAATGAGTTTTTAAAATAGAGTTTTATTTACGAATTTAGCAAGTTTATAAAGCTACTTACAAAGAAATATATACTATGAATACAAATATAATCCCAGTAATAAATAAAAAAACACAAACAGATATATGCACTTGTATACACTTTCAAAATATATAATCCATGGATTTAACCAGCTACATTGTTGCTGTTTTTTTTTTTTTTAAAAAAAAAACACATTTTTAACAAAAGAACAGTCTATGCTGAGATATTGATCCCTAACTTGGATTTATTTTGGATACCGTACAGCTGAACAATGGTTTTATAAGGTTCAAACCAGATAAAAAGTAGTATGAAAAGTAAAATTTTGGGAGCATGAAAAAGAGACTTATGATGTCATTGCTCAAACACAATGCGTCTGTGTAAAGGTGAATATAATATCGTATTAATAGAACTTCGGGAAAGAAAAGTAATACAGAATGTAAGAAAGGAACGGGATAAAGGTTGCAACACAATCGTGTTCATGTTAGTAAATAAAAAGGAAATCATAAAGTGAAAGAAAGAATAACTCAGATATTGGAGATAAAGTTATTTACAAATCTCAACCTGAAAGTGGCCAGGAAACATTATAGTTGGAGGCACAGTATCCACAAACACAAGGATAAATATTACTAAACAATTTATAAGAATGAAGCTCACATCATCATGATGTTATTAAAATGTCAAAATAATGTAGTAGAAAACAATATCAAATTGTAGTCCCTATCAGGGTTATTCAGAGAGCAGTGATAAGCAGGAGAATGACTGGAGAATGGAAAATTATAGGTCAAAATAGCCAAACCAGAAAAATTCTCCCATTTATCTTACTTTCCAAATCGGCTATTTTGACCTAGAATTTTCCATTCTGCAGTCATTCTCCTGCTTTTCACCGCTTTCTGAATAACCTTGTAAGACTAGTAATTTCATAAATTTATTATTTCCTTTAATACACTAGGTGCCAAGGTGTTGAGAATTGTGAATTTATTAGTGTACTTCATACTGTCGCAAACATATACATTCACTTGAATGTGAAATTGAGCTACTATACTTTCATTCTAACCCCTTGCCGTCCCAGGATGTGTTATGCCGACCTGGTGGCGGGTGGACTTTAAAGACGCAGGGCATTTAGGTAGTACGCCTTGCTGTCTTAAATGGGCCGCCTCAGCCCCTCCCTGCAGTCTGCGTGTGCTAGGCGACATTGGCGGCACGGGGACATCCTGAACCTGTGGCCAGGGCCGGTGCTTCCACTAGGCAAGCTAGGCAACCGCCTAGGGTGCACCGCCACCTAGGGGCGCAGCCGATCCCAACCTGGGTTCCATTATTGTACCCCTTCCTCATTGTTTGCTTGTTTAGGCCTGCATCAGACAATCGCAGTGATCACGTCCGTGTTGCCGCACAGTTTAAGGTCCGTCATAGCATAGAATCATGATCAATAGAGACCCACACACAAAGTACGTGCGCACCGAACGGCAAACGGACGCAAGTTAGGCAAGAACGTAGAACCGCTAAGATGGACACGTAGAGTGCGCCACGTCCGCGTACGGCCTGTGTGCATGATGAGGCGAAGTCAGACGCAGCACATTTGCGACGTCCATCACTTTGATGCTCATATGTTTTTCTAGTCTAGCTGACTGTAATTGTCATTTAATTTTTATTAATTTTGATTCCCATATTTCTCATTTTTTTCTACATCCGTTAAAAAAACTGGACCGTGTGGTGTCTACAGTATCTTCCGCCAGTACGTACGTCCATTATGCACGCACGCAGAGTGCGTTCAGACTGCGTTCATCTGACATTAGCCTTAGCCGGCAGTGGTGGCTCACAAAGCAGACTACTGCTAGCAGCGCAGAAGATGGGCATCTTATGGTGAAGAGCAGGGGCCACCAGATGACGTGCAGGGCAGGCATCACAAGAGGCAGAAGAAAGAAAGATAAAAGAAAGACACGAAAGAAAGAAAGAAAGAAAGGCAGAAAAAAGAGGCACATAGAAAAGATAAAAAAAGAGGCAGATGATAGAGAAAGAGGCAGATGAAAGAGAAAGAGGCAGATGAAAGAGAAAGAGGCAGGTGAAAGAAAAGGCAAAAGAAAGAGGTACAGAAGAAACAAAGAGACAGAGGAAAGAAAGAAAGAGGCACAGACCAATCCCGGGCCCGACCAGCGGGGGTAAGATGGGCACTGAACGACCGTGTGCGGGCCTTGCACACCTTGCACAGTGTGTGTGTTGTCCACCGCATTTCAATTGTTGACAAATTTTTCGGGGAGGGGGCAAGTAGGTGGTCAGGCAGGGCTGGTGCAAAATAGTCTAGCACCAGCCCAGCCTGCGTCATGACGGCACCTGTCAGCGAGGCGTACCTGTACACCTTTGCTGGCAGTAAGCCACCCCCGACGGGCTTTGGTTTCTATTAATTATTAAAGAGTAAGCTCATCAATGGCCATTAATAGAAACCAAAGCCTCTAATTGTGTTTTTGTTTCACACGGTATAATGGAAATAAGCGCAGATGACAATTTTTCTCCTTGTTATGTTTTATACATGTTGCTTGGCCTCCCCATCTGGGAATAGGCGCGACTTCACGCCTCCTGTACTATGTATGTTTTATTGTACCTCCAGCCAGTCATAATAACAACACGTAGTGCAACGAAATTGCGGATGGGTCATGTGAGATAAAGAAAAAAGATACAAATTGTCATAATAGACAATATACATCCTTTTCATTTCTTAATTTTTATATTCCAGTTTTACCGCTGTTCTGATCCAAAGGTTATCTATCATTGAAACGTAAGGATTTTGAAGGAACATTTAATGTTCCTTGTCACCATAAATACATTATTATAACCTGCAAGCCTGCCCTTTGGGAGTGCAATGCTGACACCGTCCATGTGATAAAAACTGTCAGCAACTTCTACCTCTCTATCTTGGGGAGAGGGGATGTCTATCTGGGGATAGAGGGGTCAGTGGTGTCTATCTGGGGGGAGGTGGGAAGACTGTAAGGGGTCAGTGTGTATATCTGTGTGTGAAAGAAGGTGGAGTATATGGAGGTGTGGTTTTGAAAGCATAGTGTGGGCCCCTCAAAATTTTCTTACCCAGGGCCCCTGAAATGCTAGAGGTGGCCCTGATAATTCTGTATAGCTCTTTGCTTCACCTTTAAATCACTGATGTGATAATTGGGATACTTCCCAAACACAGGAGGCATTATTTATGGACACATTGAACTGTCCTCCTCTTAGCTGCTGTTCTATTCCACCTTTGGCGATTCCGCAATGTTATTCATCATTTATACGTTTCTCAATAAGAATGAAAGAATTTAAAAATAAATTATTAGAACATTTTAAACAGCCTACAATTAGTGAACAATATATTTTTAAATATGCAGATTGCAAGGAATTACACAGAAGTTTAAGACCTAATGATGGGGGAACATTACAATGGGTTACAAAAACCCTCTCTCATCTAATCACATAGGGATACTATACTGCAAACTGCTGGTATCGGTGACAAGATATATTTTTATAGCAAGAACACATCAGCTGATACTGATCAAATTAGCATAATGTTTACCTTCACATGAATAAGAACAGGATAAATTTAGAAAAATAAAAGTTTTATACTTACTAGGGAATAAGATAAGCATTGATTCAGATAAAGGGAAAAAACAAAAGGTAGAAATGGTCCATAAACAGACAACTTACGTTCAGCTGAAGACATACGGGGATCACAAAGAGCCGATCTTTCCCCGAAATGGCACTGAACAGTGAATTTCCCCGTACGGTGCTATTTCCTGGCCATTTGGCTAATCAGAAAGCAGGCAGTTTGCCAAATTTTGGTGAATAGCCAGCAAGTACAGTGCCTGTTCGAAGGCACTGAAAGTCCCCATAAACAAGCAATGGTTAATCTATTCACAGAACACCGAACAGCAGAGAAATGTCACAGTAAGGCCCTGCTGTCTGGTGGTTTCATTCGGCAGGTTTATTCAGGCGAATTCCATAGGCTTCAATGTTAAAAATATTCCTGTTTCTATCCAGTATCTAATAAACCGTTTATTCTTTTAATCTACAGTAAAACATCTCTCTTACTATTTGTTTTATTTTTTTAAGAACTTTTAGGCATTTTTCAAAATTTTATTGGGGATTTTTTTTTCTTTTTTCTGTAACAGACCTTTTTATAATCATACATAAGACCATATATGTTAATTACAGACATTTTCCTTCAGTATATTTTTTGCAAACAGCGGTTAAATTTTTACACTTTCAATTGTTTTATTTATTTATTTATTAATTTTCAACTATCTGGCGGCTTGTCGGCTCTTTTTTAATTTCAGGTTCAGCGGATCATCGGATTGGATCGGATCTGATAATGACTCGGATCAGATCAGCTCCGATATTTCTGAGTGATTGTTATTTTTTAAAAAAAGAGTTGCAAACCCGCTGAAACTATCGAATTTGATACTTTCAGTCAGTTCTCGGTGTATTTTCGAATAGAAACATAGAAACATAGAAAAATGTCGGCAGATAAGAACCTTTCGGTCCATCTAGTCTGCCCAATTACATGGATACTTAACCTGGATTTATCTTTTGTTTAGGATAGCCTTATGCCTATCCCATGCCTGCTTAAATTCAATTACTGTTTTGGCCTCAACCACTTCAACTGGAAGGCTGTTCCATGTATCCACCACCCTCTCAGTAAAATAATGCTTCCTGATGTTACTTTTAAACCTTTGCCCCTCTAATCTAAGACTATGTCCTCTTGTTTTGCTACTTTGTTTCCTTTTAAATATACTCCCTTCCTCTACCTTGTGGATTCCCTTTACTTATTTAAATGTTTCTATCATATCTCCTCTGTCTCGTCTTTTTTCCAAGCTGTACATGTTAAGATCATTAAGCCTTTCCTGGTAACTTTTCTCCTTCAAGCCGTACACCATTTTAGTAGCCCTTCTCTGAACTCTCTCTAAGATGTCACTGGAGATACGGTCTCCAGTACTGCACACAGTACTCCAAGTGAGGTCTCACCAGTGCTCTGTACAGTGGCATGAGCACTTCCCTTTTCCTATTGCTAATACCTCTCCCTACACAACCAAGCATTCTGCTAGCATTTCCTGCTGCTCTATTACATTGACTACTTACCCTTAGATCCTCTGAAATAATAACCCCTAAATCCCTTTCCTCAGATGTTGAGGTTAGGACTGTATCAAATATTCTATATTCAGCCCTTGGGTTTTTACGTCCCAGGTGCATTATCTTGCACTTATCCACATTAAAACTCAATTGCCACAGCTCCGACCATTTTTTTAGTTTACCTAAATCATTTGTCATTTGGCTGATCCCTCCAGGAACGTCAACCCTGTTGCAAATCTTTGTGTCATCAGCAAAAAGACATACTTTTCCATTAATACCTTCTGCAATATCACTAATAAAAATATTAAAGAGAATGGGTCCAAGTACTGACCCCTGAGGTACCCCACTGGTAACAAGACCTTGCGCCGAATAAACTCCATTTACCACAACCCTCTGGTGCCTGTCACTCAGCCACTGCCTAATCCATTCAACAATATTGGAATCCAAGCTCAAAGATTGCAATTTATTGATGAGCCTTCTATGCGGAACAGTATCAAAAGCTTACTGAAATCTAAATAAGCAATGTCTACTGCACCACCTGTGTCTATTATTTTTGTTACCCAATCAAAAAAATCAATAAGATTAGTTTGGCATGATCTCCCTGAGGTAAACCCATGTTGTTTCTGATCCTGTAATCTATGTGTTTTTAGATGTTCAACAATCCTTTCCTTTAACATGGTTTACATTAATTTCCCCACTACTGACGTAAGACTAACTGGCCTATAGTTCCCCAATTCCTCCCTACTACCCTTCTTGTAAATGGGCACAACATTTGCTAATTTCCAGTCTTCTGGGACGACTCCCGTTAGCAAGGATTGGTTAAATTAAATCTGTTAACGGTTTTGCTATTACATCACTGAGCTCTTTTAATAATTTAGGGTGGATCCCGTCAGGCCCCATTGACTTATTTGTCTTTACTTTAGACAGCTGCTGTAGAACCACCTCCTCTGTAAACTGATATGTAAATGTCTCGTTAGTGTTTCCTCCTAACTGAGGTCCCTTTCCTTCCTTTTCTTCTGCAAAGACTGAACAAAAATATTCATTGAGGCAGTCAGCGAGACTTTTATCCTCTTCTACATACCTTCCTTCCTTTGTTTTTAATCTAACTAATCCTTGTTTTACTTTTCTTTTCAGGTTTA
The DNA here is from genome assembly GCA_009667805.1 of Leptobrachium leishanense. Classification (NCBI taxonomy): domain Eukaryota; kingdom Metazoa; phylum Chordata; class Amphibia; order Anura; family Megophryidae; genus Leptobrachium; species Leptobrachium leishanense. The sequence continues at coordinate 131,637,448 of CM019063.1, read as the reverse complement.
TGTATCTAAAAAATGTTTTGTCCCCCTTTTTTACTGACTGAGCTATTTTCTCTTCTGCATGTGCTTTGGAAGCTCTTATAAATTGCTTTGCCTCTTTCTGCCTAATCTTATAGGTTTGCCTATCTTCTTCACTCTGAGTTTTTTTTATAATTATTGAATGCTGTCTTTTTGTTCTTCACTATTTTGGCCACTTCTGCAGAGTACCACAGTGGTTTCTTCCCTTTTTTGTTTTTGCTAACAAGCCGAATGCAATTGCCTGTGGCCTTCAATAATGCTTCCTTTAAATAATCCCATTTCTCCTGGACTCTCTTTAAACTCCTCCAGTCTGATAATGACTCCTTCACACAAAATCTCATTTTAGAAAAATCTGTTTTTCTAAAGTCTAAAACTTTTGTTTTTGTGTGGTGTGGCTCCATCCCTGTTCTTATATTAAACCATACTGACAGGTGATCACTAGATCCCAAATTTTCACCTACAACAACGTCCGATACCAAACCTCCATTTGTGAGTATTAAATCCAATATGGCCTCTTTACGGGTCGGCTCCTCAACTACTTGTGTTAGAGATAATCCCAGTAGGGAGTTTAGAATATTTGTACTCCTGGTGCACCCAGCTGTTTTGGTTTTCCAGTTCACATCAGGAAGATTAAAGTCCCCCATGATAATAACTTCCCCCTTCATTGCCATTTTGGCTATTTCCTCAAACAGCAGATTATCTATCTCTTCTACTTGTCCAGGGGGTCTATAGATCACACCTACACGAGCTACTGTATGATTGCCAAATGTTAGCGTAACCCAAACTGACTCTATGTTCACCTCGCTCACTTTTATTTGGTTCGTTTTTATGTTGTTTTTCACATACAGGGCCACTCCTCCTCCTTTCCTACCTTCTCTGTCTTTTCTATATAAAGAGTACCCCGGTATTGTTATGTCCCAGTTATTTTTCTCACTGAACCATGTCTCAGTAACCGCCACTAAATCTACTTTTTCAGCTGCCATCATTGCCTCCAGTTCATTGATTTTATTGACTAAACTGCGAGCATTTATAGACATGACTCTGAGCTTGTCATTTTTTTCCCCGCATGTTGCTTGCACCCTCCGATTTAGTTTTGGGGGACAATCAGGCAGATTGTTTTTACCCTTTTGTCCCCCCCTCCTAGAATCTGATTTGATAATACAAACAACACAAAAACATAGAATGGCGCAATATACAGGGTTATTCAAACAGAATCGAAAAAGTCACCGCATGGTCGGTGACTTTTCGTTCTCTTCAATTCGGCTTGATTCGGCGATCCCATTTTGGCGACCCTGTGGTGTATTCAGCATTCAGCAAGCACCACGGGGCCGTCGTAGTGTAGGGAAAAGCCACCAAAAACCTGCCGAACACTCACCGCAAAACCCAGGCGAATGCACACCGAAACCCGCAAAAACATCTGAATTAACCGCGCCGAAGACGCCGGAGAAACCCGAGCAGGAGCTGATCACAGCGCAGAGCAGCTGCCGGAAAAACCCGACACCGCAGACGAATGGAGTGAGAAAAAAGAAAAAGTACGCTTGAATGTTTGAAAAGTGAAACGCTGTTTGCAAACAAACTACTGAGCGAAAATGTCTGAAATTTAAATGTGAGGTCCAATGAATGATAATAAAAAGGTCTGTTACATAAAAAAGAAAAAATGTTTAAAACAAAACCAAAAAACTTTATTGCAAAAAAATCCCAAAAAATGCTTGAAAGATCCTAAAAAATCTATAAATAGAGAGACTTTTTTACTGCAGAATATTATAATGAACGGTGTATTAGATATTGAATTAAAATGGGAATATTTTTTGAAGCCTATGGGATTCGCCTGAATAAACCTGTTGAATGAAGCAAGCGAATGGCAGGGCATTTCGGCAACTTTTTACTGCTGGTTTTTGTTCTTTGAATAGACGAGGCTATGGGGATTTCACTGCCCTCGAACAGGCACCGAAGAGGCAACGTATGTGCAGGCAATTCGCCAACGTTTGGCGAACTGCCAGCTCTCTGGATAGCCGAATGGCCAGGAAAGGTAACCACACGCTGGATTTCAGCGTTTGGTTACCTTTTGCCAGCAATTCGGAGCTCTTTGAATAACCCTGATAGTGTTTTTACCCAATGGGGTCACCCAGATACAGTTAGGGTGGTCCCTGATCCACTTTCGATCTGGAAAAAATGGTAAGTAATATATAGTGTAGTATTTTGGTACTAAAAATATTTAATAAAATTCCAAAAAACAAACTCACAAAAAAAATGCACATAACAAAATGTGCATATGTACTCTCTCTGAATCAAAGGCACTTGGTAAATGGCAGCAAACCCAGAATCCAGGAAATTTCCTGCAGACCCGGAATCAATAAGTGCCTCTGTGTCAAGCTTGATATCTTCCCAAGCAAGTGACACTGGAACCACCACACAAGATCTTTTTTCTTTTTCTTATTATTAACCAGAGACACTATAGTAGAACCTAGAACCTGTCTCTCAGGGGATTCTAGGCATGCTCGTTTCCCGACATAGCAGATCTTTTAGGTCATTTGGGACATTGTAACCGGAAATGTCCTTTGTCTGCACAGTAAAAACACAGGCCTTCATTCAGGCGATGTTGTCTCTCTTCCCCTGAAATGCTGGACCGACCTAACTGCATTGGTTTGGGTTCAGCTAATACCACCCTAGGAGGTGAAGTGTTATGAACCATCCTAGGAGTGGAATAGGTACCTTGGGAAGGTTTGTGAGACTTGCTACGGCCAGACCTCCTATCGCGAATTTGATCATCAAGGGCTATGCAATAGTCTACCACAGGGCTCAAAATTTCCACAAGCCTACTCGCATTTGGCAAGTGGAAATTAAGTGAGGGTGAGTGCAAATGCACACCCAGACAGCACAATAAAGTATTTTGTGTTGCGTATTCCGGCAGTGCCTCAGTGCAGCCCCCCCTTCACCAGGCTGCACAGTGGCAGGTATCAGCTGTCTAACCTGACCCAGCTCGTCTCTGTCACTGGCAGGGGATGTGGAGAGGAGCTTCCCTGCCTCTTCACTCTGCTCATGCTGGGGTCTGATGACTGGGTATACATGCATCTAAAGGCCTGATGTCTGGGGATTAATGTTATTTTTGTAACTTTGCTAAAGGTTTTATTTAGAACAGTGTAATTTCATAAGATAATTTAAGGGAGTGTGTTTAGGGGCAGAGTTAAGGGCTGGGTTGGGGTTAGGTGGAGCAACTGGTGGCGAGTTACTCTTATGGGCTGGTTAGTAGCTTGGGACTTGAAATTTTGAGCCCTGGTCTACCAGATTATCTAGTTCCTCGGGTAGCGACATACTGTAGGAGCTAATTCATACATAAGTGTATGAGAGATTCCATCCAGGAAGGCCGTAGTAGGTGCATCATTAGGCTATTGCAATTCTGCTGCCACAGTCTTGAAATCTATGGCGTACTCAGCAACTCTTGCCTTGAGATATACGCCAAAGTGTCTTGGCAGCGCCAGTTGCCCACCTTGCAGAATCAAAAGTGCACCTAAGATCCTTCATGAACTCTGTATAATTATACACAACTGGTTTCTTTAATTCTCATAAAGGAGTCGCCCAAAGCAGAGCCTTCTCAATGAGGTGGTTAATAACATAACTGTTACGTTCCATGCTGGTAAACCTGTCTTCCTGCCCTCTGTATTTGTATATTGTGTTTTTTCCCTTGTGTTTCTGTTGCTGCCAATTCCTGGGTGGCCTCCCAGGGGTTAATTGGTGTTCTGTGTGCTGCTCACCTGTTGACCCTTGCCTTGATTCCCCTGCCTATATTAGAGCAATGTACCTATAGTACATTGCTGGGTCATTTTACTTTGCCTGGTCTCCTTGCGACTTGTGTCCTGAGAGCTCCTTGCTGTGTTCCTGTTATCCTTCGTTTGAATATCTTTGTTTAGTTTTTGCCTGTTATTTCTGTTCCAGTTTATGTCAGTTCCTTCTGTGTATTTAGTTCTGTCTATTGCTGTATTTTGGTTTGCTGTTTATGTTCCATTCTGATTCCCTGGTTACCGATTTTGGCTTGGCTGACTACCCTTCTGGTTCCTATTCCTATATCCTGTATGTCGTACTCTCTCTGGTTATGACCTTTGGCTTTCCTCTATATGACTACTCTATAGTATATTCCTTGTCTGTACCATTTCCAGGAAACCCTGTCATCTGTATACAACAAAAAGACTCTGTACGGCTTCAAGGTAATACTTTCCTTTAGATTAGATCCGGCTATCCTAAAGACTGGCCTTTCAGTGCAGGGAATCTTTGGTATTGCCGTACAGAGGTCTTTAGTTAACCCTGTGTTGCTTTCACCTGTCCTTGCAGTTTACAGTGCATCTCTGCATATAGGGGCTTCTCTCAGGAACCTTGACCTCACCTTGCTGCGAGTTATATTCATAGGGATATATATATACAGACCAACCACTTCCAAGGATCGGAGGGCAAGGATAGGGTGGTGCATGCCTGGTGGTACTGCCACCGTTACATAATGACCCAGCCATTACATAAGCCCGCAGAGATGTGTACCGTGTTGGCAACCTTATTGCATATGTTTGAGGAATTTGTGGTTCACCTCAAAGGGTTACTGAGCCTGTGTCTAGACTCTGGCAATCAGGTCTCATTTGAGAGCAGGGTTCGTGGTCCGCTTTCTCCTGATGAAAAGAACAGAAGACGTAAGTACAATCTCTGTTTCTATTGTGCCAGTTCGTTGCACTTTTTGTCTGTCTGTCCCCTCAAGCTGGTGCGTCCTGGGGCTGGAGGGCCGGTGTGTCCTGGGGCTTGAGTGCCGGTGTGTCCTGGGGCTGTGTTGGTGCACCTCAGTGTCGGTGCACCTCAAGACTTGTGGAGGGTCTGTGCGCCCTGATACTGGCCGAGTGCCAACTGTGCCCATGTCCCACAGTAAGGCCGCTAAAGCCAGACCACGCATGAGATCCACTGGCGCCAGTTACAGCTGGGAATCAGAGGGTGCCAGACCCAGCTGGGAGTCGGATAGTGCCAGACCACGTAGGGGATCTGATGGTGCCAGACCCTGCAGGGAGTCAGATGGCACCAGACCCCACTTTGAGTTCAGACCTCCTGAGAAATCCAGGTCTGAAAAAGAGGCACCTGAGTCTATGAAGGATGAATCCTTTTTGGCCACAAGGCCAGAGGATGAAGTACCCATGGAGGTTATGTCGCTCATGGCATCCGATAATAAACCTCAGACTTGTGTAGATACCTCTGATGGCTGTAGGGTTTTAAAGACACAACTGGCTGGTTATGAGCAGCGACTGGCAGCCAAAAGACAGTCCCTACGTATTGTTACTGGTTGTATTACATGTAGAGCCGCAACCCCAGTGCCAATTGGCGGTATGCCAGTTCTGTCTTGTAATGAGAAGCCAGTTCTGTTTCCGTCTGGCAATGAGAAGCCAGTCCTGTTTCCATCTGGCAATGAAAAGCCAGTCCTGTTTCCGTCTGGCAATGAGAAGCCAGTTCTGTTTCCGTCTGGCAATGAGAAGCCAGTTCTGTTTCCGTCTGGCAATGAGAAGCCAGTTCTGTTTCCGTCTGGCCATGAGAAGCCAGTTCTGTTTCCGTCTGGCAATGAGAAGCCAGTTCTGTTTCCGTCTGGCAATGTGCAGCCAGTCCAGCCTGGCAATGTGCAGCCAGTCCAGCCTGGCAATGTGTTGCCTGATCCTGGCACGATGCCGATGCTGCCTGATCTTGGCATGATGCCAATGCTGCCTGATCCTGGCACGATGCCAGCGGTGCTGTCTGATCCTGGCACGATGCCAGCGGTGCTGCCTGATCCTGGCACGATGCCAGCGGTGCTGCCAGATCCTGGCACAGTGCCAGCGATGCTGCCCGATCCCGGCGCGGTGACAGTAGTGATGTCTGATTCAGGTAAGCTGCCAGTCAAATCCATGGCAAACTGTGTGTCAGCAGTGCCAGAGCTACATTGCAACACCACTGTGCCCATGTCCCACAGAGAGTCCGAGGTTTCCAAACCTCATGGTAAGGCACAGGTAGGCGAGCCTACTCCCACTGTTGCCGTGTCATGTAAGGTGGTCACCCCTTCCAAGTCTCGGTACAGGAGGAGACGTGGGAAGCTGACCAACACTAGTCAATCTAGTTCCGAGAATACCACGCTCCATGATGGGTCTGATGATGCCATATTCCGTGCTTATCTTGAGGAGGTCCAGCAGGGTAGTGGCCTGACTGGTACCAACATCCCTAAATCAAGTCCTGTTCCCGAGGGGTATGTACGGACACCGTCTGGGTTATTAGTCCGTGAGACATACTTAGCAGTGCTCCAGAGACACCCATCTATCTGGAGGTGGTTGGGGGAGGATTCTGATGGCTCAGAGGACTCATGAAAGTTTTCTCCCAAGTGGAGCCTTTGCGTGTGTATATGTGTCTGTTTGGGGAGGAGGTTTGCCCCTGGTTGTTTTGGGTGCCCTGGGGTCACCCGTGGAGGAGCGGATACTGTTACGTTCCATGCTGGCAAACCTGTCTTCCTGCCCTCTGTATTTGTATATTGTGTTTTTTCCCTTGTGTTTCTGTTGCTGCCAATTCCTGGGTGGCCTCCCAGGGGTTAATTGGTGTTCTGCTCACCTGTTGACCCTTGCCTTGATTCCCCTGCCTATATTAGAGCAATGTACCTATAGTACATTGCTGGGTCATTTTACTTTGCCTGGTCTCCTTGCGACTTGTGTCCTGAGAGCTCCTTGCTGTGTTCCTGTTATCCTTCGTTTGAATATCCTTGTTTAGTTTTTGCCTCTGTTATTTCTGTTCCAGTTTATGTCAGTTCCTTCTGTTTTTTGCTGTATTTTGGTTTGCTGTTTATGTTCCATTCTGATTCCCTGGTTACCGATTTTGGCTTGGCTGACTACCCTTCTGGTTCCTATTCCTATATCCTGTATGTCGTACTCTCTCTGGTTATGACCTTTGGCTTTCCTCTATATGACTACTCTATAGCATATTCCTTGTCTGTACCGTTTCCAGGAAACCCTGTCATCTGTATACAACAAAAAGACTCTGTACGGCTTCAAGGTAATACTTTCCTTTAGATTAGATCCGGCTATCCTAAAGACTGGCCTTTCAGTGCAGGGAATCTTTGGTATTGCCGTACAGAGGTCTTTAGTTAACCCTGTGTTGCTTTCACCTGTCCTTGCAGTTTACAGTGCATCTCTGCATATAGGGGCTTCTCTCAGGAACCTTGACCTCACCTTGCTGCGAGTTATATTCATAGGGATATATATACAGACCGACCACTTCCAAGGATCGGAGGGCAAGGATAGGGTGGTGCGTGCCTGGTGGTACTGCCACCGTTACAATAACCCACCTTGGCTCTGTCTGTGGGGCACATCCCTGGATTGAGTTCTAACATAATGTCAATTTGTGTAACAAACCCTCTGCAAGAACCAGAATTCCCATTGAAACATGGGTGTTTTCAAACTCACATGGGATACCTCAGCAGCAATCAAGGAGGAAACAGCTACTGCTTGAGAGGCCATGTTAATCGCAGGAGAAGGAAGTGGTGAGGCTTTGCTGGACTGATTCATCAGTAAACCCAAAGCCTGAGCAAACTGGTCCATGCAATGGTCCTGCTCCTGCTGTTTTGTGATAATATCACCATGTCTAGACATAAGTACCGTTAAATCTGTCTGATCCATGTTTGGCCCTGACGTAATGTCACGTTCGCAATGGGGCTCACTCCAGATCAGCGTGGTTTGGATCCTTATGGACAGATTTCTGTGATACTCGATTTGATAGCAGTTAGGCTAGGGTCAGACGAAAGCATTTTTCCCCGCGAACATGAAAAAGTGCGTCCGAACGCATTGACGTATTTTTTCACGGAATGCGCAAAAACGGTCAGACGACGTCATTTTCGGGCGTGATTTTGTACGGATCGTCAATAAAACTCTTTTTGCGTCTGGACGTTATGTAGGCTGGACATTAGCAGTGTCTGACATCTCCTAATCACGCAAACATGCCGCTATGCCGCAGCTGCGCACTCAATACGTCAGTACTAGCGGTTCAGCGTTCTCAGAAAAATGCATTCAAATTCCACTTGCGTTGCACGGCCGGACTTTTGTGCGGCCGTACATCGTATATTGGCTGTCATTGCCCGTCATCTGCTGCTAGTGCGGCCGTAATTATGTGCGCCAGAACACACGTTAAAAGTGCGCTGGTCTGACCCCAGCCTTAGAACTGCCACACCTAGCACTCCCAGCCAGGGAGGTGATATAGAATACTAGATACCACTCAGCAGCAAATGATTTCGTGACCAAGTGTCTACTGAATGAAGGCAAGTTAACTATACACAGACAGAGATAGTGTAGCAAGATATAAACATAACTTGGTTTATCAAAAGCATGGTCAAAAGTACGTTCCGAGTTGGCACCAGAGAGGGTAGTCGAACAGGCAGGATTGGCAACAGAGAGGACTCCCATATACTTGTTCTTAGCATCGTAGAATGCACGTACAATGAACTCAGCAACCTGCAGGGCAGACCCACAATCAGTGACAATGCAGTATGATGTGTACATAGACGTAGTACCAGACAGACAACATGAACGTTTGATCGATTCAGCAACCTGCAGGGCAGACCCACAATCAGAGACCATGCGGTGTGATCTGTACATAGACTTAGTACCAGACAGGTGACATGGGGGGGTTGATGGATTCAGCAACCTGCAGGACAGACCCACAATCAGAGACCATGCGGTATGATCTAAACCTATACTCTGTCTATACAGAGTTCAACATACACACATATATGGGTAAGAATCATCAAGCAGGCAGTCCAGGTCAATCACAAGCAGGGTCCTCATACAAGCAGAATTGGCAACTAGGCAGAAATACACTGAGAGAGTAAACTGAGATCAGCTGGCAATGCAGGAATAACTCCACGTCAGGGCAATGAGCAGAATCTCCGCCCTGCATTTAAGGCCGGCGGCTCCGTGTCATCACACCAAGCCCCGCCCCCTCAGACGCCAATCTGCCAGCTCGAGCTCCTGGCACCTGGCCAGCCAGCGATGTCGCCGGGCGCCAAGACCCCCCAGGAAGCGCCACAAGGGCCGAAGATGTGACACATGGGAAGAGGTGATGCAGGGAGAAGCTAAGCACAGGTCACTGTTTGACCTTAGGGAGTGGGCTGGGGTGTATTTGGTGATTAGAGAGGACAGGAACTGTTGAGCCGAGTTAATGAGAGCGTTGCAGGTCAGGGTGAGGATTTTAAATTTAATTCTGCAGTGGATGAGGAGCCAGTGAAGGGCTTCGCAGAGGGGAGCAGCAGAGACTGAGCGTCGGGTGAGGTGGATGAGCCTGGCAGAGGCATTCAGAATTGATTGTAGGGGGGAGATGCGGGAGAGAGGGAGGCCAGCTAGAAGATTATTACAATAATCAAGTCGGGAGATTACAAGGGCGTGGATGAGTTGCTTTGTGGTGTCAGCGGTAAGAAAAGGTCGAATTCTGGAAATATTACGTAGTTGGTAGTGGCAGGAGGAGGAAAGAGACTGAATGTGGGGGATGAAGGAAAGAGCAGAATCAAGTGTAATTCCGAGGCAACGAACATGGCTAGATGTGGAGATAGTGATACCCTCAACCATGGTAGAAAAGTCAAGAGGTGGGGAGACACCAGAAGGAGGAATTAGTAGGAGCTCAGTCTTTGTCATGGATCTGGCCTAGCATACGTGCAGAAGTGTGGGTGTGAGCCCAAGATGCAGTGAATATAGCAGATTAGGCAGGTTACAGGGCAACAGAGTTTATTAAAGTAACATACAAGAGATATAAACCAAAGTACAACCACAGGATACAAGAGAGAACTAAGTAACAGGAGGAGACTGGGGAAGATGGGAACAGATTGGAGAAGGGAGGAGATGCAGGCAGAAAAGGGCTTAAAGTCAATAGGATGGCTGAGAGTAGTGGGGTAGAGGGAACTCAAGATTGGAGGCGCTAAGATAAACAGAGGGTAAAGGAGACTGAATACTAGAAGGGGGCGAGAGAGGTAGTATACACAGAGGGAAACCAGATACTATATAGGAAGGGGAGGCACTGACTATACAATAATACAAATAACCCAGATAACATATAATCCAGGCGACAGTACAAATGGAACAGGCAATAGAAAGTCAGGGTCTAGCAAAGATCTGGTACACGGATATACATCAAGCGAATAGCAGGGGGGAACAGGGGGCAAAGGAGGATACCAGTGGGATGAAGAATGTCCAGAAATAAACAGAGGTTGATCAGGAATGTCTTTGGACCAGGAGGGGTTCCAGGCAAGGAGATCAGGAAGGAAAGTCTGCACTGAGCTGAGCCAAGAACTTCAATGAGGAAGCAAACTAGGGAGGGCATAGCTTCCTCTTATGCAGTGGTAATCAGGCAGGATGGAGTTCAGGTGAGGCTCAAGGGCTTGTATACAAAGTTTGAGTGGTAAGTCTTGGAACCTGCATAGTTCATATTTACAGGGTTAACGGGGCTGCCAGAGGCCAGAGCGTGGTGACCTTGACAGACTTGGACATGTTAATCTTTAGGTGGTGAGAGGCTATCCAGGAGGAAATGGTAGATAAACAGTCACTGACTTTGGAAAGGACAGGAGGAGAGAGATCAGGGGTGGAAAGGTAGATTTGAGTATCATCAGCATAGAGGTGGTAATTGAAGCCAAAGCTGTTAATGATTTTGCCCAGGGAGGAGGTGTAGATGGAAAATAGCAGAGGACCTAGGACAGAGCCATGAGGTACACCAACAGATAAAGGCAATGAGGAGGAGGAGTTACCAGCAAAGGACACAGAGAAGGACCTGTTGGATAGATAAGAGTGAATCCAAGAGAGTGCAGTGTTACAGAGACCAAGAGAGCTGAGAGTCTGTAGAAGGAGGGGGTGGTCGACAGTGTCAAAAGCTGCTGAGAGGTCAAGCAGGATGAGAATAGAATAGTGGCCGTGGTGTTTAGCAGTCAGGAGGTCATTGGTGACTTTGGTGAGGGCAGTTTCGGTTGAGTGTAGGGGACGGAAGCCTGATTGCAGGGGGTTAAAGAGAGGCACCACTAGAAAGGGCAGACTGTACCCATTCCAGCAGTGCGTCTCTTTCTCCTGTGAGTGTCAGCGATGGGGAGTGAGAGGGATCTCCCCTACCCATCAGGCAATCTCTATGCCCTGGTGGGGGGGTTGCCTGAAACAGACGTCATCGCGCCCGGCCCGATGATGTCAGTATGATGGCCAGTGTCCCAGAGGCGGGGCAGATATCTATGATGTCAGCCCACACCGGGAGACCACAGCAATCGGCTGAAATACCGGTCAATCGCTGGCTGCAATGTGAGGACACGCTCAGGGCGTCGTCCGCACGCTGAGCATGATCGTGACAACGCACTGAGCGCATCCTTCACAGTGGTTAAGTTTGTTTTTTAATTAATAATTTATGCCCAAATCATGGGTGCATAAAAGAGACTAGAAATAGAATATTAAAAGTGGATTAACACTTGATGTAATAATATTTCCTCTACAATTAATATCAGCTATGGGTTTGCAGTTCCTTTTCCCACATGAAAGCCAATCTTGCTAGAATGGTGTCAGTCAGCCAGGGGTCGAGTTGAGGAGGAATGCATGGGAACCAAGTTCCTCCACCATTTTTGCAGAGAGAACTGAGTTCCTATTGCTTTCATAAACTATAAATCTTGTATTCAGCTGTCCAATCATATCTTTCCCTGTAAAGTCACAATAAATGTTGGATTTATCATATATTTTTGCTAAAACCCCATATATATACATAACTATATCGGATTTGAAAGAGGGTGTTTTTGATTAGTGTGAGATGATACTTGCTAATTGGGGGACAGAACTCTTGGTGAGTTCCTACACTTTTTTTTTAGGACTTGAATCCTGCAGTCAACAATGTGTTAATCAACAAGCCAGAACATAAGTCCCAAAATATTTGAGGGTTCTATAGAGGTGGGCTCCACTAGGGTGTGTACGATTTCAATATTTCTTGCTGCTGTAGCATAAATAAAATCTCTCAAAAGGTTTTTTTTTGAGAAATTATTTTACCAGGAAGGATACATTGAGATTTCTCTTGTTTTGAAGTATGTACTGGGTGGCGAGTATGTACTGTTGGGTATCGTGCCCAGGGACATTTACTGTAGATGTGCTCTTGCCGGGATTTGAACCTGTGTCTCCACAGTCATAGAGCAGTGATGTTACCTCTACTCCACCCAGCTGGTTTTGTGGCTTCAAAAGGCAGATCCAGTGCACCCGAGAACTAGTCCACAGAAAAGTCATCATTATACACTAAGATATGAGGTTTGAGGGCAAATATTTACATAGACTGCAATTTATGCATTTACAAGTACCCCATTTGTGCATATAGAAGGTTTTATAATGCTTAAACACGAACAATATCGATGACTTATTTTTATGTAGGATTCTTGATCTTAACGAGCTTAAGGCTCAACTTAATTGAGCTCGATCACCGATATATATATTCTAATTTTGGTTTTAATTTGCCCTTTTTTCAGTAAAGCAGGTTTAACACCTTCTCTAAGAAGTGCTTTTGGAGCCAGAAGTTAACAACTAAATATAGGGTAAATTAACAATTTTGCAAAGATTGTTGTTCTGAGATAGTTATAAAATTTAATTATTGTAAATTTTCTTATGTGACATAATGCCTGTGTATGGAAATTACAGTAACTTATTGTATCTGTACTGTACAGGGATTTTCAGTCATTATAACTAGGGATGGGCCGGACACCCCCGTGTTCGGTTCGCATTCGAACTCGAACATTTGAAAAAGTTCGAATTCGAACGCGAACACGAGTCGAACACAATGCAAGTCAAAGGGGCTCAAACATTCGAAAATTAAGGTGCCCTCCAAGAGGGCATATATGCAAGATATTGACCATAAAAGGTGTATGGGGGTCCAGGTACTGCCCTGGGGGACAGGAAACAATGAAAAAAAGTTTTAAAAAAATATGGTTTTAACCCTTTCACTACTGAGTGCTGAGCCATTTCACTGCTAATTTTTATCGCTTTTGCTCATGTTTAAACGCGATTTGAAGCCATGGGAAATGTTTGAGCAACAACGAGTGGGAAAAATTACGATCTTATCGCAAACATTAACGCTCACTTGCGTGAGCATTAACTTTTGCTGCGGTGTTCATGCATATTTGTAACGATTCCCCAGGACAGACCTGGTAGGATCCCTGGTAACAGAACTCTAACCCTCCGATCCTTAGGATGGCGGGACCACTAAACCTAACCTCTAGCAGCCACACAGGTCAGGGAGACAGCACCAGCAATATACACCACAGACTGAGATCAATATAAGTTTGTACTGTGCTATAGTGTATGGCAGGATGAAAGCGCACCAGCAGTAACAAGCAGCGGAATATACAAGACAGGGGCACAGAGCGAGAGTAGTTGTTATAACAAGACCGGGTCAGCAACATTTAGGCACTTGTACTGCGCTACTATAAGTGGTAGGATCTGCAGCACACACCAACAGTAACAAGCGACAGATATACCAGACAGGGGCACAGAGCGAGAGTAGTCGTTATAACAAAACCGGGTCAACAACGTTTAGGCACTAGTACTGCGCTACTGTATATGGTGAGAATCGGTGCACACCAGTAGCAACAGGAGGCAAACAGAACAGGCAGGGAGTACACAGAGAGAATAGTCAAATGGCAGGCAAAGTCGGCAACAGATCGGTCCTCAGAACAAGCATGGTCAGTAACAAGTATACAAACTGATTCGGTAAGCTAGCGATGCAGGAATGAAACTCCACGACAAGGCAAGGTGTACAGCGTGCGCTCCTGATTTAAAGGTCCCGACGGCTCCGCGTCATCACGCCGCGCCCTGCCCCCTGATCACTCACAGTTGCGCCGGGTGCCGCCGGAGCTCCTGGCATTCGGCCAGCTAGCAGCACCATGCATCCTGAGACCCCCCGATCGCCACCAGGGGCCCTGGATGTCACAATATTACAATCCAAATGCAAACGGGTTAAGTAACCTAATTTGTAAGAAGAATAATTAATGCAGCATATGAATCCTCACACTGCTGCGCATTTTGCATCGATCCCTCTACACTAATATTGTATCTTCTCAGAAGCTGCACACAGCGCGCCGGTGTATACAGCTTCTAACAGCGTGGGAGACGGGAGGCTGTGCTTGTTGGTGGATCCAGGAATTGTTACATCCTCAGCCCCTGCTGTGCTGCCTGGGGGCCCTGGGCAGGGTTCTGTGCCAAGAGCTGGCCAAATGCCAGCACCAGGTAATGGCCGAGTGGCATCCTAGGGGGCTGGGCCTGGCGTGGTCAAGAGGAGCCGCCGGGTTTAAAACAGGGCGCAAGGAGTTGCCTCGTCGCAATGATGTGGAGTTCTGTTCCCGCATCGCTAAGTTGATTCTATTGTTGATTCTGTTGCCAACCCATTTCTGTCTATGATCCCTGCTCCTGATTTTGACCCGGCTTGTACTTAACCATTGTTTTGCTGCTACGATTTACGATCACCAGTGTTGTGCTTTTGTGGTTTAACCCCATGTTTGCCACTGGGGCTTTCACTTGTTATTGGGGTTTTGCCCCATCTCATTTTGGGGTATCATCTGTGGCCTCATTAGGTTACTATACCCGATCAAGGGCTCATGATTGTTTGCCACGAATTTATATGAAAACCGCGATTGATTTTTAAAAAAAATGTGTCGCCTTATCTTAGCCTGGTGGTCAGTGGGGGCTTCCTGGATCCTGGTTGTGGGGGGGGGTCTGCCGTGGCCGCAGGTGCAGTGGCTCCCTCCCTGCGCCGCCTCTCTGCCACATGCACCCGGCCGGCCAGCCCACACAGTCGCAGCTCTGTCATCCGGCGGCCGCATGCTCCTCAATGATCCTTGGGAGGCCCTGGCGGGCAGCCCTTTACAGTGCCTGATTAGAGGGCCGCGTCTGCCTGATGTTTTAGCAACAAGAATGCTTTATCCCATAGGCTTCAATGTTAAAACTAATCCCGTTTTAATCCAATATCTAATAAACCGTTGGTTATAAATCTCTTTATTTTTAGATTTTTTAGGATTTTTTAAGCATATTAAAAAAAAAAAGAAAACAGTTTTTTTAACTTTTGGCGAACATCGCAAAAAGTTTGACGTTCGCCGAACTGTCGAACGGCCGATGTTCGATTCGAACTTCGAACAGATTCGTACCGGCAGCCCATCCCTAATTATAACCCCCTGAATCTTATTCCTGTACAATAGTTAGTGATTCCAAATCGCCCCCTGTATTCTGCCCTCTCCCTGGCTTTTGTAATGCAGCAGCAAAGTCTTTGAATTTTTTTGTTAGAGTGAGTTTTGGGGCTGCTGAATTTAATTACAGGGGTCCCAAAAATCTTGCTTTAAAAAGGAATGCAATTGGGATTTTGACTTTTGATATGGCAATGATTGTTTTTCAATGTATTTTAATGCTAAATTAGGTTAATTTGATTTTGGGAGTGAAGGCTTAATTAACGGTTCACACAGTAGACCAGAGTAATACAACAATATACTCACAACAAATGGCATTCTGTCATCATGTCACAGTATGGGCTGCAAATATGCATTTCTCAGGCTTCTTACCTACTTTTTTTAAACAAGACAGACTCATTTTTCAGTTATGGTCAAATGAATCACCCGATAATTCAAAAAGGTATCATCCTCTACTCATTGATAGTTTTATCCAAAGGCTCAATTATAGAATTAATCCCTTCGCTACCAAGTGATTTTCCAAAAAAACCATTGTCAGGAACCATTTTTAAAAAAAAAATAATAAAAAAAAATGTTTAATTAATTATACTATAAGAAATATTTGGGCACATTCCCAGTGTATTTCTTACCATAATAACATATTTGGCCAGTAGATGGTGAACTCTACTGCCAAATTGAGTTACAGCCATTACTGTTGCAATTTGTGTTCCCTGCATCGGCTTCTGAGTGTCCGATGTCAGGGCATTCAGTCAGCTGATTTTACAGTTTTAGCTCTTTGGGCATTAGGCCCACATGGCTAAAAATTTGAGGGCACCTTCTGCAGCCCAAACGTAAACAAAATCATTTGTAGAAAACTAATTTCCTTTGCTTTTGAGCTGCAGATCAAGATATCTTGATATTGGCACCAGATGGTGCCTTTCGAAGCTAGAGATATTTCGATCTCGGTAGTGAAGGGGTTAAATTGAGCACTTAGCTCCGTTAATTCGTATTGTGTCTGAATCACCTCTAGTCCCTTTAGATGATCAGGTTGGTTGTTGTAAACGTTGCTAATACAAATTAATTTTACGGCATCTAGGGCACTAACATCAACCTGATAGCAATTCTTAAATGGGTTTTATTAAAATAGGTAAATGGTTTATTTTAAATCTTCAACAAAATAGATGTAGTGTACAATAAAATGTCTCTATGGTAGGATTTAAAACAAAACAGACTAACAAAAACCCTACTTAGCTGCACACGATAAACAAAATGAAAGAATAATTTCCCCAGCTCAAAAGTCCACAGAGCATCGGCAAGCTGCAGCATTTATATTGTCTTATCAAGAATCAGCAGTCTTCTGATCTGTTTACAAGACTTCAATTAACCTCAATTCGAATCACTGCCAGAAACGGAATTAATGTGTACAGAGCAGCCTTGGGCAGCACTGCACACTCATTAACCATATAACTAATAGTGAGATTGCACCCCAATGCCATATATGAAATAATTGCATTTTACTATTATGGTCTGCCGGGATGGTTTTAATGTGAACAAGAGAAAAATGCAACAGCTTAAAAACATATTTTTTTTTATTCTTTTTTCCTTTATTTAAAGGTTTTAGAATCTAACATTTGTGAGACAGAAAAAAAGAAATGGAAAGGTAAATACTACAAGTAAAACACAAAATAAATTAAGAAGAAATAGGACAGTAGGTCCATTGGGAAAGGGCTACATTTGGATTTGTTAAACTACCAGGTCCTAGTGACTCTAACTACAGCTTCCCACTGTTTTTGGGATATGATTTATTTCCTTGCTCGTGGAGCAAGACAACCAGTAAATAAAAAAGTATCCATAATGTGGAGATGATGGCAGTAACATAAAAAGCTACTTGGAGTCCTAATATTGACAAAGACACCCAATTATTATTATTAACCCCATTCACTACCATAATAGAAACATAGAAAAATGTCGGCAGATAATAATTTTTCGGCCCATCTAGTCTGCCCAATTACATGGATACTTTACCTGGATTTATCTTTTGTTTAGGATAGCCTTATGCCTATCCCATGCCTGCTTAAATTCAATTACTGTTTTGGCCTCTACCACTTCAACTGGAAGGCTGTTCAAAAATCACCCGTTGGAGTCCCAATATCGAGTATACTCATTACTCAATGTGGTCTAATTATGGACCAATGAAAATGAATTTCATTATTGCAAAAAAAATTTGTTTGAATATTAGCCCCAGAGTGTAGTTCTTGTAGTCACCCTGGGCAGCTGTCCCGCAAAAAATATTTTGGTCAGCTTGGAGTTGTGTCTTTTCCTTCACGATAAAAGTTTAGTATAGAGCTGTAGTATCACTTTTTAGCCAGTAGATGGAGTCATCTGTCAAATAATGCATACAGCATGAAAATGTGTTTTTTTAAACTCCCAAGCACATTTTCACTATATAGTTACTGCAAAGTGATTTTCCATAAATCCTTTGGGTTCTAACATTGGTTTTATGGAAAATCATGTGGTAGCGAGAAGACTATTCAATCTTTGTCACTGTTGCTAAGGCTTCATTTATACACCCAGGACATACTTGAAAACGAGAGAAATCTCGATGTAGCCTTCCTGGTAAAATACTTCGCAAATAAATAAATATATTTCCATGGAGTATGTAAATGAACGTTTTCAGTAAGTATTATAGTCTTTATAGCCCCCCCCCCCAAAAAAAACAACACCAAACAAAGCAATGTGAAACACAGGAGGCACATATTGTTTGCTTCTACTTCAGTTATTTATATTTGTGTCTATTTTTTTAATGACTGCTCTTCCAATACTCAACATATGTTGGCAAATTAAACATAAATAATAATTCAAGATGATTTGTTTCAGTTGCGCTTTGTACAGTACTAGAACTTCTTTTAACTAAAATGCAAATGTGACTTTACAAAAACACCTAAGGCAAACATGTGGCAGCGAGTCTGAATCCCTTTAGTCAACTGAATTGTCCAAGCCGGTGAGTGTTGAAGTACTCAGACATCTACATAAAACAAATAGATTTAGGAAATGTAAACCAGCCTGTCATAATCTTGCTTTTCATTTTTTTTGGCATTAATCACATTGCCAATACCACAGTTTCATGCCCCGGGCAGTGCTTGAATAAACCCAATAAGAAGATGGAATTTCCCAAGAGAAAGTGAATGTCATATTGCCTGTTGCTGGAGAAATGTAGCCGGAGATAAAAATATTATCTACATTTGTATTCAAGAAGCAATATAGTACACATTTAAACTTTCCTTTCATATAAAATTGATTTCCAGCCTCTTTTTTTCTAATATCCTTTGTATTATAAAGAGAAAAATAAGGTTTGCAAAATGCTCATTTGATTCAACAGCGAGCCTTGACCTACTTATATAGTGCATTTCCTTGCTACTGTAACAGGTTTTGCAGTCCCTTGCATTGCATTAAGGTCTGGAATAGTGTTGTTGTTGTTTTGTTTTGTTTTCAACGCAGTGTATGTCTGAGGGAGATAATAGAAGGAAGCCAATAAATGAAAAACAAGCAGGCAGCTCAATCGGATTTCAATGAGCATACATTGGGCTCCATTCCAACTTAGCCATTAAGTTACTGGCTGGAGGCCTTGGACAAACCAGCTCTAGCCTTTATATTAAAGCTACTGCAGCTATCACAACTGAGCTGCAAGCTTAGCTTCCAGCTTGAAAGTTGCAGCTCCTTACTGTAATGGCTTCTATGCTTTTTACATATGCAGCTCCCTAGAGGAGAATGAGCTATTTCAACGTATCCTCTAAACCAGTGGTTCCCAACCGCAGTCCTCAAGTACCCCCAGCAGGTCAAGTTTTCCAGATATCTGAAGCACAGCACAGGTGATATGATTTGCTGCTCAGTGATTGTAGGATTCAGTCTGCATTTCCCCAAGGCGATCCTTAAAACCTGGCCTGTTAGGGAAACGTAAAGACCGTGTTTGGGAACCAATGCTCTAAACAAACATTCAGAAATGAATACTGATTCTTAAACCCTAGTGTTAAGTGAGTTAGGTTTTGCAGCTCAAAAAAAAGCCCAGAAAAAGCACTGACTGGGAACAAATAGTTCACAGTTTTCTTCTCCTGTCTCTGTGCATCACCATTAAAGGGACACTCTAGGCAACATGACCACCTAAGCTATTTTAGGTGGTCATGATGCCTGGAGTATCCTGCCCTCTGTCCCCCCTCCCTCCGCTCAGCGGTTCAGCTGTAAATGCTGAAAACAGCTGAGAGAGGCGGAGAACTTTACTCCGCCCTCCCAGCCGTCAGTCAGCAGAGCGGGAATCATATTTCCCGCTTCTGCTGACTTTTGCCGAGTAGGAGACGTCATCGCGCTGAACTCACCGCAGAAGCTGGTGGCTCCCTCTGAGGGTTAGTGTTGCGCGCATCCTGTTGCGCGCAACACTAATCCTCAGAGGGAGCCGGGAGGAAGCCTGCCGATTGGCTGGCTTATGTGAGAGGCGCGCATGCGCGCTTCTCACGTAAACCAAAAGCCAAGACGCAGCAAGAAGGACGGGAGCGGAAGAGGAGGGAGGTGAGTATAAAAAAAAAACAGCGCTGGAAACAAGAGGATTTTAGGGTAAGTATTACAGTTACAAGTAAAAAAATAAAAAATAAAGATTTGTTAAGGGAATAGGGATAGGTTAGGATAAAAAAACGGGGGGGGGTGATTTTTGAGTAGAGTGTTCCTTTAAAGTGAGTTTTGGGAGAGCTCTCGCAGACCACACTAGGTTCCATAGAGTTTTATGGATTCCAGAGGAGATATCACTGCTGGAAACTTAATTTGGCTCTCAATAATTTGGAACGAGCAACTGATAAATAGGTTGGAATAAACAGAGAGCCAGTTATGGAAATCAGCAGAAATGATACTAATATGAAAATGGGGTACCCTGTTCAATCAGCCCCATCTTTGAGGGGAAAAAAGGCCATAGAAAACATACACAATTTCTGAAAACTGAGACTGCACAGTGAAATCATGATCTGCTCACTATTAAAAATATAGGAACCCATGAGCAGTTATGAATTGATTTATGTTCTGCCCTCCCCCAAAAAAAGCTATGTTTCCACCTCCAGTTGCCAGTTCTTTAGTGAGGCATACAATTAAGTCTATATGTTGCATGCTCAACTCCCATCAGTCTCAGGAAGAGCTATGCAATGCTAGCAGTCTGTCCAAACATTTCCACAAGAAAAACCTGTTTTGTCACAGGTCTTCAAAATCCGATAGAGCCTATAAAATTAAAGATTTAGTTTACATGCAATGGCCATTATCAGTATAAGGCTGGGTCAGACGAACTCACGTGCAGCAGCACTTTATCATGGCCGTAGTAGCAGCAAATGACGTCCAATATAAGAAGTACGGCCGCACGACCGTTCGGCCGCGCAACACAAGCGGCAAATGAACGCACTTTTTCGAGAACGTAGAACCGCTAGTACTGACACACAGAGTGCGCTTCGTCGGCATAGCGGCGTGTGTGCATGATTAGGAGACGTCAGACGCTGCACATGTCCGGCCAACATCACGTCCATTTGTTTCTAATAGCTCCGTCAAAAATCACGCACGAAAATGTGCATCGTATGACTGCTTTCGCGTCTTCCATGAAAAAATACGTCAATGCGTTCGGACGCACTTTTTTACGGACAGTGCGAAAAATGCATTTGTTTGACCCTGGCCTAAGCTCACTCACCATGGCATGGCAAATATCATCAGTGAGAAAAAAATAATTGTGAAAAATAATAGTCGTGGAAAATAGCAACAACAAAAGTGCAACACATGTGACAAAGAATATCTCAAAAAATACATAAGAAGTGCCCAATAAGGAGAGAAGCTCTAAAATTAGGTGTCTAAGATGTGCAACTAAAAGGGTTTTTCAGAGCACCAAAATGTCACCGACATTTCAGTGCTCTCTCATTCTCCGCACTTCGGGGAATCAAATTCCAACTGCAGGGAAAGGATCCGAAAATACGCCGATAAGCTGCCGATATGATCTGAAAATTCGGATTGTTTTGAAACACTGCAGAAAACTCACTGAGCGTACCGGATGATCCGCCACAAACCACCGAACACATCCAAAAATAGCAGATGATCTGCCGAACACAGCACCAATCAGCCACCGGAAAAAGCAGACATGCTGATGAACGGGGTAATAAAAAAACAAACGATTTAAAGTTTCCAAATTTGAAACCCTGTTTGCAAAAAAAACTATTGGGTGAAAATGTCTGGAATTATCATATAAGGTCCTACGAATAATAATAAAAAGGTCAGTTACAGAAAAAACCCCACTATTTATAAAAAGTCGGAAAAAATCCTGAAAATATCCCAAAAGATGCCTAAAAACCCTAAAAATAAAATAGAGACTTTTTGCTCCAAATTAACCCCTTAGTGACCGGGCGGTTTTACACAAATCCGTCCTTTAGTGACCGCTGCTGTTTTTACGTTTCTGCGCTGTTAGTGTTTAGGACAACTTTTCCTCTTACTCGTTTATGCAACCTACACATATTTTACACTGTTTTTCTCTTCATTAAATGAACTTTATAAAGATACAATTTTTTTCATCATTTCATATAATTTACTATAAAAAACATTGTGAAATATGACAAAAAAATTGAAAAAACACCACTTTTTCGAACTTTGACCCCCAAAATTTCTTATGTATCAACAACCGTCAAAAAAATTTAATTCCTTAGTAGTTTCTAAATTTAGTTCTGAGTTTAGCAATACTCAATGTTTACATATTCCTCGCTTTTTTCCTTATTTTATGCAACAATAAGTGCAAGTAGCACTTTGCCATTTCCAAAGAGTTTATTTTCAAAACTAGTGATAGTGACATTGTAACACTGATATCTGTCACTAATTCCTGAATAACCCTCCACATATACATATTTTTTTAAAGTACACAAATCAAGGTATTAAACTTGGGGTATTTTGACTCTTTCCATGCAAACCATTTTACCACAAATTTATGCCAAAGTTTGAGAAAAAAAAAGTTTTGGTGATTTTTTTTTTTGAACGCAATTTAAGAATACATGTACCGTGAACTTTAAGGTTTACTGCCAAAAAGCACCCCAAAATATGTTCAGCAACATCTTCTGAGTAAATTGATACCACCCATGTATAGGTATGTCGGGTCATTTGGGGGCTAATAGGCCTTATTTGGGGGGTGTGCATTTCAGTTTTCCAACTTGGAATTTTCACATTTCGTCATCATGCACCCATGTCCTATTTGGGACATTTTTGAAGCCGGTCAAAGTAATTTACCCCCATCAAACCATATATTTTTAGAAAGGGCACACCCTAGGGTGCTTCAAAGAGTTGTATTTTAACACTTTCCATGCACTAGCTCTATGTCAAACTTTCAGGTAGTCACTTTTTGTGTTATTTTTTCACACACATTGTACTTTAGGCATGAATTGTCAAATCCAGTTATGGGTTACTGCCAAAAAGCACCCCAAAATATGTTCAGCAACATCTTCTGAGTAAATTGATACCACCCATGTATAGGTATGTTGGGTCATTTGGGGGCTAATAGGCCTTATTTGGGGGGTGTGCATTTCAGTTTTCCAACTTGGAATTTTCACATTTCGTCATCATGCACCCATGTCCTATTTGGGACATTTTTGAAGCCGGTCAAAGTAATTTACCCCCATCAAACCATATATTTTTAGAAAGGGCACACCCTAGGGTGCTTCAAAGAGTTGTATTTTAACACTTTCCATGCACTAGCTCTATGTCAAACTTTCAGGTAGTCACTTTTTGTGTTATTTTTTCACACACATTGTACTTTAGGCATGAATTGTCAAATCCAGTTATGGGTTACTGCCAAAAAGCACCCAAAATATGTTCAGCAACATCTTCTGAGTAAATTGATACCACCCATGTATAGGTATGTCGGGTCATTTGGGGGCTAATAGGCCTTATTTGGGGGGTGTGCATTTCAGTTTTCCAACTTGGAATTTTCACATTTCGTCATCATGCACCCATGTCCTATTTGGGACATTTTTGAAGCCGGTCAAAGTAATTTACCCCCATCAAACCATATATTTTTAGAAAGGGCACACCCTAGGGTGCTTCAAAGAGTTGTATTTTAACACTTTCCATGCACTAGCTCTATGTCAAACTTTC
This sequence comes from Leptobrachium leishanense, assembly GCA_009667805.1. NCBI lineage: Eukaryota > Metazoa > Chordata > Amphibia > Anura > Megophryidae > Leptobrachium > Leptobrachium leishanense. Next base: position 131,614,116 of record CM019063.1, on the reverse strand, counting down.
AGGTAGTCACTTTTTGTGTTATTTTTTCACACACACATTGTACTTTAGGCATGAATTGTCAAATCCAGTTATGGGTTACTGCCAAAAAGCACCCAAAATATGTTCAGCAACATCTTCTGAGTAAATTGATACCACCCATGTATAGGTATGTCGGGTCATTTGGGGGCTAATAGGCCTTATTTGGGGGTGCGCATTTCAGTTTTCCAACTTGGAATTTTCACATTTCGTCATCATGCACCCATGTCCTATTTGGGACATTTTTGAAGCCGGCCAAAGTAATTTACCCCCATCAAACCATATATTTTTAGAAAGGGCACACCCTAGGGTGCTTCAAAGAGTTGTATTTTAACACTTTCCATGCACTAGCTCTATGTCAAACTTTCAGGTAGTCACTTTTTGTGTTATTTTTTCACACACATTGTACTTTAGGCATGAATTGTCAAATCCATTTATGGGTTACTGCCAAAAAGCACCCAAAATATGTTCAGCAACATCTTCTGAGTAAATTGATACCACCCATATATAGATTTGTTCTGTTTTTGGGGTGCTACGCCAATCTTTTGACATGTGCTTGTCAATTTTCTAATTTGACATACAGTATCTTCTTTGCTTATCTTCTTTTTAGGGGCCTTTTTACATACCCCAATTTTATGAACGTGCATATATTTGGTAAGCTAACACCCCAAAGTATTGCAAATGGAGTGTTTTTATGTCATGGATGCAACCGTTTGCTCCAAACAAATTGGATACTGTTTGGTGTTCATTTTTCATTTTCACACCCACATCAGTTTTGGACTGTGATTTAGGAGACACTGTTGTTCGTTACTGCATGAAAACTCTCGAGGTTGTTTTCTGCAAGGTCTCCTGAGTACACCCATGCCCCCCATGCATAGGTTTGCCAGGATTTTGGGAAGGTTCAAAAACAATTTTTATGACTTTGTCATTGGAGTTGAACTTGAGATTATTTCTTCAGCTAGGCCTATCTTTGGTGTTGGGTCTACCGCATACCCCAGTTTGAATTATTGCCAGAAAATTGTTTATATTTGTTATGTTGACACCCCAAGGTATTGCATATGGAGTGCTTTGATGCCATGGATGCAACGGTGTTAGCCCAAAACATTTGAGAAGGTGTGTGGTGGTAATTTTTCAATTTTCAGATTTTTACGCCCACATTAGATTTGGACTGTGATTTAGGAGACACTGTTGTTTGTTACTGCATGAAAACTCTCCAGGTTGTTTTCTGCCAGGTCTCTTGAGTACACCCATGCCCCCCATGCATAGTTTTGCCAGGATTTTGGGAAGGTTCAAATACAATTTTTATGACTTTGCCATTGGAGTTGAAATTGAGATTATTTCTTCAGCTAGGCCTATCTTTGGTTTTGGGTCAACCGCATACCCCAGTTTGAATTATTGCCAGAAAATTGTTTATATTTGTTATGTTGACACCCCAAGGTATTGCATATGGAGTGCTTTGATGCCATGGATGCAACAGTTTTAGCCCAAAACATTTGAGAAGGTGTGTGGCGGTAATTTTTAAATTTTCAGATTTTTACGCCCACAGTAGTTTTGGACTGTGATTTAGGAGACACTGTTGTTTGTTACTGCATGAAAACTCTCCAGGTTGTTCTCTGCAAGGTCTCCTGAGTACACCCATGCCCCCCATGCATAGGTTTGCCAGGATTTTGGGAAGGTTCAAATACAATTTTTATGACTTTGTCATTGGAGTTGAAATTGAGATTATTTCTTCAGCTAGGCCTAACTTTGGTTTTGGGTCTACCGCATACCCCAGTTTGAATTATTGCCAGAAAATTGTTTATATTTGTTATGTTGACACCCCAAGGTATTGCATATGGAGTGCTTTGATGCCATGGATGCAACGGTTTTAGCCCAAAACATTTGAGAAGGTGTGTGGCGGTAATTTTTCAATTTTCAGATTTTTACGCCCACACTAGATTTGGACTGTGATTTAGGAGACACTGTTGTTTGTTACTGCATGAAAACTCTCCAGGTTGTTTTCTGCAAGGTCTCCTGAGTACACCCATGCCCCCCATGCATAGGTGTGCAAAGATTTTGGCAAAATACAGCACCAATTGTAGAACATAAAAATGTACGAATAAAATGTAAAAGTCTGGTGCAGTAAAAGAAAAGAAAAACGAAACTGAACTAACTAACTGGAGTGTGAGAAAAATAGAAAGAAAAAAAAAATTCACAGATCACGCACAGTGTGATATATCTTGAAACAGTCCCCAAGACACAGACCGGGTTGTCCAGGGCATTCTGGGCAGTAAAAGATTGTGTCTCTCCTCTGCCCCCTCTTGAAACACACCCTGCACCTTTTTTGGGGTTTCTGTTTGCCCTCAGTAGGGGGGATTAAATAAATAAAATGTGTAGCCCCAACTCTGTCCCCCATCACCGCCCGGGGAGCAGGTGCATCCTGGTACAAAAACACCGAAATGACCTGGAGCTGAAACTGTAAAAAGGACAGCGTCACTCCGGGGTTTGCCTTTTTGCAGAGCAAAAAGGCATTGTGGGTTGCAATTTGCATCAGGTAAATTGCAACCTTTTTGTACCAGGCCCTTGACTTCCGCATAATCTGGTAGGGCTGGTCAACCCCACCCATATGCCGGTTATAGGCTTTGATGCACACTGGCTTCCTGATGCGCTCAGCTCTGCCACGTACAGAGACCTCCACAGACCTCTCAGTGTGGATGGTGGATAGAAGGTATACATCCTTCTTGTCTCTGTACTTGACCGCCAACAGCTCCTCTTGGCGCAGAGCTGAGGGCTCCCCCCTTTTTAACCGGGTGCGGACAAGCTGTGCTGGGAAACCTACGCGGTTCTTGCGAACAGTACCGCATGCTGCTGTATCAAAACAATACAGCAGCTTGAACAAAGGGACACTCGTATAAAAATTATCAACATACAAGTGGTACCCTTTGTTCATCAGGGGAAAAAGTAGGTCCCACACAATCTTGCCACTGGTTCCCATGTGTTCTGGGCAACCTGGAGGGTCAAGGCTACTATCCTTTCCCTCGTACACCCAGAAGGCCTGAGTATACCCACTCTCGCTGTCACAGAGCTTATACACCTTCACTCCATACCTGGAGCGTTTGGAAGGAATATACTGCTTGAATCCCAGCCTTCCCTTGTATTTCATTAGGGATTCATCCACGCAGATATTCCTTCCAGGTGTATAAGCCTCTGCAAACATGGCGGCGAAGTGGGTAATCAGGGGGCGGATTTTATACAGCCTGTCAAACTGGGGATGCTCTCTAGGAGGGCACAGGCTGTTGTCACTGAAGTGCATGAAACGCAAAATGTTTTCATACCTTCTACGTGACATTGATTGGGGGTAAATGGGGGTAGAGCAGATGGGGCTACTGCTCCAGTAGGAGCGAATTGAGGGCTTCTTTATGATGCCCATCAGCATAGTAAGTGCCCAGAATTTCAGAAATTCTGGCACATCTAGCGGGGTCCATTGCTGCCTTGCCAAGTAGGAGTCTTGATGTCGAGGCATCCCTGCAATATACACAGAGCAGCTTGAAGCGATCCGATCGCTACTAACCAGGCCATAAGAGTTACTTGTCACCAGTTGCTCCACCTAACCCCTACCCAGCCCTTAACTATGCCCCTAAACACACCCCCTTAAATTTTTTTATGAAATTACACTGTTAAATGTTTTATTTAGATTAAAGTTCCAAAAATAACATTAATACCCAGACATCAGACCCCAGATACATGTATACCCAGTCATCAGACTCCAGTGTGAGCAGAGCGAGAAGGCAGGGAAGCTCCTCTCTCCACCCCCTGCAAGTGACAGAGATGAGCTGGATCAGGTTAGGCAGCTGATCTCTGCCACTGCACTGCCTGGGGAAGGGGGCTGCATGGTGGCACCACTAGAATACACAGCACAAAATAATTTATTAGTGTGTGCATTTCCACTCACCCTCACTTAATTTCCACTCGCCAAATGCGAGTAGGCGAGTGCAAAGTTTGAGCCCTGGGTTAACCATTGCTTCTCTTTGGGGATTTCACTGCCGTAGAACAGGCACCGTATTTTGCTGGCAATTCGCCATCATTTGGCGAACTGCCTGCTCTCTGAATAGCCGAATGGCAACGAAATTGCACTGTAGGGGAAATTCACTGTTCGGGGCAATTTTGGGGCCAGATCGTCTCTCTCTGAATAACCCTGTAAAAGTGCTACAATTAAATAAAAATTAATATCAGAAATAAGACGTACAAGAAGTAGTATTTAGTGCCTCATCTGGTGCCAAATAGTAAAAATATTCTGTGAACTAGGATAGTGTGGACACAATAAAGAACAGAGTAGTTAGTGAAATGTACAGATGTATTGTGGATCAAATAGTACAAGAGATGCACAACAGGTTTCTGTAACTTTTTTACATAAGTCTTATTTTCAAAGTGTCATTTTACCCGTTTACGTCTTCTGTCTCTTCTTCAAAATAACTGTGTCAAGTATGTATTTCATGTATCCATCAAAGTAGAAACTTTGCCTAACGATATAAAACCTATAAATTTTGAAAGTTCCTCAAGCAAGTCTAGGCCTAAGTGGCTCAATAAAGCTTATTTGTTCACCAGTCTTCATTTAATAGCTTAATTTAAAAAAATGCAACTAGGAAATAATCATGCATCATCCATGAACCCTGGAATAACTATTTCTTTGAAGAAGCTCAAGCTACATATGCTAGACAACTCAATATCTACAATATCCATAAACCGAACAATGGACATGTTGATTTTGTCCTTAGGAATACTGAAGATGGTCAATTGCCAAATGACTAGCCAAAAATGTTGTATACACGGTTTTAAGATAATTTTTCATCTTTTTTTAAAATAATTTTTAACCCCTTAGTGACCGGGCGGTTTTACACAAATCTGTCTTTTAGTGACCGCTGCTGTTTTTATGTTTCTGCGCTGTTAGTGTTTAGGTCAAATTTTCCTCTTACTCGTTTATTCAACCCACACATATTATACACAGTTTTTCCCGCCATTAAATGGACTTTCTGGAAATACCATTATTTCCATCATATCGAATAGTTTACTATAAAAAAAATATGAAATATGAGGAAAAAATGGTAAAAACACACTTTTTCGTAATTTAATCCCCAAAATCTACAACCACCCAAAAAGACCCCAGCTAAATAGGTTCAAAATTTTGTCCCGAGACTAGAAATACCCAATTTTTTCATGCGTTTGCTTTTTAACCCCTTCACTGCTGAGACAGTTCACCTATGTGCACTGCGCTCATTCTGACCATTTTGTGCTAATTATTTTTAGATGACAGCCTAGGTCCTATTTAATTAACCCCCCCAGACAAAAAAAACTTTAAAAAAAAAAAAAATCTTTTTTTTAAAAAAACCAAACCTGGTCATGTTTGGTATCATTTGAAAGGCCATAATCAGGCCTTTCAAATGATGTCAAATATGACCATCTAGCTGCCATGGATATGGAGATAAAGGGATCCTTTGGATCCCCTTATCTCTACATGGCAGCTAGATGGTTAACTGGCCCACTGACATCGTCACACATATGGTGAGGTTGTCAGTGGGTGGGAGGGGACCTGGAGGCTTGGCTGACATCCAAGATGTCAGCCCCCCTCCAGGTTCGAATCGCGTGTTGGCGCCAATTGGCGCCGAAACGTGATCCAGCAGCGAAACAGTTAATGCTATACACCGCTGAAAAGGGGAGACTCTCCCCTTTTCAGTGGTGTAAAAAGCATCTCCCTAGCTGCAATGGTTGGGGAGATAGAGGGCTCCGAAGGAGCCCACCCCTCCCCTCCCTTGCTTTGCATGGGGACGCCTGCTGAAGACGTCACCACGCAGCGTGGCGATGTCATCAGCCTCGCCTGCCCATGTAAATCACATGGGCAGGCTTCCTCCCTGCCAGATCGCCGAGGGATCCAGCGAGGGAGGTGAGTATCGGGCGGGAGGGGGATTAGGCGCCGCTGACGTACCCTGTACGTCCGCGGGTCTAAGGGAGACCCGAGGACAGAACGTACAGGGTACGTCAGCAGCCCTTAAGGGGTTAAACAAGAGGTAATTACAAACAAAGACCGCTATTTTGCATTATTCTCCATTTTAGTCCATGGTGATGCTGCACTCGATCTTGCAGAGCCGTTGAAAAGACCCTTGTGAACTATTTGTGGTGGGAGATAGATGCACATCCGCCATTCTCATCAAAGATCATTAAATTTTTTTAGATTATTATTTTTCTAAAGTTACATGATTTTGTAGATGCAAAATCACTTAATGATATCCTTTGGAAGCTAGAAGTTTTTTCTGTTTGTGGCTGCAATCTCCATATCCCACTATGGGCCCTATTACAATCTTTGCGTTAAACGCTCGCGCAATGTGTGAATTTGTGTGCCAAGTGCTAAACGTTAACACGTGGAAATCAACGCTGGAATTTTTTCATCCATCGAGCAATAACGCGTGTTAAACGGATGAAGTGAAAACTAGACAATGCCACTCATTTGGATAGAAAAAAATATTTATTCTTTGTCAATTTTTTTACAATTTGTATGGTCATGTGAAAGGCCAGAGACTCCACCCCAAAAGGGCATGGCACAGACACTGGTAATAATGGGACAGACAATGGGATGACAATGGTATTAAGGGGGCAGACACTATGGAGGCTGGAGTTAATGGGAATGATACCGGGGAGGCTGGGGTAAATTGAAAGGCACATGTATTAATTGAGCAGACATTGGGAAGGCAGAGGTAAATAAATCAGACACTGTAATATATTGGGGTAGATAAGGAGGAGGCTGAGGTTGAAATTAAAGACATTGGGATTAGTGGGACATGCACTGGGTTGTTTATGTGTTAATAGGAAAGACTCCGGGGAGGCTCTCGATCCTGGGTTCCAGCAGGATGTAAATATTCTTAAAATCCATTCTTAAAAAAAGGCCTACGTTTAGTTATTGCAATAATAAAACCTGCTGATTTTTCAAATGTGGACTGAAATTCAGTACACGTTTAAATAAAATGCACCCCACTTGATTGTCACAGACAAATTCCAAGTAAAAAGAATCAAGTTAAAACTTAAGTGTATTTCCACTGTATAGAGCACTGGTGAGACCTCACTTGGAGTACTGTGTGCAGTACTGGAGACCGTATCTCCAGAAGGATATAGACATCTTAGAGAGAGTTCAGAGAAGGGCTACTAAAATGGTGTACGGCTTGAAGGAGAAAAGTTACCAGGACAGGCTTAATGATCTTAACATGTACAGCTTGGAAAAAAGACGAGACAGAGCAGATATGATAGAAACTAGGGATGTGCGTTTCGGGTTTCGGAATTTCGGAATTATCACGAAATTTCCCCATTCGTGTTTTCGGATGCGGCCGAATTTCCGAAAAATTTTAGATCCGAAAATTTCAGATCCGAAATGTTTTCCGAGCCGAAACGAAATATTTTCGGATTTTTCGAATGGACTTGAAATGTGTCAAACGAGGAGAACAGATGTTCTGAAAAACGAAAATTTTCCGAAAAATGAAAATTTTGTAAAAACGAAAATTTTCTGAAAAACGAAAATTTTTCGAAAAAACGAAGTCGATACAAAAAACGGCCAAAATGACACAAAAAATACGAAAAATGGTCGATATTCCGAAAAATGTACAATTCCGAAAAACGAAAATTTCCGAAATTACGAAAAGTCGATACAAAAACCGAGCACAGTGACACGAAAATACGAAAAATGGTCGATATTCCGAAAAAAAAATGTACCCGAAAAACGGGCCGAACCGAATCGAATCGAAACCGAAATCGGTCGAAACGAGCCGAATCGAAAAGTTTAAAAATCCGAAAAATCGAACCGAAAAAAAAAAATCGGTGCACAAGCCTAATAGAAACATTTTAATACGTAAAGGGAATCCACAAGGTCAGTGGCGTAGCGTGGGTTGTCAGCGCCCGGGGCCAGCCAAGAATTGTGCGCCCCCCCCAACCTGTGGACACGTTATCGATATTACCCCAGCCAGCTCACACATGGATATTGCCCCAGCTCTCACATGGATATTGCCCCAGCTCACACACGGATTTGCCCCAGCTCATGGATATGCCCCAGCTCACACATGGATATGCCCCAGCTCACACATGGATATTGCCCCAGCTCACACATGGATTTGCCCCAGCTCATGGATATGCCCCAGCTCACACATGGATATGCCCCAGCTCACACATGGATTTGCCCCAGCTCACACATGGATATGCCCCAGTTCACACATGGATATGCCCCAGCTCACACATGGATTTGCCCCAGCTCACACATGGATTTGCCCCAGCTCACACATGGATATACTGCCCCAGCTCATGGATATACTGCCCCAGCTCATGGATATACTGCCCTAGCACCTCATGAATATACTGCCCCAGCACATGGAAATACTGCCCCAGCTCATGGATATACTGCCCCAGCTCATGGATATGCCCCAGCTCATGGATAATGCCCCAGCTCATGGAGATACTGCCCCAGCTCATGGATATACTGCCCCAGCTCATGGATATACTGCCCCAGCTCATGGATAATGCCCCAGCTCATGGATATACTGCCCCAGCTCATGGAGATACTGCCCCAGCTCATGGAGATTCTGCCCCAGCACATGGATACTGCCCCAGCTCATGGAGATACTGCCCCAACTCATGGATATATTGCCCCAGCTCATGGATATACTGCCCCCCAAGCTCTCATGGATATGCCCCAGCTCAGACCCCAGACCAGACATGGGGCGGCTGTTCAAATGCTCTATCGGCATTCGGACAGCCGCCCCTGGAGCTCCGTCTCCGGCATACTTACCTGCCTGAGTGGCGAAGGGAAAGTTTCCCCGCTTCCGCTCGTTGAAGGACCCAAGCGGCGGTCACGTGGGACTCCCACGTGACCGCGGCTTGGGTCCTTCAAAGAGCGGAAGCGAGGAAAATTTCCTTGCGCCGCTCAGGCAGGTAAGTATGTCGGAGATGGAGCTCCAGGGGCGGCTGTCCGAATGCCGATAGAGCATTCGAACAGCCGCCCAAGCCCAGGCCTCAACTTTTAGGGGCGCAAATTTCTTTTGAAATTATGCGCCCCTAAGAAAACTGCGCCCGGGGCCACGGCCCCCCCAGCACCCCCCACGCTACGCCACTGTACAAGGTAGAGGAAGGGAGTGTATTTAAAAGGAAACAAAGTAGCAAAACAAGAGGACATAGTCTTAGATTAGAGGGGCAAAGGTTTAAAAGTAACATCAGGAAGCATTATTTTACTGAGAGGGTGGTGGATACATGGAACAGCCTTCCAGTTGAAGTGGTAGAGGCCAAAACAGTGATTGAATTTAAGCAGGCATGGGATAGGCATAAGGCTATCCTAAACAAAATATAAATCCAGGTAAAGTATCCATGTAATTGGGCAGACTAGATGGGCAGAAAGGTTCTTATCTGCCGACATTTTCCATGGTTCTATATTTCTATTAGGATCGAATACCATTGTCTCGGAAAATTGGTTTGATCCAAATTGTCGCTATTTTGGAGGAATATCAATTCAAATCGACCTGAATCAAACATTTCATGCACATTCACACAGAGATGTGTCTTTTCATCTGTATCAAAAACAAATTTAACATCCGATTGGTTAGCAACTTTTTTACTGTGACAAGTAAATTACGGATACACCTGTATATGTAAATGTCTGTTACAAATCCCCACCAGGAAGAGAATATGATCCTTGTACGCAGCACCCATCCTTTCCCTCCGATCCTTATAATGGTCAGTCTATCTATATATATATCCCTATGGTCGGTCTATATATATATATATCCCTAGACTGACACTGAGGAAGCCAAACATGAGAACATATAGCCAAACCAAAATGCCAGAGAATATCGTAAGCCGTTGCCAGGGGTCAGTACGCCAGAGAATATTGTAAGCCGTTGCCAGGGGTCAGTACGCCAGAGAATATCGTAAGCCGTTGCCAGAGGTCAGTATGCCAGAGAATATAGTAAGCTGTTGCCAGCAGTCAGTACTAGGGATGAGCCGAACACCACCGAGTTCGGGTTCGTACCCGAACCCGAACTTTCCAAATGTTCGAATCCGAATCCGAACCCGAACCCGAACTCAATACAAGTCAATGGAGCTGAAAATTCGGTTTTTAGAGTTCCCTCCAAGAGGGCATATATGCTAGATATTTTCCATAAAAGGTGTATGGGGGTCCGGGTAGTGCCCTGGGGGACAGGAAACAAGGACAAAAAGTTTAAAAAAAAGTTTTTAAAGGGACAGAGAGGTTTCCATGAAATAAGGGTTAAAAAAAAAAACGAAAAATTCCTTCAAATATCGTGCCTAGGAGGTCCCCATAAATTGCCCGTGAACTGGCGAATTTCTAGGATGTATAGAAACACTTAAAACAAAAAAATTGACATTTCAAATGACGGAAAAATGCTTTTCCTTTAATCTATCCATAAACAACTGCTTGGGGCGGTCTGTCTGTATGAAAAGAGGAGACACTTTTCGGACATGCAGAAAAAGTTTAGTGATTTTTTGGCTAAATTATTGTGAAACTTATGCAGGCTTTGGATGAAAGTAACAATAGATGCTTTAAATTTGGGCCTTTAGCGTCGGCAACAGTGCCGTCACACCGTAACCATTCTGAGGATATGAATCTGATACAGGCGTCAGTGGCAGTGCACCCAAATATTGTGCTTTTGGTGCCAGGCCTGCAAGTACTATCCTACAGTATCCCCTCTGTAGTATTGTGGAAGAATGCAGGGGTGGACCTTGCGGTCCTATATTAAAAAGATATGATTCTGGTCAAGGCGTCAGTGCACCCAGATATTGTGCTTTTGGTGACAGACTGCCAGCAAGTACTATCATACAGTAACCCCTCTGTAGTATTGTGGAAGAGTGCAGGGTTGGACCCTGCGGTTCAAAAAATTTAAATGGTATACAGTTGTGTTCAAAATTATTCAACCCCCACTGAAATTGAGTGTTTTGGCCAGTTTGACATTGATTGATTCATTCAGTCATCTTGCTTACAATTAAATCAAAGAGGCACGTGTAGGTCAGACAATATAACAAAACATTTATAATGAAATAACCACAAATGTCTTTTCTGTGCTCACATCATTATCAGTTTTATTCAACCCCCAAGTGACATTCAATCTTAGTACTTAGTACCATCCTTTTACAGTTATAACAGCTTTTAAACGTGAAGCATAGCTTGACACAAGTTGTCTTGCAGCGATCTACGGTATCTTCGCCCATTCGTCATGGGCAAAAGCCTCCAGTTGAGTCACATTCTTAGGCTTGCGCACTGCAACTGCTTTCTTTAAGTCCCACCAGAGGTTCGCAATGGGATTTAAGTCAGATGACTGTGATGGCCACTCCAAAATGTTCCAGCCTTTAATCTGCAACCATGCTCTAGTGGACTTGGAGGTATGCTTGGGATCATTGTCCTGTTAAGGTCCAAACACTCCCAAGCCTCAGGTTTTGACGGACTGCATCACATTGTCATCCAATATCTCCTGGTACTGAAGAGAATTCATGGTACCTTGCACACGCTGAAGCTCCCTGTACCTGCAGAAGCAAAACAGCCCCAAAGCATGATTGACCCCCCGCCATGCTTCACAGTAGGCAAGGTGTTCTTTTCTTCATAGGCCTTGTTCTTCCTCCTCCAAAAATAGCGTTATCCATGGGGCCCCAAACAGTTCTAATTGTGTTTTATCAGTCCACAGGAACACTATCCAAAACTTCTGTGGTTTGTCCACATGACTTTTGGCATACTGCAGGCGACTCTTCTTATTCTTTGGAGACAGCAAGGGGGATGCGCCTGGGAGTTCTGGCAATGGAGGCCTTCATTACGCAGTGTGCGCCGTATTGTCTGAGCCTGAAACTTCAGTACCAACATCTGACAAATCTTTTCTCAGTTCCTCAGCAGTCACACGGGGACTTTTCTCCACTCTACGCTTCAGGTAGCGCACAGCAGTCGAAGTCAGCATCTTCTTTCTGCCACGACCAGGTAGCGTTTCAACAGTGCCCTTTGCCTTGAATTTGCGAATGATGCTTCCTATGGTCTCTCTTGGTATGTTAACATCTTTGCAATCTTCTTATAGCCATTGCCCTTCCTGTGAAGAGTAATCACCTCTTCTCTTGTCTTCCTGGACTATTCTCTTGACTTCACCATGTTGTAACCACACCAGTAAATGTCTAGAAGGAGCTGAGTATCACAGTCATTTTAAAGCTGCCTAATTTGTGCTCATATGCTTTATTGCTGCTCCGTGACATCCACAGGTGTTTTCAATACCTGATTGAAAACACTTGGAATGAACCTCTGTTCTTCAGAGTGGTAGTCTTTAAGGGGTTGAATAATTGTGTCAATGAAGAATTCACAAAAGAAACATTTACTACTGTATTACAAAACCAATTGATGTCATTTTAGTTGCATATGGTTCTTTAAAAAGTCCTTGTAGGATTTCATTCTGAATACAATTACAAATGTACACTAAATTCCCTAAAACCCTTTACAGCATTGGGGTTGAATAATTTTGAACACAACTGTAGATGTGGCACAGGCGTCATTGCAGCCAAATATTGCGCCTTTCATGTTTGTCATGTCACACGTAACCCTTTTGTGGTATTGTGGAAGAGTGCAGGGTTGGACCCTGCTGTTCAAAAAATTAAAATGATATAAATCTGGCACAGGCGTCAGTGCAGCCAAATATTGCGCCTTTCATGGCAGCAAGTGCATTCACACCGTAACCCTTTTGTGGTATTGTGGAAGAGTGCAGGGTTGGACCCTGCTGTTCAAAAAATTAAAATGATATAAATCTGGCACAGGCATCAGTGCAGCCAAATATTGTGCCTTTCATGGCAGCAAGTGCATTTACACCGTAACCCTTTTGTGGTATTGTGGAAGAGTGCAGGGTTGGACCCTGCTGTTCAAAAAGTTAAAATGATATAGATGTGGCACAGGCGTCAGTGCAGCCAATTATTGTGCCTTTCATGGCAGCAAGTGCATTCACACCGTAACCCTTTTGTGGTATTGTGGAAGAGTTCAGTGCTGGAGGTTTTGTGCATGCAGAAGACATCCCCGATCTATTCCGTTACGTCAGCATCAGGGGATTGATAACTGCTGATCCAGGACTGATTCATTTTTATAAATGTCAGCCGGTCTACAGAGTCGGTGGACAGACGCACTCTTTTGTCTGTGACAAAACCTCCAGCGGCACTGAACGTCCTTTCAGAAAGCACGCTCGATGAAGGGCAACCTAGTAGCTGCATAGCATATTGGCTAAGTTCTGGCCAGTGATCCAATCTCAACACCCAGTAAGCCAGTGGATCATCTGCTGGAAAGGTATCCAGGTCTGCCCTTGCCCCTAGGTAGTCCTGCACCATATGGTGAAGACGCTGGCAATGGGTGCCTACATTTGACGTCCCTGGGTGTCGTGGACTAAAAAAATTAAAAAATGCGTCAGTCAAGCGGCCCTGGCCTTCACCACTATTCCTCTGATCATCCGCAGCCTCAGAAGCACATGTGTCATCACTTGGTAACCTACCAGTGCCTGGAAAGGTGTTACACAAGTGTCGCTTTAGAGCATCCTCAAGTTTTGGCATTAGCTTCCGAGTTTTCCTGGTCAATGAGGATGACTGTATCGTGCACTTCCTCCTCCCAGCCACGCACTAGCCCTTGTGTTTCTGGGCACACAAAACCCTCCCTTGAGGAATCCCCACCTTCAATGCCCGTACTACTTAAATATTCCTCCTCCTTTTTATCCTCCTCCTGTCTGATCTGAGTAGGACCCGCTGGAATGCTATCTGCGGAAAGACTGGGGCATTGAGAGAAGGCCTCCTCTTCCTCCCGCTGCTCTGCCTCTGGAGCCACATCTATAATTCCCCGCAGAGTGTGCTCCAACAGGAACACTAAAGGAATTGTGTCACTGATGCATGCACTGTCCCTGCTCACCATCCTCATTGCTTCCTCAAATGGTGACAGTACAGTGCATGCATCATTGATCATCAGCCACTGCGGGGGGGAAAATAAACCAAGTTGACTTGAACCTGTACTTGTGCCATACTCACACAGGTACTCGTTGATGGCCCTCTGCTGCTTGTGCAGATGCTGCAGCATTGCTAATGTCGAGTTCCACCTGGTGGGCATGTCACAGATCAGACGGTTTGTGGGAAGGTGGAATTCTCTTTGAATTTCTGCCAGGCGAACACTTGCTTGGAATGACCGTCTGAAGTGGCTGCAGACTTTTCTGGCTTGGCTGAGAAGCTCTGGCAGCCCTGGGTACTGGGTTAGGAAATGCTGTACCACTAGATTTAGGACGTGTGCTAGGCATGGTACATGCGTCAATTTACCCTTGCGTAGGGCGGAGAGAAGGTTGCTGCCATTATCGCAGACGATCATTCCCAGCTGAAGCTGGCGTGGTGTTACCCATCTCTGCACCTGCCCCTGCAGAGCTGACAGAATTTCTGGCCCGGTGTGGCTCCTGTCCCCTAACAAACCAGCTCAAGCACAGTATGGCATCTTTTTGCTAGGGATGTGCGTTTCGGGTTTCGGAATTTCGGAATTTTCACGAAATTTCCCGATTCGTGTCTTCGGATTCGGCCGATTTTCCGAATCGGATTGAACCCGAAAACCGACAGATCCGAAAAGTTTTCCGAGCCAAAACGATAAATTTTCGGAGTTTTCGAATGGACTTGAAATGTGTCAAATCGAAATTTATTTTCGCTCTATTCATGATTTCGGTTCCATTCGTGATTTCGGTTCCATTTCGGTAATTCTAGACATCGTATATTTAACTATTATCGGTTATATCGCTGATTCTGTAAATTTTGTATTTGGAAATGCGTATCACTTGTTTTTGTTTCCAATGATCCGATAATTCTGTTGATACGATAATTTTGTCGTAATCGGGTCGGATCCGATTCGTCCGCGGGTCGCGCATGCGCGCGCGCGGATGTTGTAACTTAATTGAGCCAGTTTTGACAATTTTTTGACAGGCCAAAAAATATTGAAATTATTTAGAATTTATCATGGTTGAAAGACGAGCCAGAGAGTCCCATTCGGACACCTCCTCGTCCTCATCTGCTTCCACCCCAGAGACACCACCCAGGAAGAAGCGGGCCAGCAACATGGCATTTGAGGAGATGTTGGAGCTGGTCCGCATCTTTGATAAAAAAGATTACGACTGCGGTAAGGGCCCTTACGGCAGAAAGAATAATTCACGCAAGGACCGTATCCTTGACAAGCTCCGAACCACCATCCTGGAGTTGTTTGGGAAAGTCCGGACGAAGGACCAGCTCCGAAAACGCTGGTCCGATCTGAAGGCATGCGAGCAGGAGCAGCTGAGGCACATCCGTCGCGTCATAGCCAAACGTAAGTGTCATGTTATATTGTAAAGCGCTGCGCAAACTGTTGGCGCTATATAAATCCTGTATAATAATAATAATGTGCTTGCATGTGCTAATGTGCACAGAAATACGTTGATTTATCTAGGCCTTTTTTCATGCAATGTGATTGTGTATAGCTTTGCGTTTTCACGACTCGTCATACATGCATTTTTGCCATAGCTCTTCTTTTTTGTGATTTTACGTATTCGTTAAAATTGTGATATTTTTATTTGATGTATGTAGATGAAATTACAATGCTGGATTTCTTTTGGCACTGTGTACTGTAGTGTGCTGGGGGGGGAGGTTGTTGTGATTGAGTGATGCATACGAGATGACCCTCAGCTTGCCCAATATTGGCTCCCACCTGCGCATCAACAAAAATCTCTGCGTCTCTGCTAAGTGGTATGATGGGACATGTAGTTCTTCTGAAAGTGCATCCAAACAGAGTCGCGTTCAATACGTCCTCAGCAGCTGCTGAATTGTTGCAGCGCAGCAATTCAGTTTGCTACAGCAGTGTCATTATTGAACACTTTAGATGCAAATTTCAAAACAAAATGGCGGATTTCTGTTGTTTCTGCTATATCCACAGTTTTATTAGCAGAAACTGAAAGTGAAACTGAGGCTGAGGCCATCTATAAAATAACTAAAAGCAGTCGCACAATGCGTTTTGTATGCACACAACACAAATAATAGTTTTTATTGAATAAACGTAATGTTTACTTCTGAAAAAAATATATAATTGAACGGTAATATATGTCTATGTGCAGGGGAAATAAATAAATATTTTGTGACTTTAGAACTATGAGATGGGAGTAGTGGTGGGTCAAGCTGGTAATGCTAGTGGGTAGTGGAGGGGTGTCGCAAATACTTTGGGCAATATATTGTATAGATATACCATTTTTTCCAGTCTGCATTATTTACGTGTTATTTTTTGGATTTGGCAGAAGACAGGAAGGCAAAGGCAGCATCTGCCCCGGCGGGCACCAGTGCCCCAGTGGAGGAGGAGGGGGAGCGCTGGTGTATACTGTTTTATTTTGCAACGACTTTTGGTCAAAAATAGAAACATTTTTTGTTTACTGTAATTTAATTTAATTTTTTTATATATAGCACAAGAGGAGCAGGAGGAGGAAGAGGAGGAGCAGGAGGAGGGCGATGTTGGAGAGAGAGAGTCGGAGCCGCAGCAGGAGGCCGCGAGTCCAGGTTTTTTTTTACTGTTGTATTTTGCATCGACTTTTGTTCAAAAATAAATCAGTTTTGTTGTTTACTGTATTTTTTATTTGTTTAATTTCTTAAATATAGCACCGGAAGAGATGCTGACGGTGGTGGTGGAGGAGGAGGAGTCGGAGGAGTCAGAGCCTCAGGAGGCCGCCAGCATTGGTATATACTACTGTTATATTTTTTCAAGACTTTCAGTCAAAAATAGAAACCTGCTTTACTTACTGTATTTTCCTTCTTTCATTTATTGGATATATAGAAGGAGAAGCCAGACCGGACACTGACAGGTCCAGCGTCAGGATGGCAATCGGCGAGCTACGCCTGGCTGGCAGCAACCTCGATGCCATACAGGTGTTGCTCCAGGAATTTAGGGAACATTTTAATAACGCCATTGAAATCCTGGAGCGGCAGTAGAGAGAGACCAGCCTCCTCCTCCCCTATGTTTTTGCCCCTGTTGGGCAGTTTGCCAATGCCATGTGGCATCATGTTGTAAATAAATTTTATATTTTTTCTATATTTTCCTGTTTGTGTGCGTTGCTTTTCTTTACTTAATAAGTTAATATGTATTGCTTGGTTTCTTTTCCACACTGTTAAAATTATATGTACATACATTTATTGACATTTCTATGGACCCTTTGTCATAAATTTGTCAACATATTTGTGGCCATGAATGTGACTGTGCACATTCTACACTGCCTGCCTGGCCAAACAATGTCACACACTAACACAACCTTGTTGTACTGCCTTGAGATTTGATTACCGTGGCATGGTTTTGTTAAGCTTAGGCGATGTCACAACAACACAGATTTTTGTCCACAGTCACATTCATTGTATAACCAATAATTTATCAAAAAATATTGATGGCAGCACTGCGTGAAGTCTTCTCCGACACAACCCAAAGATCCTCAGTGCGGCTCAGGTCTAGTTTATTTGTCCCTGTTTGCAGCTTCACGCAACAACTCCTCCCAGCTATGAGCTCTCTCTCTCCCACCGCTGCCCGCTAAGACGCTGCCCACCAACATGGTCACGTCTTTGCAGGAAGACAACAGCATGGGGGAACAGCAGCTGCCGACAGTCCCAAGACCTCGTCACAATGACGTCAGTTCTGGAGTTAACCCCTAAATGCAACCAATGGTGGAGATAGGGGGTTCCAATGAACCCCCTATCTCCCGATCTGCGGCAGCTATCAGTTAAGGTTTGGTATCTTTGGATCGACCAGAGCATGGCCTTTCCAACAATACCAAACATGACAATGTTAAAAATTATAAAAAATTAAAGTATAATAAAATATAAAAAAAAATAAACAGGTTTTTTGTTTTGTTTTGTTAATGCAGCAATATTGTTCCCATTTCAATTATAATGTGAACAATGATGCTGCACTAAGGATTTTTGTATGGGGTGCGTTTGTTAAAAATAGTCCCCATTTCAATTTTTTTTAACAAACGCAACTCCTAAAATTTAACCGCAAACACTCGCATGTTAAAATGTGAAAAAAAACACTTTACACCTTGTAAAACAAACATTGAAAATTCTAATTTTATTGCATTTTTTGTTATAATATACAGACAGGACATGACGCATACATATGATAATGATATATTATGAATCATCTGCCGAGTCTGCCGGAAAGAACGATATATAACATGTCTGGGTCATATTATAAAATAAGGCTTCAAAACGCATTTAAACAAGAGGAGCGAAACTGTTAAAAATTAGCTCAGCAGCAGACCGCACACAGGCGTGAAGGGAAGCCGTGAAATGCCTCAGCAGCGAAAGGGTTTATTTATTTTTTGTCTATTTTAAATCATTTTATTTGTTGTTGTATTTTTCGTTTCAGATCATTTTGATCAACTATTTTTCCGTTTTAAAACCTTTTGTTCTGGTTTTTATTTTTAAAGTCAGACCATTTGGGTCAGTTTAGCGTTTTTTTAAATTGTTTTGTTCATTTTTTTTGATCCTTGGCTTTCATACCATTTTAGTATGATTAAACAAAGTTGTGAAATGTATATTCATAAGAAAAAAAGGATCTTTATTTCATAAAAAAAAACACGATAGAATCGCCAGAATTATCGTATTGACAGAATGAATTATCGGATCCGAAAAACAAACCAAAAATTTATTTAAAAAAATATATAAAGTATAAAAAAAGTAAACCATAGAAGTTTACGTCAAAACGAATAGCGTTAGACACTTTGAAACGAGGAGAACAGACGTTCCGAAAAAAAAGAAAATTTCTGAAATCACGAAAAGTCGATACAAAAAACGAGCAAAGTGACCCGAAAACACGAAAAATGGTCGATATTCCGAAAAAAAAATGTACACGAAAAACGAGCCGAATTGAAACAGAAATCGGTCGAAACGAGCCGAATTTAAAATTTTAAACATCCGAACGAATCGAACCGAAAAAAAATCTGTGCACAAGTCTACTTTTTGCTTGAGCCATTGTGTAGCCCCTGCCACTCGTCGGTTTAATTGCCACTTCGCCAGAGACAGAGAAGGAGGAGGAGGAAGAGGTGGTGGAGCAGACAGACCTCATACAAGCAGCTTTCTAGAGGCGTGGTGGATGAACAAGCTCCAGCACAGAGCCCCGTCTTGGATCCCTACCAGCTGCAATCAGAGTTACCCAGTGTGCCGTGAAGGAAATGTAACAGCCCTGTCCATGTTTGTTGGAAAACGTGTCTAAAGTCAAATGCACCTTGTTGCTGACTGCCTTTCCCAATGACTGGATAACATTGTCTTCCACGTGCTGGAATAATAATAGTGCTAGAATGGCCTTGCGTGAAAAGTAATGGCGTTTTGGAACCTGCCACTGTGGTACAGCACATTCAGCAAATTCACAGAAGGGAGCAGAGTCCACCAGCTGGAAAGGCAGTAGCTGCAATGTGAGTAATTGTGCTAAGCTGGCATTTAGACGCTGTGCTTGGGGATGGTTGGGACTATATTTTTTCTTACACTGCAGCAGCTGCGGCAACATAATCTGACTGCGGAAATCTTCAGCTGATGGGATGATGTCACATTGTGAGAAAGGAGCTGGTACATCCATTACTGTAGCATCATCCCTGTCAGTGGAGGTTGTAGGCAATGAGATGGCAGGACATACAGTGGGGGTAGAGACAGATGAGGAGGAGGAGGACCTACGCAAAGTTTTGCGCCAACAGGATGTGTGGCAGGTGTTCAAATGTCGCCTCAAGCAAGTGGTACCCAAGTGTCCGGTGTCTTTCCCACGCTTCAGTCTCATCTGACATAGATTACAAATAGCAACGGTGTGCTCTGCTGCACATTTCTTAAAGAACTCCCAGACAACAGAGTTCCTGCATGTGTGCTTTGAGACAACAGCGCTCTGCACCGGAGCAGCTCTGACATCTGATGCCTTGGACTGGCTAGTGCTATGGTTGGTCATAGAGGATGTTGTGCGTCGTGTTTGCTGTGCCTCCTCCTCCTCCCCCCCTCCTCACTTGATTCCTCTGTTCGATCTGGCACCCAGGTGGAGTCAGTGACCTCATCATCAATGTCATCTTCACCCCCTATCTCCTCGTCACTGGAGCCAACTTGGCAGTATGCTGCAGCTGCTGGGGCAACATGAGTGCCAGTTATTTGTGTGTCATCACTGGCACCCCCTTCCTCTAGGTTGATTATACTCCCTTCCTCAACCTCAGAGATTGAATCAGAGCACTGTACTTGCTGCGCATCCTCAAGCAGCATGTCACTCTCATTGTAGTCAAACAATTCAGTTGACTCCTCCGTGTGTGATAGCGAGGCTACGGCAGGAGTAGCTGTGGACATGGAGGCTGCATTAGATGTTTTGTCAGCTGAGGTGGACTGTAAAGCACTACAAGCCTGGCTGGCAGAGGACTCGGAGGATGAGGATGGCCTGGTTAGCCAATCCACCAAATCCTCAGTATGTTGCTGCTGCTTAAGACGGCCAGCACCAGTTAGAAAGGACAAGCGTACCCCTGCAGAGGATGCACCACGTCCACCACGACCAGAGGCACAGCCTCCCGACACAGGGGCTGCTTGCCCTCTTATCTGTGTCTGGGAGTGTCTGCCTGTCCTTTTTGTTCTTTCAGACATAGTGAGTGATATATAGATTAAATATATACAGAACTCTTATTCAACTCTGGTATAAAGATTAAAGATTTACAGAACTCTGGTATAACTCAGTGAGACACTTTGATAGCTGGCAGCCAGTGACAAAACACAGATTACAATTCCCTCCTATAAATCAGTGAGACCCCCCTGATGGGTGGCAGTGAGAAGACACAAATTACAATTTGCATAAATCTGCTAGAAGTATGTGGGACCCCCTGATGGGTGGCAGTGAGAAGCCACAGATTACAAATCTCAGAAACCTCCTATAAATCAGTGAGACCCCTTGATGGGTGGCAGTGAGAAGCCACAGATTACAAATCTCAGAAACCTCTTATAAATCAGTGAGACCCCTTGAAGGGTGGCAGTGAGAAGCCACACATTACAAATCTCAGAAACCTCCTATAAATCAGTGTGACCCCTTGATGGGTGGCAGTGAGAAGCCACAGATTACAAGTCTCAGAAACCTCCTATAAATCAGTGAGACCCCTTGATGGGTGGCAGTGAGAAGCCACAGATTACAAGTCTCAGAAACCTCCTATAAATCAGTGTGACCCCGTGATGGGTGGCAGTGAGAAGCCACAGATTACAAGTCTCAGAAACCTCCTATAAATCAGTGAGACCCCTTGATGGGTGGCAGTGAGAAGACACAAATTACAATTTGCATAAATCTGATAGAAGTATGTGGGACCCCCTGATGGGTGGCAGTGAGAAGCCACAGATTACAAATCTCAGAAACCTCCTATAAATCAGTGAGACCCCTTGATGGGTGGCAGTGAGAAGCCACAGATTACAAATCTCAGAAACCTCCTATAAATCAGTGTGACCCCTTGATGGGTGGCAGTGAGAAGCCACAGATTACAAGTCTCAGAAACCTCCTATAAATCAGTGAGACCCTCTGATGGGTGGCAGCCAGTGAGAACACACAGATTATAACAATTCCCAAATGTTTTGTAGAAATTAGTGACCCCCAAAATACTTCCTGGCAGTGACAAGAGACAGATCACCTCAATTCCAAGATATTTAGTAAAAATTAGTGACCCCCAAAATACTGCGTGGTACTGGCTGTGTGACAAGAGACAGATCACCTCAATTCCCAAATGTTTTGTAGAAATGAGACCCCCCCAGACCCCCCAGTAGCGTGGCAGACCGGCAGTAAGAACACACAACAACAATCTCCTATGAAATCTCCTCTCAAATGCGTGCTGAAGCTATGCGTGGAAACCTTATATAGTGTGCTGCGGGATTTAGCTCTGTGAGCCAGACCTGTGGTCAGGTGCAAGGCTGTAGCCAATTACGAGCTTCAGGCCTTGGGAAAGTGCATTGTGGTCGAACATGCGCCGAACACCCGGAAATGTTCGGAGTTCGCAAGCAGACCGAACAGGCTAAGTTCGGGTCGAACTCCGAACCGTCCGAACCGAACAGCTCATCCCTAGTCAGTACGCCAGAGAATATCGTAAGCGGTTGCCAGGGGTCAGTACGCCAGAGAATATCGTAAGCGGTTGCCAGGGGTCAGTACGCCAGAGAATATCGTAAGCGGTTGCCAGGGGTTAGAATACCAAGAAATACCAATAAACACAGGAGCAGCTCTAACGGATGTTAAACCACGATAGGGCAATGTGTGAATGCATTGCCTGTGGCTTTAAACCCGGAGGGTCCGCGTCATCATGCCAGGCTCCGCCTCCCAGCATCTCACGTGGCTGCCTGGACTCTTTTCATTACTCGGCGCCCGGCCAGCGAGCAGCGAGGACGACGTTGCCGGGCACCTGCAGTCCGTAGCGCGGTATGTAACAATGTCTTTATCTCATTATTACAGTGGTGTCTTTGCCACTCGTATTTGGTAGTTTCCTTGTCAGGCATCAAGCAGCAGGGTTTAGCACAGTTCTAGAAAGGCCCATTCTAGTGTGCTGCTAACTAGACTCTGGCAGCCTCTTTCCTGCCCAGCTCATGAGAGACTTTGCTCCACACCAGGTTTTACCATTGCCCTGTGCTTCATCCAGGCTCCCAGAAATCCACACCACATCTTCCCTGATCTTTCCTACTACGGTTGTGGTTATGGGGGTTTCCTGAAGGTTACCCTGAAAGGGGAGTCACACCCTAGAGTCATGGTTTTACAGTGAGTTTCCTCAGTGTGTTCTAAAGACTGTTAATCTGTTTTCTGAAAGCCTGCAGAGTGCCAGCATCAAAGCAAGCAGAGTGCCAGCATCCAAGTATGCAGTATACCAGTAGCCTTCTGTGCCTCATGAGTCCTGTCAAGCTATAGCCAGGAAACTTCATTGCCAAGAACCCTCATTGCCGAGATCCCTCATTGGTCAAAGTCTGCCATCCTGTTTGCAAGAATGCTTTCTGTGTTTCGTGCCCTGTATAGCCTATAGTCCTGTCTCACCCTGTCTAGCCTCTTTGGGTCTCCCTGTGCCCTCTGTTCCTAGCCAAGTCTAGGAATAAACCTTCGTTATTACCCAAAACCTGTCTGCCCACCAAGTTTGTAATACTGCATCCTGGACTCGTACCAGCAAACCCTGCACACTACTAACAGCCCACTGCCCCTATTCTGACTGTGTAATTTTCTGTGAACCCCTTGTATATGTTTCTTACTCAAAATGCAGAGGCTGTAAGGTTCAAATAATGAAAGAATGGGGAAATGGGTTTGGTTTTTCATGTGGTTCAGGCTTGGGTTGAAGAGAATGTTTCTACGTTCACTCAGTATATCAAAATTAAGATACTATTTTTAAATCCACAAACTGCTTCCCCAAGTGATCTATTGAATTACTTTACATCATTAATTTTTTCTCAGAGGGATAGCATCTGATTTTGTACATTTGTTTAAGTGCTTAGGAAAAGGTTAGGATTATAATTGCATTTTGTGAAAACGAATGCAACTAGCAATAACAGTTTTTTCAATATTTTAAAAGCATACTAAAAGCAGGTCTGAAGAAAGTATTCCACCCTCCTTGTTAAAATGTAACCTGCATGATGCTAAGGAAGACCGAATGGTACTACAATTTAATGTCTCAGCAAAAGTTTCGTTCTGTATAACATTAGTGATAATTTACTCAATGATAATAAAAAACATACTGCTAGAGCAGCTGGTTCCCATAAACTCAGATTACCCCAAAAACCTCAGTTACATCCACAAAGGTAACAGTCATGTATATTCATAGAGAGCCGAATTAGCTCCGAAATTGCACTGAACAGTGAATTTCCCTGTACGGTGCAATTTCGTAGCACTTCGGCTATTCAAAAAGGTGGCAGTTCGCCAAATATTGGCGAATTGTCAGCGAATTACGGCGATTTTCGATGTCAGTGAAATAGAGAAGTAATGGTTAATCTATTCAGAGAACAGCGAACAGCACCGAAATGTCAGTGAAATGCCCTGATTTTTTGTGGTTTTATTCGACAGGTTAAATCAGTCTTCAATGCAATAAATTTTACCTGTTTTTATCAAATATTTATTCAACCGTTATTTGTTTCACTTGCAGCAAATAAGCTATTCATTTTTTAGGCTTTTTTTATTAATTTTTCTGGATTTTGTGGCTAATTTGTTTTTCCATTTTTATTTTTTTAAAACGTTTTTTCTTTTTCTGTAACAGACCTGTTTATTATCATTCCCCAAATTTTTTAAATTGCGTTTTTGTTTTCTGTAAATATTTAAACAAGATACATAGAGTATCCAAAGTATTTAAAAATATTGCAGTAGCACTCTCTATGGGCCATTCCCCATGGCCATATATTCATAGGTGCACGTGTAGGTATATAAGATGCATAGGTGCATGTGTAGGTATATAATAGGGGTGCGTAGGTGCATGTGTAGGTACATAATAGGGTTGGGTAGGCGCACGTTTTGGTATATAATAGGGGTGCATAGGTGACGTGTAGGTATATAATAGGGGTGCATAGATGCATGTGTAGGTATATAATAGGGATGTGCAGGCGCACGTGTAGGTATATAATGGCGGTGCGTATCTATAAAAAGGCCCAAGGAAATCCTCAGCACCAGGCCCATGATACTCTTAATCCAGCTCTGGGCGCAACGTATGCGCTGACCCTGATGCTGGACTGCAGCTGGCCTCTCCGCCTCCAGAGCTGACATCTGGGCCTGACGTAGGTTATTGCAGAAACACTTGGGGTGGACCAGGCGAGCTGCTTAAGTGGCCACCATGGCTCTGACCATCCACCTCGGCCCTGGGTTCCCTGGCCATGAGGCCTCTTCTTCTGCCTCTTCTTCAGCCTCCGATTGTCCGTCGGTCATCGGAGCGTGCTGGAAATGCCATGTGTTTGCTGGCAGTTCCCCACCTTCCCCACTCCCTCCTACGTGTGTGGGTACGAGGCTTCTTTTTTTGTCATGTGTCTCCCTCTGCTGACTCTTTGATTTCGGCTTTTCTTCCTACGGTTGTTGCGTGCTGTTTTACTGTGGGTATCTGGAACTTGCACTTTTGTAACTGACAATTGGCCATGCAAGGCCTTTTTTCTTTGTTATTTCTCGTATTGTTGACATTCTTTCAAAGTAAAAATTATTAATAAAAAAATAATAATAAAAAAGAAGACAAGACTCGTGCACCAGCCATTTTCCATGTGCGGCTTGCTTTAACATCTGTATTACGACCAAGCCAATGTCTCAGCAGTTCCAGTCAGAATACTTTCGAGCCGTAACATGATAACAAGAGCAGTGCTAAGTTCCAAACTGCTATCAGCTCCAGTAGTCCATAGGACTCCAGGGAGACAGACCCGATCTTACATGAGTGAGATCCGGCCGGAATGGTGGAAGTTTTTGCAAAGAAACACTGGGAGCGATTTGCCTTCATTATACAGCTGCTTGCATTGCTAGGAATCGGTGGATCGCAGTGCTCTCTCCACCGAGGGATCTAGGGTGATTATGGGATTTTTTTGGTGGGGTTCGCAAAATGTGTTTGTGAAATGCAATCGCTTAACAACTGGCTTTGAAAAATATTAATTTATGAACAACGTTAGGAGCAGATGGAGAAAGAGTTGGTTGGTGTGGCTTGTTCTTCATCTGCTAGGTGCAGATTAAAGTTTACCATACAAGTATAGGTGATGTTAATTTACAGGAAAAAGTTAAAGTTAAGCACTGTGTTCTAGTCTAGCCTTTATGTTGTACAGCCCAAGTGCTGTACTTTGTGTCCTGATTGTGCTCTGGCCCCTAGTGTCTACTATTTTTAACTCAACTTTTTTTGTCTCGTCAGCCACTTCAATCAAAAAGGCAGAACAAATTATTGGAAGAATCATGGAAACTCACTAAAAATAACTCTTCCCATGAAGTGCTTTTCAAATTTGAATACTTGCAGGGTTATCCAAATAGATCCGAATGGCTGGAGAAAGGTAACCGAACGCTGAAAATCAGCATTCGGTTACCTTTCCTGGCCATTTGGCTATCCAGAGAGCAGGCAATTCGACAAATTCTGTGCCTACGTACATACGGTGCCTGTTCGGTGCCTGTTCGGTGCCTGTTCGAGGGCAGTGAAATCCCCATGAAAAAGCACTGCTTCGGCTATTCAGAGAACAAAAACCAGCAGTGAAAGGTTCACGAAATGCCCTGCCATTCGGTGGTTTCATTCGACAGGTTTATTCAGGCGAATGCCATAGGCTTCAATGTTAAAATATTCCCGTTTTAATTCAATATCTAATAAACCGTTCATTATAATATTCTGAAGTAAAGAGTCTCTTTATTTATAGATTTTTTTAGGATATTTTAAGCATTTTTCTGGATTTCTTATTTTTTTTAAAAAGTCAGTTTTTTTAAAAAAAAATTTTTAGCTTTACTTATTTTTTCTGTCCCTTTTTATTATCATTCCTTGGACCTCATATGTAAATTTCAGACATTTTCGCTTAGTAGTTTCTTTGCAAACAGCATTTCACTTTTCAAACATTCAAGCAAACTGTTTTTCTAAATTATTCACTCCATTCGTCTGCGGTGTCGGCTTTTTCTGGCGGCTGCGCTGCCTGTGATCGGCTCCTGCTCGGGTTTTTCCAAGGTTTTCGGCGGGTTAATCCAGATGTTTTTGCGGGTTTTCGGCGTGCATTCGTTGGGTTTTGCGGTTCGTTTCGTCAGGTTTGCGGCGACCTTTTTCCTGCAATTCGGGGACCCGGTGTTGCTTGCTGAAGTAGAGTTATCCACTGCTGGTGTTATCCCCTACCAATACATGTTAAATAATATTATAATAATAGACAATTTAATATTTATTTTCATAAAGATACTGAAGTAACTAAAATAATTACCAGATCTATACTATAATACAGTAAGGGCTGGCGTGTCCGTCGCCAAAAAACCCTTCTGCGCATGCGTGCGCAACCAGCGTATTGCTGGCTGCGCGCGCATCCAACCGCCGAAACACTTGGACGGCAGAGTGGGGAATGCGTGCGCTCCCAGCGTAGTGCTGGGTGCGCATGCAGCCAACCGCCGCAGCACGCGCACAGCCGTGCCTAAGGCGGCGGAGGGCTGAATGCGTGCGCAACCAGCTGGGTGCGCACGCAGCCAACCGCCACAGCACGCGCCCAGCGTGCGCGAGGGACACAAAAAATCCAATCCATTGGAGAGGCGCTGAGCGCACAGTGCACAGCGCCTCTCCGATGCATCGGATTTTCAGTCTGTCTGCCAGCCATATTACCAGTCTGCCATGCACAATACCAGTCTGCCAGCCTTATTACCAGTCTGCCATGCACAATACCAGACTACCATGCACAATACCAGTCTGCCAGCCATATTACCAGTCTGCCATGCACAATACCAGTCTGCCAGCCATATTACCAGTCTGCCATGCACAATACCATTCTGCCAGCCAAATTACCAGTCTGCAATGCACAATACCAGACTGACAGCCATAATACCAGTCTGCCATGCACAATACCAGTCTTCCAACCATAATACCAGTCTGCCATGCACATTACCAGTCTGCCAGCCATAATACCAGTCTGCCAGCATTATTACCAGTCTGCCATGCACAATACCAGTCTGCCAGCCATATTACCAGTCTGCCATGCACAATACCGGTCTGCCAGTCTAATTACCAGTCTGCAATGCACAATACCAGTCTGCCAGCCATATTACCAGTCTGCCATGCACAATACCAGTCTGCCAGCCATATTACCAGTCTGCCATGCACAATACCAGTCTGCCAGTCTAATTACCAGTCTGACAGCCTTATTACCAGTCTGCCATGCACAATACCAGTCTGACAGCCATATTACCAGTCTGCAATGCACAATACCAGTCTGCCAGCCATATTACCAGTCTGCCATGCACAATACCAGTCTGCCATGCACAATACCAGTCTACCATGCACAATACCAGTCTGCCAGCCATATTACCAGTCTGCCATGCATAATACCAATGTGTCATAATACCAGTGTGCCCAGAGTCTAGCCAGTCAGTCTGCCAGCCACATTACCAGTCTGCCAGCCTTATTACCAGTCTGCCATGCACAATACCAGTCTGCCAGCCTTATTACCAGTCTGCCATGCACAATACCAGACTACCATGCACAATACCAGTCTGCCAGCCATATTACCAGTCTGCCATGCACAATACCAGTCTGCCAGCCATATTACCAGTCTGCCATGCACAATACCAGTCTGCCAGCCTTATTACCAGTCTGCCATGCACAATACCAGTCTGCCAGCCAAATTACGAGTCTGCAATGCACAATACCAGACTGACAGCCATAATACCAGTCTGCCATGCACATTACCAGTCTGCCATGCATAATACCAGTCTGCCAGCCATAATATCAGTCTGCCATGCACATTACAGGTCTGCCAGCCATAATACCAGTCTGCCAGCCTTATTACCAGTCTGCCATGCACAATACCAGCCTGCCAGCCATATTACCAGTCTGCCATGCACAATACAAGTCTACCATGCACAATACCAGTCTGCCAGCCATATTACCAGTCTGCCATGCATAATACCAATGTGTCATAATATCAGTGTGCCTAACTACCAGCCTGACATGCCATGCATACCACGTGCCGTTATATATACGCATAAAGTAAATATACACATAATGTATACGCTACAAAACAAATGGCCGCCCAAACCCAACACAATCTAAGGGGCCCCATGAGTTTACAATCTAAGGAGTCCCATGAGCTTACAATCTATCTCATGACCTTACAATCTAAGGGGTCCCATGAGTTTACAATTTAATGGGTCCCACGAGTTTACAATCTAAGGGGTCCCACGAGCTTACAATCTAAGGGGTCCTGTTCCTGTGAGTTTACAATCTAAGAGGATCCTGTTCCCGTAACCTTACAATCTAAGAGGGCCCTGTTCCCGTGAGTTTACAATCTAAGAGGGTCCTTTTCCCGTGAGTTTACAATCTAAGAGGGCCCTGTTCCCGTGAGTTTACAATCTAAGAGGGCCCTGTTCCCGTGAGTTTACAATCTGAGGGTCCTGTTCCTGTGAGTTTACAATCTAAGAGGGTCATGTTCCCGTGAGCTTACAATCTAAGAGGGAAGAGGAACCTGCTGCAATATATAAATGCCTTTGTAATGTGCTGTCAGCTGTGCGCGCACCCATCAGAGCTGCTTAGTTGGCCCTCCTGTTGCGGATGGGATGGCGATGGACGCGTTACAAATGCATTTATATAGAGAGATACTCTTGGATAGGACATTGAAAAAGAAATATGTGGACATGAATTCTGAGCTGGCGACAACAACAATAGACTGCCCTCTGGGCAAGCTTTCCACCTAGTATTATATAAAATCCTTATAACCACTATAAATGACTTTAAATGAAAGACATGTACGAAAGAACTTCCCATGGCAAAATAACATTAAGAATGTTCCACAAACAGCAAATAATGAAATAACAAATAGGATGACTTTTCATCAACTCTCAAGTTAAAAAGCAAGACAAAACAGTTTGTAATTATAGAAAAAACAATACCCTTAGACCTTGCAATTGCAAGACTAATGAATTTATAATTATGGAATCAACGCATAATCTTAACAGTCATATTATTTCCAATATTTTGTGACTATAAAGCAATGGATAATTTCGAAAATAACAAAATATGAGAACTGAGGCTATTTCATAAATGTGTATATAAATAGCGTACATATTATAGAAAAATTAATCATCTAAGGCAATTAGTCAATGCAATAACAAACAGAATATGAGATCAATTACTCGTAACCAATAGTAAAAAGCTCTGTAGTTGCACTTTTGACATGAAACAAGACTTTGCCATTAAACTCAGGAAGGCATAGTTTAATGGAAAAATCAGAAGCGGAGTAATCTTTTACATATATAAGATTCCAACAAATGTATCCAATGATTCATTAGGTTTCTGTGTCTAAAATAGATTGTTTAGCTACTGCCCTTCACAAATAAAAAAATTTATGTAACACAATGCACAAAATATAGAATTGTGCAAACATATATGAATATCAGCAATTAAAATAATGTGTTATATTTCGCTCAAAATCAGAGTTAAATAGAATTTTAAATTATGTTGTTTTCACCCCCTCTGACCATTAATTGTCCTGCCAAACACAATGTGGTGTCCATTTGGAACAAGCTCTCCATCAAAAAAGGGTTCAAATCAGCTGCCTCGCTTATGCCCATCATTCAAAACTGTAAATTCACTCCGGGATTGTTCCTCTTCAATTCTCTTCACTTACCTCCTACAATGTGCATCAGATCTGGGACATGTTTGAAGGGGGTTGTCCAATTTCTTTCAACACTAGTGCCACTGCCAACATCTCCACCCATGTTTGTTGAACATATATACTTGTCAGCAACCAGTGGCATCACTAGGGTTGCTATCACCCGATGCGGTAACTAATGAGGTCACCCCCATCCAGTTTTAGTACTTTTTTAAACTACTGTTACTCATAAATCAGAAATATATATGTATGTATATATACATACATATACAGGGCTCGAGTCCTACGGGAACTGCACTCCCGCACTTCTCCTGCAGTGGGAACATTGTGGTATCGCATGTCCCCGCTGTGTGCCGATTTAGTTTATCGCTGGGGCGGAATGCATTAACATTAATATAAATATATATATATATATATATATATTTTACATGGGGAGGGGTAGCACTCATCCTAAACTAAGCACTCAGTGCAGGTGCATCTCAAGACAAAGTAATACAACAAATCAGCCTCTCCACAGGGTCTGCCTGTGGTGCGAGAACTGCCAGGATGAGGCATATAGGGCTGGGTGGAGATATTACACGGCCGGTATGCCCTCTGACCCTGACGTCATCGGAGAGGGCCAGCCGCCATCTTTCATTTTCCACCCGGCTGGGCTGCCTAGGTAGGCCGCCGCAGTGCAGCCTAAAAACACGGCCAGGAAGCACCGTGGCTGTATGTGTGGTGTCAGGTTCTGTCAGATGAGATCATGGTCGGACTTGGATGGGGGAATCATGGCACTGCAGGCATTCCTGGCATCACTAGGGTTGGTGTCAACCCCTAGAGGGTGTCACCTGGTTGTGGTCAGCACCCCGCACACCCCCTTGTGATGCCACTGTCAGCAATGTACCTGAAGGGTCTAATTTCTCATCTCACATCTTATCCATTCTACATTAACCTCACTTACGTGGACACATGGGAGAAGGAGCTGGGTTCACAGCTGGATGGAGATGACTGGCAGGGCATATGGGAGGACACCAACATGGTCTCGTTTTCTATGGTCCTTCAAGAGCAATCTATCAAAACTCTGACAATGTGGTATATAACAACAGCCACCTTACACTGCGTTGATCCCTCCCACATAGACACCTGCAGGGGGAAGTCTGGTCAGCGAGGTACAAAATCCCACATGTGGTGGGAACTACAAATGCCATGTATTGCATTGAATGAATTCTGGGAATTACAGACATAAACATCTGGGGGGTTTGAGTTGAAAGCCCTGCTCTAGACCCTTGGACCTTCCTGTTTACTGAGCCTGTTCCAGATCTCACTCACAGTAGAAAACATTTACTTTCTAAACTCCTGCTCTCATCGCATAAAGCGATTGCAGAGACTTGGCGTTCTACTACCTTACCACTGAAAAGTCACATAATGAACTATATACAATTTATGGACAAGCTCTTGGTCAAAATCCATTACACTCTACCAGCATTTCACAGAATCCATGGGATGCCCTTTTGTCGATCTCTACACTGGCTCCCTGTTTCTTTTAGAATCCAATTCAAAATATTGGTGCTCACTTAGGCTGCTGTCAGACGAGCGTAGTGTTCACGTCCGTGATTGCGCCTAAAAGTACGTCCGTGATAGCATGAAAGAAAGTCCATTGGAGCCTGACACATGAAGTACGTCCGCACTGAACTGCGGACGCATGACGGACGCTGCAAACGGACGCAGGTTAGGCAAGAACGTAATACTGCTAGAACGTGAGTGATGGAGCATGGTCAGACGGACTGCATTTATACGTCCAGCATTTTTGACGGACAGAATGTTTTTTCATTGTAATTTATTTTTCCCTCCTACATCCGTCAAAAATAACTTCAGTGAAAAAACGGACTGCGTGACCACTACTGCGTCATCCGTACTGACGATGTCCGTACTGCACGGACGTACAGTCCGTAGAAATCACGCTCGTCTGACCCTAGCCTAACATAGCTCTCCATAACTGCACCCATATACATCTCCTCTCTTATTAGCGGGTACATCCCTTCCCGACCACTTTGCTCTGCCAATGATCTGATGTCATCATTAGGGATGAGCCGAACACTCCCCGAGTTCGGTTCGAAGCCGAACCCGAACTCGAACCCCATACAAGTCAATGGGGCTGAAAATTCGGTTTTTAGAGTGCCCTCCAAGAGGGCATATATGCTACATATTTGCCAAAAAAAGTGTATGGGGGTCTGGGTAGTGCCCTGGGGGACAGGAAACAAGGACAAAAAGTAAAAAAAAAATGTTTTTAAAGGGACAGTGAGTTTTCCATGAAATAAGGGTTAAAAATAAAAAAGAAAAATTCCTTCAAATATCGTGCCTAGGAGGTCCCCATAACTTGCCCGTGAAGTGGCGGATTTCTAGGATGTATAGAAATATGTAAAAAACAAAAAATGACATTTCAAATGACGGTAAATGCTTTTCCTTTAATCTATCCATAAACAACTGCTTGGGGCGGCAGTCTGTATGAAAAGAGGAGACATTTTCGGACACACAGAAAAAGTTTACTGATTTTTTGGCGGTGAAAAGCAGGAGAATGACTAGAGAATGGAAAATTCTAGACCAAAGAGCCGATTTGGAAAGTGAGAAAAATGGGAGAATTTTTCTGGTTTAGCTATTTTGACCTAGAATTTTCTCTTCAGTCACTCTCCTGAGTTTCACCTTTCTCTGAATAACCCTGTCAGGGTTATTCAGAGAGCGGTGTAGAGCAGGAGAATAACTGGAGAATGGAAAATTCTAGGTCAAAATAGCCAAACCAGAAAAATTCTCCCATTTAGGCTAGGGTCAGACTAGCGAATTTTTAACATGCGTTTAGGCGCACTTAATCACGGCCGCACTAGCAGCAAATGACGGGCAATGACAGACAATATACGAAGTACGGTCGCATGAAAGTCCGGCTGTGCAACGCAAGTGGAAAATGAACGCATTTTTTCGAGAACACAGAACCGCTAGTACGGACGTACAGAGTGCGCTGCGTCCACTAGCGGCGTGTGTGCGTCATTTGGAGGCGTCATCCCTGCTCATGTCCGGCCAACATAACGTCCAGACACCCAAAGTTTCCTGGTTTGGATTCGTAAAAAATTAAGCACAAAAATGCGCATCGTATGACCGTTTTCGCGTATTCCGTGAAAAAATAAGGCAATGCGTTCGGACGCACTTTTTGACGGTCGCTGTGAAAAATGCATTAGTCTGACCCTAGCCTTATCTCACTTTCCAAATCGGCTATTTGGTCCAGATTGTTCTCTTTTCCTGCCATTCTCCTGGTTTTCACCTTTCTCTGAACAACCCTGAGAGAGAGGTGAAAGCCAGGAGAACTGGCAGGAGAAGAGAACAATCTAGACCAAATAGCCAATTTGGAAAGTGAGTTAAATGGGAGATTTCTTCTGGTTTGACTATTTTGACCTAGAATTTTCACTTCTCCAGTTATTCTCCTGCTTTTCACCGCTCTCTGAATAACCCTGTGAATGTATAATCCCGAGGTGAAAAATAACATTGCTTAAGGCTGGGGTCAGACGAGCGCAGTTATCACGTTCGTGTTGCCGCACATTTGTACGTCCGTGGCAGCATAGCATTCTGACCAATGGAGCCCCACACACGAAGTACGTCCGCACGGAAGTGCGGATGCATGGCGGACACAACAAACGGACGCAGGTTAGGCAAGAACGTAATACTGCTAGAAAGGACGTGCAGAGTGCGCCACGTCCGCAACGTCCGTGTAGCTTTGTATGTGAGTGATGAAACGAGGTCAGCTGGACAGCATTTATACGTCCAGCATTTTTGACGGACAGAATGTTTTTTCATTTTTTTATTGCATTTTTGTTATAATATACAGACATGACATAACGTATACATATAATAATGACATATTATGAATCTGCCAAGTCTGCCGGAAAGAGCGATATATAATATGTCTGGGTCATATATCAAAATATGGCTACAAAACGTGGTTAAACATGATGAGCGAAAGCGGTAAAAATGACCTCAGCACAGAGGTGTGAAAAGCCTCAGCAGCGAAAGGGTTAAATGCAGCATATTAGGATGTTTTAGGGAAATTAATTCTCAAATCTCAATCAGAAGCAGACACCACCCCACCCTCAGTATGGTGTACAATGTATCAAATTGATTACCAGACTAAAAACACCTGGTGTTATGCCCGTTTGTGAACAGAGGTCATTTAGAGTTGATAATCTTTCCATAGTTTTTAATTCAATATCTAATAAACCGTTGCTTATAATATTCTGCAGTAAAGAGTCTCTTTATTTCTAGATTTTTTAATATTTTTTTAAGCATTTTCTATACTTTTTTAAAAAAAAAAAAATTTCGAACTCGAACCGGACACACCCAAAAAGTTCGAAATTTGCGAACTTTCGAACTGCCAAAGTTTGGGTCGAACTCCGAACCGTCCGAACCCGAACAGCTCATCCCTAGTTATCATCTCCCCAAACCCGAACCCACAAACTCTTGCCTTCAAGGCTTCTCCCTAACTGTCCCTTTTTTATGGAACTCCCCCATAACATTAGACGCACCCAGACTCTCCAGTCCTTCAAGAAGTCTCTGAAAACACATTACTTTACAGAAGCCTATTGGCTCACTCCATAATCCCGCACTGTACATTTCTTGCGCCATCTGCCCACTCAGCCACATGCACCCCGCTAATTCTTGTACTCTATTTACTCTCAACTAGCATGTCACCCTTCTCCTCTTAGATTGTAAGTAGGGATGAGCTGTTCGGTTCGATCGGTTCGGAGTTCGATTCAAACTTTGGCAGTTCGAAAGTACGCGAACTTCGAACTTTTTGGGATGTTCGCTAAAAGTTCGAAAAAATAATTTTGATGTTTTTTTAAAAAAAAATGATTAAAAAATTCAAAAAAATCTAAAAATAAAGAGAATCTTTACTGCAGAATATTATAAGCAATGGTTTATTAGATATTGAATTAAAACAGGAATATTTTTAACATTGAAGCCTATGGGATAAAACATTCTTGTTGCTAAAACATCAGGCAGACGAGGCCCTCTAAATCAGGCACTGTAGAGGGCAGCCCGCCAGAGCCTCCCTCCCAAGGACCCCTTGACTTGAGGAGCATGCGGCCGCAAGATTACAGAGCTGCGACTGTGCGGGCTGGCCAGCCGGGTGCATGTGGCAGAGAGGTGGCGCAGGGACTCCAGAGAGGGAGCCACGACAGACCCCCCTTCCGCCCAACCAGGATCCAGGGAGCCCCCACTGACCACCAGGCTAAGGTAAGGTGACACATTTTTAAAAAAAATAAAATCCGAGGACATTTTTAAATGTCCCCAGCAACATAAAATAAAACTTTTTTCTTTCTTTCTAATACCCACCTGATTCCTGGATCCACAAACTGTAGAGGTGCTGCCCGGCAGTGTGCGGAATCATATGCTGCATTAATTATACTGTAAGGCTGGAATCACACCTGCAGGTTTTTTAAGCGCGCAATACGTGCGTTTTTTAACGCGCGTATCGCGCAAACGTAAAAAACATGCGAACACGCATTGCAACGCGTTCACAGCCATAGACTGCAGAGTGAACGTGCTGCAATACGCCCCAAAGAAGCTCCCGTACTTCTTTGGGCGTAGGACATTTTACAGCGCGTTCCTGCGCGCTGTAAAACACCCAGGTATGAACGGGTCCCATAGCAAATAATGGGATTTCCCTGTTTATGCGTTTTACAGCGTGCAGGAACGCCCCATAAAACGCTTAGGTGTGAACCGGACCTTAAGGTGCTGCCCTGCAGTGTTAGGATTCATATGCAGCATTAATTATTCTTCTTACAAATTTGGTTACTTAACTCGTTTGCGTTTGGATTGTAATATTGTGACATCCAGGGCCCCAGGTG
The DNA here is from genome assembly GCA_009667805.1 of Leptobrachium leishanense. Taxonomy (NCBI): domain Eukaryota; kingdom Metazoa; phylum Chordata; class Amphibia; order Anura; family Megophryidae; genus Leptobrachium; species Leptobrachium leishanense. The sequence goes on along the minus strand of CM019063.1, from coordinate 131,577,946 downwards.
GCGACCAGGGGGGCCCTGGACGCATGGTGCCGCCAGCTGGCCAAATGCCAGGAGCTCCGGCGCAGCTGTGAGTGATCAAGGGGCAGGGTGCGGCGTGATGACGCAGAGCCGCCGGGACTGGTGCACAAATTCTCACCATATACAGTAGCGTAGTACTAGTGCCTAAACGTTGTTGAGCTGGTTTTGTTATAACAACTACTCTCGCTCTGTGCCCCTGTCTGGTATAAATCCACTGCTTGTTACTGCTGGTGCGCTTCCATCCTGCCATACACTATAGAGCAGTAATATTTGGGTGCACTGCCACTGACGCCTATATTACCAGATTCATATAATTTTAATATTGGACCGCAGGGTCCAACCCTGCACTCTTCCACAATACCACAAAAAGGTTACGGTGTGACGGCACTGTTGCCGACACTAAAGGCCAAATTTTAAAGCACCTATTGTTACTTTCATCCAAAGCCTGCATAAGTTTCACCATAATTCAGCCAAAAAAAATCACTAAACTTTTTCTGCGCGTCCTAAAATGTCTTTTCATACAGGCTGCTGCCCCAAGCAGTTGTTAATGAATAGATTAAAGGAAAAGCATTTACCGTCATTTGAAATGTCAGTTTTTTGTTTTTAAATGTTTCTATACATCCTATAAATCCGCCACTTCACGGGCAGGTTATGGGGACCTCCTAGGCACGATATTTGAAGGAATTTTTCGTTTTTATTTTTAACCCTTATTTTATGGAAAACTCACTGTTCCTTTAAAAACGTTTTTTTAAAAAACTTTTTGTCCTTATTTCCTGTCCCCCAGGGCACTACCCGGACCCCCATACACCTTTTATGGCAAATATCTTGCATATATGCCCTCTTGGAGGGCACTCTCAAAATCGAACTTTTGAGTCCCATTGACTTGCATTGAGTTCGGTTAGTGTTCGAGTTCGAACTCGAACTTTTGAAATTGTTCGAGTTCGAATGCGAACCGAACATGGGGGTGTTCGGCTCATCCCTAATTGTAAGCTCTCAAGCAGGGTCATCTCTGATACTGTTCTGTGTGTTTAACTTGTATGTATATTTGTAAGTCAGTCTCACCATTGTACAGTGCTATGGAACTTGTTAGCACTTTATAAATACTTGTAAATGTAACACTCTTCCCAGTCTTAAGTCACTCAAAAGCTCCTTACTAACATACCTCAATACAGAATGCACCTGTAAACATGTAACCTAGTGACTATATTTCCTACATATTTTTCTGTTAATCTGTATATTTGTGTTGTTTTTTAATATCTTGCATTGTATTACTTTGTATTTCTGTAACTGTAACACTTCAATGTTCTTGAACCCAGGACATACTTGAAAACGAGAGAAATCTCAATGTATCCTTCCTGGTAAAATCCTTTATAAATAAATAAATAAATAAATGGACAAATTAATCCATTATGCGATTCGTTCTTTTTTCGTTGATTCGTCATTGGGACAAACCCATGAAAATTTAGGTGAGTTGCACTTTGTATGCAAACAAAGGCACAAGTCTATTAAATGATACATATAAATTTAGCTATCAGTTTACTCTGATAAATAATTAAAAAGTACTTCATTACAACATATAGACAAAAGTGGATAACCTTGAGTGCTTATTTCTGTGGGAAAAACAATCCACAAATCAATAGTATAGATTTACCTCAGAAACAAAACCTGTTCTATCTCACAGAAATGATATTGAATCAAAGGTTTAAAAATACCTGTTATAGATTTCATGGGAAGGAATGACCTCTTCAATGTCTAACAAAACAAATAATTGGCCAACAGAATACCAGACTGATTATACTCAACGTAGTATGGTTGGAAGAACAAAACATATTGTATGTTGGAGCAATAACATTCTAACTTACCATCCATACCTGCTAATTTCAAGTGCCATCCCACCACCACCAAAGTGCTGTACTGTCTGTGACAGCCTTCTAAATTAGAATCCCAATTAGCTGTTTTTCCTTTGTGTAAAAGACTTCCGCTGGTAAGCCTTCCGGGTTACAGGCTTTGCATCTCAAAACAGCCAATACTTCTCAATGCATTTGCATTAAGATTCATTGTCACATCCCATGCAGGCGCTGCATGGCGCCCGGCAGTGTCATCTGGGCTGCTCTTCTGATATGGATTGATTCCTGTCCTCCTGTCCATGAGTCAAAAGATACATTGTGTTATTAACTAAACGCACGAGTAGACACTCAGGGCCAAATTACAATCTAGGTGCTAACGTTAATGCTCACCTGTGTGAGCATTAACGTTAGCCGCGGTGTCTACCGCATATTACAATCCAAATGTAAACAGGTTAAGTAACCCGTTTGCGTTTGGTACCTTGCACTTTTCAGCGCAAGGTTACTGTACGTTGCGTTCTCTATACTGTACTTAACATGGGGAGCACAAAGTGTTAATCAGCATTAGGATTACAAAGTCCTAACGCTGAGTAACGTCTGGCTCTGGTTAGCGGAAAGTTAACCAGAGCCAGGACTTGGTGTTAACAGATTCCGCTTCTTCAGAATCCATTAACACCAGCCAAAAAAAGAAAAAAAAGAATTGTATACTCACCTCCTGTCCCGCAGCGAGGACCATGGCTCCAATCGTCTCCTCCGTCCAGCAGAAGCAGGGAGAGACTGGGGGAAAAAGTTCCTCAGTTTCCCCCTGCGTATCAATACGCCAACCAGCCGGATCTCGCTCAGCACTGCCTCAAGCATCCCGGGGCGTAGCGCCCGCTACAAACGCATGCAGCATTTTTTGCGCCTGCATTGCAATCCCCCGTTAAAATGGGGGTGGTAGGGGGAAAACTGCGGGTGCAGTTTTTTCTCCCTACCGCCCCCATTTTAACGCGGGGATTGTAATGTAGCCCTCAGAGTATGAATTCAACGTCTTAACCTTTTGACTACCAAAAATCTGTATACAAAAATGAGAAATGAACAGTATTTTAATATCTCAAAATAACAATCTTTATGCAAACATAGGGCCCTATTACATTCTTCACGCAAAAATGCACGCAGAACGCGTGAATTTTTGCACGAACCGTTAAACGTTAACATGCGTAAAACAACGCTGGTATTACAATCCTTGCACGTTTTTTCATCTGTCAAAAAATAACACGCGGAAAACGGATGCGCAAAAATGTCGCACGCAGAAATCAGTGTGCGGACTGTTTTTTTTCACGCGATTCAGCCAGTCAGAATTAAGAACCACAATTGTCTCACGTTAAGTTTTGTCAAAGTCAATCTGCGCATATATGCTGCAACAATAAAACAAATACGCACAACTTCTAAAATTTATTGGTTTGGTATGAGTAGAATGTGTAACTATACTTTCCTGCATTTTTTTTTTGGGCTGGTGTATTTGGTTTCGGCCAGGTTGATAGAATTTGCCATTAACAGCTTTTAGGAGTTGCTAAAATTATGCGCGCAAAGGCTGTGCGTTAAAAAATGCGCATAGATTGTAATACCATCCGCGTAGCAGTGCACAAACGCATTTGCGCTCACAATGTTAAGTATAGGACGCGCAAAGTACAATAAGCTCGTGCAGCGTCCGCGCAGGTTCACCCGCGATAAACGTATACACGCGTTTGTTGCGCTGAGATTGTAATACAATGTTCTGCACAAAGGGTTTTGCCCCTCACGTTAATGCATTTTTGCGTGGGCGCAAATGTATGTGCGAAGAATGTAATAGGGCCCGTACTATTTTATCCAACATTTAAGGGCATTTCATGTTTCAAATGTTCTGATGTTATATATTTTTTTTCAACAAAATTCAGGTGTAGTCAAGTGAAAAAGTTAAAGAATGTAAGACCTACTATTGTCAAGAGCATGTAATGTAAAGATTTTTCATTTCAGTAACAAACACATTTTGAAGTATTTCTGCTAAGCACACTACGCAATCACATTTTTTCCTTGAAGGTTATACCCCTGCATAATGAGGTTGCGGTTGATCATTTATGTTTTCTTGTTAGGTTCATTACTTGCTAAATGTATGTCTCTACATCAGCTTCTTTTATTCCTGCCTTTGTATAAATTCATAACATTACATGCTATACCATAAAAAGAAAATTCTGTCAATATTCTGTATATTTCATCTAAATAAAAAATAAAAAGCCTTTCCAAATTAATTCAAGTGAAGCTGATTAATTATGCAACATACAGTAGGTTTCTCTAGTCAAATGCACGAGAGAGAAAAATGCTATAGTGGTCATTGGCAAGCTTCCTTTCTTATTCAAGCTGTCCATTTCAGACTCCTTATGCTTCCATGAACTCCTGTAAATGCAAATGATAGGTCTCACAAAGTCATTGACAATATGAGATCCTTGAACGTGCACCGGACATGGGTGTGTGTTATGTAGGATCAGATCTGGCACTTCCCATGGATATTGAGCTGCTCTTCAAAGGTGAACAACATGAATTCGGCAAAATGAAATGGGTCAAAGTGAAATATAGCAAAATAAAATGGTGTAAAACAAAATGGGGCAAAACGTAATTACTAAAAATGGGTCTAACCAAAATGTTGCAAAATACAACAGTGCAAAACAAGCGGTGGATTAATAAACTGTAGTATAATGAATGAGTAGACCTTTCCTTTTTTTTCTTCTACAGTAGCGGCATTGTCTGCTTTTCATATAGGACGTGAATACTGCTGTGTAATAACTCAACTTCTCATTTAACGCTCCGGGAGCAAGTGTGGAGGTGATGACACAATGTGTTACTGCTGTCAGTATCCTAAACAGGGTGTGCGGAGGAAGCGCAGGAAAACTCGTGCCTGCACCTTCTTTCGCTGTGACATGAGGTCCGCCTGCACCATTCCTGCAGTAGACTACTTTGATCCACACAAGGTATTTCATCCTGCACCACCTGAGTGAGGCCTCTGGAGATCATCAACTAGCTGTGCTTGCATAAAAGGAAGTCGTACCCCCAGTGGCGTAGCGTGGGTTGTCAGCACCCGGGGCCAGCCAAGAATTGTGCGCCCCCCCAACCTGTGGACACGTTAGCATGCCCAGATTCCCATCCACCATTAGAGCATTGAACCCCATAGCCCCAGGGCTTAACAAAGCCAGGAGCCTGGTAGCCACTGGCTCCTAGAAATTTACTCCTGGCTCCTAAATTTCCAGTTTATTTTACACCAATCTAAAAACATTCTTGTTGGCTTCAATGTTTTCTTCCTGTCTCCTACATTTAATGTAAATATATCCAGCCCTGGTGTGTGTGTGTTAAATAGGGTGTCCAACAGACAACTTAGCAAAGAAAATAACCAAACTACATACATACACACACACACATATATACGGCCAAACTGATTGGAAGCAACGCTCTACACTTCTAGGCTCAAAACAAGTAGCCTAAAGACCACAATACACAAAAAATACCTAACAGCAAAAAGCACCAGGTAACAAAGAGAAAAATAAATAGAAGCAGCTAAAATCATAATTTGGGTCAGAACAAACCAACTCCCAGATGCAGAGGCAGGTTCCCAACGTTTCGGCGAGGATTCGCCCTTATCAAGGTATACCTTGATAAAAGCGAATCCTCACCGAAACGTTGGCTCCTAGATTCAAAGCAATTTTGTCAAGCCCTGCCTTACCCCACAAGTCACATGTATTGTATCTTAACTGTGATATGTGAACTCTGTTAAACAGAAAATGCAATCCCTCGTTTGTCAATGGTGTTCAAAGGCAGTTGACACAGATTTTAGTGGAACAGGCAAAAAGGACTAGAGGAACAGGAAGGGTAAACATGTGGACTATGGCACAAAAAAAACACACTGCAGCTGCTTGATGTATAATTTATATAACATGTCCAGCAGCAGCAGTCCCCCTATAAATTATATAACATGCCCAGCAGCAGCAGCCCACCTATAATTTATATAACATGCCCAGCAGCAGCAGCCCACCTATAATTTATATAACATGTCCAGCAGCAGCAGCCCCCCCTATAATTTATATAACATGCCCAGCAGCAGCAGCCCCCCTATAATTTATATAACATGTCCAGCAGCAGTCCCCCTATAATTTAATATAACATGTCCAGCAGCAGCAGTCCCCCTATAATTTATATAACATGTCCAGCAGCAGCAGCCCCCCTATAATTTATATAACATGCCCAGCAGCAGCAGCCCCCTATAATTTATATAACATGCCCAGCAGCAGCAGCCCCCCATAATTTATATAACATGCCCAGCAGCAACAGCCCCCCTATAATTTATATAACATGTCCAGCAGCAGCAGCCCCCTATAATTTATATAACATGCCCAGCAGCAGCAGCCCCCCTATAATTTATATAACATGTCCAGCAGCAGTCCCCCTATAATTTATATAACATGTCCACAGCAGCAGCCCCCCTATAATTTATATAACATGTCCAGCAGCAGCAGCCCCCTATAATTTATATAACATGCCCAGCAGCAGCAGCCCCCCTAATTTATATAACATGTCCAGCAGCAGCAGCCCCCCATAATTTATATAACATGCCCAGCAGCAACAGCCCCCCTATATTTATATAACATGTCCAGCAGCAGCAGCCCCCCTATAATTTATATAACATGCCCAGCAGCAGCAGCCCCCCTAATTTATATAACATGTCCAGCAGCAGTCCCCCTATAATTTATATAACATGTCCAGCAGCAGCAGCCCCCCTATAATTTATATAACATGTCCAGCAGCAGCAGCCCCTATAATTTATATAACATGCCCAGCAGCAGCAGCCCCCCTATAATTTATATAACATGCCCAGCAGCAGCAGCCCCCCTATAATTTATATAACATGTCCAGCAGCAGCCCCCCTATAATTTATATAACATGCCCAGCAGCAGCAGCCCCCCTATAATTTATATAACATGTCCAGCAGCAGCAGCCCCCCTATAATTTATATAACATGCCCAGCAGCAGCAGCCCCCCTATAATTTATATAACATGCCCAGCAGCAGCAGCCCCCTATAATTTATATAACATGTCCAGCAGCAGCAGCCCCCTATAATTTATATAACATGCCCAGCAGCAGCAGCCCCCCTATAATTTATATAACATGCCCAGCAGCAGCAGCCCCCCATAATTTATATAACATGCCCAGCAGCAACAGCCCCCCTATAATTTATATAACATGTCCAGCAGCAGCAGCCCCCCTATAATTTATATAACATGCCCAGCAGCAGCAGCCCCCCCTATAATTTATATAACATGTCCAGCAGCAGTCCCCTATAATTTATATAACATGTCCAGCAGCAGCAGCCCCCCTATAATTTATATAACATGTCCAGCAGCAGCAGCCCCCTATAATTTATATAACATGCCCAGCAGCAGCAGCCCCCTATAATTTATATAACATGTCCAGCAGCAGCAGCCCCCTATAATTTATATAACATGCCCAGCAGCAGCAGCCCCCCTATAATTTATATAACATGTCCAGCAGCAGCAGCCCCCCTATAATTTATATAACATGCCCAGCAGCAGCAGCCCCCTATAATTTATATAACATGTCCAGCAGCAGCAGCCCCCTATAATTTATATAACATGCCCAGCAGCAGCAGCCCCCTATAATTTATATAACATGCCCAGCAGCAGCAGCCCCCTATAATTTATATAACATGTCCAGCAGCAGCAGCCCCCTATAATTTATATAACATGCCCAGCAGCAGCAGCCCCCTATAATTTTATATAACATGCCCAGCAGCAGCAGCCCCCCATAATTTATATAACATGCCCAGCAGCAACAGCCCCCCTATAATTTATATAACATGTCCAGCAGCAGCAGCCCCCTATAATTTATATAACATGCCCAGCAGCAGCAGCCCCCTATAATTTATATAACATGTCCAGCAGCAGTCCCCCTATAATTTATATAACATGTCCAGCAGCAGCAGCCCCCCTATAATTTATATAACATGTCCAGCAGCAGCAGCCCCCCTATAATTTATATAACATGCCCAGCAGCAGCAGCCCCCTATAATTATATAACATGCCCAGCAGCAGCAGCCCCCTATAATTTATATAACATGCCCAGCAGCAGCAGCAGCCCCCTATAATTTATATAACATGTCCAGCAGCAGCAGCCCCCCTATAATTTATATAACATGCCCAGCAGCAGCAGCCCCCTATAATTTATATAACATGTCCAGCAGCAGCAGCCCCCTATAATTTATATAACATGCCCAGCAGCAGCAGCCCCCTATAATTTATATAACATGCCCAGCAGCAGCAGCCCCCCTATAATTTATATAACATGTCCAGCAGCAGTCCCCCTATAATTTATATAACATGTCCAGCAGCAGCAGCCCCCCTATAATTTATATAACATGTCCAGCAGCAGCAGCCCCCTATAATTTATATAACATGCCCAGCAGCAGCAGCCCCCCATAATTTATATAACATGCCCAGCAGCAGCAGCCCCCTATAATTTATATAACATATCCAGCAGCAGCCCCCCTATAATTTTATATACATGCCCAGCAGCAGCAGCCCCCCTATAATTTATATAACATGTCCAGCAGCAGTCCCCTATAATTTATATAACATGTCCAGCAGCAGCAGCCCCCTATAATTTATATAACATGTCCAGCAGCAGCAGCCCCCCTATAATTTATATAACATGCCAGCAGCAGCAGTCCCCCTATAATTTATATAACATGCCCAGCAGCAGCAGCCCCCCTATAATTTATATAACATGCCAGCAGCAGCAGTCCCCCTATAATTTATATAACATGTCCAGCAGCAGCAGCCCCCCTATAATTTATATAACATGCCCAGCAGCAGCAGCCCCCTATAATTTATATAACATGTCCAGCAGCAGCAGCCCCCCTATAATTTATATAACATGCCAGCAGCAGCAGTCCCCCTATAATTTATATAACATGTCCAGCAGCAGCAGCCCCCTATAATTTATATAACATGTCCAGCAGCAGCAGCCCCCTATAATTTATATAACATGTCCAGCAGCAGCAGCCCCCCTATAATTTATATAACATGCCCAGCAGCAGCAGCCCCCTATAATTTATATAACATGCCCAGCAGCAGCACCCCCTATAATTTATATAACATGCCCAGCAGCAGCAGCCCCCTATAATTTATATAACATGCCCAGCAGCAGCAGCAGCCCCCCTATAATTTATATAACATGTCCAGCAGCAGCAGCCCCCCTATAATTTATATAACATGTCCAGCAGCAGCAGCCCCCCTATAATTTATATAACATGCCCAGCAGCAGCAGCCCCCCTATAATTTATATAACATGCCCAGCAGCAGCAGCCCCTATAATTTATATAACATGCCCAGCAGCAGCAGCCCCCCTATAATTTATATAACATGTCCAGCAGCAGCAGCCCCCCTATAATTTATATAACATGCCCAGCAGCAGCAGCCCCCTATAATTTATATAACATGTCCAGCAGCAGCAGCCCCCCTATAATTTATATAACATGCCCAGCAGCAGCAGCCCCCTATAATTTATATAACATGCCCAGCAGCAGCAGCCCTCCTATAATTTATATAACATGTCCAGCAGCAGCAGCCCCCTATAATTTATATAACATGCCCAGCAGCAGCAGCCCCCCTATAATTTATATAACATGCCCAGCAGCAGCAGCCCCTAATTTATATAACATGCCCAGCAGCAGCAGCCCCCCTATAATTTATATAACATATCCAGCAGCAGCCCCCCTATAATTTATATAACATGCCCAGCAGCAGCAGCCCCCTATAATTTATATAACATGTCCAGCAGCAGTCCCCCTATAATTTATATAACATGTCCAGCAGCAGCAGCCCCCTATAATTTATATAACATGTCCAGCAGCAGCAGCCCCCCTATAATTTATATAACATGCCCAGCAGCAGCAGTCCCCCTATAATTTATATAACATGCCCAGCAGCAGCAGCCCCCTATAAATATAACATGCCCAGCAGCAGCAGTCCCCCTATAATTTATATAACATGTCCAGCAGCAGCCCCCCTATAATTTATATAACATGCCCAGCAGCAGCACCCCCTATAATTTATATAACATGTCCAGCAGCAGCAGCCCCCCATAATTTATATAACATGCCCAGCAGCAGCAGTCCCCCTATAATTTATATAACATGTCCAGCAGCAGCAGCCCCCTATAATTTATATAACATGTCCAGCAGCAGCAGCCCCCTATAATTTATATAACATGTCCAGCAGCAGCAGCCCCCCTATAATTTATATAACATGCCCAGCAGCAGCAGCCCCCTATAATTTATATAACATGCCCAGCAGCAGCAGCCCCCTATAATTTATATAACATGCCAGCAGCAGCAGCAGCCCCCCTATAATTTATATAACATGTCCAGCAGCAGCAGCCCCCTATAATTTATATAACATGTCCAGCAGCAGCAGCCCCCTATAATTTATATAACATGTCCAGCAGCAGCAGCCCCCTATAATTTATATAACATGCCCAGCAGCAGCAGCCCCCTATAATTTATATAACATGCCCAGCAGCAGCAGCCCCCCTATAATTTATATAACATGCCCAGCAGCAGCAGCCCCCCTATAATTTATATAACATGTCCAGCAGCAGCAGCCCCCCTATAATTTATATAACATGCCCAGCAGCAGCAGCCCCCCTATAATTTATATAACATGCCCAGCAGCAGCAGCCCCCCTATAATTTATATAACATGTCCAGCAGCAGCAGCCCCCCCTCCCTAGCTCTCTTTCTGCAGGCCATTGATTCTTATCTTCTATGATCCCTTCCTGCAAAAGAACAGAAGCAATAAAGGAGAGACACAGCTTTTTATACTCACCATTCAATTTGGCTCAGGCTAGCTTGCCTCTGTCCTGACTCCCACTCGAACTCCTCAATGCTTGTCCGCCTCCTCTACGTGTCATGTGATGAGATGTCAGTCTTGCAGCTTCCTGGAAGGGGCGGTGCCTGGCAGCTTGCCATTCCCAGACGCGTGTTATGTGTCTGGGAGACATGCTGCAGCGCTGGGGCTGCGAATCATGGCCAGACAAGCTCCGGATTCGGACTTTGAGAGTCCGATACCGGAGCTTCTGGTTGGGAAAGCGGTGGCCCACTGAGCCATCGGCTCACCGGGATCCTCCGGTAGTCCCGATGGCCAGTACATGCCTGGCACACACACAAACATTCAGGACAGGAAACGGATCAGATGGACCAGCTCAGCCTCACCGTCACTCGTGACTCCTCGTCGTCTCCTCTCTCTCGCTGTGTCACAGCAGGCAGCACTCCCTCCTCTCGATAACGCAGCCACGCACTGGTCCCGCTTCAGTGTGGAGCCTCCTGCACTGTCCCGCCCAAGTGATAAGAAGCATGGCGCCGGCGCACTGCGTCATCAGCGTCACGTGACAGTACTCTTTTCCGGATTCTCTCTTCCGGATTCGGTGCGCGGCTGATTGGCTGGAAAATATTAGGGGCGGAAATTTTAAATTTGCGCCCCTAATACAATCGCGCCCGGGGCCACCGCCCCGTTGGCCCCCCCCACGCTACGCCACTGCGTACCCCTGCAGCCGTGCTTCAGCATTGCACTTGCTTTGGTGTGTCCTAGAAGCTGTGTGACCTGTTACATTTAAATCTGACATTTTTTGATATAGAGAGAAACAAACAATAGGTGATAGGAGAGGCGCAATAATACTTATCTTAAAGAATGCTGATAAGCTTCCCAGGAGATGGTCCACAGCTCCACATAAAACACTAGAAAGAACGCAGGGAATTCGGCAGGAAGGGTATCCAGAGTAATATACGGACCGATCCAAAGCTGGTCATCTGTACTGGAAACGCCAATAACCGGATAAATGCCAAATAAACCAGGAAGATGGGAATTTAAATGAATAAAATGATTTATTATAAATGAATAAAACAAATAACGCCCAACGCGTTTCGTCTAAAAGACTTCCTCAAGGGCAATAGTAATATGCAGTATATCAAAAAGTAAAATAATATAAATCACAAAACTTCCCATCATGCCTTATAACATCCTTAAACAATTTTCATTGGTTCCACAATTAACCATGGCGTTTTCCTTGTATGGGCCTTTCTTACAGTGGCAAGAAAAAGTATGTGAACCCTTTGGGATTATGTGGAGTTTTGCATGAATTGGTCATAAAATGTGCTCTGATCTTCATCTAAGTCACAACAATTTGAAAAACACAGTCTGCTTAAAATAATACAACACAAACATTATAAGTTTTCATGTGTTTATTGAACATAACATGTAAACATTCACAGTGCAGGGTGGAAAAAGTATGTGAACCCCTAGCGTAATGACTTCTCCAAGAGCTAACTGGAGCCAGGAGTGAGCCAACCTTGAGTCCAATCAGTGTGATATTATTGGATGTGTTGCTGAAAGCTGTCCTGCCCTTTAAAAACACACACCAGTTTTGGGTTTACTGGTTTCAAGAAGCACTGCCTGATGTGAACCATGCCTCGCAGAAAAGAGCTCTCAGAAGACCTACGATCAAGAATTGTTGACTTGCATGAAGCTGGAAAGGGTTACAAAAGTATCTCCAAAAGCCTTGATGTTCATGTGTCCACGGTAAGACATACTGTCTACAAATGGAGAAAGTTCAGCACTGTTGCTACTCTCCCTAGGCGTGATTGTCCTGTAAAGATGACTGCAAGAGCACAGCGCAGAATGCTTAATGAGGTAAAGAAGAATCCTAGAGTGTCAGCTAAAGACTTACAGAAATCTCTAGCACATGCTAACATTTTTGTTGATACATCTGCAATAAGGAAAACATTCAACAAGAATGGAGTACATGGGAGGACACCACGGAGGAAGCCATTGCTGTCCAAAAAGAATATTGCAGCACGTTTGAAGTTTGCAAAAGAGCACCTGGATGTTCCACAGCACTACTGGCAAAATATTCTGTGGACAGATGAAACCAAAATTGAGTTGTTTGGAAAAAACACACAACACTATCAGGGTTATTCAGAAAGAGGTGAAAACCTTGAGAATGACAGGAGAATTGAAAATTCTAGGTCAAAATAGTCAAACCAGAAAAATTCTCCTATTTATCTCACTTTCCAAATTGGCTATTTGGCCTAGATTGTTCATTCTCCTGGCAATTCTCAAGGTTTTCACCTCTCTCTGAATAGCCCTGTGTGTGTGGAGAAAAAAAGGCACAGCACACCAACATCAAAACCTCATCCCCACTGTAAAACATGGCGGAGGGAGCATCATGGTTTGGGGCTGCTTTGCTGCCTCAGGGCCTGGACGGATTGTTGTCATTGATGGGAAAATGAATTCCAGAGTTTATCAAGACATTTTGCAGGAAAACGTAAGACCATCTGTCTGCCAACTGAAGCTCCGCAGAGGATGGGTGATGCAACAGGACAATGACCCAAAGCATACAAGTAATTCAACAAAAGAATGGCTTCAACAAAACAAAATACGCCTTCTGGAGTGGCCCAGTCAGAGTCCTGACCTCAACCCAATTGAAATGCTGTGGCATGACCTTAAGAGAGCGATTCACACCAGATATCCCAAGAATTTTGCTACACTGAAACAGTTTTGTGAAGAGAAGTGGTCCAAAATTACTCCAGATCGTTGTGCAGGTCTGATCTGCAACTACAGGAAACGTTTGGTTGAGGTTATTGCTGCCAAAGGAGGGTCAACCAGTTATTAAGTCCAAAGATTCACATACTTTTTCCACCCTGCACTGTGAATGTTTACACGTTCTGTTCAATAAAAACATGAAAACTTTTAATGTTTGTGTTGTAATATTTTAAGCAGACTGTGTTTTTCAAATTGTTGTGACTTAGAGAGCACATTTTATGACCAATTCATGCAAAACTCCACGTAATCCCAAAGGGTTCACATACTTTTTCTTGCCACTGTAGCTCAGTTTTTATTCCCATGATCCTCCTGAATATTATTATTCATTTATTTTTATTTTTATTTTTTTATTATTTATCTTTATTTTTATTTTTATTTTTATATTTATTTTTATTTTTTATGTTTATTTATTTACATTTATATTCGTTTTTTTTATATTTATTTTTATTATTATTTTTTTCGTTTTTTGTTTGTTTGTTTTTTTCTTTTCTTCAAATATTTTCATGTTTATATTTATTTTTATATTTATTTTTATTCATTTGTTATATATATATTTTCTCCCTTCTCTCTCTCTTCTCCTCTTGTTCCTCTCTTTTTCCTCCTTTTTTATATGGTTATGAATATCCTTGAGGAGAAACTACGATATGGTCTATAAAATGGACAACTAAGGCTGGGGTCAGACGAGCGTAGTGTTCACGTCCGTGATTGCGCCTAAAAGTACGTCCGTGATAGCATGACAGAAAGCCCATTGGAGCCTGACACATGAAGTACGTCCGCACTGAACTGCGGACGCACAACGGCTGCGGCCCACGGACGCAAGGCAGGCAAGAACGTACATCCCCTAGAACGGCCGCACAAAGTGCGCTGCGTCCGCAAAGTCTGCATAGCTTTGTGTGTGAGTGATGGAACGTGGTCAGACGGACTGCATTTATACGTCCAGCATTTTTTTCACGGACAAAATGGTTTTGCTTTTTAATTTATTTTCCCTCCTACATCCGTCAAAATATACGTCAGTGAATAAACGGACTGTGTGGCCACTACTGTGTCTTCCGTACTGACGTACGTCCGTGTGCACAGACGTACAGTCCGTAGAAATCGTCTGACCCTAGCCTAAGAAGACGCATATTGAAAGGGGAAGGGAGTAAGGATCAAGCACTGGCCCGAGTGTAAAATAAGACCCGCCTTAAAAATCCGACGGCGAAAAAAGTTTCTTTATGACCGGGGGAGACTGACTGCGGAAAGGACCGGACACGATGGCACTAATGAACACTAGTGGCTCGAGTGGGAAACAAGATCTGTGTCTAGAGGTTCCGGCGGCGAGAGGGGTCTCCTACGGCCAGAGGAGATGGATTGTGGGAAGGACCGGATATGACGCCGCGGGCGGAAGTGACGTTGCGGAGTTGCCGGAGGTGTTGGTGGAACGGCAAACATTGGAGAAAGAGGGAAATGGAAGAAAATAACTTTTACCCAATAACTGGTTAAATACAAAGAAGCTGATTGGGCCCCCATATTCAGGAGGATCATGGGAATAAAAACTGAGCTAAGAAAGGCCCATATAAGGAAAACGCCATGGTTAATTGTGGAACCAATGAAAATTGTTTAAGGATGTTATAAGGCATGATGGGAAGTTTTGTGATTTATATTATTTTACTTTTTGATATACTGCATATTACTATTGCCCTTGAGGAAGTCTTTTAGATGAAACGCGTTGGGCGTTATTTGTTTTATTCATTTATAATAAATCATTTTATTCATTTAAATTCCCATCTTCCTGGTTTATTTGGCACTTATCCGGTTATTGGCGTTTCCGGTACAGATGACCAGCTTTGGATCGGTCCGTATATTACTCTGGATACCCTTCCTGCCGAATTCCCTGCATTCTTTCTACTAATTTTTTGATATAGCATTTTGATGTGAGACGACAAATACACATAGCAATGATATGTTTTGAATCTGCTCAGTCTCCTGAAAATAACAACAAATAACTTGTCTGGGTTATAAAAAAAAAACATGACTTCAAATAGCATTTAAACATGATAAGCACAAAATGGGGAAAATGAGCTCAGAAAACAGGAGGTAAAATGGCTCAACAGTGAAGGGGTTAATAGCTAGTTGATCCTCCTTTGGAAGCAATAGCCTCCACCAAGCATTTCCAGTAGCTGCGGTATAGGCCTGCATCATGCTCAGGAGAAGTTTTGGACCACTCTTTCTTACTGAACTGCTTTAGCCATATTCTTAGGATCTCTGGTGTTAACTGGTCTCTTGAGGTGATTCCGCAGCATCTCTATGTATTTAAAGATCAGGCTCTGACTGGGCCACTCCAAAAGACAGACTTTATATTTCATTTGGTTGTCCTGTAGTAGTGTGCGTGGTTTGCTGGTGCGAGTCCAGTATGCAGCAGCACAGGAGTCAGGGGCCAGAAAGGTTTCAAGGCAAAGCAATAAATGTTTATTAACAGAATACAACAGGGGTAAGATCAAGGCAACACAGGAGTAATTAGCTGGACTGCTGGGCAGGTACTGCAGGCAAGAATGGGCTGACAAACTCTGCAGGCATGGCAGGATGACAAGGAATGGCTCGGCAGGTACCCACTTCAGGTACTGCTAGGTAGGATGACAAGGTATGGCTAGGGAGGAACTCGCTGGACTGCTGGGCAGGCACTCACGGTAGGCACCAGTGGCTGGATTACAAGAGCAGTGCAGGACTCGTGGCAAAGGCTGGCTCAGGCTTGCAGCAAAAGCTGGTACAGGGCCATGACATGGAAAGAGAATCAAATGAGACTGAGTGAAGCTGGAGGAGCAACAACCATGTCCAGGCTGGAGACTCGATAACAGAGCAATGAGTACTGGCAGATGTGTGTATATAAGAAAGGAGAACTCCACTCTGTTGGCTACAGGAAAGTCCCAGGCAGGATGCATGAAATGGATCGGGTAGAGTAAGAGTTACCTGGATCAGCTCAACCACTGGAATATAGCCTATTCAGCAAGCTATAGGGCTGGAATCATGACAACAGCCACCCTGTTATTATCCTTTAGGATATCTTGATAAACTTGAATTCAATTTTTCCCTCCAATGGTAAAAGTGGTCCATGCACAGAAGCAGCCCCAAATCATGATGCTCCCTCCACAATACGTAACTGTTGGGATGATGTGCAGCGTGTTCTTCCCAAACAACTCAACCTTAGTTTCATCAGTCCCTAAAATTTTTGCCAGTAGCGTCAAGATGGTCTTTGAAAAATTTCAGATGCAGAGATTTTTTTTTTTTTAAAGCAGCAGCTTTCTTTGTAGAACATTGAACAGGCATTGTATACATGGCCAAACACCATGGATGAACAGAGACACAAACAAGAATATCACCCTATATGCCAAAATTATAGTGGGATTTCGAGAAAAAAACGTAATAATAAATAAGCCCTATATGCTTGCGTCCCTGGGGCAATTATCCCCCTGCCCCACTTGCCAGCCCTCCCCTGTATATTTGGTATATTTATTCAGCTGATTAGGTGTAGTAGTGCATTTATGTAGCGCCGGCTTTGTATGCTTACTTTTCAATTTCATTGGGGAAGAAAATGTAAATTTGATCAGACGTCTTGGGAATATAATATATGACACCTACAAGCTGCATGCATAATGAATCAATGCTGCACAAAAATATATAGCTATCCTCGCCAAATGTAACAAAATACAACTTTGCATACTCCAGTATAGAATATTGTTTTAATTCAAATTAAAACACGTGGAAAGATGATGGATATATGCTGGTCATTTAAAAAACCTAATTTTAATGTAAATAATTGAAAGCAGATTTAAGGAAGCATGTTAAACATGGAGCAATAATACTCATTTGATGCAATGGATTGTAATGTGCCGATGTCAGCCCAGAATATAGACATGGTAGTGCACTGACCCACAGGTAACGAAACAAATCAATACTCAAAGTTCAAAGCAATCTCTAAAATCTCACTTGATCTGATAAAAATTCCTCACTGGGTGCTGGGTAGTTCACCTACAGAGTTAAAGTAGTCACCAGAGCTTGCCGATGTCTTTGGGCATCTTGATAATGTATATATTAGCACATTTCATTTTCCACAACAAACTACATCACTACATGCAATTATTTTCAAGTTGGTTATTCACCTGCTTAAATACATGCAAATGCTTCTGAATATATAGAATTTGTGAATTTAACCCTTTCGCTGCTGAGGCTTTTCCCGCCCCTGTGCTGAGGTCATTTTTTACCTGTTTTGCGCATCATGTTTAAACGTGTTTTTAAGGCTTATTTTAGTATATGACATCGACATATTATATATCGTTCTTTCCGTCAGACTCGGTAGATTCATAATATGTCATTATTATATGTATACGTTATGTCATGTTTGTATATTATAACAAAAAATGCAATAAAATATGTATTTTCAATAATTTACAGCGTGTAAAGTGTTTTTTTCCACATTTTAACATGCGAGCAATTGCGGTTATATTTTGTATGGGGTGCGCTTGTTAAAAAAATTAGAGATGGGGTCTCGTTACATTTTTTTTTGGGGAAAATGACACCATTTTTAACAAACGCACCGCATACAAAAATCGTTAATGCAGCATCATTGTTCACATTATAATTGAAATGGGAACAATATTGCTGCATTAACAAAACAAAAAAAAAAAAAAAAGTGTTTATTTTTTTTTTATTTATTTTTTTTTTTAATTTTTTTTATTTTTATTTTTATTTTTATTTTTTTTTACAATTTTTTTTACTTTCATGTTTGGTATCGTTGGAACGGCCATGCTCTGGCTGATCCAACGATATCAAAATTTAACCCCTAACTGCCACGGATCGGGAGATAGGGAGTTCATTGGAACTCCCTATCTCCACAGTTCGTGGCAGTTAGGGGTTAATGCTAGGACTGGCGTCATCGTGCTACGCACGATGACGCCAGTCCTCTGGGGGAGTTCCCGGAAGCTTGGCCAACATCCAAGATGTCGGCCAGCTCCCGGGAAGGATCGCAAATCGGCGCTTTTCAGCGCCGATTTGCGATCCAGCTCCCCAGGGGTTAATGCCAGGCATCATTTGGAAGGGCAGGCTGTGCCCTTCCAAATGATGCCTGGGTTAAGCCCCTGTGAGCCGCCGATCGGGAGGGAGAGAGGTCCGAAGGACCTCCCCCCCTCCCTTTCAGGCGCCTCCTCCGCACATGCGGGGGGGGCGCCTGAATTATGTGTCATCGCGGGGGCGCGATGACACATAATAATGGCGGCCACTGCTCCGGATGCCGGGCTGACATCCAGGATGTCAGCCCGCACCGGAGGGGCCAGCGATCGGCCGGAACCCGGCCGAACGCTGACCCCAATGCGAGGACGCGCTCAGCGCGTCCTCCGCATACCAGCGGCAATGCTGAGGACGCGCTGAGCGCGTCCTTAGCATTGAAGTGGTTAAGGAGCATGTCAAACATAAGAGAATGAATACTAAAGGGGTTATTCACTAAAAGGCCGCCGAATTGCACTGAACGATGAATTTCAACATACACAGGGTTATTCAAAGAGATTCGAAAAGTCACCGCACATTCGGTGACTTTTCGTTCTCTTCAATTCGGTTCCTTTTGCCGATCCCATTTCGGTGACCCTGCGGTGTATTCAGCAAGCACCACAGGGCCCCCGAATTGCAGGGAAAAGCTGCCGCAAACCTGACGAAAACTAACCGCAAAACCCACCGAATACACGCAGAAAAGCCACAAAAACATCTGGATTAACCTGCCGAAAACCGGAGCCGAACACAGCCGAAGCAGCCGAAGCAGCTGAGACCGCAGACGAGGGAGGTGAATAAATTAGCAAAATAGTTTGTGTGAATCTGTGAAAATGAAACACTGTTTGCAAAGAAACTACTGAGCGAAAATGTCTGAAATTTACATATGAGGTCCAGGGAATGATAATAAAGAGGGCTGTTACAGAAAAAATAAGTAAACTTAAAAAAAAATAAAAAAAATAGGACTTTTAATTTTTTTTTTAAAAATCTGAAAAATGCTTAAAGTATCCTAACAAATCTATAAATAAAGAAACTCTTTACTGCAGAATTTTATAATGAACGGTTTATTAAATATTGAATTAAAACGGGAATATTTTTAACATTGAAGCCTATGGAATTCTCCTGAATTAACTTGCCGAATTAAACCACCGAATGGCAGGGCATTAGGGGAAGCTTTCACTGCTGGTTTTCATTCTCTGAATAGCCGAAGCAGTGCATTTTCATGGGGATTTCACTGCCCTCGAACAGGCACCGAACAGGCACTGTATGTGCAGGCAATTCGCCAGGATTTGGCAAATTGCCTGCTCTCTGGATAGCCGAATGGCCAAGAAAGGCAACCGAACGCTGATTTTCAGCGTTCGGTTACCTTTCTCAAGCAATTCGGATCTCTTTGGATAACCCTGCTAGTGCAATTTTGTGGTAATTGGTCTATTTGCTAAATTAACAATTTACCAATTTCTGGGGAATTGACAGCAAAATATGGTGCAGTTCGCCGCAGATTGGCGGTCAGCAGCGAAGTGTCGGTGAAATGCCCTGATTTTCGGATCAACAGATTTAAACAGGCGAATTCCATAGGATGCAATGTAAAAAAAAACTATAATTTTTTTTTAAAAAAATCCTATAAAAAGTTTATTCTTTTCTTTTTCAGCAAAAAGCCTTTTTTATTTCTTCGAACATCTTTTTGTTTTTGTTATATGAGATTTTTGATTCCCAATTATTTAAAAGGCCTTTTATTTATTCTGTAACAGACCTTTTTATTGTTTTTTAAGGGACGTCTTTTTATTATTGAGACACATTTGAATGCATTTTTATTTGTTTAAACACATGCAGAGTTATTCAGAGAGAGGTGAAAAGCAGGAGAATGGCTGGAGAATGGAAAATTCTAGGTCAAAATAGCCGATTTGGAAAGAGATAAATGGGAGGATTTTTCTGGTTTGGCTATTTTGACCTAGAATTTTCCATTCTCCAGCCATGCTCCTGCTTTTCACCTCTCTCTGAATAACCCTGTTAGGGCACTATCAGCTGCCCTCAGCTAGAAGCGAGACGCTAAGGGGAAAAATTAGGGATCGCTAACTTCCCCTTAGCATCCCGGTTTCCCCAGTAGATCACAGGGCAGGCACCGAGTTCGTCGAGTTCGGACTCCACACTTCGCATCTAAAATACTAAAGACCTTTGCCATCCTTCTTTACTGCAGCTGCCATGGCAGACGCCCAAGGGGTAGCCTCCACCACTGGGGCGATGATGTCCAGTCTAGTCATCCTTTCCAGCTCATTGACAATTTTGTCTTTCATAGCTAGCAGGATCGGTCGGGGGGCACACACTGCACGGATTCATCCATGCGCATGTGATACGTGACTGGAAGCTTGCCAATAGTGTCAGTACAAAGTAGGTCCTCATAATAAGTCATCTCAGAAGCCTGTTGTTGTATAGCATGTACCTCTGGGCTGAGTTGGATGAGATTTAATCGGATGCTGTCTGTCAAGCCTAACAGGCTTTTAACATTTCTATCCACTACATGGAATAACAAAGTGCCCCCTGAAAGAGCCAAGGTAGTAGTGCCCAATGCCCGGCAGTCTTGGGCACGAGGGTCAATGTATTGCAGTGTGGATAAGGACATGGCATTGCATTTAGCACCAGTGTCGATTTTCAGCTTGACCTGCATGTTACGTGTGGTTGACAGGTTGGTGAATATTTCTCCTCTATTTGCAAGTAGGGATGGGCTGCCGTTTCTAATCGGTTCGAAGTTCGATTCGAACATCAGCTGTTCTAAATTTCACGAACTTGGAACTTTTCGCGACGTTCGCGGAAAGTTCAAGAATTTTTTTTTCAAAAAAATTCAAAAAAATGCTTAAACGATCCTAAAAAAACCTAGGAATAAAGAGACTCTTTACTGCAGAATATAATAATAAACTGTTTATTAGATATTGAATTAAAACAGGAATATTTTTATCATTGAAGCCTATGGGGTTCATAAACATTTCCTACTCCTTGTTGCTCAAACATTTCCCACTCATTGTTGGTCAAACATTTCCCACTCCTTCTTGCTCAAACATTTCCAACTCATTGTTGGTCAAACATTTCCCACTCCTTGTTGCTCAAACATTTCCCACTCATTGTTGGTCAAACATTTCCCACTCATTGTTGGTCAAACATTTCCCACTCCGTGTTGCTCAAACATTTCCCACTCATTGTTGGTCAAACATTTCCCACTCCTTGTTGGTCAAACATTTCCCACTCCTTGTTGCTCAAGCATTTCCCATGGCTTCAAATCACTTTTAAACATGAGCAAAAGTGGTAAAAATGAGCTCAGCGCACAGCAGTAAAATGGGTTAGCACTCAGCAGTGAAAGGGTTAAAAACTTTTTTTCTCATTGTTTCTTGTCCCCAATGGCAGTACCCGGACCCCCATATACCTTTTATGGCCAATATCTTGCATATATGCCCTCTTGGAGGGGACCTTAATTTTCAAACGTTCGAGCCCCATTGACTTGCAGTGTTCGAATTGTGTTTGAGTGTGCGGTCAAACTTTTTTGGGTACAAAATGGAAAAATCTGGTAGCGCTGATGTCCTGGTGGAAATCACTGAAACACGCTTGGATGGTCCTTGTTCCTGCAACCATCAAAAGGAAGACAACGAAATGGAAGTGGTGTAGCGATCACAATGTTCCTGTTAAAGGGTGAGGGTCACAGTTTCCAATAGTATATTCAGACTTTCTTCTTTACACACCTTCAGATGAAGCAAAGAAATGTATCATAGTGCAACCCATATGAACACACTGGTATATGCATAAAAAGGTAGCACTCACATGATTTAGAACCCTCCTGGTTCAGGGTGAAAAACCTTTAGGGTAGTTGACTGGCAATCAAGATGCCCATCCGATCTTGAAATCCTTTGATACCTTAAATATAAAAGGCAAGGACCATAGCACAGACCGTAGTAATGTAGATGAGAATAAATATACAAAGTATACTCACAAAGTATAGGACCTAGCCTAGGACCGTAGGAAATGTGCCCAGAAGTTGTTTATCAGGTACAACATTTCGAAAAAACCTTATCCAACGAAAAGACTCCAGCAAAAAGACTCCAGCAGTAGTAATAAAAACTTTAATAAAACAAATAAAACATATAAAAAATGCCAGAACGCGTTTCACCTGTACACAATATGTTAGTGGCTTCCTCAGCTGGGTGTTCGAGTTCGAATGTGAACCGAACACCGGGGTGTTCGTCCCATCACTATTTGCAAGTAGGTCCACACTTTCACAATGAAAACCATCTCGGCATTCGTCACTTTCCACTTCATTTATTCTGTGCACATATTTCTTTTTAGTTGCATTAAATGGTGGCATTGTAATTGGAGGCTTGGATCTACAGTAGTTGGAGGCTTGGATCTACAGTACTTCACAAAATGATTCAATTTGTTGCACAGGTTACAGTGTTTATTAAAAGCTGGGCACTTTTGCGCTCAGTGGCGTGCTCACCACCACAGTTCCCACATTGACCTTTGTGCTGCAAATACTTCTGTCTCTTTTTTCCGTTCCTTAGCGGCCTTGTCAGAAAGCTCAAATAACATACATGTTAAGTGTCAGGTCTTTTTCCCTCAATAACTGAGCACAAACTGCACCATTCTGCAATTCTGTCACATATTAGTTCATCAGTTAACCCCTTCATGCTGAGCCAATTTACATCTTAAAAAGACAAGTTTTTCTTTTTTTTATTATTATAAAAAAAAAGTCTTTACTTTAAACATGGGGATGTTTGGTATCATTGGAAAGACCATGCTCTGGCCTGCAAGCTGCCAACAGTCGGGAGATATCGGGGTTCAAAGGAACCCCTTATCTCCACCCCTATCTTTCCTTAGGAGTCAATGAGGACGTTCCCCACACGTCCTCAGCAGTGAAAGGGTTAATGCACCAAAATCACATTGTTTGCTTTTCAAAGGAGTCAATAGAAAACAACACACGAAGCAAAAAAGCACTTTTTCATGCGCACACAATGCATGTTGCAACGGACTCCAAAATGTCATCAACTTCAGTCAAAATTAACTGATACAATGTAACCACAATCTCATCAGTTAAAAAGCACATCCGTTACTGTGCGCAGTCAGTGACCCCAGCCTTAGCCAGCAGTCTCAATGTGGCCACATAAGATTGAATTCCTTCATCAGGTTTTTGAGCCATCATGTTAAATGCATGTCTCTCTATATCACATTCCGTTCAGGTAGACAGATCTCACCAAATTTCTTGATTAACACATCAGGGTCCTCTTTGTCCTCACCCTCTTGAAAGTGAAATGATTTATATTTATCCAGTGCATCTGAACCAGCCAAATTGAGAAAAGTTTAAGCTTGTACCTTTTTTGATTTGTCTGAAAGTCCTGCTTTGCTGTACACGTCCCAAACTCTTCTAAATTTCAGCCAGGTGTTAGCAATGTTGTTATCAAAGGCAAGTGCTTCTATGCGCCTTAAATTTTAAGCCATGATATCTCAGCAATCTCACTTCTGACACCATGTAGAACTGCACAAATTATGATGGGGTCACACGGTAAACTTTATGAAGAACTACTTCATTCTTTTGACATTCTGTATATCCTGGCCCCTGCTTCCTGTTTCTACTAACACACTTCCACTTCCTGTCTCCACCCTCATGTCTCCACACATCTATGCAACACACACATATTCTACACTCATTTGATATTATGTTTGAATATTATGATAAGATGTGTTATATGTAATCATTATGACAAATTGTAATATATATATATCATATTTCTGGTGACTTACGAAACATTTGATTGAAACCTATGAAAACCATTTCAGTGGCTGGGGCAAAAAGAAACTCGATTACTCCTGAACAATTTGTTACTCCTGAAGTACTATGTTTCCTAGACTTCCTGCTCGACTTGACTCGGATAAGCAGCAATTTTTTGAAGTTAAAGTAAATATGTGTCCCCATTTACCTCAGCTTGGATGTTAGGGTTTCAAAAACCAAAAGTGGAACAAAAATAATCATTACTCCTAACGAACAGATTACTTGGCTTGTTTTATAAAACATCAGCTAGCAAAGCTACATGAGAGCACCTTCACTTACAAAGAACTGCATTCTGGATTAAAAACATGAAGTGCTTTTAATGCTTGTTCACAACGAATAAAATTCTCAGATTGAGTAGTCTATATTATGAAATGTATACTAGAATTACTAGAGAAAAGTAAAAGCCACAGATTTAAGGAACAATTCTTTTGCTGTCTAGATAATTTCTATAGGAATTTTTTTGTACTTATTGCTATATTACTGCAGCATTCTTCATTCCACAGAGCAATACTCAATCCCTTACCATAAACTAAAGGTTATATTCCCGGTATAACTACACAATGAAAAGTTTCCCTTTTTTCCATGACATTTTATAACATTGACCGACTCTCGAAAAGATGATAAAAGGCGAAGTTTTCACAGACCACTAAACCATAGGGAACAGTTCCAAAGGATTGACTCAGCCAGGAGGTAAAAA
Source organism: Leptobrachium leishanense (assembly GCA_009667805.1). Classification (NCBI taxonomy): domain Eukaryota; kingdom Metazoa; phylum Chordata; class Amphibia; order Anura; family Megophryidae; genus Leptobrachium; species Leptobrachium leishanense. The sequence goes on along the minus strand of CM019063.1, from coordinate 131,552,890 downwards.
TACAAACAGATTACCATTGCAATGCTCACTTTCTGATGCGCGCACCGCAGTCAGCTATAGAAATGAGACTTAACAAAAAGGTGGTTAGATTCAAAACGAAAGAAGTAACCATGTCAGAATGAAACAGGAAATTTGAAATATATTTTATATCATGGTTTTTTTCAGTACAAAAAATTCAATATAATAGGATCAACAACAATATTGTATTTTCAAATAACTGTCTATAAATGAAAACGGCTACCATCATCTACTACAAATTTTCTAGTTTAAATTTCCCTTGGTATAATTTGCCTTTACCTATCTGCTTCTATAGATCTGTGTAATTATATAGATACATAGTCCATGATATAATGTGTACAGTATATACTGTATATATATATATATATATATATCATTTAATCTGTCTGTAACCTCTGGGGTCTTTCCTGCTCCACTCAAACATGCCACAGTAGTCCCAATCCTAAAAAAAGTCTCTGGATCCAACTGCTCCCTCCAACAACCGCCCCGTTTCCCTGCTCCCTTTTGCCTCCAAACTTCTCGAAAAGCTTTTGTATGCCCGTCTGATTGACTACCTCAACACCACTCTCTCCTTGATCCTCTGCAATCTGGCTTTCACTGACTGCACTCAACAGAAACGGCTCTTGTGAAACTGACCAATGACCTTGCAACTGCTAAATCCAATGGGTGCTACTCACTGCTAATCCTTCTTGACCTCTCTGTCGCCTTTGATACAGTTGACCACTCAATCCTCCTTCAAACTCTTAGTGATATAGGCCTTCAAGGTACTGTTCTTTCATGGTTCGCTTCCTAACTGTCCCAACGATCATTTAGTGTCTCACTTGCAGAAAGTACCTCCTCCCGGCAGCCTGTCTCTGTTGGGGTGTCCCAAGGTTCAGTACTGGGCCCTCTACTTTCTTCAGTCTACACTGCCTCTCTTCCAAAACTGATCAGCTCCTTTGGATTCCAGTACCACCTATACGCTAATGACACTCAAATTTACCTCTCCTTCCCTGATCTCTCTCCAGCTCTCCTGGATCGAGTCACTGACTGTCTCTCTGCTGTCTCATATTGGACGGCTTCCCACTTCCTTAAACTCAATCTTGTCAAAACTGAAATTCTCGTCATTCCTCCCTCCAAGAAGAACCCAATACCACCTATTTCTCAGCAAGTAAATGGAACGCCCATTAACCCAACACCCCAAGCTCGCTGCCTTGGTGTCACTTTTTACTCTGTCCTAACATTCTCTTCCCACATCCAGACAGTGACAAATCCTGTTACTTTCAACTCAAAAACATTGCCCGTGTCCGCCCCTTTCTGACACAAGATACCGCAAAAGTTCTGGTTCATGCTCTTGTCATTTCACGACTTGACTACTGCAACTCGCTCCTTATTGGCCTCCCCAACTCCCGTATTGCCCCTTTGCAATCTGTAATGAATGGAGGGACCAGGCTTATTTTTCTCACCAAACACACCTGGCATACCTCCGCACTCTTCCGGTCCCTCCATTGGCTTCCTGTACGTTCCAGGATACAGGTTAAAATACTGATGCTCACGTTCAAATCGCTCAATAACTCAACTCCTCCCTACATTATTTCATTACTCCGCAAGCACGTCCCATCTAGACAACTCCGTTCAGCAGGTGATCTCCACCTGTCATCCGTCTACACGCGCACGGCCAACTCTCGCCTCCAAAACTTCTCAAGGGCAGCACCGGTCCTGTGGAATGACTTGCCTAGCCCTATCAAACTCTCCCCTGACCTTCAGGCCTCCAAGAAATACCTCAAACCCATCTCTTCAGATTAGTGTACCACATCACTGATGCAACTCCTCCCTCTGCTCACCTACTCACACATGATTGAAGCTGCTTCAAAAAATTGCTGCCTATCCGAGTCAAGTCGAGCAAGAAGTCTAGGAAACATAGTTCTTCCACAATTTGTTCAGGAGTAAATTTCAGGAGAGATTGGGACGTGTACAGCAAAGCAGCCACATCATTGGGAGCACCGAGCATCCAGATTCTGGGGAGCACCGAGCAACCAGATCTTGGGTTTGCCGAGCAACCACATCATTCGGAGTCATTAGGAGCACCGAGCAGCCAGATCCTGCAGCAAGAACCTGGGTGCACAGAGCAGCCAGATCATGCAGCCAGATCCTGAGTGCACCAAGCAGTCAGATCCTGTAGCCGGATTCTGGGTGCACTGAGCAGCCACATCCTGGGTGTGCCAAGCAGCCACATCATTGGGAGTGCTAAGCAGCCAGATCCTGGGTGCGCCAAGCAGGCAGATCCTGGGGAGCACCAAGCAGCCAGATCCTGCAGTCAGAACCTGGGTGCACCGAGTTACCAGGTCCTGGAGCCAGATCCTGGGTGCATGGAGCAGCCAGATCCTAGGGAGCACTTAGCAGCTGGATCCTGGGGAGCACTGAGCAGCCAGATCCTGGGTGCACCAAGCAGCCACATCATTGGGAGCACTGAGCAGCCAGATCCTCTACAACAATAAACTGCCCTTTGGGCAGGCTTAACATCTAGTATGCAATAAAATACAAGTGCATACATAAATTGTAACTGTATTTAACACAAATATAGGAGGAGATACAAATTAATATATGAGTGTTAACAGAACAGGGTCAGAGTATACTAAATGTTAGCACATAATAATATCCATTGCAAACAGAAATCTCTCCACTCCTAATCAGTGAACTATTAGCTCCAATATCTTAGATAGAAGGTAACCACAACTCCAATTTGGCTCTACCAAAACTAAGTATCTGGACTGCAGCCAGTGTATAGAGAGGTTAGAGCACCCAAATAGAGGGAAATACAGCAAAATAACACAACAGTATTGAAGTGAAATGAACTCTATAAAGCAGACTACACCACTCCTTAAAGGGTGAAATTAGTGTCTGTCTAGATGAACATATTGGAGGGGGTGAACTGCTTTGTGGCGGAACCCCAAGAAAAATATAGAACACAATAAATCTGACCAGTGTTATCAACATCCAGGTTCCTCCCCTTCGGGGTGAGACTGCTTAATGCTGTATAGCAGTGGTTCCCAACCGCGGTCCTCAAGTACCCCCAACAGGTCAGGTTTGCCAGATATCTAAAGTGCAGCACAGGTGATATGATTTGCTGCTCAGTGATTGCAGTATTCTGTCTGCATTTCACCAAGGCAATCCTTAAAACCTGGCCTTTCAGGAGTACTTGAGGATCGCTGTTGGGAACAACTGCTATATAGAATGCCACCTTGTACTCCATCAGGAAGGGTAATCTACTTGGTGGCAAAACCCCAAGAAAAGTATAATGTATAATAGACTGTATATTCGTAACACTGGTCAGATTTATTATACATTATACTTTTCTTGGAGGTTTTGCCACCAAGTAGGTTACCCCTCCTGGGGGAACAGAATGTGGCCATTCTATACATGATCACAGTTAATAAAGGGGGTTTATATCCCTTATGTAGGTTCATAAAGAGATTTTATTTTCTAACATAAGGGACAGCAGACAGACATTTTTCTTGGCATGCAAGAGAAAGAACTCCTAAATATTGCAACTTTTTAAAAAAATATATTTTAGGGGCAGCAGGTAATAAAAAAACAGTTATGAAGACGGTCCTTTTATTACTACAATACCTCCTTGCACTCTTTGACATGTAACTGCAGAATGTAGGTAGTGGAAATGAGTATATAATTAATTCTAATGTCCTTTTAGCTTACATATGTTATCTAAATAAAGCTGTTGTTAAATGTGGACATACAATATGTTTGATTCAATTAACAATAAAGTGTGAGATTATAGTATAAAAAATATTTTGAAATTATGCCACAACTGGCATATTTGTTATTGGTAAAAATACCTTAAACGTCAGGAAGATATCAACAGGGTTATTCGGGGAGCACAGAAATCTCACCGACATTTCGGAGCTCTCTGATTCGCCGCACTTTGGTGAGTCCGATTCACTGACGCTGCGGTGAAATCAGCATTCACCGCAGGATCCACGAAGCGCAGCAAATCGGCCGGGGAACGCCGCCTACAACCCGCTGCAAACCTGTCAGCCACTGCTGCCAACCCACCAGACAGTCACCAAAAACCCTATGACTGCCACCGCAAACGTACCAGACAGCCGCCACAGGCACACCGGACAGTCGCCAAATGCAGCCGACGAGCCGCCGAGCACAGCGCCGACCAGAAGTTGAAAAAAGCCGACAAGCCACCAGACAGGTAAAAAAATACGATTTCAAATGTCAAATTTAAAACACTGTTTTCAAAAAAAACTTCCGAAGCTAAATGTCTGGACTCAACATATAAGGTCTTATGAATAATAATAAAAAGGTCTGTTACATTTAAAAAAACCCGCTATTTAAATAAAATACTGAAAAATGCCTAAAAACAAAATATAAAGAGACTTTTTGCTGCAGATTAAAAGAATAAATGTTTTTTTTAAGATATTAATTAAAAACAGGGAATATTTTTTACATTGAATCCTATGGGATTCGCCTGAATAAACGTGCCGAATGAAACCACCGAACATCAGGGTCTTTCTCTGACATTTCACTGCTGTTCTATGTTCTCTGAATAGATTAACCATTGCTTCTCTTTGGGGACTTTCACTGCCATCAAACAGGCACTAGACATGTGCATTCGTTTTAGTACTAAAACGATTTAGTCCTAATTTAGGGATAATTTAGTTTTCTTATGACTCAAGAGAAACAAAACTGCTCAGTACAAAAACGAAAGAAACTAAAATAAAATGCACTACATTTTAGTTTCAGTTCTTTTTGTGATATTACATTGATGAGTGAAGGAGACCAGCAATGAAGAGCGCAACATCGCAACATCCGAAGTTCTGCACCCTCCACATGCCAATGCAGTAGGATTTTCTATACAGAGAGGGGCATTAATTAATGCAGGAGGATGTTCTATACATTATACAGAGAGGGGTATTAATGCAGGAGGATGTTATATACATTATACAGGGAAAGGTATAAATTGAGGGGGATGTTCTATACAGAGAGGGGTATTAATTAATGCAGGAGGATGTTCTAAACATTACACAGAGAGGAGCCTTTTTTTCAGCCCTTTAAATCCAGTGGCTGTGAGCGCCGAGATCGGCTGCTTGTTACATTATCTCTCAGTACAATGTATCAGGCTCAGCTGTTACAGTAACTGACTGTAACAGCTCTCAGAGTTTCAGTAAAACAAGGAAATAGTATTGTTCTAACCTCTTATATATAAAAATATTATTTACTACTTTTACTGAAATTCTGAGCGCTGTGATGAGCAGCAGTCAGTTACTGTAACAGCTTTGCCTGACACGGGGCAGCTCTGGTTAAGTTAGCACCAACTATGTAATATGGCCCACATTGAGCTGAGAATGAGAGATACTGTAACAAGCAGCGATCTCAGCCCTCTGAGGAGCCACTACAATAGTAATTGTATCCACTGGTTTTCGGATGAATGAAATTAGTTTTCATACTAAAGAACTGAAAACGAATTTCTTTAGCAACTAAATAAATTGCATTTTAGGACTAATCCATTAGTTCAAAACGAAAATGTCTAACAGGCACCATATTTTGCTGGCAATTAGCCAAAATTTGGCGAACTGCCTGGTTTATGAATAGCCAAATGGTCATAAAAATGCAATTTCAGGCCAAATCGGCTGTCTCTGAATAATCCCTTAAGTATAAAAGAAAACAAAATTAATTTTTAAAGTCAAACTTTTTCTAAGTGTTGTTTCTGTACATCTAAATCTAGAAGTAAACAACCCTTTCCAAAAAGAAGTCAATTCCAATTGCCACCAAAATAGTTCAGTAAAAAAACAGCAATCAGACTTTTCATGAAATGCTTATAAACACATATTTTATGATTTCAAAAGCGGTTTTTATAGTGTTTATCCAAAGCTAGCCTCTAATGGTAGTGCTGACATTTCTGAATAAAATGAATTATTATTTTGAATGTCAGCATCTCTGGAAGCCCCAACACACTTGTTATATGATTTCTCTTGAATTGTGCATTTATCTCAAAGCATTATTCAAAGCCAAATCCCTTGAATATTGCTTTGTGCATTATTCAAACAGCTTTTTATACTTTTTTTTTTTATTATTTTTTATTCTCTTAACGCTATTACTGCAGTTTATCATATATTCACCACAGGTTGTTGTCTGCCTTAACTACCGTCTAGAAGGAATGATCAGTCACGCTCCTGGGAGGGATGCTGTTAAAATAATACAAAGAGATTATTTCATAATTGAAAGTTCTCTTACTTTCAGACGTATTTACTGATTGTATCTGTGCAGTTCCAATACATTCTTCAGATACATAAACAGTATTTTCGTTCAAATATTAAAACGTGTTCCTACTTCCTTCAGCACGTTCAAAAGGTCTTCCAAGGAGACATACAAAAAGTATATGTAGCAACTGCCACCAGTTACTTTAATAGATAATGGGCACTATTACACTCTTCGCGCACACTTTAGCGAGTGCGCAAAAACGCATTAACGGGAGGGGAAAAACCCTTTGCGCTGAATGTCGTATTACGACATTCGCGCACAAGATGCGCGTTAATGCCTAGCGCGAGTGACCCTGCGCGAACCCTGTGCGAGCGCAAGTTCGTGCGCGTATCCCATACTTAACATTGTGAGCGCAAATGCGTTCGTGCGCTGGTATGCGGATGGTATTACAATCGATGCACAAATTTTTACGAACAACATTTGCGCGCATAATTTTAACGTCTTTTAAAAGCTGGTGTTAATGGCAAATCTGAACGTCCTGGCCGAAACCAAATACACCAGCCCGAAAATAAAAATACAGCACAGTATAGTTACACATTCTACACATACCCATCAATAAAATTGAGAGGTTGTGCGTGTTTTTATTATTTCTGCAGCATATATACTCAGATTGATTTTGACAGGCGCAAAAACTTAACAGGAGACAATTGTGGTTCTTAATTCTGATTGGCTGAATCGCGTGAAAAAACAGTCTGCCCACCGATTTCTGCATGCAACGTTAATGCGCGCGCATTTTCACGCACAATATTTTCGGACGGATGAAAAGATGCGCTTGGATTTTAATACCAGCATTAATTTACGCGCATTAACGTTTAACGCTGCGTGCAAAACAAATTGCGCTGCACAAGCGTTTTTGCACAAGGAATGTAATAGCGCCCAATGTTTGCTGATAGTATCTAATTTCTTTAGTTACGAACATGTGAATGTGATCAAAACTCCTTCATCACTATTAACAAGCATAAGAAGGAATTTTGACAGATATAACTATTTAGTCTGTGGTGTGAATACGGCAGGATGCTTTCCTGTCTGGAGTCATGGAGATCTTGTCCAATGCCACATCGTCCATTTTTTCCATGGTAAATCTATCCCTGTGCACATCTGGCAGAAGGAAAAATCTTCGATAAACAACTAAAAAAAGACATAAGCACCGGAGCAGAAATTAAGTGGTCCAATGGTCCACTTATACTAAAGAAGGTGCTGTGTCGTGAAACATCTGTTGTTTACTTCCTCTCCATGCTTAAAGTGACATTAAACCCTCAGATTTTTTAACATAAACCAATACTGTAATGTGTGCCTTACTGTAATCCATGGTTAATTTTCTTCTCTTTGCTGTGCATCCTTTTAAATCCATATCTCTTCTCATACTGGAGGAGAACTTCCTTTTGCAGCTGGCTGCCACTTCCTGTAATACTGGCTCAGGTTGCAAACCTATACACAGACACCATGTATCCATTCCAGAGACAAGGCAGTCTACTGAAACAGGAAGTTCTCCCCTAGCATGAGAAAAGATAAGGATTTAAAAGGAAGAGCGGCAAAGAGAAGGAAAACTACCATGGATTACAGTAAGTCACACATTACAGTATTGTTTTATGTTAAAAAATCGGAGGGTTTAATGTCACTTTAAGTAAATTGGTCACAACTGTGGACCACTTCATAGCAGTTCCGGTGGTTGCATGGCCTGCACAAAGGTCATACAGAATATTGAAGTATGGCAGCCTGCCTTGTATTGTTTCTAAAATTCCACTTTCACTCACATTATTTTGTTAGTATTTTGTTAGTATTTCAGCATGCACTATTGTCTGATGTAGGTCAGATATTACTGTAAATGAGGTTATTAATGGGTATGTTCTAATCTATATGAACTTGAGTTGGGTTCCATTTTCTATGAACCCACCTTGTGTCTCCACCTTTCATAGCATTTTATTTTCCATGTACTGTTTGTTAACCCCTTAAAGATAGAGGCAATTTTACAAGTTCGGCACTCTTCTAAAAGTAGAAGTGTGCTGAGCTCATTTTAACCGTTTTTGCTCATGTTTAAATGCGATTTGAAGTCATGTTTTATTATACAACCCAGACATATTATATATCCTTTTTTTCGGCAAACTCGGCAGATTCATAATATATCATTAATATATATATATACTGTATATATACGTCATGCCCTGCCAGAATGTTATAACAAACAATCAGGGTTATTCAAAGAGCTCCGAATTGCTTGAGAAAGGTAACCGAATGCTGAAAATCAGCATTCGGTTACCTTTCTTGGCCATTCGGCTATCCAGAGAGCAGGCAATTCGCCAAATCCTGGAGAATTGCCTGAACATACGGTGCCTGTTCGGTGCCCGTTCAAGGGCAGTGAAATCCCCATGAAAAGCACTGCTTCGGCTATTCAGAGAGCACAAACCAGCAGTGAAAGGTTCCCCTAATGCCCTGCCATTCGGTGGTTTAATTCGACAAATTTATTCAGGAGAATCCCATAGGCTTCAATGTTAAAAATATTCCCGTTTTAATTCAATATCTAATAAACCTTTCATTATAAAATTCTGCAGTAAAGAGTCTCTTTATTTATAGATTTTTTAGGATATTTTAAGCATATTTTTTTTTTCAAGTTTACTTATTTTTTCTGCAACAGCCCTTTTTATTATCATTCCCTGGACCTCATATGCAAATTTCAGACATTTTCACTCAGTAGTTTCTTTGCAAACAGCGTTTCATTTTCACAGATCCACACAAACTATTTTGCTAATTTATTCACCTCCCTCGTCTGCGGTCTCAGCTGCTTCGGCTGCTTCGGCTGTGTTCGGCTCCTGCTCGGGCTTGGTTTTCGGCAGGTTAATCCAGATGTTTTTGAGGGTTTTCTGCGTGCATTCGGTGGGTTTTGCGGTTAGTTTTCGTTGGGTTTGCGGCAGCCTTTCCCTGCAATTCGGGGACCCTGTGGTGCTTGCTGAATACACTGCAGGGTCACCGAAATGGGATCGGCAAAAGGAACCGAATTGAAGAGAACGAAAAGACACCGAACGTGCGGTGACTTTTCGAATCTCTTTGAATAACCCTGTATGTAAAAAAATGAGAATTTGCAATAAAATTTCAATCATCCATAGTGTGTAAAGTAATTTTTTTTACATTTTATCATCCGAGCCCTTGCGGTTATATATTCCATGGGGTACACTTGTTAAAAAAATTAGAACTGGGAACCCGTTACTTTTTTCTCTGACAAATTACATGATTTTAGCAAAAAAAAAAATTTTTTAATTGTTAGTGCAGCATCATTGTTCACATTATAATTGAAATGTGAACAATAGTGCAGCATTTATAAAAAAACATGTTTGTATTTATTCATTTATTTATTTTATTATTATAATTATTTTTTAAATTTTATTTTTACTTTTAACATGGTCATGTTTGGTATCATTGGAAAGGCCATGCTCTGGACTTTCCAATGATAGCAAACATGATCATCTAGCTTCCACCGATCAGGATATATATGGGGTTCGAAGATTTGAAGAACAGGTTAATGCAATAAATCGTTGGAAAGGTCAAACTGTAACCTTTCCAGGGATGCCTGTCATTAGCCTCTCCCCTGCAGCAATGGGGACATAGAGGCACCCAAACGACCCCCCTTCCCCTTCAGGCGCTCCCCCTGCTCTAGTGTACAGGGGCCTGAAACTGATGCCCTTCCCCCAGGTGATGACATCAGAGCGCCAGGAGGGTATAAAAACGCTGATCTGATTTCATGGAAGTCAGATCTGTGTGGGACCCTCAGAGAGAGGTGAGTATCGGCAGGAGGCAGGCGTCAGACGTACGGGATGTACTATAACGTCCCGCAGCTTTAAAGTCCACGTGATACAGGATGTAATATTACGTCCTACTTCGTGGATGGGCTAATTTTTGAGAGACTCTTGACACCGGGGTTCATTTTCTGTATTCTAGTCCATTCATGGGAAAAAAGTATTCACACTGAGCTTTCAATACATTTGGGGACACCAAAGACACACTCAAACATAGAGAGTTAGCAGTTGTATATCAGTAATGTCCTGCAGATTTCAGGATTCTTTGCAGAGGTATATACACGAGTATTTATGATAATTTGGGCCAAAAGTGAAGAAATTTTGACTTTAAGGCTAGGGTCAGACGAGCGTGATTTCTACGGACTGTACGTCCGTGTACACGGACGTACGTCAGTACGGAAGACGCAGTAGTGGCCACACAGTCCGTTTATCACTGACGTATATTTTGACGGATGTAGGAGAGAAAATAAAATAAAAAGCAAAACCATTTTGTCCGTGAAAAATGCTGGACGTATAAATGCAGTCCGTATGACCACGTTCCATCACTCACACACAAAGCTATGCGGACATTGCGGACGCAGCGCACTTTGTGCAGCCGTTCTAGGGGTTGTACGTTCTTGCCTGCCTTGCGTCCGTGGGCCGCGGCCGTTGTGCGTCCGCAGTTCAGTGCGGACGTACTTCGTGTAACGGGCTCCGATGGGCTTTCTTTCATGCTATCACGGACGTACTTTTAGGCGCAATCACGGACGTGAACACTACACTCGTCTGACCCCAGCCTTATCCTATAATAAGACTATACATTTTCTAGCAATTTAATAACACCAATTGAATAATTTAATACATCATCTACAAAAGAATATATTAAATACAATAAGGGATATCTTCTGGTGATTACAATGACTAATTAGAAGATTAGTTTCGCTCAGCAGTTTTTCATGTCTTTGATCCCCTTCGATTGAACCTAGTATAACCAAATCATGGAGGCTGGACCTTAGCAGAGATTTAATAATCACTATCTCCTATTTATGTAACCACTTTGTAATTGTATCATTGAGCATTGTGCCATTTTATCTCATATTTTTGAGTTTTATTTTTGCAACATGCCATTTGGTCACTCCCTTAACAGTAATAATTTACATAAAAGTGGTGGCCTGTTTGCTGCACAGGATGTCTGCAGGCCTGAGATAAAGCTTTATCTGATTTATCCTCTTCAGTATGATTGATAAATAATGAGGAGCTGTTTCCCAGCCATTCTTTAAATCACAATCAGTAACAGGGAACAGTAGAAAAATACAATATCTGGTTTATTTCAGACAGAAATGAAGTCTTGTGTAGGTGTAGGACAGCTGCAAAATTGACTTTTATTCATTCTTTATAAATAAACTGCCTCATGCTCATACAGAGAATGGAAATTGTCATCTTTATGCCGAAAGGTTACAGAGTAATTCACTGAATGATAACCAGAGAAAGAACAAGTGAATCAAACACTAGTTACATGATATATTTTAAAATGTGGTTGTAGTATTATTCATTGTATATGTTTTAAAAATCAGTAAATTATACATTTAATATGGTGATATTATTTGCCAATATTAATTGGGACATTAGGGTTGAATCAGAAACATGTTCTGCGTAATCAGACAGGGCTATTCAGAAAGAGGTGAAAACCTTGAGAATGACTGGAGAATTGAAAATTCTAGGTCAAAATAGTCAAACCAGAAGAATTCTCCAATTTATCTCACTTTCCAAACTGGCTATTTGGTCTAGATTGTTCATTCTCCTGCCAATTCTCAAGGTTTTCACCTCTCTCTGAATAGTCCTGATAGGCTTGATGGTCCATCATGAAAACATACTTAGATGTAAATAACCTAAGATAACCCAAATCCATAAATCACCACTCTGAACTCAATAAGTTGGAGTAGCTTGAGTCACATCTTTATTAACAGTTTAAGAAAATTATAATACCTGAATCACTTTAGATCATTTCAGCCATATTCTGAAGGCTGCAGAGTATAGTCTACAGGTAGGTAGCAACCAAAAAAATCAGGGACTGGCTCCTGCTTTAGACAAGCAGTGCAGGAGTCCCCTGTTTAAAAAATATCAATGAACCACTTCTCCATTTCCATGTCCTATTAAAGGTTTTTCTTCAAAATGTGATACTAAAATAAGAAAGTGACAAAAATGCCACAAGGGAAGGGGTGCGGGAAAATTCCTGCAAAGAAGGAAAAGTTAGGTTAGGGTCATCATTTATAAATTTTTGCCCAATCCAGGACCCTATGGTAGCTTATCAAAAATGTACAGCCTTATTGAACTGTCCCTTACTGGTGTAGGTAGCCTAAGGTTTAATCATGACCATATGGACACGTCTAAAAAGGATGTGTTGAAAATATGAAGAATCAATAAAGACGCTCCAATTCTAATGCTTTTTTTTTAAGGAGAATTAATGAAAAATGTACAGAGACAATCGGAAATTGTTTTTGGATGCAGTCAATTCTGATTTGTAGAATTTTTCGGGAGCTATCGAATATTAGGGTTATAGTATTGGTGTTAGGATTAGGGTTTCTATCTTGGGTTAAGTTAATATGCGTGATTGTTTTAGGGTTAGGGTTGTAGGGTTGGGTTACTTTTAGAATTAGATTAATTTTATGATTAGGGTTCTAAATGACCCTAAGATTCTGCTCCATTTTTGCTTTATGTTTAAGAAACAGATTCTGCTCCTTCTTTTGACATGAGTGAATAAAACTACTCGTGTCCCATGGAGCAAGGCATGGCCTAGACTGCTCGACATTGAAACAAGTTCCCTGCTTTGTTTAGATTTGCTAAAACCACACTAATATTTATATCCTCTGCAAAATAACGTGCTAATAACATATATGTTGGAAAAAAAAATTTGGCATACAACTGGCCTGGCTTTTTTTAAAAAAGGAGACATTTTTCAGAATTTGGCAGTGACTGAATCTGTAAGACTGAATCAGCTGACATTAAAAATGGTTTCATGACCATATTTTTCATAGTAGGTACAGTAGGTTCTCTAAAACGGGCCATTTCATACCCTTAAAAATATTACTTACTGCTATCAATTTTACCTAGTGATATCAAACGTTGGTCAAGATTTTTAACACTAAAGGGGATATTCAGAGAGGTGGTATATCGTTCCCTGCACTTCGGGGAATCAGATTCTCTGACCTTGCGGTGAATTGCTGAATTCAACATTCACTACAGGGTCCCCGAAGTGCAGGGAAAAGGGCACCGAATGGACCTGAAAAATCCCCAAAAACCTGCCGATAACCCATCGATACAATCCAAAAATATCAGATCACATCGAACCGGAGCAGAAAACCCACTGAACGTAACGATCTGCCGCAATCCCGCCAAACATGCCCAAAAAAAGCCAATCTGCCGAACGGGGAAAAAAAAAAAACGATTGAAACTTTAAAAATTTGAAATGCTGCTTGCAAAAAAAACTACTGAATGAAAATGCCTGCAATTAACATATAAGGTCCTATGAATAATAATATAAAGGTCTGTTATAGAAAAAAGAAAAAACGCTATTTAAGAAGATAAAAAAAAAAAATCGGGAAAACAATTTTGGCCAAAAAATTGTATTTTTGCTGCAAAGTAAAATAATAAATGGTTTAATAGATATTGGATAAAACCGGGAATATTTTTTACATTGAAACCTAAGGGATTTTCCTAATTAAACCTGTCGAATAAAACCACCGAACATCAGGGCATTTCATTGCTGTTCGGTGTTCTCTGAATAGATTAACCATTACTTCTCTATGGGGATTTCCCTGCTCCCGAACAGCAGTGTATTTCGCTGTCAATTCGCCAAAACTTGGCAAACTACCTGCTTTTTGGATAGCCATTTGGGGTGCAATTTCGGGTGAGTTCAGATCTCTCTTAATAACCCTCTATGCCTATTTGACTCCATGGTATTCCCACAGAAATTATCTCCAATAGGGGTTTGCAGTTTGTCTTCAGATTTTGTAAGAGGTTCTCTAAAGAACTGGAACCAGCCCTGAATTTTTTTTCAACGTTTCATCCCGAATCTGAGATGCCTTTGCGTTATATTGGTCCTTTCAAAAACCTGTTATGGATTAACCTCACCTCAAATGCATTAGAGTTGCTACAGAATCTACACATTCATAAAGGTTTTCATACATCTTTATTAAAACCATTGAAATTCAATAGCTATACAACTATTCTGACTTTCTTGTTCCATTATGGTTGATGGGCAAAAGGAATATGAGGTATAAACTATAGAGGATTCTTATAAATCCAGGGACTGATTGCAATAGCTAGTTGATTGAGATGGTTACGGGTCAGACCAATCATGATTGCCAGCAAATGATGTACATGCACCACACCTTGTTTGAGCTTTCTATGCTGCGTACCCTCATTGGCCTGTTTCTGGGTATCTGATGTTTCTGTCTGATGCTGTCCGTACCATGCGTCAAAACTGTGAACAGAGAAATAATTTGATTGGAGAATGCAGGGGCAGCAAAATATGTTTGGTGACCAGTGGCGACCGTAGGAACAATATATCGGGGGCGGCACATAAGATACCACTGTCAAAATTGGGAAGGGGGCACTAATAATTTTCGCCACTAAATCATACCACTAAAAAAAATAAAAAAATAAGTATATATAAATAAGATTCCAAAATCCGAGGTTAATGCGAGGCAATGATACCTTTTTGTTGTACTAACCTGATACATAAATTCAATATTTTATTTGCTGCATTTTGGTGGTTTTCACCGACGTTCGATAACTGCTTCAGTGACTCCAATTTTCGCAAATTACAGTAACCATTCAGTAAATAGAGAATTCACCATATTTTCAGTGAAATTGATACCCTGGATTGTTACAAAAAGCATAGGATCTAAAAATTATTAAAACCTTTAGTTTCTAACTTCCATAACCCCTAAAATGCCATTAAAGCAGGAAAATACAATAAAAATTATAAACAGAGTGGCATGTAGCCTATCCATTAACCCCTAAAATGTCATTAATCAAGGGAAAACATAAAATGAATACACTGTAAGGCATGTAGCCTACCCATTAACCCCTAAAATGCCATTAATCAAGGAAAAACATGAAATAAATACACTGTGGGGCTTGTAGACTACCCCCAAAATGCCATTAATCAAGGGAATACATGAAATAAATACACTGTGGGGCATGTAACCTACCCATTAACCCCTAACATGCCATTAATAAAGGGAAAACATGAATACATTGTGGGGCATGTATCGTATACATTAATCCCTAAAATGCTATTAATCAGGGGAAAACATTAAATGAATACACTGTAGGGCATATAACCTACCCATTAACCCCTAAAATGCCATTAGTCAAGGGATAACATGAAATTAATACACTGTGGGGCATGTAACCTATCCATTAACTCCTAAAATGCCAGTTATCCAGAGAAAATGTGAAATATATACACTGTGATGCATGTAGCCTATCCATTAACCCCAAAAATGCCATTAATTAAGGGAAAAAATTAAATGAATACACTGGGAGGCATGCAGCCTACGCATTAACCCTTAAAATGCCAGTAATTAAAGGAAAACATGAAATGTTTGCATTGTGAGTCATGTAGCCTACCCATTAACTAGTAAAATACCATTAATCAAGAAAAACATAAAATGTATACTGTGAGGGATGAAGCCTGCCTATTAACCCTTAATATACAACTAAACCAAGGCAAAAACGAAAGTAATATAGTCTGACCATTAACCATTTCACTGCTGAGCCATTTCAACCCTGTGAGAAAAAATTGTTACGTTTTCATTTTTTTATTTGACACTGAATATGGTCATGCTGGATATTATTGGAAAGACCAGACTCAGCTCTGATCCCTGGTGGCATATGGGGGGGGGGAAACAAATAATCTGGGGGGGTATTGCCCCCCCAGCCCCCCTCTAGAGATGCTTATGTTGGTGGATAAATGTATAGGCTATCAATCTTTTGCACAACCCTGGGCTAGATTCCAAATCAGGTGTGAACTTAATAATTCCATATAATATAATGGCTCTGGTAAGTAACTGCCATGAAAACACACTGATACCAATGTGTTCCATAATGGTGATTTGTGTCTCCTCAACATAGCTGCAGTAACTTGCCCAGGCATCCACTGGAATGTCCACTTTAATGTCACTAGTTCCAATAAATCTGCTATGGGGACAGTGTGCCTGTTCCCTGTCTACATATCAAGATTGGCTCCTTCAGTTTAGTCAGCCTCTAAGGTTTCATTTCTAGCTTTTCCTGCTTTCTGGACCATCAAAGTGGGGGGATGGCAATGATTATACTGAAAGTTAGAATTATCACAAAATATTTACTATGGAGTACCAGTATAACACACATAGTTGGGATTCATCATAAACAATATTTTTCCATTAAAGCATGCAAAAGAGAATTCAAGATTGTGAAAAAACAAGTTTGATGAGGACATGCTTCTTTGCAAGGATAGGAAGAGCTGAATAAATGTTTAAAATCCATTCTCATCCCACTTGACTGTTTGCCAGGTTTTACCTGAAAAAAGTTGATATTTTTTAACAAAATCCTAATTTTACAAACGACAGCATATTCGTGGAGTTTAACCCCTTCACTGTTAACCATTTCTCCCCTGTGTGCTGGGCACATTTGGACAGCTTTGTGCTCATCATGTTAAACCCCATCACTACTGAGATCGAGAAATCTCATTCTTCAAAAGCACCATCCGGTGCCCGATATCAAGTTATCGCAATCTGCAGCTCTGAAGGACAAAAGCAACTAAAATTTGTTTGCTGCAAATAAATTTTGTTTGGGGGCACCTTCTGCAGCCCAAAGAGCTAAAACTGTGTAAAATCGGATGAAGAATGTCCTGACATCGGACATTCAGCAGCCGATGCAGGGAACCTGAAGCTGCAACGGCTGTAACTCAATTTGGCAGTAGATGGCACCACCTATTGGCAAATAGGTTATTACAGTAAGAAATACACTCGGAGTATGCCAATATATTTCTTACTGTACAAATAGTAAAAATTATTTTTCAAAAAACCACTGGTCCCTGACAATGGTTTTTTGGAAAACCACTTGTTAGTGAAGGGGTTAAATGTGTTTTGAAATCACGTTATATTATAGGACACAGACAAATTATATATTCTTTTTTTGAGTGGACTCAGGAGATTCAAAATAAATTATTATTATTTGTATACGTCATGTCCCATTAGAGTGCTACAACAATTTTTTTTATTAAATTTCCATTTGAATTTCAATCATTTACAGGATATAACATAATTTTTCCACATTTTAATCATCCTTTGTCGATACATAAATTTTATAGCAGTGGTTCTTAACCCTGTCCTCAAGTATCCCTAACAGGTCAGGTTTGTCAGATATCTGAAGTAAAGCACAGGTGATATAATTTGCTGCTCAGTGATTGAAGGATTTAGTCTGCATTTCTCCAAGGTAATCCTTAAAATTTGGCATTTTAGTGGTACTTGAGGACAGGGTTGAGAAACACTGATATACCTCATGGCTACAGCCCCCAAAGGGAAGTGCTACCTCGGTACTTGTCCAGCCTAGCTGCTAATTAGTGCTTCTCATGCATTGCTGCACCTGTCTATGGGCTTTCTCACTTGACCTTGAGTGGTGTAGAATTCAGAGATGCAGGTTCCAAAGTCCCCCTGGCTCTCCTCACTGCATTGCCACAGTCTAGGTTGTCAATGAAACAATGTGTTGCATCAGTCTTATCTTTTGCTTTGCCTCATTACTGATATATTAGTATGTCATTTTTCTGCTCTATACATGTAGGGGACGGTTTTGCTATAACCGCGTTTACATATTGTTACTGTATGTGTACTAGGGATGAGCTGTTTGGGTTCGGACGGTTCGGGGTTCGACCCGAACTTAGCCTGTTCGAGTAGATCGCGAACACCGAACATTTCCTGGTGTTCGCCGCATGTTCGACCACAATGGACCACAATGCATTTTCCCACTGGCCTGAAGCTCGTAATTGGCTACAGCCTTGCACCTGACCACAGGTCTGGTGCAAGACTGGTTCAACACTATGCCAATCACCGCTCAGAGTCCTGATTGGGCAAATTTTGGCCAATCATGGGCTCACAGAGCTAAGTCCCGCAGCACACTATATAACGTTTCCACGCGCCGATTCTGCACGCATTTCAGAGGAGATTTCAAAGGAGATAGTTGTGTCTTGTTACTGCCGGTCTGCCACGCTACTGGGGGGGTCTGGGGGGTCTCATTTCTACCAAATATCAGGGAATTTAGGTGATGTGTGTCTTGTCACTGTGTCAGCAAGTTTTTTTGGGGTTTTACAACTTTCTTTAAAACATTTGTGAATTGAGGTGATTTTCTGGGTCTTGTCACTTTGCCAGCAAGTCTTTTTGGGTCTCATTTCTACCAAATATCAGGGAATTTAGGTGATGTGTGTCTTGTCACTGTGCCAGCAAGTTTTTTGTGAATTAAGGTGATCTGTGTCTCGTCACACAACCGGTACCACGCTGTATTTTGGGGCTCACTAATTTCTTTAAAACATTTGTGAATTAAGGTGATCTGTGTCTCATCACACAACCAGTACCACGCTGTATTTTGGGGCTCACTAATTTCTTTAAAACATTTGTGAATTAAGGTGATCTGTGTCTCATCACACAACCAGTACCACGCTGTATTTTGGGGCTCACTAATTTCTTTAAAACACTTGTGAATTAAGGTGATCTGTGTCTCATCACACAACCAGTACCACGATGTATTTTGGGGCTCACTAATTTCTTTAACCTCCCTGGCGGTCTAATTTTTTCAAAATTTTGTGTCTAAAAGCGTATCAATTTTTTTTTAAAGGAAACGTGTTTTTGTACATAGTTAGCCTGTAACAATTAGGAATCACGCACTGAAATCCGTGCAATCAAGAGTTCTTACTGGTAAAATCCTTTATAAATTAATTAATTAATTTAAAAAAAAATAGTAAATACACGGAGTCCGATAAAGTTTGAAACACGAAATAATTATTAATTATCCCAAAAATAATTATCCAAAATAATGCAAATAAATGATATTCAATAAAATACAACAAAAAAAAATGAAATCTGTCTGAGAACAAGGGTGAGACGATGTATGGTCTATTTCTTATCCTGTACTGCCACCTAGTGGCCGTTCATAAACATTGCCATTTGTATTCAGTGAGTTTTGTGAATGAAATTTGCTGCGGTCCAGCCCCTCTGCATCATGTGACTCGCAGGGAGCCATCCAGGAAGCAGCTCTCTGCGATCACACTGCGGGGACAGCGAGGGAGACAGGAGGAGGTGAGTAAACATCCAGCCTGAGTGTGGCTCGGGGGTTACTGTTCGCAGTAGCAAAATTTAACCCCGAGTCACACTCGGGAATACCGCCAGGGAGGTTAAAACACTTGTGAATTAAGGTGATCTGTGTCTCGTCACACAACCAGTACCACGCTGTATTTTGGGGCTCACTAATTTCTTTAAAACATTGTGAATTAAGGTGATCTGTGTCTCATCACACAACCAGTACCACGCTGTATTTTGGGGCTCACTAATTTCTTTAAAACACTTGTGAATTAAGGTGATCTGTGTCTCATCACAAACCAGTACCACGATGTATTTTGGGGCTCACTAATTTCTTTAACCTCCCTGGCGGTCTAATTTTTTCAAAATTTTGTGTCTAAAAGCGTATCAATTTTTTTTAAAGGAAACGTGTTTTTGTACATAGTTAGCCTGTAACAATTAGGAATCACGCACTGAAATCCGTGCAATCAAGAGTTCTTACTGGTAAAATCCTTTATAAATTAATTAATTAATTTAAAAAAAAATAGTAAATACACGGAGTCCGATAAAGTTTGAAACACGAAATAATTATTAATTATCCCAAAAATAATTATCCAAAATAATGCAAATAAATGATATTCAATAAAATACAACAAAAAAAAATGAAATCTGTCTGAGAACAAGGGTGAGACGATGTATGGTCTATTTCTTATCCTGTACTGCCACCTAGTGGCCGTTCATAAACATTGCCATTTGTATTCAGTGAGTTTTGTGAATGAAATTTGCTGCGGTCCAGCCCCTCTGCATCATGTAACTCGCAGGGAGCCATCCAGGAAGCAGCTCTCTGCGATCACACTGCGGGGACAGCGAGGGAGCCAGGAGGAGGTGAGTAAACATCCAGCCTGAGTGTGGCTCGGGGTTACTGTTCGCAGTAGCAAAATTTAACCCCGAGTCACACTCGGGAATACCGCCAGGGAGGTTAAAACACTTGTGAATTAAGGTGATCTGTGTCTCGTCACACAACCAGTACCACGCTGTATTTTGGGGCTCACTAATTTCTTTAAAACATTTGTGAATTAAGGTGATCTGTGTCGCGTCACACATCCAGTACCAGGCAGTATTTTGGGGCTCACTAATTTCTTTAAAACACTTGTGAATTAAGGTGATCTGTCTCTTGTCACACAACCAGTACCACGCTGTATTTTGGGGCTCACTAATTTCTTTAAAACACTTGTGAATTAAGGTGATCTGTGTCTCGTCACACAACCAGTACCACGCAGTATTTTGGGGCTCACTCATTTCTTTAAAACACTTGTGAATTGAGGTGATCTGTGTCTCGTCACTGGCTGCCAGCTATCAGTGTGTCTCACTGAGTTATACCAGAGTTCTTTAAATCTTTATACCAGAGTTGAATCAGAGTTCTGTATATATTAATCTATAAATCACTCACCATGTCTGAAGAACAAAAAGGACTGCACTGAACTCTTCCACAATACCACAAAAGGGTTACGGTGTGAAGGCACTTGCTGCCATGAAAGGCACAATATTTGGCTGCACTGACGCCTGTGCCAGATTTATATCATTTTATTTTTTTGAAACGCAGGGTCCAACCTGCACTCTTCCACAATACCACAGAGTGGTTACTGTATGATGATACTTGCTGGCCTGGCATTAAAGGCACAATATCTGGGTGCACTGATGCCCATTACCAGATCAAAAACTTTTCACTATAGGACCACATGGTCCACCCCTGCACTCTTCCACCATACCACAGAGGGGTTACTGTATGACTATACTTGCTGGCCTGGCAGTCTTGCACCAAAGGCAGAATATCTGGGTGCACTGACGCCTTAGCCAGATGCATATCTTTTTAAAATAGGACCGCAAGGTTCACCCCTGCATTCTTCCACAATACTACAGAGGGGTTACTGTATTGATGATACTTGCTGGCCTGGCATTAAAGGCACAATATCTGGGTACACTGACGTCCATTACCAGATCAAAAACTTTTCAATATAGGACCACATGGTCCACCCCTGCATTCTTCCACAATACTACAGAGGGGTTAGGCTAGGGTCAGATGAGCGCATTTTCTACGGACTGTGCGTCCGTGCAGTACGGACGTACTTACTGACTGACGACAAGGTAGTGGCCACACAGTCCGTTGTTTTCACTGACGTATTTTTTGACTGATGTAGCAGGGAAAATAAATTACAATGAAGGAACATTCTGTTCGTCAAAAATGCTGGACGTATAAATGCAGTCCGTCTGACCTTGTTGCATCACTCACACACAAAGCTATGCGGACGTTGTGGACGTGGTGCACTCTGCACGTCCGTTCTAGCAGTATTACGTTCTTGCCTAGCCTGCGTCCGTTTGCAGCGTCCGTCAGCCCCCGCAATTCTGTGCGGACGTATTTCGTGTGTGGGGCTCCATTTAACACAATTGTATGCTATCACGGACGTACTTAAGTGCGGGCAACACGGACGTTAACACTGCGTTCGTCTGACCCCAGCCTTACTGTATGATGATACTTGCTGGCCTGGCAGTCTTGCACCAAAGGCAAAATATCGGGTGCACTGACGCCTTAACCAGATGCATATCTTTTTAATATAGGACCGCAAGGTTCACCCCTGCACTCTTCCACAATAACACAGAGGGGTTACTGTATGATGATACCTGCTGGCCTGGCATTAAAGGCACAATATCTGGGTGCACTGACGCCCATTACCAGATCAAAAACTTTTCAATATAGGACCACATGGTCCATCCCTGCATTCTTCCACAATACTACAGAGGGATTACTGTATGATGATACTTGCTGGCCTGGCATTAAAGGCACAATATCTGGTGCACTGACGCCCATTACAAGATAAAAAACTTTTCAATATAGGACCACATGGTCCACCCCTGCACTCTTCCACAATACCACAGAGGGGTTACTGTATTATGATACCTGCTGGCCTGGCATTAAAGGCACAATATCTGGGTGCACTGACGCCCATTACCAGATCAAAAACTTTTCAATATAGGACCACATGGTCCATCCCTGCATTCTTCCACAATACGACAGAGGGATTACTGTATGATGATACTTGCTGGCCTGGCATTAAAGGCACAATATCTGGTGCACTGACGCCCATTACAAGATCAAAAACCTTTCAATATAGGACCACATGGTCCACCCCTGCACTCTTCCACAATACCACAGAGGGGTTAGGCTAGGGTCAGATGAGCGCATTTTCTACGGACTGTGTGTCCGTGCAGTATGGACGTACTTACTGACTGACGACAAGGTAGTGGCCACAAAGTCCGTTTTTTTTCACTGACGTATTTTTTGACTGATGTAGCAGGGAAAATAAATTACAATGAAAGAACATTCTGTCCGTCAAAAATGCTGGACGTATAAATGCAGTCCGTGTGACCTTGATGCATCACTCACACACAAAGCTATGCGGACGTTGTGGACGTGGCGCACTCTGCACGTCGTTCTAGCAGTATTGCGTTCTTGCCTAACCTGCGTCCGTTTGCAGCGTCCGTCAGCCCCCGCACTTCTGTGCGGACGTACTTCGTGTGTGGGGCTCCATTTAACACAATTGTATGCTATCACGGACATACTTATGTGCGGGCAACGCGGACGTTAACACTGCGTTCATTTGACCCCAGCCTTACTGTATGATTATACTTGCTGGCCTGGCAGTCTTGCACCAAAGGCAGAATATCTGGGTGCTCTGACGCCATAACCAGATGCATATCTTTTTAATATAGGACTGCAAGGTTCAACCCTGCACTCTTTCACAATAACACAAAGGGGTTAATGTATGATGCACTGACGCCCATTCCCAGATTCATATCTTTTTAATATAGGACCGCATGGTCCACCCCTGCATTCTTCCACAATACCACAGAGGGGTTACTGTATGATAGTACTTGCATGCCTGGCACTAAAGGCACAATATCTGGGTGCACTGCCACTGACGCCTGTATCAGATTCATATCCTCAGAGGGGTTACGGTGTGACGGCACTGTTGCCGACGCTAAAAGCCCAATTTTAAAGCACCTATTGTTACTTTCATCCAAAGCCTGCATAAGTTTCACAATAATTTAGCCAAAAAAATCACTAAACTTTTTCTGCACGTCCTAAAATGTCTTTTCATACAGGCTGCCGCCCCAAGCAGTTGTTTATGGATAGATTAAAGGAAAAGCATTTACCGTCATATGAAACGTAAGTTTTTTTGTTTTCAAGTGTTTCTATACATCCTAGAAATCCGCCACTTCACGGGCAGGTTATGGGGACCTCCTAGGCACGATATTTGAAGGAATTTTTGGTTTTTATTTTTAACCCTTATTTCATGGAAAACTCACTGTCCCTTTAAAAACGTTTTTTTTTTACTTTTTGTCCTTGTTTCCTGTCCCCCAGGGCACTACCCGGACCCCCATACACCTTTTATGGCAAATATGTAGCATATATGCCCTCTTGGAGGGCACTCTAAAAAAAACGAATTTTCAGCCCCATTGACTTGCATGGGGTTCGAGTTCGGGTTCGGGTTCGGTCCTGAACAAATGGGAAGTTCGGGTTCGGGCTCGAACCGAACTCGAGGAGTGTTCGGCTCATCCCTAATGTGTACACCACAAAATTCTTTCCATATGTTGATTGTGTTATGATTGATGACACCATCCCGGCTCTATAACCTCTAGCCTAGCCATCGAGTTCTGATTTGATCAAAATGTTTCTTCCTTTACTTACATAGTGTTGCCACTTGGCGCTTTCGTCTCCGGTCCACCCAGGTCTTTTTTGTTTTATATCTCTATGGTTACCTGTGTCTCGCAGGTCTAACATACACTTACGTCATCGATCGGCGTCAATCCCGGAAGTAGACGTCGTTACCACGAGGTTGGGCGTCCTTCCTGAGGTCCGCCGTCATTGGGTGAGCTCTGATACTGTACAGTATATATGTATGTGTTTTATATCATGCCTGTATACCTTTGATAAAGGCTCGCTTTGGGCCAAAATGTCGGTCAATGGACAGGTACTTTCAATATGTATCAATAAAGTTTTTTCTATTACTCAAATCCTGATGTGCTGCCCAATCCGTTTTTTGTATATCTATGCTTAAGGGCATATGCACTCAGGTACATTATTTATCTCGTGTTGGTGTTTTTTGGGTCCAAGATTGGAACTGATTATACACTGTATATATATATATATATATAATATATATATATATATATGACTGACAACTAATGGGGCCCCCGGGCAGTTAGAGATCATGGGGCCCCCGTGTGCCGCACCCACAGGAGGCTACACCCATACATAACCCCACCCCTACAACGCAAAACCCACATGTACATTGGTGTGCTAAACAAGTTATTTCTGAACTCATTAAAATAATCTTTTTGAAAATTGTGTGAAGAAAAATAACTTGGACCAAACAGCGAATTGGAGGAATCCAATGTGACCACTTCAGACTTACAGATAGCCATCGCTCTGCTGCAGCAGCCATTGCAGCTAAGGCTGCACCATGGCACAGAATGTCCCTGTGGGAAACAGACGATCACTTTAAAAGATACTGTCTGTACATCACTGTCACACTACACATTACAGAGCTCCACAGCAATAAAACTGACAGTAATGTGCAGTGTGTATGAGCGTATCACAGAGCTCCACAGCAATAAAACTAACAGTAATGTGCAGTGTGTATGAGCGTATCACAGAGCTCCACAGCAATAAAACTCACAGTAATGTATCGTACTGACTTATTCAACCCCACCAGCATATCAGTTGTCATGTTATTCATTGCCCCCCAGATTATCAATTGTCATGTTCACCCCATAGCATAGCAGTTCATCACCCCATAGCATAACAGTTCATCACCCCCATAGCACAACAGTTCATCACCCTCCCTCCCATAGCATAGCAGTTGATCATCACCCTCCCTCCCATAGCATAGTAGTTCATCACCCCATAGCATAGCAGTTCACCCCCGTAGCATAGCAGTTCACCCCATAGCATAGCAGTTCATCACCCCATAGCATAGCAGTTCATCACTCCCATAGCATAGCAGTTCATCACCCCCATAGCATAGCAGTTCATCACCCCATAGCAGTTCATCACCCTCCCCTTCATAGCATAGCAGTTCATCACCCCCAGAGCAGTTTATCACCCTCCCCCATAGCATAGCAGTTCATCACCCCATAGCAGTTCATCACCCCCCCATAGCAGTTCATTACCCCATAGTAGTTTCATCACCCCGCATAGCAGTTCATCACCCCGCATAGCAGTTCATCACCCCATAGCAGTTCATCACCCCATAGCAGTTTCATCACCCCCCATAGCAGTTCATCACCCCATAGCATAACAGTTCATCACCCCATAGCATAGCAGTTCATTACCCTCCCTCCCATAGCATAGCAGTTCATCACACCACCATAGCAGTTCATCAACCCCCATAGCAGTTCATCAACCCCCCATAGCAGTTCATCACCCCCCAGCTCACCATTTTACATCTAAATATGTACATAGTAGCATCAGGCTGGCTCCCCTGGATCGCACGTCTCTAGGCCAGATTGCAGGGTGGGGATCAGATGGTCCTTCCAATCAGCCCATGCAGCTCCAACTGACCGGCCTTTTCCCTCTGCTTGCCGCTTGCGTTGGTCCTCTGCCACGGCGTGCGCGCATCACGTGAGGGGGTGGGGCGGTGACAGTGCAGCATGCCATGCTCGTAGTAAGAATGTCGGAGTGAGACAAGCACGCTGCAGCGCCGCCGCGGCAGTTTGGGAGGGCGCTGCCGGCACAGACTGAGGATTATAGCTCCGGTGACCGGAGCAGAGGGAAAATAGCGGGGCCACTGTGCGCGTCAAAACCGGACCCCTACCACATGCGGGCCCTCGGGCAGTGCCTGAGAGCCCAATGGGTCAGTCTGCCCCTGTATATATAAATACATACATTTTGTTTACAGAGCAAGGCGGCCCCTTGCAGGTGCCTATAGGCACATGCCTACCCTGCCTAATTATAAATATGGCCCTGGGTGACAGCACAGAGCCACTGGGTAATCGGGAGGTTTGAGGAAAAAAATCAGGTGTTCCACAACTGAACTGTGTAAGTTGGCAGGTCAGCATCGGTGTTTCTGCAAGGATATACCTCTACAGTTTCTCTTCATTACATAGCTTCTATCATATAGTTTATAAAGTACAGATATTATTCTATATATATATATATTAAAACTGTAGCTTCATATGGGTGTGATGGAGTTTTGTTGACGGTTAGCTTCTGTTAGGCAAAGGGATTTAGGGACCTCTCCGACAAGTTTGCAAATTTCAAAGTTAAATAAATTTCTCTTTTATGAAAGCGCCTCGAGATGGCACTGGGGATTCCATGCATGCTGCAAGGAATAGCAGCTCAGCTAAGGCTGGGGTCAGACGAGCGCAGTGTTAGGCTAGGGACAGATGAGCGCATTTTCTGCGGCCACCGTCAAAATGTACGTCGATGCGTGCGCACGCATTTTTTCACGGAATACGCTTAAGTGGTCAGACGACCACAGTCGCACAGTCGCAGGTACTCACCAACGCAATTCTAGGGAAATCCGGCTGTTTGAACGTTATGTAGGCTGCACACTAGCAGCGTCTGACGTCTCCTAATCACGCACACACGCTGCCATGCGGCCGCAGCGCACTCTGTACGTCTGTAGCAGCGGTTTCACGTTCTGAGAAAAATGCGTTCATTTGCCGGTTGCGTGGTGTCGGCGCACTTTTGTACGCACGTACTGCGTATATTGGCCGTCATTGGCCGTTATGTGCTGCTACTGCCGCCGTGATTTAGTGCGCCTGCACGCGCGTTCCGACTGCCCCACTCTGACCCTAGCCTTAACGTCCGTGTTGCCCGCACATAAGTACGTCCGTGATAGCATACAATTGTGTTAAATGGAGCCCCACACACGAAGTACATCCGCACAGAAGTGCGGAGGCTGACGGACGCTGGAAACGGACGCAGGTTAGGCAAGAACGTAATACTGCTAGAACGGACGTGCGGAGTGCGCCACGTCCACAACGTCCACATAGCTTTCTGTGTGAGTGATGGAACGTGGTCAGACAGACTGCATTTATACGTCCAGCATTTTTGACGGACAGAATGTTTTTTCATTGTAATTTATTTTCCCTGCTACATCAGTCAAAAAATACGTCAGTGAAAAAACGGACTGTGTGGCCACTACCTTGTAGTCAGTCAGAAAGTACGTCTGTACTGCACAGACGCACAGTCAGTAGAAAATGCGCTCATCTGACCCTAGCCTAAAGGGGCACACAGGGAAAAAGGAGAATACGTTATTTTTCTTTTTATTCATTACTGGTCCATTGTTTGAAAATGATATCCCGAAGGTCAGATAGTTTTGATACGGTTAAGAAAAAGAAAAAAAAAAAGCAAAGTGCATAAATAAAGTGACACACACATACATAATTTATGTATATACATATAAATTGTGGTGCATATATTTAGTGACTGTTTTCAGGAAAATGCATGTTGAAGGCATGTTTAGCTCAGCTTTATATACAGTACCTTTATTTTATATTATATTCAATAATAACAGCAATCACCACACAAAATAATACATAACGGAAATGCTATATATTTTTTAAAAGGACAATTTCTCTCTCTCACAAAGTACCTCTCTTTTCTTGGTACACTTACACATACTAGAAAATTCAGCAAATACACAGCTGGTGTCAGAGCATTCCAATTTTCTTGACTCAATGAATATATCTAGCAGTAGGGATTCTTTCTTTTAGAACCATAAATGTAGCAATTTTAGGCCACACATGTGCTTATTTACCTGCATCCCCAAACCCTGATCTGAACTCTAAATGGCTGAAATCTCGAAATACCCTACTCATTGAGAACTTCAAATCAGCGATCCACAAATGATTTGATGCATTAAAATAAATAAATTATGTTTATACAGTGGCGACTCTAGGAACAATATTTAGGGGGGGCACAGAAGATACCGCAGTCAAAACTGGGGGGGCACTAATAATTTTCACCACTAAATCATATCACTGAATAAAACTAAGGGCCCAATCACCTGTGTGAGCTAAAACATAGTGCCTGACGACCCACGAACAGATCACCTTGTCTGCAGTAGTCCATAAACAAGGTCGTTTAGCGCACGCTAGGAAAACTCTAAGACCCGGGCTGAGACCCAGCGCTAATGTGGTTGTGTACAGGATAGAACGTTTTTTTTCCAGTGCTGGGCCATACCTATCCCCCGCCCTCACAAGCTTGAATATGAACACATCCAGTGAATAACCTCACACCCCTGCATTATTAAAATCATCCAAGGTGGCCGTATCATCCGTGGTTTGATGCACACATATATTAAGGCTGATGGGCATTGCATGATAAATGCCACCCAACAGCAGGTAGAATCATTACACTGCATTTAATAGATCCAAAAGGAAGGCCAGGTGAGCGACAAAAATTTCCCTGCTGCAGCATATAAATAATACATGTTTCAGGGCAAGACTTATTCACATGTCCCTTTAAACATGGTCCACACAGTCACCCTAATAATCAACCGCTTCCATACTATGAATAACCCCCAGCATAAAATGTTTTAAAATTAGGCAATATATTAGAATTAGGATATATGTGGATAAAGGATACTTTTATAATAGAGCCGACTGCAACAGCAACGACAATGCGGACCAGATCCATTGCTATAGTGTATGGGGCCAAGAGAACACCGGTGCTGCATTCCGTTCAATTGCCTGTTAATTTTGGGCGAAGATCTGGTTTTTTTGGAGTTAGCACCAGGGTTAAGCAGTAGGTAAAATGTTGCAATTAGCGCCCCTCAAAAAATTAGCGCTGGCACCAACTGATCTGCTAGCTGCAAAAGCGCTAGAGATCTCTAGCGCTCCCCATGTTAAGTAAAGGACGCGGAAAGTACAGTAAGCTCGAGCTACAAATCGCTAATAGCAATGCGCTAAGTGATTTTTCCCGTTTGTAGTGAGAGGCAAAAGATCTGTTGGTAAGGCGCTAGACTCGATTAAACTGGCGCTAACGCAAAACCATGCCGACGCAAGGGTTAACGCACACCAGGTAATAGTGCCCTAAATAAGTATATATAAATAAGATTCCAAAACCCCAGAGTAATGTGATGCAATGATGCCTTTTTATTGTACTAACATGATACTTTATTTGCCGCAGTTCGGCAGTTTTCGCTGAATGTCTGATTGCTCCTTCAGCGACTCCACTTTTAGCAAATTACAGTGACCATTTGCTAAATAGGGAATTCACTTTATTTTCGGCTAAATAAATTCCCCGAAATGTGACAAAAAGCAGAGGATCTAAAGATGATTAGACCCTTTAGATTCTAACTTCCATAATAACCCCTGAAATGCCATAAACCCAGGGAAATACAATAAAAATAATAAACAATGTGGCATTTAGCCTACTCATTAACCCCTAAAATGCCATTGATCAAGGTAAAACATGAAATGAATACACTGTGAGGCATATAGCTAACACATTAACCCCTAAAATGCCATTAATCAAGGAAAAAATAAAATGTATAAGGTGAGGGATGAAGCCTACCCATTAACCCTTAATATACAACTAAACCAAGGCAAAAACTAATGTAATACACAATGTAATGTATAGTCTGAACATTAACCACTTCACTGCTGAGACATTTCAACCCTGTGAAAATGCTTAAGTTCAAGTGCCTGTTATTATTTAATGTTTTTGACTTTTATTTCAAATGGAAAATGGTCATGTTGGGTATCATTGGAAAGGCCAGAATCTGCTCTTTCCAATGACACCTAGATCGTCCATATACGATGCACAGGGACGGAGATACACTGGTCCAAATAAGTGTGGTAAGCTGGAAGCTGATTTTTGGTGGGGGGCACATGGGGGGGCAAGGAATAACCTAGGGGGGGCAATTGCCCCCCCTTGCCCCCCTGTAGAGTCGCCTATGTGTTTATATATTGTGATAAGGTGAGGGAATGATTTATAGTAGCATACATATTCCCCTTATGTTTGTAAGAGAGGATTGGGTTGTTTGAGCCCAGGAAGGCAATATGTGTTTATAAATAGGGATGAGCCGAACACCCCCATGTTCGGTTCACATTCGAACTCAAACAATTTCAAAAGTTTGAGTTCGAACTCGAACACAAACCGAACTCAATGTAAGTCAATGGGACCCGAAAGTTCGATTTTTAGAGTGCCCTCCAAGAGGGCATATATGCTAGATATTTGCCAAAGAAAGGTGTATGGGGGTCCGGGTAGTGCCCTGGGGACAGGAAACAAGGACAAAAAGTTAAAAAAATAGATTTTAAAGGAACAGGGAGTTTTCCATGAAATAAAGGTTAAGAATAAAAATGAAAAATTCCTTGAAATATCGTGCCTAGGAGGTCCCCATAACCTGCCCGTGAAGTGACGGATTTGTAGGATGTAGAGAAACATTTTAAAACAAAAAAAAATGACGTTTCAAATGACGGTAAACGGTTTTTCTTTAATCTATTCATAAACAACTGCTTCTGGCGACAGCCTGTATGAAAAGAGGAGACATTTTAGGACACGCAGAACAAGTTTAGTGATTTTGTGGCTAAATTATGGTGAAACTAATGCAGGCTTTGGATGAAAGTAACAATAGGTGCTTTAAAATTGGGCCTTTAGTGTCGGCAACAGTGCCGTCACACCGTAACCCCTCTGTGGTATTGTGGAAGAGTGCAGGGTTGGAACCTGCGGTCCAATATTAAAATTATATAGTTTTCAGTGGCAGTGCACCCAAATATTGTGCCTTTGGTGGTAGCGAGTGTCTTCACACCGTAACCCCTTTGTGGTATTGTGGAAGACTGCAGTGGGGGAGGTTTTGAGAATGCAGAAGAGATCCCCGATCTATTCCATTATGTCAGCATCAGGGGACTGATAGCTGCTGATCCAGGACTGATTCATTTTTATAAATGTCAGCCGGTCTACAGAGTTGGTGGACAGACGCACTCTTTTGTCTGTGACAAAACTTCCAGCGGCACTGAATGTCCTTTCAGAAAGCATGCTGGATGAAGGGCAACCTAGTAGCTGCATAGCATATTGGCTAAGTTCTGGCCAGTGATCCAATCTCAACACCCAGTAAGCCAGTGGATCATCTTCTGTAAAGGTATTCAGGTCTGCCCTCGCCTCTAGGTAGTCCTGCACCATACGGTGAAGACGCTGGCAATGGGTGCCTACATTTGACGTCCCTGGGCGTTGTGTACTAAAAAAATTTAAAAAGCATCAGTCAAGCGGTCCCGGCCTTCACCGCTCTTCCTCTGATCATCTGCGGCCTCAGAAGCACTTGTCATCACTTGGTAACCTACCAGTGCCTGGAAAGGTGTTACACAAGTGTCGCTTTAGAGTGTCCTCAAGTTGTTTCATCCTGTGCTCCCTCTGTGCGGGCAGGATGAGCTCTACAACTTTATCCTTGTATCGTGGATCAAGAATGCTTGCCAATCAGTAATGATCCCTCTCCTTGAAAGCACGATTCCTGGGGTCCTTTAGCAGGCTTTGCATCATTAGGGAGCCCATGCAACGTAGGTTGGAGGTGGCATTAGCTTCCGAGTCTTCCTGGTCAATGAGGATGACCGTATTGTGCACTTCCTCCTCCCAGCCACGCACTAGCCCTTCTGTTTCTGGGCACACAAAACCCTCCCTTGAGGAATCCCCACCTTCAAAGCCCCCACTACTTAAATATTCCTCCTCCTCCTCCTCATCCTCCTCCTGTAGGACCCGCTGGAATGCTGTCTGCGGAAAGACTGGTGCCTTGAGAGCTAGGGAAGGCCTCCTCTTCCTCCCGCTGCTCTGCCTTTAGAGCCACATCTATAATTCCCCACAGAGTGTGCTCCAGCAGGAACACTAAAGGAATTGTGTCACTGATGCATGCACTGTCCCTGCTCACCATCCTCGTTGCCTCCTCAAATGGTGACAGTACAGTGCATGCATCCTTGATCATCAGCCACTGCGGGGAAAAAAAACAAACAAGTTGACCTGAACCTGTCCTTGTGCCATACTCACACAGGTACTCGTTGATGGCCCTCTGTTGCTTGTGCAGACGCTGCAGCATTGCCAATGTCGAGTTCCACCTGGTGGGCATGTCACAGATCAGGCTGTTTGTGGGAAGGTGGAATTCTCTTTGAATTTCTGCCAGGCGAACACTTGCTGGGAATGACCATCTGCAGACTTTTCTGGCCTGACTGAGAAGCTCTGGCAGCCCTGTGTACCTGGTTAGGAAATGCTGTACCACCAGATTTAGGACGTGTGCTAGGCATGGTACATGCGTCAACTTACCCAGGCATAGGGCGGAGAGAAGGTTGCTGCCATTATCACAGATGACCATTCCCAGCTCAAGCTGGCATGGTGTTAACCATCTCTGCACCTGCCCCTGCAGAGCTGACAGAATTTCTGGCCCGGTGTGGCTCCTGTCCCCTAAACAAACCAGCTAAAGCACAGTATGGCATCAGTTTTACTGCCACTTCGCCAGAGACAGAGAAGGAGGAGGAGGAAGAGGTGGTGGAGCAGACAGACCTCATACAAGCAGCTTTCTGGAGGTGTGGTGGATGAACAAGCTCCTGCATAGAGCCCCATCCTACGTCCCTCCCAGCTGCAATCAGAGTTACCCAGTGTGCCGTGAAGGAAATGTAATGGCCCTGTCCATGCTTGCTGGACCACGTGTCTAAAGTCATGTGCACCTTGCTGCTGACTGCCTTTCCCAATGACTCCATAACATTGTCTTCCACGTGTTGGTATAGTGCTGGAATGGCCTTCCGTGAAAAGAAATGGCATTTTGGAACCTGCCACTGTGGTACAGCACATTCAGCAAATTCACGGAAGGAAGCAGAGTCCACCAG
This sequence comes from Leptobrachium leishanense, assembly GCA_009667805.1. Lineage (NCBI taxonomy): Eukaryota > Metazoa > Chordata > Amphibia > Anura > Megophryidae > Leptobrachium > Leptobrachium leishanense. The sequence goes on along the minus strand of CM019063.1, from coordinate 131,519,646 downwards.
CTGAAAAGGCAGCAGCTGTAATGCGAGTAATTTTGCTATGCTGGCATTTAGACTCTGTGCTTGGGGATGGTTGGGACTATATTTTTTCTTACGCTGCAGAACCTGGGGCAGCGTAATCTGACTGCGTAAATCTTCAGCTGATGGGATGCTGACACATTCTGAGGAAGGACCTGGTACACCCATTACTGTAGCATCATCCCTGTAAGTGGAGGTTTTAGGCAATAACATGGCAGGACATATAGTGGGGGTAGAGACAGATGAGGAGGACCTATGCAAAGTGTTGTGCCAACGGGATGCGTGGCAGGTGGTCATATGTCGCCTCAAGCATGTGGTACCCAAGTGTGGGATGTCTTTCCCATGCTTGATCCTCATCTGACATAGATTACAAATAGCAACGGTGCGGTGTGCTGCACATTTCTTAAAGAACTCCAGACGGCAGACTTCCTGTACATGTGCTTTGAGACAACAGCTGTGACCTGAGCAGCTGTGACTTCTGATGCCTCGGACTGGCTACGGTTGGTCATAGAGGACGTTCTGCCTCGTTTTTGTTGTGCCTCCTCCTCCCTTGACTCCTCTGTTTGATCAGGCACCGAGGTGGAGTCAGTGAACTCATCATCGTCATCACCCCCTATCTCCTCATTACTGGAGCAAACCTCGAAATATGCTGCACCTGCTGGGGTAACATGAGTGCCAGTTCTTTGTGTGTCACTGGCACCCCCTACCTCTAGGCTGATTTTACTCTCTTCCTCAGCCTCAGAGTTTGAATCAGAGCACTGGAGTTGCTGCGCATCCTCAAGCAGCATGTCACTGACACTGTCATTGTAGTCAAACAATTCAGCTGACTCCTCTGTGTAAGATAGTGAGGCTACGGCAGGAGTAGCTGTGGACATGGAGTCTGAATTAGATGTTTTGGCAGCTGAGGTGGACTGTAAACCACTACAAGCCTGGCTGGCAGAGGACTGGGAAGATGAGGATGGACGGGTTAGCCAATCCTGCAAATCCTCTGTATGTTGCTGCTGCTTAAGATGGCCAGCACCAGTTACAAACAAGGACAAGCGTGCCCCTGCAGAAGATGCACCACGTCCATGACGACCAAGGGCACAGCCTTCCGACACAGAGGCTGCTTGCCCTCTTATCTGTGTCTGGGAGCATCTGCCAGTCCTTTTTGGTCTTTCTGACATGGTGAGTGATATATAGATTAAAGATATACAGAACTCTGATTCAACTCTGTTATAAAAATTGGAGATATGCAGAACTCTGATTCAACTGTGTTATCTAGATTAAAGATTTCCAGAACTCTGGTATAACTCAGTGAGACACCCTGATAGCTGGCAGCCAGTGACAAGACACAGATAAAAATTCCCAGGAACCTCCTATAAAACAGTGAGACCCCCTGATGGGTGGCAGTGACAAGACACAGATTACAATTCCCAGGAACCTCCTATAAATCAGTAAAATCCCCTGATGGGTGGCAGTGACAAGACACAGATTACAATTCCCAGGAACCTCCTATAAATCAGTGAGACCCCCTGATGGGTGGCAGTGATAAGACACCGATTACAATTCCCAGATATCTGCTGAAATGAGACCACCCAATAGCTGCTGGCAGTGAGAACATAGAGATTACAACAATTCCCAGATATCTTGTAGAAGTGAAACCCCCACAATAGCTGCGGTCAGTGAGAACACACAGATTACAACAATTCCCAGATATTTTGTAGAAGTGAGACCCCCACAATAGCTGCTGGCAGTGAGAACTAGGGATGAGCTGTTCGGGTTCAGACGGTTCGGGGTTCGACCCGAACTTAGCCTGTTCAGGCAGATCGCGAACACCGAACATTTCCGGGTGTTTGCCGCATGTTCGACCACAATGGACCACAATGCATTTTCCCACTGGCCTGAAGCTCGTAATTGGCTACAGCCTTGCACCTGACCACAGGTCTGATGCAAGACTGGTTCAACACTATGCCAATCACCGCTCAGAGTCCTGATAGGGCAAATTTTGCCCAATCATGGGCTCACAGAGCTAAGTCCCGCAGCACACTATATAACGTTTCCACGCAGCGCTTCTGCACGCATTTCAGAGGAGATTTCAGAGGAGATAGTTGTGTCTTGTTCCTGCCGGTTTGCCACGCTACTGGGGGGTCTGGGGGAGTCTCATTTCTACCAAATATCAGGGAATTTAGGTGATGTGTGTCTTGTCACTGTGCCAGCAATTTTTTTGGGGGTTTACAACTTTGTTGAAAACATTTGTGAATTGAGGTGATCTTCTGTGTCTTGTCACACAGCCAGCAAGTCTTTTTGGGCTCACTAATTTCTTTAAAACATTTGTGAATTGAGGTGATCTGTGTCTTGTCACACATCCAGTACCACGCAGTATTTTGGGGCTCACTAATTTATTTAAAACATTTGTGAATTGAGGTGATCTTCTGTGTCTTGTCACACAGCCAGCAAGTTTTTTTGGGGCTCACTAATTTCTTTAAAACATTTGTGAATTGAGGTGATCTTCTGTGTCTTGTCACACAGCCAGCAAGTTTTTTTGGGGCTCACTAATTTCTTTAAAACATTTGTGAATTAAGGTGATCATCTGTGTCTTGTCACACAGCCAGTACCACGCATTATTTTGGGGCTCACTAATTTCTTTAAAACATTTGTGAATTGAGGTGATCTGTGTCTCGTCACACATCCAGTACCACGCATTATTTTGGGGCTCACTAATTTCTACAAAACATTTGTGAATTGAGGTGACCTGTGTCTCGTCACTGCCTGCCAGCTATCAGTGTGTCTCACGGAGTTATACCAGAGTTCTTTAAATCTTTATACCAGAGTTGAATCAGAGTTCTGTATATATTAATCTATATATCACTCACCATGTCTGAAAGAACAAAAAGGACAGGCAGACGCTCCCAGACACAGATAAGAGGGCAAGCAGCCCCATGTGTCGGGAGGCTGTGCCCCTGGTCGTGGTGGACGTGGTGCATCCTCTGCAGGGGCACGCTTGTCCTTTCTAACTGGTGCTGGCCGTCTTAAGCAGCAGCAACATACAGAGGACTTGGTGGATTGGCTAACCAGGCCATCCTCATCCTCCGAGTCCTCTGCCAGCCAGGCTTCTAGTGCTTTACAGTCCACCTCAGCTGCCAAAGCATCTAATGCAGCCTCCATGTCCACAGCTACTCCTGCCGTAGCCTCGCTATCACACACGGAGGAGTCAGCTGAATTGTTTGACTACAATGAGAGTGACATGCTGCTTGAGGATGTGCAGCAAGTACAGTGCTCTGATTCAATCTCTGAGGTTGAGCAAGGGAGTATAATCAACCTAGAGGAAGGGGGTGCCAGTGATGACACACAAATAACTGGCACTCATGTTGCCCCAGCAGCTGCAGCATACTGCCAAGTTGGCTCCAGTGACGAGGAGATAGGGGGGTGAAGATGACATTGATGATGAGGTCACTGACTCCACCTGGGTGCCAGATCGAACTGAGGAATCAAGTGAGGAGGAGGGGGAGGAGGAGGAGGCACAGCAAACACGAGGCACAACATCCTCTGTGACCAACCATAGCACCAGCCAGTCCAAGGCATCAGATGTCAGAGCTGCTCCGGTGCAGAGCACTGTTTTCTCAAAGAACACATGCAGGAACTCTGTTGTCTGGGAGTGCTTTAAGAAATGTGCAGTAGAGTGCAGTGTTGCTATTTGTAATCTATGTCAGATGAGGCTTAAGCGTGGGAAAGATACCGGACACTTGGGTACCACGTGCTTGAGGCTACATATGAACAAGTGCCACACATCCCGTTGGTGCAAAATTTTATGTAGGTCCTCCTCATCTGTCTCTACCCCCACTGTATGTCCTGCCATGTCATTGCCTAAAACCTCCATCGACAGGGATGATGCTACAGTAATGGATGTACCAGGTCCTTCCTCACAATGTGACATCATCCCAGCAGCTGAAGATTTATGCAGTCAGATTACGTTGCCGCAGCTGCTGCAGCGAAAGAAAAAATATAGTCCCAACCATCCCCAAACACAGCGTCTAAATGCCAGCTTAGCAAAAATTACTCGCATTGCAGCTGCTGCCTTTCCAGCTGGTGGACTCTGCTCCCTTCCATGAATTTGCTGAATGTGCTGTACCACAGTGGCAGGTTCCAAAACGCCATTACTTTTCATGCAAGGCCATTCCAGCACTATACCAGCACGTGGAAGACAATGTTATCCAGTCATTGGGAAAGGCAGTCAGCAGCAAGGTGCATGCGACTTTAGACACGTGGTCCAGCAAGCATGGACAGGGTCGTTACATTTCCTTCACGGCACACTGGGTAACTCTGATTGCAGCTGGGAGTGATCCAAGACGGGGCTCTGTGCTGGAGCTTGTTCATCCACCACACCTTCAGAAAGCTGCTTGTATGAGTTCTGTCTGCTCCACCACCACCACCTCTTCCTTCTCTGGTGAAGTGGCAGTTAAACCGACGCCTGACAGGGTATACGCAATGGCTCAAGCAAAAAGATGCCATACTGTGCTTGAGCTGGTTTGTTTAGGGGACAGGAGCCACACCGGGTCAGAAATTCTGTCAGCTCTGCAGGGGCAGGTGCAGAGATGGTTAACACCACGCCAGCTTGAGCTGGGAATGATCGTCTGCAATAATGGCAGCAACCTTCTCTCTGCCCTACGCAAGGGTAAATTGACGCATGTACCATGCCTAGCACACGTCCTATATCTGGTGGTACATTTCCTAACCAAGTACCCAGGGCTGCCAGAGCTTCTCATCCAGGCCAGAAAAGTCTGCAGCCACTTCAGATGGTCATTCCCAGCAAGCGTTCGCCTGGCAGAAATTCAAAGAGAATTCCACCTTCCCACAAACCGTCTGATCTGTGACATGCCCACCAGGTGGAACTCGACATTAGCAATGCTGCAGCATCTGCACAAGCAGCAGAGGGCCATCAATGAGTACCTGTGTGAGTATGTCACAAGGACAGGTTCAGGTCAACTTGTTTTTTTCCCCCCCGCAGTGGCTGATGATCAAGGATGCATGCACTGTACTGTCACCATTTGAGGAGGCAACGAGGATGGTGAGCAGGGACAGTGCATGCATCAGTGACACAATTCCTTTAGTGTTCCTGCTGGAGCACACTCTGCGGGGAATTATAGATGTGGCTCTAGAGGCAGAGCAGCGGGAGGAAGAAGAGGCCTTCCCCAGCTCTCAAGGCCCCAGTCTTTCCGCAGACAGCATTCCAGTGGGTCCTACTCAGATCAGACAGTAGGAGGATGAGGAGGAGGAGGAATATTTAAGTAGTGGGGGCATTGAAGGTGGGGATTCCTCAAGGGAGGGGTTTGTGTGCCCAGAAACAGAAGGGCTAGTGCGTGGCTGGGAGGAGGAAGTGCACGATACGGTCATCCTCATTGACCAGGAAGACTCGGAAGCTAATGCCACCTCCAACCTACGCTGCATGGGCTCCCTAATGATGCAAAGCCTGTGTAGCGATGTGTTAAAGTTTACTGTGGCAGTACCCATTTTTGGCCACAAGATGGAGACAATCGCGATTAAAGACCCTGGACACTCGAACTACATGTCCCGGCATGCTTTGCGAAGAAACAGGAAGTGGGTGGGTTTGTGGAGACGCTGTACATCCTGCACCTCGTGGAGAACAGGCAGAGCGCGCCAGGGAGCAGAGGAGAGCGGATGCACACACACACAGAGAAGGAGAGACCAAAAGATAGGCCGGAGCGCAGACAGAGTGGATCGGCTTTAGGATTGGGTCACCCAGCCTTGCGGGAGACAGACATCACCATTTACATTATCCGAGTGCAGTGCTGAGGAGAGAAGACCCCTCGAGTAAGGAGTACCGCGGTCGATGGAAGCGGGGAGCAGGCGGTAAACTGGCTGAGTCGCGGCTGACAGACAGAAGGCCAGACAACAGATCCGGTGGTCGGCGTCCCCAGTTAAAATCGAGCGGAGAGACGTCCTGGGTCAGCGGAATCTCGAGCTTGCGCTGGATGGGTGAGAGGCCCCCAAGGCCGTATGTGAATAAGAGCGTACGCTGCTGTTTTCTTTCTAAAACCCACAGGGCCCCAACTGACTAGTCGAAGACATCGATAAAGTAAACTCACTGGCCAGTTGAAAAGTACCCGGGTACCCTACACACACAAACACATACCACTTCACGTTCTGGACTTAACCTGTGCAGGACTCAGTTTTCCTTTTTTCCTATCCATACAAGGGGGCAAAGTTAAAGTTACATTCTGAACAATTTTCCTTTTTTTGTTCCCGCTGCGCGTTTACCGTGATACGAGAACTGTGTATTTTATTGTGTCCCGCTACGCGGTTTTTCCTCGAATTTCGTATCTTTTAATTTTCTGCTCGGTCGGGGTTTTTCCGAAAATACGAAGCCCTCGTGTTTTCGTTTCTTTTACCGCTACGCGTTTATCGTGTTACGAAAGTACTGTAAATCTTCCTGTATATACCGTGTCTCAAGAACTGCAAACCTTTTAGTAAACCTTTTAACTTGTAAAACTTACAGCGTGTTGGAGTATATTTATTCCCTAGTGCGGGGAGACTGACCCGTGGTTCATTTTCAGCGGCTCCTCCGGGAGTGAGCGCTACACCTGCTAAAGGACCCCAGGATTCGTGCTATCAAGGAGAGGGATCATTACTGGTTGGCAACCCTTCTTGATCCACGCTACAAGGGGAAAGTTGCAGAGCTCATCCTGCCCACACAGAGGGAGCACAGGATGAAAAAACTTGAGGACGCTCTAAAGCGACACTTGTGTAACACCTTTCCAGGCACTGGTAGATTACCAACTGCTGACACACGTGCTTCTGAGGCTGCGGGTGATCAGAGGAATAGTGGTGAAGGCCAGGGCTACTTGACTGATGCATTTTTAACTTTTTTAGTCCTCGAAGCCCAAGGATGTCAAATGTAGGCACCCATTGCCAGCGTCTTCACCATATGGTGGAGGACTACCTAGGGGCAAGGGCAGACCTGGATACCTTTCCAGCAGATGGTCTACTGGCTTACTGGGTGTTGAGATTGGATCACTGGCCAGAACTTAGCCAATATGCTATGCAGCTACTAGGTTGCCCTTCATCTAGCGTGCTTTCCGAAGAAATGTTCAGTGCCGCTGGAGGTTTTGTCACAGACAAAAGAGTGCGACTGTCCACCGACTCTGTAGACCGGCTGACTTTTATAAAAATGAATCAGTCCTGGATCAGCAGCTATCAATCCCCTGATGCGGAAGTAATGGAATAGATCGCGGATGTCCTCTTCTGCATTCACAAAACCTCCAGCACTGAACTCTTCGACAATACCACAAAAGGGTTACGGTGTGAAGACACTCGCTACCACCAAAGGCACAATATTTGGGTGCACTACCACTGACAACTATATAATTTTAATATTGGACCGCAGTTTCCAACCCTGCACTCTTCCACAATACCACAGAGGGGTTACGGTGTGACGGCACTGTTGCCGACACTATATGAAAGGCACAATATTTGGCTGCACTGACGCCTGTGCCAGATTTATATCATTTTAATTTTTGAACCGCAGGGTCCAACCCTGCACTCTTCCACAATACCACAGAGGGGTTACTGTATGATGATACTTGCTGGCCTGGCATTAAAGGCACAATATCTGGGTGCACTGACGCCAATTAACAGATCAAAAACTTTTCAATATAGGACCACATGGTCCACCCCTACACTCTTCCACAATACCACAGAGGGGTTACTGTATGATGATACTTGCTGGCCTGGCATTAAAGGCACAATATCTGGGTGCACTGATGCCCATTACCAGATCAAAACATTTTCAATATAGGACCACATGGTCCACCCCTGCACTCTTCCACAATACCACAGATGGGTTACTGTATGATGATACTTGCTGGCCTGGCATTACAGGCACAATATCTGGGTGCACTGATGCCCATTAACAGATAAAAAACTTTTCAATATAGGACCACATGGTCCACCCCTGCACTCATCCACAATAACACAGAGGAGTTACTGTATGATGATACTTGCTGGCCTGGCAGTCTTGCACCAAAGGCAGAATATCTGGGTGTACTGACTCCTTTACCAGATGCATATCTTTTTATTATAGGACCGCAAGGTTCACCCCTGCATTCTTCCACAATGCCACAGAGGGGTTACTGTATGATAGTACTTGCAGGCCTGGCACCAAAAGCACAATATTTGGGTGCACTGCCACTGACGCCTGTATCAGATTCATATCCTCAGAGGGGTTACGGTGTGACGGCACTGTTGGGGACGCTAAAGGACCAATTTTAAAGCACCTATTGTTACTTTCATCTTTTTCTGCGTGTACGAAAATGTCTCCTCTTTTCATACAGACTGCCGCCCCAAGCAGTTGTTTATGGATAGATTAAAGGAAAAGCATTTACCGTCATATGAAACGTAAGTTTTTTTGTTTTTAAGTGTTTCTATACATCCTAGAAATCCGCCACTTCACAGGCAGGTTATGGGGACCTCCTAGGCACGATATTTGAAGGAATTTTTGGTTTTTATTTTTAACCCTTATTTCATGGAAAACTCACTGTCCCTTTAAAAATGTTTTTTTTTTTAACTTTTTGTCCTTGTTTCCTGTCCCCCAGGGCACTACCCGGACCCCCATACCCCTTTTATGGCAAATATGTAGCATATATGCCCTCTTGGAGGGCACTCTAAAAACCGAATTTTCAGCCCCATTGACTTGCATTGGGTTCGAGTTCGGGTTCGGGTTGGACCCGAATATATACGAAGTTCGTGTTCGAGCTCGAACCGAACTCGGGGGTGTTCGGCCTCATCCCTAGTGAGAACCCACAGATTACAATAATTCCCAGATATCTTGTAGAAGTGAGACCCCCCCAATAGCTGCTGCCAGTGAGAACCCACAGATTACAACAATTCCCAGATATCTCGTAGAAGTGAGACCCCCACAATAGCTGCTGGCAGTGAGAACACACTAACAGAGCAATCTCCTCTCAAAAAACACATTCTGGGGCTGCGAGGGACACCTAATATAGTGTGCTGCGGGACTTAGCTCTGTGAGCCCATGATTGGGCAAAATTTGCCCAATCAGGACTCTGAGCCGTGATTGGCATAGTTTTGCACCTGTCTTGCACCTGACCTGTGGTCAGGTGCAAGGCTGTAGCCAATTACAAGCTTCAGGCCAGTGGAAAAGTGCATTGTGGTCCATTGCGGGCGAACTCGAACCGAACACGCGGAAATGTTCGGAGTTCGCGAACAGCCGAACGGCCGATGTTCGATGCGAACTCCGAACAGATCGAACCAAACAGCTCATCCCTACTTTTGATGAGCATTACATCTTCAAAAACAATACATCTGTACAAGTTAATGAAGTCAGTATCCTCTGCAAAATCTGTGGATAAATAAGTACAGATTATGTTGGAATAGTTGGCCTGTGTAAGCAAAAGTATATATCAAAGCATTGCAATGCAAATACTATCAGGGTTATTCAAGATCCGAATGGCTGCCGAAAGGGAACCAAACACTGAAAATCAGCGTTCGGTTACCTTTCTTGGCCATTCGGCTATCCAGAGAGCAGGCAATTCACCAAATCCTGGCGAATTGCCTGCACATACGGTGCCTGTTCGAGGGCAGTGAAATCCCCATAGAGAAGCAATGCTTCGTCTATTCAGAGAACAAAAACCAGCAGTGAAAGGTTCCCTAAATGCTCTGTCATTCGGTGGTTTAATTCGGCAGGTTTTTATTCAGACGAATCCCATAGGCTTCAATGTTAAAAATATTCCCGTTTTAATTCAATATCTAATAAACCATTGATTATAATATTCTGCAGTAAAGAGTCTCTTTATTTTTAGATTTTTTAGGATATCTTAAGCATTTGTCGGGAATTTTTTTTATCAAAATATCAGATTTTTTTTAACTTTACTTATTTTTTATGTAACAGCCCTTTTTATTATCATTCCTTGGACCTCATATGTAAATTTCAGACATTTTCGCTCAGTAGTTTGTTTTCAAACAGTGTTTCACTTTTCAAACATTCACGCAAACGTTTTTTCTAATTTCTTCATTGCATTCGTCTGCGGTGTCGGCTTTTTCCGACGGCTGCACTGCGTGTGATCGGCTCCTTCTCTTTTTTCCGACGGGTTAATCCAGATGTTTTTGCGGTTTTCAGTGTGTTCACCCTCGTTTTGCGTTGAGTTTTCGGCGGGTTTGCGGTGACCTTTCCCTGCAATTTGGGGACCCTGTGGTGCTTGCTGAATACACCGTAGGGTCGCCGAAATGGGGTCGCCAAATCGAACCGTATTGAAGAGACCAAAAAGTCACCGAACGTGCGGTGGCTTTTCGATTCTCTTTGAATAACCCTGTATATATTTTTTTTATTTTGTTATAGCACGGTAAAAGATAGGAACTATAATATTTATTACTTAATCTTCACTCCATGCTATGGGAACGGACATCCCTGGAGCAGTGTGCTTTAACAGTTGCTTGGCAAACTAATAATGTTTAGAAAATAGAATTTGGGGTTGCTCTTTAACTTCAATTCCAAAGCCAAAAGCACGTACGATAATAAAGTGCCACTATCTACTGAAGACTTATGAGCACACACATTTTATGCTCATCACATTGTACGAGACTGGCAATGCTTGTACATTACAGAAACTATTTTAGGAATATTTGAAAATATGACTAAACACAGTTAAAATATGAACACTGACGCACATCTCTGTAGGAAATAAGTTTAAAAATTCAGATTTTAAGTGTTTTGATTAAAGAAAAGTTGATTAGATATTCCAGTTGCATGCTACTATAAAAATGGAAGTATAGTCTTGTGATTTGTTTTTGGATGCATTTGTTGATCTTTTTTGGTTCAGAAATGAATAGACATGTCTCCTATGCACTCATTTTTCAATACATCCAGATACCCCTTTTTACAAAATGTAAATAGACAATAAGCCTCTTTTTTCCTGGCAAGGCCCAGATTGGCATGAGTCACATTGTGGATGCATACTCTCATTAACATTTCATATAAATATATAACAATGCTCTATGTATTTTGCTTTTTGTCTCATGATTTTTTCCTGCTCTCTGTGTTCTTGGGAAAGACCCCTAATGTTGAAACATAAATCATTCCCCCGGTTTTTAATATGATACAGTAAGGTATGGATTTTTACTTGAGCCACAAGTGTGTCCTGGGATTTTTGGGATTATGGATATGGTGCTCTGCGGATATTTTGCACTGGTGCAGAACTACGGATTTACCTTGGTGGTGACCTATGAACCTGTTTATGTATATAAAGTATACACATAGGTTGAATACCCCAAATCCAGAATGCTTGGGACCCCTGGATTTCAGATTTTTTCAGGTTTTGGGATCTCTGGAGAATCCGATGTGTCAGGAGAGCTGCAATCCACTTCCCACAGCAGTGCCACCATGTATACAATCTGGGACATGCTGAACGGCATTTTCTGAACCATAATGTCTCTGGGCAGCATGTCTCACGTTGGGTCTGCTCAGAGTCCTTCAGCATGCGTTGCTCTGTGGTGCAGCCTTCAGAGGAATACTGGACTGCTGCAAGTCCTGTCTGGAGAGTCAGGGAGGTGTGTAATTCTGAAATTTGGAAGCCTCTGACAATGCTCGATTTTGGAGTCTTCTGAATTTCAGAAATCTGGATAAGGGGTGCCCAATCTGTATACATTCTCTCAAATATCTAGGTATGTGGTTAGACCCAAATAAATCCTTTGGCCCTCACATCGAAAAACTCTAATCTAAACTTTACCCCAAACTAGGTGCCCTGTACAGAAACAAATCCTCTCTGAGCCCTGCGGTAAGAAAGCAAATTGTACAACAAATGCTTATGCCGGCTATTGAATACGGAGATGTAGTGTATGCAGCTGCCCCTCAAACACACCTTCAGAAACTTACTATATTGTATAACTCATTCTGTCGCTTTGTGCTACAATGCAACTACATGACCCACCATTGTGTAATGTTAAAAGAGCTAAACTGGCCATCGCTGGATTCCAGACACACCCTTCACCTTTCCAACCTGGTGTTTAAGAGCTTTTCTGGGAAGCTGCCACCCTACCTGATTAGGCTGCTTCCCCTAGCAGTTCCCTCATCCTATAACCTCCGATCCAGGACCTGCACCTTACTTGCAATACCACAATACAAAAAGAAAGTGGCTCAATCCTCATTTTCCTACAGAGCACCGCCATTATGGAATAACCTCCCAGACGCCATGAAATCTTCCCCAGTCTAAAGTCACTCAAGAGCTCCCTATTAACATACCTCAATACGGAATGCACCTGTAAACATGTAACATAATGACTATTTCCTACATATTTATTTTCTGTTAATCTGTATATTTGTGGTGTTCTTTTTATATCTTACATTGTATTACATACAGGGTTATTCAAAGAGATCCGAATTGTGGCCAAAAGGTAACTGAACAGTGAAATTCAACGTACGGCTACCTTTCCTTGCCATTCAGCTATCCAGAGAGCAGGCAGTTCGCCAAATGTTGGCGAATTGCCTCTACATACGGTGCCTGTTCGTTGCCTGATCGAGGGCAGTGGAATCCCCATAGAGAAGCAATGCTTTGTCTATTCAGACAACAAAAAACAGCACTTAAAAGTTGCCGAATTGCCCTGCTGTTCAGTGGTTTCATTTGGCAGATTTATTCAGGTGAATCCCATAGGTTTCGATGTTAGAAACATAGAACATAGAAACATAGAAAAATGTCGGCAGATAAGAACCTTTCGGCCCATCTAGTCTGCCCAATTACATGGATACTTTACCTGGATTTATCTTTTGTTTAGGATAGCCTTATGCCTATCCCATGCTTGCTTAAATTCAATTACTGTTTTGGCCTCTACCACTTCTACTGGAAGACTGTTCCATGTATCCACCACCCTCTCAGTAAAATAATGCTTCCTGATGTTACTTTTAAACCTTTGCCCCTCTAATCTAAGACTATGTCCTCTTGTTTTGCTATTTTGTTTCCTTTTAAATATACTCCCTTCCTCTACCTTGTGGATTCCCTTTACGTATTTAAATGTTTCTATCATATCTCCTCTGTCTCGTCTTTTTTCCAAGCTGTACATGTTAAGATCATTAAGCCTTTCCTGGTAACTTTTCTCCTTCAAGCCGTACACCATTTTAGTAGCCCTTCTCTGAACTCTCTCTAAGATGTCTATATCCTTCTGGAGATACGGTCTCCAGTACTGCACACAGTACTCCAAGTGAGGTCTCACCAGTGCTCTGTACAGTGGCATGAGCACTTCCCTTTTCCTACTGCTAATAGGAAAATAGATGTTAAAAATATTCCCGTTTTTATCCAATATCTAATAAACCATTGATTATAATATTCTGCAGTATAAAGACTCTTTATTTATAGATTTTTATAGGATCTTCTAGGCATTTTTTGGGATTTTTTTGCAAATTTTTCTTTTAGTTTTTTTATCGTTTTTTTCTTTTTTCTGTAACAGCCCTTGTTATTCATTGGATCTTATATGTAAATTTCAGACATTTTCGCTCTGTAGTTTCTTTGCAAACAGCGTTTCACTTTTCAAACATTCAAGCAAACTATTTTTTTTTCCATTCGTCTGCGGTATTGACTTTTTCCGGCCGCTGCTCTGCGCTCTGATCGGTGGCTGCTCGGGTTCCTCCGGCGTGTTCGGTGAGGTTAATCCAGCTGTTTTGCGGGTATTAGTGAGTGTTCGTCGGGTTGGCGGTGAGTGTTCGTCGGGTAAGTGGCAGCTTTTCCCTGCACTACGATGGCCCTGTGGTGCTTCCTGAATACACCGCAGGGTTGCCCAAATAGGATTGCCGAATTGAAGTGAACAAAAAGTCACCGACCGTACAGTGACTTTTCAATTCTCTTTTAATAACCCTGTTTATTTTTCTGTAACAATTCAATGTTTTTGAATCCAGGATATATTTGAAAACGAGAGAAATCTCAATGTATCCTTCCGGGTAAAATACTTAGAAATAAATAAATAAATAATAAATTTGTTCCATTCTAGTTTTATTCAGTGATATACAGTATGTTTGAACATTTGTACTGCATTCACTGTTTTGGGACAAGAAGCATTCACAGGAAAATAATATAACCTAGAAGCCAACTTCGTCATATATCAGCTGACATAACCAGAAATCCTCTATTTCCTGACATTAAATTTTCTTAGTGATAATTGAAAGTATTATTGTTCCTAGTCAGGTTTTTTCTCTGCAGTATAGAGACAATAACAGAAACCTGCTTTCATTTACAATGCCCTCAAATCAATATTTTCATATACACAGAATCTTTAATTTACAATTGCACATTCAGAGTAAATTCCACTCACCCCTCCACAAAGCAACATGGAAATTATACTCAACATTTGGGTTTGTGTCTCAGGTTCCAATTAATTTTTAAGAGCAATTTCAGTGGATAATAGTTTTCCTTGTGAGCCTGTTTATATACATGGCTTTATATACAGGCAAAGTGAGAAACTAAGATTTTGTATTGAATGCCTAAGGTATTCTGTAGAATGAGTAGCATTTTTTGGCAAAGTCTGAGATAGGAATATTTCATTCTCACCTTGTGTACTTTACCCAGGGATTTAATAGAGCACTAGGTATTCTGTGGAATATCTAGCATTTTTTGCCAATGAATAATATAAAAGACAACAATGAGTTACACTTCATTAACAAATTGAAACGTATGAAACCAAAACAAATTAAAATTATAATAGAAAAATGAAATAAAACTATTCTCCGTAAGTGCATCTTTTTATTCTTGTATTTATTTCCGCAGTCTAAACTTGAAGGACATGTCGAATAGCATGGTACATTTTTCGTAACACATTTTTGTTTGACGTTTTGTTTTACAAATGTTCGTATCACAGCCTGTCCAGTTCTCATGGATTGTTGTGTTGTAGCTGACCTGAGTGAAATTTGTTTATCCATCAGGATGTCTTGTGATGCCAACAAAGGCATATTCCATCCAAAGTACTTCTATCTGACCTAAAGCTTATCCATAATGTAAATGTATTTCTCACAAGTCCAAAAAGTACCATTTAAGCTGTTATAATCATAACTTGCAAGTCCATACTGATTTATTTTATTTACTGGTACACTAATAATGCACAAGTCCAAACATTAATATTTTACTGCTTTCATATCTCACTGTTATATTTACAACCTGAAAGACCGTACTTCCACTTTTACAATGAAAATGTGCATGTCCAGGATTTACAGTACGACACATATTTATGGAGGTTTATAGTAAGACGCGTGTCTAGGGGTTCAGGCTACAACACACATGTCCAGGGTTTCATTTTTACAGCTCGCAATCTCAGTGCAGTAAGAGATGAACAAATACATTAAAACAGCGGCTATAAGTTGACATAGCTTCATTTATTAACATCTTTCGGCACTTGGATATTTTTGGAAACTGGCATTCTAATAAATTGAAGCACTAAAATATATTAGATATTTCCATATAAAAAATGTCAAACTCGGTTTTAAGCTTAATGCTTCACTGTCCTTTTTGATTGTATGTATATTTGCAATTTTGTGATCTACTAGAAAATGGCCATTTTAATCTAGGAATATGTTAATATGTTATGTATTCTATATTGATTATTGAGCACCTATGAGCAGTGTTTTCTGCTCTTTTGTTCCCTTGTTTTTGATTTAAATTGAGTCCTTAGTTTCCTGTTGTGCCTGTAATATATATGATGAGGGTCCAACAAACCCGAAACAGGCTGTCCTAGGAGTGGCTTTGACCTGTTGCATAAACCTTATCTTTGCTAGAAAGCCACGGTGTGGCATAGCATTAATCTTAGGGTTCTGTGTAATAACAGACCCAGGATGCATTAAAGTGAGACAGAGGTCATTTGCATATCCAGCCCAGAATTCCTTGCTGCATATGGGGAATGTGGCACAGGAACTCTGGGATGCAATTCTTTGAATTGCTGTGAAGTGCAGGTGGCTTCTGCAATAATAAACATAATTAATTATATATATCTAATGTGGGGGTATAGCTCAAATGGAGGTTACCTTTGCTGGGAAAAAGATAGTCCAGGCAGTAAACGTTCTTTGAAATCTGTCCAGCAGACAGTATTTATTTAAATGGTTGCAATAAAACAGAAATGAAAACAGAAAATAAACCCTTGCCGCTCAGGCTCTTACTAAGCAGTTCGATTCCCTATCTAACAAATGGTGAGCTAACCTCAGCCACCTTAAATGAACAAAATTACTTTAAGCAACCTTTTTCACACACCTTCGCCTTGCAGCTCTCTCAGAAGGCTTTCTGAGTCCCAAGCCAGAGCAATTTCCTGGTTCAGCCTCCCTTCTTTTATCTCCCCTGGATAAACAATTAATTAATTAACAATGCAGGAGAGAGACACAAAACCCAGATTTTCCAGACCCAAAGTTAGCACGAAAACCTGGTCTGGGTTCCACTAGTCCTGTACATAGGACAGTAACCGAGGGGAAATATATCGCCCCTCGATGACCTTCCCATTCCTTATGTCACAATATATATATATATATATATAATGTTGTGACAGTGTGATTAGGGGCACTGTGGTAGACCATAGGTGTATCAGCCGGCAGAGGGAGGACTCCCTTGACGTGAGGTAAACCAGTTAGCGAATCAGTATTAGCGGTTTAGACCGTGAGCTTACTGTACTTTGCATTCCCTATACTTAACATGGGGAGGGCAATGTGCAAGCAAAGATTGATGAGCGTTAGGATCACAAGGTCCTAACACTAATTACAAAGAGCTGTTGCTAACCACAAAAGTTGACGCCACCTCTGAGCTGCTGCTGATTATGTTGCTTCAGAATCAATTAGTAGCAGCTGAAAAGCACCCCAAAAATTGAATACTCACATCTCATTTCGAAGCGAGAAAGGCGACCCGGTCCGCTGCTTCAGGCAGCTGGGAGCAGAGTGAGACTGGGGGAAAAAAATCTCCAGTCATCCTCCGCAATCATTCTGGCGACCTGCAGGATCTCGCGAGAGGAAAATTAGCAATCGCAAATTTTTCCTCTTAGCGTCCCGATTTTAGCTCAGGGCAGCTGATAGTGCCCTTTATGTCAGAAGATCTGTAAGCTCAACAAATGGGAAATTCACAGCAGTGAAGAGAGGTGAGAGTCATCTCATTACAAGTGAGTAAAGACGTATGAGTGCCTAAATGGTTTTCACTTGTAACGATAATGCTGGCAGTTCCATCTTAATTTCTAGATTATCCCTAAGGTTTGGGTCTAGTAACACGTGCTGAGTAGGGTTTAGTGACCTCAGTGTCTCCTTTACCTCATTAGTGAGGCTTCTTATTTCTCAGGCGAGCTGTAGTAAATCCAGTATTTTAACTTTGTGCATGCTTTTTGACAAAAAACCTTAAGGCTTCCAAAATCATCAAATGTCACAAAATATCCAAGCTCTACATAGTATGCTAAATTTGCAAACTAATTACTATGTGGCTTCAGGAATTGGCAGTGCTGTAATTTAGCTACAATCCCCAAAATGCAAAGCAAGTGCAACTAGGGTACAACAGATGAGTAGCATTAACGTAAGCTTTACGGCCAGGGTCAGATGAGCGTTTCTCAGAGCAGAATGAAGTCTGTGAGAGTGAAGACTGGACGTTCCTTCCACTCTGACGCCCGTCTGGCTACGTTGCGGAGTTCAGTTAGTGTGCTCATGGCTGCAAGGCTCAATCCTCCTATGGAGGATCACTCTTTGCCACCCCGTCGAACACGTGTCGTAGCACTTTGATAGGGAGGCTCTCAGCACGTCTGCTGTAGCACTCACAATTCGTATGCGCACTACAGCATGTGGCCAGCCCCATCGAAGCGGCACAAAGCCAGGAGGCACATCAGTACGTGCGCACATTGTGCTCTCATCTGACCCAGCCTAACCTGCCTTTAGTAAATAGAATGGATAGAGTATGCTGTCAAATCGACTGAAAACAATGTGCTATTTTGTATCTAACTATGATAAATAATCCATGGGGTCGCAACAGGTCGGACACTACTTCGCAACTAACAACAGCAACATGATAAATAATACTTATACTGGTCCAGATCCTATATTTGCTTATTTACATTAGGCTGTTACTAATTCCTTTCGAAACTGATATCTGATAAAATGAGCTTCTGAAAATATGCCAGGTGAGCAAAGCTCATCCATAATTCACGCAGAGAATTGTATGATCGGCCTTAAACACACCAGAGTATAAATGAAATGCTGTTAGAAGATGGTTTCTTACAGTACACTTGCAACCTCTGTACAAGTACGTTTGAGACAACGATTGGTTCTTAATGATGCAATAAAAAAAAAAGGATTGAGGGAGAGATGATAAAATGTAAGACTTGGATGCAGGATATTCACATACTGAAGGCCTGAAGCACCTAAGGCGTCCCTACGTTGCCCTTAAGTTGCCTCTGATGCCAGAATGCAGGGAGGATTTTTCTAGAAGGGTTTGCAGCGTGTGTGGTGATTGAGCGGGAGTGGTGTGGGAGGAGTCACCGGGAGGGTACTTAAGGTGCGTGTGGAGAGGCTCTGCGCGCCTTTTTCTCCTGAGGTAGAGCTGTGAAAATCTGTGCTGCATCAGAGAGCGGTGTTTTTTCAGCTTTTGCCTTAAAAAATTGTCTTGGTGGATGGCGGAAGGCGGTGAACTGGAGTCGCTATTGGAGGAAGTGCGGGAGGTGGCTCGGCATCGTGGTGTGGAGTGGGCCAGAAGAAGCCTGTCGGAAGTGCTGGCGGCAGAGTCGGAAGTGGAAGCTCGGCTGTCAGGATTTCGAGGCCTCCAGAGCAGTTTAGTCCGGGAGGCAAATCCAGTGGTGAATCGGTGGCTGAGAGGCTGAGATTGGAGGCTGTGAGAGGCCGAGGACGGTTGGTTCAGCAGATGTTGGCTGGTGGTGACACAGTTGGGAATGAGGCTGGTGTGAGCGCTTCCAGACGTGTGGAAGGTAGGAGCTCGAGGCCGGTATCGGGGGCTAAGGATCCTTCCAGTCGGAGGGGTGGTGTGGTGAGCTCTACCAGGAGAGAAGGAGTGTGGAGGTCGAGGAGTTCCTCGGGTAGAAGAAGAGTTCGGTGGTCCACCAGGGGTCCCAGAGGTGGAGCGATGGCTGTCTCAGGGACGGATGTTTCGTGGTAAGGCAGTTAGTGGATGGGGGTGTGGACGGTGGTGTGGCACAGGATGATGGTGTGCGGGATGAGGTCACTCAGGAGCTCGAAGTAAATTGGTGTTCAGATGGTGGAGCTGATGGGGCTCCAGTTTTTGGTGTGGGGGAGCGTGGTAATGATTTTGGTACTTCGGGTTCTGAGGCTCATCGCACAAATGTTTTTTCGTCCACAGTTCCAATGGTTCGGAAGAGGAGTCCGCAGCCTGTTGGTGGCTTCCAGGCTGGTGGAGTTGGAAAGAGGGGTTCGGACATGGTGGCACAGGAGGTTCCAGGAAGTTCAGGTGGACCTCGTGTGGCAACAGGTAATGGAATTGGTGGTGATATGAGTTCTTTCATGTCTTTTTTACAGCGGGCCTTTGCGGCTTGGTCGGTTTCACCAGGGGGTGTGAACCAGGGAGTGGATTTGGCTCAAGCATGGAAGGGTGCTTGTGGGCCAGTTGGGAGAGCTAGTGGAGCTCTTGGTGGTGAAGCTATGGCTTCCAGAGGACCGAGTGGCGTGTTGGGTTCACTCGGTGAGTCCGCAAGGGTGGCAGATGTGACCAGGAGGAATGCTTATGTGTCATTTTCTGGTCCTTTGGGGTTTCATTTGAAACAGGAGGTTAAGGAAGGCATCTGGCGGGGTGAGTATGTGGAGCTTTTTTCCCTGCTTCCTTTGGATGAGGTGGCTGGGGTTAAAGATGATTCGTCTAATGACGGTTTAAAAAAAGAAGAGGAAACGAAAAAGAGGTATCGAAAGATTCCTAAGTCGTTTGGGAATTGGCTCCGGGCTTTTTGTATTTTGGCAAGTGTGGTTGGGGAGAAGAGCCCACAGCACTGTTTGGCTCTTTTTTGTTATGTGGATGGAATTTGGGAGGCTTATAGGACTTAAGGTGGTTGGGCGTGGTGGAAATACGATGAGCAGTTTAGGCAACGTTTGGCGGCTCACCCAGGCATGGGGTGGGATCAGATGGACATAACGCTGTGGTTGTGTTTGATGGGGGCTCAGAAGGCTTTGCCGGTGGGGGAGGGGTCAGTTCTCCACCAGCAGGTGCTAAAAAGGGATTGTGCTGGCAGTTTAACGAGGGTCAGTGCAAGTTTGGTAATGGGTGCAGGTTCAAGCACGAATGTTCAAATTGTGGAGGATTGCATTCATTGTCCAGATGTTTTAAGAGGGCAAGACAGGGAGGTCTGCCTTTTGGAGGGTCTTGAGAGGGGGGCTTCCCCAGTGAAACTCGATGCGATGTTACCGTGGCTAAGGCTTTACGGAAGACGTAGGGATGCAGAGTTTCTACAAGACGGTTTTGGTGTTGGTTTTCGGATTCCTTTTGTGGTAAGGCCAGGAGGTGGCAAGTTAAGAAATTTAAAGTCGACTAGTGTGTATCCGGAGGTAGTTCGGGAGAAGGTGTGTAAGGAGAATGGGGCGGGTAGGATGGCAGGTCCATTCTCGTCTCCGCCGGTGCGGGATTTGAGGATATCCCCTTTGGGAGTGGTGCCGAAGCGGAAGGCAGGAGAGTTTCGCTTGATTCATCATTTATCCGCGGGGAGGATCGGTGAATGATGATATTGGTGAGGAGTTGGCCTCGGTATCGTATGTGTCATTTGATTCTGCGGTGAATTTGGTTCGGGATGCAGGAAAGGGGGCTTTGATGGCTAAGGTGGATATTGAGTCGGCTTTTCGGCTATTACCTATTCACCCTGAGTGCCATCATCTTCTCGGATTTTGGTTTGAAGGCAAATTTTATGTGGATCTATGTTTGCCTATGGGTTGTTCTATTTCCTGTTACTTTTTTGAGAGTTTCAGTACATTTTTGGAATGTGTGGGCCGTGAAGTGGCAGGGTCCAATAAGTTGACACATTATCTGGATGACTTTTTGTGCGTGGGTAAGGAAGGGACAGGAGAGTGTCTGCACATTCTTCGGTCTTTTCAGAGGGTGGCACACCGATTTGGTGTTCCTTTGGCTTCTGATAAAACGGAAGATCCAGCGTCACTTATCACTTTCTTGGGAAGTGAGATTGATTCGGTGAAGGGTCATTCCAGTTGGAAGAGTCTTTTTACGTGGATTGGCTTTGGCAACACGGGGTATTCGGGAAGGTCATCATTTTGTTAGAATATCTGGTGCTATGAAGGAAGATTTGGAAGTGTGGAGATCCTTTTTGGTTTTGTTTTATGGGGTGGCCATATTCCCTTCGAAAGAGGTTTTGGCGAAGGAACTGGAATTTTTCACGGACACCTCGGGTGGTGTTGGTTTTGGGGTATATTTCGGGGGGCGTTGGTGTGCTTCTCATTGGCCTGATCGTTGGTTAGCATCTTCATTGGTGCGGAATTTGGCATTTTTGGAGTTATTTCCATTAGTGGTGGCCTTGGAGCTGTGGGGAGGTTCTTTAGAGGGGAGAAGGATTCTGTTCCGTTCTGACAACATGGCGGTGGTGTCGGCAGTTAATTCTTTGTCGGCTTCATCATTGCCAGTCACCAGATTGCTGAAGAGGTTGCGTTGCTTTGTCTTAAATTTAATGTTTTATGCAAGGCACGTCATGTTCCGGGTCGCCTTAACTCAGTGGCGGATGCTTTGTCTCGTTTTCAGTGGGACAGGTTTCGTTCCCTGGCTCCGTTGGCGGAGGAAGTGAGCACCCCTTGTCCGGAGGGTCTTTGGCAGCTAGGCTCAGAATCTTTGGAATATGGGTGAGAGTCCTCTTGTCTGAGTCCTCTTGGAAGGCCTACTCGCGAGTGTGGAGGGATTGGGACGCATTGGCTGAACGGTTCAGGTACGTTTCGGTGGGTGGATTGGATGAGGATAGTTTGCTTAGGGCATACCTCATTCGGTTATTCGAGTCAGGGGCATCTCCTGGTGTGGTACGGCAGTCATTGGCCGCCTTAGCTTTCCTTTTCCAGGTATCGGGGAAAAGAGATGTCACCAAGGATTTTGTTATCAGGTTCAAGTGGGTGATCTGGTGTGCAATTCTAGGAGAGGAGGTGGTGGTTTGGGAGCTGATGCAGTTTGGTTGGGAGTTAAGGAAATTGTTATTTGGGTTTCTAACTCCAAGACTGATCAGTTGGGTAGGGGGCGTACAGTTGGTTTATCCAGTGTGGATAACTGCGTGGTTTGTTTAGTGAAGAACGTTAAGGAATTTTTGGAGGTACGGGTGGAGTCTGGAGTGGCCTTTTTATGTCAAGCGGACGGGTCGGATTTATCAAGGTATCAGTTTGTCACCATTTTTAAGAAGGGTTTGTTGAGTTTAGTGAGAAATCCGGAGGAATTTGGTTCTCATTCCTTTTGTATTGGGGTAGCAACAGAAGCTTAAAGGTTGGGTTTGTCGGCAGTGGAAATTCAAGATTTGGGAGGATGGAACTCGAGGGCTTTTCAGTCCTACATGTGTCCAGGTTTGGTGTTATGAATTTTGGAAACACTTGTTAATGCTGGGAGGCTATGTGGAGAAAGGTTTGCGGTATGATCTGTTCTGGGTTTTTTTAATTTATTTTTTTAAAAGTGAAAACATAAGAAAATCAAACTTTTACATGGAATATGAATTTATACCTTTTATATGGAATATATATATTTATTCTATTTTATCTTTGTATATCTGTTTGTTGTTTGTGGAGGAGTGTGGGGTTGGAGAATTTGGAGGCAAGGAGTATGGTCATTGTTTATGTTATGTTTTCTTTGCAGGTATGAACATCGTTTATTTGGTGGAGGGTGTGGTGGTTTGGCGGAGAGTTTTTTCTTTTTATGAGTATTTTGTGTGGTGGAGATGTGGGTAATTTGTTTTTGGTTTTTGCAGATCCTTCGAGAGTTGTATGGGTCGTTGGAGACTCGTTGGTTTTTTGGGCGAGGAGAAGGGCGTTGGTGCGAACATCTGGAGTACAGATGGGTTTGCATGGGTCGGCAACACGGGTACGGTGGTTCGGAATCCGTGGACTCCTATGGGAGGAGTTTAAGCCGATGGTTTTGGGTGCCCTTAGGCCCTGTGAAGTCCCCCATGTGCTGGTGGTACACATGGGAGGGAACGATTTGGGTGTGGTCCCTCTTGGTGTGCTGCTGGAGCAGATGCAGGCGGATCTGCGGCAGTTGAGGGATTTGGGAGTGGTCCCTCATGAAAAGCTGCTGGAGCAGATGAGAGCGGATCTGCAGCAGCTGAGGCATTTTGGAGTGGTCCCTCACGGAAAGTTGCTGGAGCAGATGAAGGCGGATCTGCGGCAGCTGAGGGATTTGGGAGTGGTCCCTCATGGAAAGCTGCTGGAGCAGATGAGAGCGGATCTGCGGCAGTTGAGGGAGTGGTCACCAGGGACAGTGGTGGTGTGGTCCGAGACGATGCCAAGGATGGTGTGGAAGCAGGCCGAGAATGACTTTGCCTGATTATGGTGAATCGATGTATGGGAAGGTTTGTGAGACATCGTGGATGTCAGCCAAGCCTCCAGGTCACCCCCACCCACAGACATTCCCACCATATGTGTGAGGATGTCAGTGGGCCAGTTAACCCCCTAGCTGCCAAGGTGAGATAAGGGGATCCTTTGGATCCCGATATCTCCCGATCCGTGGCAGCTAGAAGGTCATGCTGGACATCATTGGAAAGGCCTGATCATGACTAAGTTTGTTGTAAAAAACAAAGCTAAAAAAATGAAACAAAAATTATTATTTTTAAAAAAAAAAAAAAAATTGTCAGGGGGGGCTTAGTTTAATAGGACCTAGGCTGTCATCTAAAAATAATGAGCATAAAACAGTCAGAATGAGATCAGCGCACATAGGTGAACTGGCTCAGCAATGAAGGGGTTAAAAAGCAAAAACATGTAAAAATTGGGTATTTCTATTCTTGGGACAAAATTCTGAAACTATTTAGCTGGGGTCTTTTTTTGTGGTTGTAGATTTTGGGGATTAAATTATGAAAAAGTGTGTTTTTACCATTTTTTTTCATCATATTTCATATTTGTTTCATAGTAAATTATAGGATATGATGGAAATAATGGTATTTCTAGAAAGTCCATTTAATGGCGGGAAAAACGGTGTATAATATGTGTGGGTTGCATAAACGAGGAAGAGGAAAATTTGACCTAAACACGAACCGTGGAAGTGGTCACTAAAGGACGGATTTGTGTAAAACCGCTCAGTCACTAGGGGGTTACAATTGATTTTACAAAAAAAACACTGGTTTCTGACAATTTTTTTTGGAAAATCACTTGGTAGTGAAGGGGTTAAATCAGATTTATTCAGGGAGAGTTCTTTATGATTTATACACATTCTAGCCTCTTTATATTTTGTTGCCTACTTGATAAGTGCATTGCTCATGCGAAAGATGGGCTGCCATAACAATCTCACAAGCAAATTCTTTATTAAATCAAAATGTATATACAAAATTTACATTCAGGAACAAGTAGACATACTAGGTACAAATTATATCATAGCAATATCAATAAGTAATAGCTTCCTTAGAGGAGAGACAAAAACATACTTTTTTGCTCTCATTCGCATACTAAGTATGTTTAAGTGTGATGGGTTGACTTATAAAAAAATATTCAACCTTCTTTGAGGCTAAAGTTGTCCATTGTAAATATATATTACTCTGTGAGAAATGTGGATTCAGCAAGGAACAAGTGACTGAATCAGCATTTCTAAGGCTATTCTAGAATACGAATAAGTCATCTTCTGCAAAAGACAGTGGATCAAAGTGAACATATTTGGAAAACATACTTCATGTATATTACTTTAACCCTTTCACTACAACTTGAATTTTTTTTTTTAAAATTATGTTTAGTCCATGAAACTCCATTCCTTCACAATATTAAATGCTCATCTGCAATCCTCTAATTTTTTTATGACTGCAAAGGACTTGCAGGGAAGAATCCATAACGCATACTGTGATGACATTTTTAAAAAGAACTTTATTTCTGCATTACAACCACACAAGGTTAAGTGAGGAGTCATTGGAAAGGTCATAGCCTGGTCTTAACAATGATACCAAACATGACCATGTTATGTGTAAAAATATATGTATTTTTTAAAAATTTAAATGCAAAATTTCTTTCTTTCTCTGTTCTCCAGCAGTTACAGTTACAAATACTTACACGGCGCCAACAGATTCCATAGCACTTTATCCGGCCCTGCCTGGGTGGTTAGTGAATAAACCCTTATGTTCATCTACCGATGGCATTTGTAAATATACCAGTAAAAGTTAGCAATTTCTTGCACAAATAATTCTAGAAATTGGTTACATAATAAACAAGATAAGAGCACTCCGCTTAAAGATGCTATTGGAGATTTAAAAAAAACATCTAGCTGATGGATGTTTTTAAAAGAGATTTAGGCTCGTGTCAGACGAGCGCACCTAGTGCACCCGCACTTACCGGCGCCCGTTGCAGCCGTGTGATGCAGCGACGGGGCCGGTCACACGCTTGTGCACGCGCACGAACTGCACGCGCAGCAAGCGTCCGTGTAGAGAATCTCTCCGTAGATGCGCTAGAAAGCGCGTCAACGGAGCTGCAAAGGAGGATCACGATTTGCACAGCTGAGCGCACTCAGCTGCAGCGGAGAGTAGAAGGAACGTCCGCTCTCACGGACGTTCCTTCCACTGTGAAGTGTGCTCGTCTGACACGAGCCTTAGTCAAAAATTGTGACCACTAGATGTTTAAACCCACCACAACGTCAACATATTCAATTGCAGAGGGTCCCTATCATAAGCAAGCTAATGGTTGCCCTTATGAGATCAACCCACTTATGTGTAAAACCTCTCTTCCCTCAATTTATGGAAATATTGAAAGGCCATATTGAAAAATATGGTCAGACACACCCCATTCCCTCTTGCACAGTCCTGCGCACACTACAGGCACACGCACCTCACACTTCAGATACACACACACAGTTCAGACCCTAGATGAACACACGCACTTCAGACTCCAGATACACACACCTCAGACCCTAGATACACACACCTCATACCCACACAACTCAGAACACAAGGCAGCCCTTCAGAACACAAGGCAGCTGCTTGAGGTGGATGTCACAGTGGATATTCTCAATGTCGTGTTTTATATATGTTTTTATTCAGAACTGGAGACAGAAACAAAGAGGCACTGCAGGAAAGAGGGGTAAGGTACTCACCTGATTGAGAAGTACCACTTGCCCTTAAGCTGAGCCTGAGACAATCGTGGCTCCAACATCGGTGAGTTGAATGATAACTATAATTATTCAGATTATATATGCTGTGTTATGCTATGGGAGCATTGTCTCTCCATATGTGTTTCATTTGAGGACAACTGGAAGACAACAGGAAAAGGGGGAACGTCACCCTGTATTTGGCATGAGGCATTCCAACCTAGAGCCGGCATCCATTAGGCTCTATAATTCAAATCCACCAATTGAGGGAAGGAAGTACAACGTTGGGACATTAGACCACGATTCATAAACTGTACGGCGACTAACAGTCCCGGATCTGGTCCATTTGTATTTTTGGAATTTGCACCTTTTGCACGTGCACTTTTTGTGGTTGTAGAACATTTAGGGACTAATATATACCACTGGACACTTCTACGGATTCTCTAGAAGTCACATCAACACATTTTATGTTTGCACTTTACAAATAGCAAAGAATTACGAGCATATGCACTTTATATGCATTTTGCACAAGTGGTTTACTATACACTCTGTATTATAAGATGGACTCATACGTATGATATAAGGAGATATCACTATTTTTGTTGCTGTTCCATTTGCACTTAATTGTGATTTTGCACAAAATTGTTATTTGCACGAATATTAGCAGATCATTGATCCATTGAAACACCCTCTTCTGTTAATATTTGAGGACATTCACTCATATTAGACCTCTAGCTTATCATTAGATTATAGAATTAGAATCTTCCACACTAGGAAGTATCCATTGCGCCACTAGGACCCCAACTTTTCTATACATCTCATTTGCACATTTAGGTTGAGATTTATGTGCAACACCTTGTAGGCAGCAACCCCAGTAATCACAGTAATCATCAAGCGCCACCACAGACACCTATTCTTGCCACACACCTCAGACCTCGGATACACACACACATCAGATCCTAGATTCACAGACCTTAGACCAGGGCCGGACTGGCATACCAGGAGGAATCCTGGTAGGCTGCTGTACTCTTTGGGCCGCAGCATCATCATTTGAGAAACCTCGGGCTGGTAGCGGCCAGCAGCGGCCAGGTCAGCCCACGGGTTATGCACTACGTGGCTGCCGCGGGTGCCGGGCGGTCATCTGTCTTGTGTATGTATGTGTTGCTGCGGCTGCCTAGTGAGTGAGCGAGGAGGGGCCATCGGGTTGACAGCCGCTGCAGCATGAGTGCCATTTCCCAGCCTTGTGTTCACTGGACAGCATGCACGCTGCAGCGGCGCCGCCCTCCTCAACTACGTAGACGCATTGTGCAGGCGCCGCGCAGAAGATGGGTCCCCTTGAGTCACTGGTGAGAGAGGCCACCCAGCAGCCAGCTGCTCACTCAGCAAACTCCTCCGTCCCGGCATCGACGGTCGTCCCGTTTCACGGCAAGTTGCAGTGGCACAGGAGGAGGACTATGGAGTGTGGACACAGTCATGAGTCGACAGGAGGAGACAGGTATACCGGAGGAGCAGGTGAGGCCACCAGTGACAGGGGCAAAAAGAGGGCCCACCCACATATGAGCTAATTAGACCTTGGCAATAGAAGCGCTTTGGAACCATACATGGTGCCCACGTGATGTCAGAGACAGCTTGCCAGACGGCCCCAGACCTGCCATGTTTTCTAGGACAGAAATCCCCATAGTGAGCAGGAGTTGCATGAAAGGTTTTGCCATGCACTGTGCAGGTTACATGGCCGGAGGATGTTTTCTCTCCTTCTCTCTGCTCTCCTTTGAATTCCCATGTCCAACACTTTTCATGCACAGGCCCCTCTCCCAGCATATTATCACATTACTGTGAGTTTTATTGCTGTGGAGCTCTGTGACAGGCTCATACACACCACACATTGATGTGAGTTTTATTGCTGTGGAGCTCTGTGATATGCTCATACACACTGCACATTACTGTGAGTTTCATTGCTGCGAAGCTCTGTGATACTGTCATATACACCGCACATTACAGTGAGTTTTATTGCTGTGGAGCTCTGTGATACGCTCATACACACTGCACATTACTGTGAGTTTTATTGCTGTGGAGCTCTGTGATACGCTCATACACACTGCACATTACTGTGAGTTGTATTGCTGTGGAGCTCTGTGATACGCTCATACACACTGCACATTACTTTGAGTTTATTGCTGTGGAGCTCTGTCATATACTCATACCCTCACACTGAGTGGTAGCCATCTGAAGCAGGGATGTGCTGTCAGGGGCAGCAGCCATTAAGTGGGCTCATCTGCCATTAAATCACTCACTAGTACGGAGTGAAAATAATAAAAAAGTTAAACTCACCTGCTCCGTGCTTCCCCGCTGTCCGTCTCTGCCACCCCACGCATTATTCTTTTTCAGTTCACAGCAGCGGCAGCTATTATTTACATTCGGTTATGATATGTTTTTATTTTCACCTTTAGTTACATCACCATCTCCTGCTTGCCTATAACAAGATCCTGGGGAGCTGAGAGCAGCCACTTCTTGCGGAGCACTGAAAGCAGCCAGTTTATGGGGAGCCTTGAGAGCAGCCAGTTCCTGGGGAGCACTGAGAGCAGCCAGATCCTGGTAAGCACTGAACCTATGTAACATGTGTATATCTGGCTCTGATACTAGCCAGTGCCTCACCGCACGTCCCTGATCTGAAGGGAGCAAGATAGCTTATTAGCATGTGGGTCTGAGTGGATTTAGACTTATTAAAACATTTACTTGGAAAATAGTTTTAAGAAATTATGTACACATCTGTGTTGCATTATGGGGCAGGGTTTATGTGGACGTGACCTTCAGTGGGCACGGTACGAGGGGCCACATGATTTTCTATTGCCTGTGGGCCCCACAAGTTGTCCCTATGTGCTTTCACATCTGTCTTATCTATATATGATACCCTTCAAATGTGTTTAAAAATGCATGGCTTTCCCTTTTATGAATAACATAATAATGAAGTTGGGCTGGTTATAATAATGCTATGGGGCTGGTATGAAATTATTTCCAGGGCTGGTTTTTATCCCCAGTCCGGCCCTGCCTCAGACACACACACCTCAGACACTGTTGAGAATTAACTGTCTCCTGTCCGTCCTTTTTTGTTCTTATCTCGAAACCCTGTCTCGAGCTGATATTGACACCTTGGATTAAAATCTCATCAACGTTGAAGGAGAGATGATTAGAATGATAAGCAGGGGAACAAATCCCTCATTACTCACACGAGAAACATTAGAACCAGGGGAGTAGTACCTGTCACGGAAAGGATAAACACATGACAGTCTCCCAATTCCAGTCTTCGCTACTGTCCTCCTAGAATCCCATTTCTTTGCCTATTATGGATTATGCGACGCAGCTGCACATACTGAGTATAGTCCTCAGGGGTGTTAGAGGGAAGACTAAGACTATATTGGATGAGGTGGCTTTATTTGCCATCTGTTTTAAACAGGGCATTAGACAATAAACAATAATGGCGATACAGAGAATAATTAGCAGTAGAATAATGCCTAGCTGGGTTAGAGCCTGGCGCCATCCCTTGAACCACCCAAAATATTGGTCCCAGGGATTGTCTATTCCCGAATTACGTTTCATTTCTTCTGAAAGTTCTGTCAATTTTTTTATGGCGCGGGTAACCTTGCCATTGGGGCCCACATTGTCAGGGATGTAGGTGCAGCATGTACCCGTCCCTTCGATCATCTTACACACGCCTCCCTTTTCGGCTAATATCATGTCCAGAGCCATCCGATTTTGGAAGATCATAATAGAAATCGATTGTAACTGCTCCGCAAGACCCTGTAGAGCATCTCGCGTATAATTAACAAAACGCTGCTGATTATAGTACAAATAATTAATCCAATCTACATTCTTGTTAATAGTAACAAGGGGGGCTAGGAAGGACTCAAAGCCCGCCTTGACTTGATCCCTTGCTTTAAACTCGTTAGGGACCCCTCTTGGAACCCCGATTGCGTCAATATAGACGTGTGGGTCAAGACTTCCCTGGGGGTTCGGAGCCTTTCGCTTTATGCGCTGAGTGGAAAAAGTTGGAATTTCCTCGGGGTCTGAAACAATATGGAATCCCATAACTGCTTTGGATAGGGCACACTCACCGGACCACTGAAGGGGCAGGCGTGCCCTAATCTTGAGGTCTCCACATATCCAGTAGAGATCCCCAATTAGAAAAACCTGATTCTGCAACTTAGTACTGTTTATAGTGCTGTATTTAGCGCAATACCCCTCAGGGAAAAAGGTAAGGTTCCTACCCCTCTCAGTAGATCGGTAGCAAGTATATTCCCCAGGGTAAATATATATCCCTTCTCCCGGCTGAGGAATTATACCAAAAAGTCATTTGTCCTTTATCTTGTGTCATGTAAACATCTTTGGTTTGGCATTGCGGGCAATTTAAGACCAGGAAAAGAAGAAAACAAATAATGCTGAGCTGTAAGGGACTTGTGGTGGGGCTGGGCAACAGGGGTTGGGACAGCTTTGGCGAGGGTGGTAAACATATCGTTTCAGTCTTTTTCTTTCCCAGAATGAGATTCCACATTCTTCGGAAAGAATCCTTGGTCGTCATCTTTCCCTTGTTGGAGGACAGGGCTGCCTGCCCTCGTGAGTGTCTCTTGGTCCGGGTCCTCTTCCTGATGGAGGCCAAGGCTATTAGCTGCCCCCGTTAGTGCCCCTTGCGGGATTCTCTTGATCCTGGAGGCGTGGATCCAGACCGGGCTATCCTCCGTCAGTACAGCTGTGCGAGTAACGGCTACCACCGTGGTCTCTGGTCCATACGTGAATTCCTCCGGCCTTTTTCCCTTTTGCAGTCTCTTTACCAGGACCTTGTCTCCTGGATTGAACAGGTGGGTTGGTGTGTCTGAAAGAGAAGACCTAAAAGTAACTTTGTCTCTGGTTTCCTCGAGTGGTTATTAGCTGCCTGACATACTCATCCCTTATCTGTTCTAGGTCCCCTGTCTCCAGTGCCAGGGGTATCCGTGACCATGGCAAAGGAAATGGGCGCCCCATCAGTATCTCAAAAGGGAATAATCTGTGTTCCTATTTACTGACATCCTGATTTCTGCTAGGACTATTGGGAGCACTATTTTCCATTTCTTGAATGTCCCTCCTGTGGCCTTACGTAACCTGTCCTTGAATAATCCAGTGTGTGCCCTGCAGTGTAGTACTGCTATCTGGGATGGCAAAAGAATGCTTGCTAGGAGATCCATGACCAGGGATGAATGGGAAATCTTCTTTCCATCTGCTGCCATAAATCCCCTCTTTTCCCATATCATTCCATGGTCATGGACAACCCCATAAACATATTTGGAGTCTGTGTAAATAGTGACAGGCTTTCCTTCATACAGTTGGCAAGCTCTAGTAAGGGCCATAAGTTCTGCTGCCGGGGCTGATTGGTAGGGTACAGATTTTGCTTCGAGTATCTTATCAGGGAGTTGGACCACTGCATATCCGGCATGGTATATCTGGTCATTGGGTCGCGTGCAGGATCCGTCAACAAACACTACGTCAGCGTCTGGTACTGGAATGGACATAAGGTCAGAGCGGGGTGCCGTATCAGACTCAATACTTAAAAGACAGTCATGGGCCTCAGGTAGTGAGTCAGAGGGTTCTTTAAGGCCTAGTATTGCATTAAGAATGGGCGCCGGGTCCGCAATACTGGAGCTGTACTCTATGTGTAAGGCAGGGTTGCTGAGCAGAGTGACCTCATAGCCGCTGAAACGCTGGGAAGACATATACTGGGTGTGTATGCCTCTAAGTAAAGCCAGAACATCATATATTGTGTGTAGATAAGTTTCGCATCCTAAAGTGTACTGGCCTGCCATACTGACAGCCATTGCGCATGCAGCTAGAGCCCTCAGACATGCCGGCATCCCTTGCACTGTGACTGGCAGTATTTTGGAAAAAAAAAAAGCGACTGGGCGCAACCGGCCACCGTGTTCTTGCGTCAGTACCCCGGCCATGGTTTTACAGTTGTCCCTTGCAAACAAATGAAATGGAAGAACATAATCGGGGAGGCCGAGCGCGGGGCTTGTCATCATTGCATTTCTGAGAACCCTAAAGGCATTTAACATTTCGTTTGACCATTTTATCATATCGGATTGACCCAACAGGGTGGCTTGTCTCAGAATGTTATCGTAATAGGAGCAGGGGCGGATCCAGAGACTAGTCTCGGGAGGGGCACTTACAGAAAATAAGGTGTTTTAGCAGAGAGCCCGACTCACGAGAATTTGAGGGCCCGGCTCACAGGAGCTTACAATCTAGAGGAGCAGAGGGCCCGGCTCACAGGAGCTTACAATCTAGAGGAGCAGAGGGCACCCAGGAGCTTACAATCTAGAGGAGCAGAGGGCACACAGGAGCTTACAATCTAGAGGAGCAGAGGACACCCAGGAGCTTACAATCTAGAGGAGCAGAGGGCACCCCGGATTTTACAATCTAGAGGAGCAGAGAGCCCCCAGCTCACACATGGATTTGCCCCCAGCTCAAGGATTTGCCCAGCTCATGGATTTGCCCCCAGGTCATGGATTTGCTCAGCTCATGGATTTGCCCCCAGGTCATGGATTTGCCCAGCACATGGATTTGCCCCCAGCTCATGGATTTGCCCCCAGGTCATGGATTTGCCCAGCTCATGGATTTGCCCCCAGGTCATGGATTTGCCCAGCTCATGGATTTGCCCAGCTCATGGATTTGCCCCCAGGTCATGTATTTGCCCAGCTCATGTATTTGCCCCCAGGTCATGTATTTGCCCAGCTCATGTATTTGCCCCCAGGTCATGGATTTGCCCAGCTCATGTATTTGCCCCCAGGTCATGGATTTGCCCAGCACATGGATTTGCCCCCAGGTCATGGATTTGCCCCCAGCTCATGGATTTGCCCAGCACATGGATTTGCCCCCAGGTCATGGATTTGCCCCCAGGTCATGGATTTGCCCAGCTCATGTATTTGCCCCAGGTCATGTATTTGCCCCCAGGTCATGGATTTGCTCAGCTCATGGATTTGCCCCCAGCACATGGATTTGCCCAGCACATGGATTTGCCCCCAGCTCATGGATTTGCCCCCCCCCAGCTCATGGATTTGCCCCCCAGCTCATGGATTTGCCCCCAGCTCTCACCTGGATTGTTGCCCCAGGCCCCAGCTCCGGCAGGGGGTTGAGGGATCCAGATGCCGGGCAGCGCGGGAGCGCCTGCCCGGTCTTGAACAGTCAGTCATTGAAGTGGATGCGGCTGTGTGCGTGCGCCGGCGGTCACGTGGTCCGGCTAATCAGGTGGTACAGAGACTCAGTACCACCTGATTAGCCGGACCACGTGACCGCCGGCGCACGCACACAGCCGCATCCACTTCAATGACTGACTGTTCAAGACCGGGCAGGCGCTCCCGCGCTGCCCGGCATCTGGATCCCTCAACCCCCGGGCCAAATCTCGGGGGGGGCAATTGCCCCGTTGCCCCCCCCCCTGGATCCGCCCCTGAATAGGAGCAGTCAGGGATCCACTGTCTACAATAATTTATCATACCCAAGAATGACAGCATGTCCTTCTTGGTTTTTGGGTTGACCAGGCCCGTGACAGACTGGACTCGCTTCTTACTGATGCTCCGTTCTCCCTGTCTGAGAACAAACCCCAAATATTCGACTTGCTTTTTACACCATTGCATTTTCTGTAGAGAGACCTTATGCCCACATTCTCATAACCATTTTAACCACTTCGCTGCTGAGGACGCGCTCAGCGCGTCCTCAGCAGTCCCGCTGGTATGCGGAGGACGCGCTGAGCGCGTCCTCCCATCGGGGTCAGCGTTCGGCCGGGTTCCGGCCGATCGCTGGCCCCTCCGGTGCGGGCTGACATCCTGGATGTCAGCCCGGCATCCGGACCAGCAGCCGCCAGAATTAGGTGTCATCGCGGGGGCGCGATGACACCTAATTCAGGCGCCCCCCCCCGCATGTGCGGAGGAGGCGCCTGAAAGAGGGGGGGGAGGTCCTTCGGACCGCTCTCCCTCCCGATCGCGGCGCACAGGGGGTTAACCCAGGCATCATTTGGAAGGGCACAGCCTGCCCTTCCAAATGATGCCTGGCATTAACCCCTGGGGAGCTGGATCGCGAATCGGCGCTGAAAAGCGCCGGTTCGCGATCCTTTCCCGGAGCTGGCCGACATCTTGGATGTCGGCCAAGCCTCCGGGAACTCCCCCAGAGGACTGGCGTCATCGTGCGTAGCACGATGACGCCAGTCCTAGACTTAACCCCTAACTGCCACCAACTGTGGAGATAGGGAGTTCCAATGAACTCCCTATCTCCCGATCCGTGGCAGCTAGGGGTTAAATTTTGGTATCGTTGGATCGGCCAGAGCATGGCCGTTCCAACGATACCAAACATGAAAGTGAAAAATTTTGTAAAAAAAAAAAATGAAAAATAAAATAAAAAAAAATAAAAAAAAATTAAAAAAAAAATTTAAAAAAAAAAAAAAAAATTATTTTTTTATTTTTTTTGGTTTGTTAATGCAGCAATATTGTTCCCATTTCAATTATAATGTGAACAATGATGCTGCACTAACGATTTTTGTATGCGGTGCGTTTGTTAAAAATAGTGTCATTTTCCCCAAAAAAAAATGTAACGAGACCCCATCTCTAATTTTTTTAACAAGCGCACCCCATACAAAATATAACCGCAATTGCTCGCATGTTAAAATGTGGAAAAAAACACTTTACACATTGTAAATTATTGAAAATACATATTTTATTGCATTTTTTGTTATAATATACAGACATGACATAACGTATACATATAATAATGACATATTATGAATCTACTGAGTCTGACGGAAAGAACGATATATAATATGTCTGGGTCATATACTAAAATAAGCCTTCAAAACACGTTTAAACATGATGCGCAAAACAGGTAAAAATGACCTCAGCATAGGGGCGGGAAAAGCCTCAGCAGCGAAAGGGTTAATAGAGATACACCATCCTCCCGGCTGGCCTCCTCCGAAGGACTGCACACGAGGAGATCATCCACGTACTGCAGCAGGACAGAACCATGGCTG
The DNA here is from genome assembly GCA_009667805.1 of Leptobrachium leishanense. Classification (NCBI taxonomy): domain Eukaryota; kingdom Metazoa; phylum Chordata; class Amphibia; order Anura; family Megophryidae; genus Leptobrachium; species Leptobrachium leishanense. Next base: position 131,484,399 of record CM019063.1, on the reverse strand, counting down.
GGGTGCCAGGATTTCAGAGTGGCCTGTAACACAATGCTATAGACCACCGGGGAATCAACGTACCCCTGGGGCATTCTAGACCAGATAAGCTGTGTGCCTTCGAATGAAAATGCAAAAAGTAGTGCCGTGTCTGGGTGCACAGGGATGCTAAAAAATGCATTCTTGAGAGCAATCACTGAAAAATGTGTGTGTGCAGCCGGTATGGATGACAGGAGTGATGTAACATCTGGGACAATTGGTGCTATTGGAATCACTAGGGAATTAACTGCGCGCAAGTCTTGGACGAACCTGACAGTGCCGTCAGCTTTGTTTACGGGGTTAATACTCAGACCCCTTGGATACACTCACACTTCAGATCCTAGATTCACACACACACACACCACAGACACACTGGGACACACTCTAATAGCACTTTGCCAGGTTCGCCGGCTGGCCGTGTTCCAGCGAGCAGACGCCTGCATGTGTAAGTTATAACGCGACTCAGCCCGATATTACTATCGGCATTGCTGCCTCCCTATACATAATGATAGTAATCTTATTTAATGAAGGGTTAAAACAGGGGTCTCTTCATTTTTGAAATTTTCTTTTCCTCACCAAAATTTTGTACATGATAAATGTTAGATAACATCAAAATATACAATTAATAATTTAAAGTATGTCTCACAGGACACACGAATCGTAATGTAAATGTTGTAGTTTTTAATAACAGCCTTCTCATTGTTTCTTTACTAGTGCCCGTCTTCTGATCATCCTTCAATAATAACGCAAATCAAGAAGTATGGCATTTTTTTATTAATGCTAAAACATGCAGTGCAAATTTTATTTTATTTATTTCCTCTTGTATAACAGTCACTCTGGTTGCAGATGTTTCTAGCAAAGCATTGGCAAATATATTATTTGAAAGCGTATTCACATCTGACAGTTCTTTGTCGGGTATTAAAAGCAACAGGATTTAATTTGCAATTTCCCTTCATGAATCATAAGTACGAATAACAGATGAGCTGCCTCATACCATATTTCATGCAATGACCTGCCACGCTACCTGATGGGCTCATGCAACTTCCCACTCTGTCTGGTAATGCTGCTCAAGTCAGGGAAGACTGAATGCATAAGCCTTTTGACAAGACACCTGCGTTTACTCTGAAATGAATTTGTTAGCGTTATCATCATCATGACTACCATACAGATTAATAGTGAAAGGACATTTAAAAATGAAAATCTGCTCCTGTCTGCTCCCTCTTCCTGCTCCTAACAAATGGCAACTGTTCAGGTTAATTTGTAGTTTGGTGGTGTAACCACTGGTGAAAACATCATAGGCTAAAAAAATTAGAAAGGTTCCTAAAGTAAACATGGAACAGACAGACTTTTACAGACTGTTACTGCATTGTTGCAGAATTAAAGGTTCTTCATCTTTTTTGACTCCAGTAGATATTTAATGAAATTCAGAGGATATCATACGTTTCTTACATTCTTTAAAGACCAAATATGAAACCACTAACTACTGGTGACTGAATAACAGATATCAGGATTATTGTCCCCTGATATCCTATGGGGATTTTGCCACCTCATGGCTGAGGATTAAAAAATAATAATTTTCTATGCAAAAATGACACTTGTTTTAGTGGTAATTTTAGATATAGTATTTGTGCTTGTTTTAGGATTAGGGTTAGGATTACAGTTACAACTAGGGTTAAAGTAAAAAAAAAGGAGCAGGTTCTCTTGTCTAAAAATGAATTAAGCGTGACAGAATTTTGCTGAAGATTGCATAGAAAAATTGAGCAGAATCTATTGATTAGGGTTAACTGAACTAAAGTTAACCCTAACACTAAAACTAGTGTCACTTTTGCACCCTACTCACACAGAATAATGATACAAGTATGTTGTTAACTGGCACAGAAAAATGCACCAGATTTCTCAGACAAAAAAGAATATATATATTTTTAGAACTTCTGAATTTATGCTACTTTTTTCAAAGATGATGGGCCCTAACGTGTGCCTGTAGCTAAAACCGGGATGCTAAGGGGATAAATTAGCGATTGCTAATTTCCCCTTTGCGTCCCAGTTTCACCAGCAGATTATGGGGCAGTCGCTGAGTCTAGCAGCTTGCCTCATAGCGGCCGTCAGGCTCGCGGATGCGGGGGGCAGCACTAACGCGCTGTCCCAAGCAGAGCCGTAGCTAGCTCCTTTTGCACCCGAGGCAAAAACAGAAAATTGTGCCCCCCCCACATAATTTTAAAAATCAGAGTCCCCGACCAGTGGCGCAGTGCTAAGCCCCTGGATGCTCCCCGCGACCAGAAGCAGTGGATCGGACTACCCTTTGTACCCTACATATATAGTGCACACTTAGTACATGTACAAATACAGTACACACAGAATACATGTACGTATAGCAAAAGAACATATAGCATAATATACACCCCCCCCAGAATAATATACACAGCACTGAGCCCCCAGACTATTTTCCCCAGTTCACATGGATATTATTGACCCCAGCTCATATGGGTATATATTGCCCCAGTTCACATGGATATGCCCCAGCTCATGGATATGCCCCCCAGCTCTCATGGATATTGTCCCACTCTCATGGATAATGCCCCAGGTCTCATGGATATGCCCCCCAGCTCTATGGATATGCACCCCCCCCCCGCTCTATGGATATGCCCCCCAGCTCTCATGGATATTGCCCCCAGCTCTCATAGATATTGCCCCGAGCTCTCATGGATATGCCCCCAACTCTCATAGATATTGCCCCCAGCTCTCATAGATATTGCCCCCCAGCTCTCATAGGTATTGCCCCCCAGCTCTCATGGATATTGCCCCAGTTTATGGATATGCCCCCCAAGGTCTCATGGATATGTTCCCCAGGTCTCATGGACAATGCCCCCCAGTTTATGGATATGCCTCAGCTCTCATGGATATGCCCCAGCTCTCATGGATATTGCCCACAGGTCTCATGGATAATGCCCCCAGTTTATGGATATGCCCCCCAGCTCTCATGGATATGCCGCCCAGCTCATGGATATGCCCCCCAGCTCTATGGATATGCCCCCCAGCTTTTGGATATGCCCCCAGTTTATGGATATGCCCCCCAGCTCTCATGGATATTGCCCCACAGCTCATGGATATGCCCCCCAGCTCTATGGATATGCCCCCCAGCTCTCATGGATTTGCCCCCCATCTCTCATGGATATGCCCCCCAGCTCTCATGGATATTGCCCCCCAGCTCTCATGGATATTGCCCCCAGCTCATGGATATGCCTCTCAGCTCATGGATATGCCCCCCCAGCTCTATGGATATGCCCCCAGCTCTCATGGATATTGCCCCCCAGCTCTCATGGATTTGCCCCCCAGCTCTCATGGATATTGCACCCCAATTCTCATGGATATTGCCCCCAGCTCATGTATATGCCCCCCAGGTCTCATGGATATGCCCCAGCGGCCGTTCAAGCAGGAAGCAAGCGGCCGCCGGCAATCATTTCGGGCTGGGCGCTTCACAGCTGTGAAGGGGTGCAGCCATGGCTTGAGACCTGCTGGAAAGCTGCGGGAACACAGGTTCCCGCAACCTGCGTTCCCGCAGCGTTCCCGCTGCGTTCCCGCAGGACTCGAGCCATGGCTGCGCCCCTTCACAGCTGTGCCCAAGGCAGGCGCCTCACTCACCTCGCCCTTCCTACGGCCCTGGTCCCAAGTATCCGCTCCATGGATTCCCTAGTTACTCTGTGCTTTCACACTGCGCTTCCCATGTTAGGTACAGGGAGCGCAAAGTACAGTAAACTTGTGCTACAAATCACAAATTATTGAGCGCTGTGACAGAGTACAGGATCATGCGTATATAAGCCTGAGGTTGCAACGTGCTGTGTATCCAGGTTACTAACAGGTTAAAGGCTCCTGTCCTGCTAGCACACCTTTTCTCCATCCTAATTAGCTCGGGCCTATTTAGTAGGTCTGGGAGAACAGGGAAATGGTTCAGAGTGGAGCTGAACCAAGCCCAGAGAGGTTGTCTCCTAAGTTGTCTGGTAAGGGACTGACTTTTTGTTACCTACTGTTCAAAACGTATGGTTTATGTTTTTTGTGCTGGAAGCAGAGTAGCTGCTCCAGCCTCCTGTAGTCAGAACCTACTACTGTGAGTTAGTCTCCTGACAGGAGTAGGCCTGTTCATTTGTTTATCATTTGTTGTTACTTTCTTTTCTGCGTGGCAAAACATGTGATTAAAAAAAGGGGGGAATCACCCAAAAAAACAACCCGCAAGAGATTTACTGTTCACCAAATAAACGTTGTTTGCAGTGCAACCTCCTGGCTGTCCTGACCCTCTTTGGCCACGACCCTACCACAAGTGGTGGCAGCGGTGGGATGTGTGTCGTGCCGGTTCAGTTGCCACAAGAACCTTAAAGGTACAGGACCCATAGAAAATGGAGGACGTTGTGAAGGCCCTGGTGCAGGCCACGGCGGTGCAGCAAGAAACAAACAGGCAAGCTGCAGCCCAACAAGAAACAAACCGGCAAGCTGTAGTAGCGCAGCAGGAGGGCAACAGACTCTTAGCCCAACAAATTGGAGCCCTGGCGGAGGCACAGAAGTCTGACCATGCGCTGCTTAAAGGTATCCTGGAATATATCGCTAACCCGGGAGAGCCTGTGCAAACAGGAGGGGTTAGCAAAATACGGGCAAGCAATTGTTTGCAGAAAATGACTCCCGAAGATGATGTGGAGAGCTATCTTCTGGCTTTTGAGCGAACAGCCACCCGTGAAGCCTGGCCTCCAGAACAGTGGGCAGGAATTATTGCTCCTTTTCTCCTGGGAGAAGCACAAAAAGCGTATTTTGACCTAGAAGAGGAAGCCGCTGCAGATTATCCACAGTTAAAGGCGGAAATAATGGCCCGGATGGGCGTCACCACTACTGTAAGGGCCAGCGTTTTTACAAATGGCGATTCAATGAGAGACAGGCTCCTAGATCCCAGATGTTTGACCTAATCCACCTGGCCCGAAAATGGCTCAGACCGGAGTCCCAGAGTCCTGCCCAGATGGTGGAATCCCTAGTACTGGATCGATATTTAAGAGAACTTCCCAGTGGTCTTCGTGAGTGGGTCAGCCAAGGAAACCCCACTAATTATGACGCCATGATAGCCCAAGTAGAAAGATACTTGTCTGCAAAAGACTTGGAAAAGTCCTCTAGGTATCTGGGGCCGAACCAGAGACCAAAAGTCCAGCGGAGTGAACCTGAAGCTACTTCCAGAGAAGGAGTGCATCTGCGCAAAACAGACTCCAGGACCCCCCTTCCTTTGAAAAATGACCACTTTGGTGGAAACTCCATAACCTGCTTCGAGTGTGGGGGTAAAGGCCATGTCAGGGCACGGTGCCCTAACCTCCCGGAGCCAATGCAGTGTGGACTTGGGGAGAACCCCAAAACTTTTGTGGACTACTCTGCTTAGCGGGCCTGGTAGAAGATTTGCATACTTTCCGAGTACCAGTCCAGTTGAATAATCAACATACAGTGGCACTAGTTGACTCTGGAAGTGCCTTGACTCTAGTGGCTGGTGGCTTAGTCAAGCCGACACATATACAGGAGCACCACACAGTGGGTGTGCTTTGTATTCACGGAAGTACTGTGAGATATCCTACCGCCGATATAGAGGTTTATGTACAAGACAGGCTGGTAAAGATATCAGTGGTAGTTGTGCCACGGTTACCCTATTCCTTTGTCATAGGAAGGAACTTCCCTGACTTTTACTCCCTCTTGCAGTCCCCAACACTGTTAAAACAAGGTGATGGTCTTCGACATATTCCCTTTTTCCCACCCTGACTTGTATGTTACCAATCCAAAAAGTCACAAAACCAGGAGGCAATGCAGAGAAAGCAGACGGAGGTTTAATAAAGCCATTAACGGGGTTTTGCTGGGTGACCATGGGAAACGGTCAGGGAAAGGTGTTGGCACTCAGTGTACTGAAGAAGAGATGGTGGGTGAACAAAAGGAACCCCACACCGAGCAAGACATAGAGGTTGGGGCGAATGACCCCAGAGCTTTGGATACTTCCAGTGTTAGCTTTGGGAGAGCACAGGTAAATGACCCTCTGTTACAGAATGCTAGGAGTACTGTGGTGGAGGTGAATGGGGTACCTGTTGAAGGTAGTACAAAAGTTACATGTCCCTATTTTATCCTCAGAAATGACCTGCTCTACAGAATAACTTTAGATGAGGCCAAGAAACTGAGCAGCTAGTGGTGCCTTCTTCCTACACCCGGAAGGTGCTGGATTTTTCCCACTCTCATCTCTTGGGGGGACACTTGGGAGTGGAGAAAACTCAAGAACGGGTTCTAAGACGGTTCTTTTGGCCAGGGGTATATGAGGAAATTAAGAGGTATTGTGCTTCTTGTCCCAAATGCCAACTCTCCTCCCCCAAACCTAAGCTAAAAGCACCCCTCATACCTCTTCCGATTGTTGATGTGCCCTTTGAAAGAATTGGTATGGACCTAGTGGGTCCGTTGGATAAATCTGCTAGGGGTCACCAGTACATCTTAGTGATCCTCGATTATGCCACCCGATATCCCGAGGCCATTCCAATGCAGAAGGCCAATTCCCAAAACATCGCAAAGGAATTGGTCCATGTGTTTGCACGTGTTGGCATTCCAAAGGAAATATTAACCGATCAAGGTACCCCATTTGTTTCCCGGCTTATGAGGGACTTATGTAAGTCATTGAGTATACGTACTTTGAGGACCTCAGTGTACCATCCCCAGACAGATGGGCTGGTAGAGAGGTTCAATCGCACCCTGAAAGGGATGTTACGTAAAGTTGTTAGTCGGGATGGGAAAGACTGGGACCTACTGCTCCCGTACCTGCTTTTTGCTGTCAGAGAGGTGCCACAGAGCTCTACAGGTTTCTCACCATTTGAACTCCTGTATGGGAGGCACCCCAGGGGGATACTAGATGTTCTACGGGAAACCTGGGAGGAACAAGGTGTCCCTGGGACAAATGTGGTACAGCATGTGGAACAGATGCAAGGGCGTATGGCCTGAATTGTTCCTCTTGTACGCCAGCACATGGAGCAGGCACAAAGTGTCCAAAAACTACACTATGACCAAAGGGCCACTGTGAGAGAATTTAAAAGGGGTGACCGGGTTATGGTCCTTGTTCCCACGGCAGAGAGTAAGCTTCTGGCCAGTGGCAGGGGCCTTACGAAGTTCTGGAGAAAGTGAGTCCTGTAAATTACAGGCTCAGTCAGCCCAATCGCCGTAAGAAGGAGGCCGTGTTTCATATAAACCTTCTGAAGCAATGGAGGGACAGAGAAGCCAGTGCAGTTGCCATGGGGGACATAACGATAGGTTCCCTTGCCTTTGAACAGTCGGTGTCAATTTCAGCAGAGCTGACTCCTGAGCAAGCAGAGCAGGCTAATGACATGGTTGAGAGAAATGGGGATGTCTTCTCGCCAATACCGGGCAGAACCTGGGAGATTACCCATGACATTCTTACGGAGCCTGGAGCTACTGTTAGAGTTAATTCCTACAGGATTCCCGAGGTCAGAAGGGAAGCGGTAAGGGCTGAGGTTAAGAAAATGCTTGAGCTCGGGGTGATAGAAGCATCTCATATTAACTGGTCCAGCCCAATTGTTTTGGTGCCCAAACCTGATGGCTCTATAAGGTTCTGCAATGACTTCAGAAAGTTATTATTATTATTATTATTCTTTATTTATAAAGCGCCAGCATATTCCGCAGCGCTGTACAATAAGCACAGTA